>CM040406.1:54525542-54568042 GCA_022702515.1 Ilyophis sp. 1 JC-2022
ACCAAAAATCAAGTCCCCTGTTACAAAGTAACATATTCAGGAAAGGAATTTGAATTTCTCACACTGAACAGCCAGGGTAGGCCACTATGATGTTAGTGCCCTGGTGAACTGCTACTGAAATTTTATCATTTAATACTATATTATATCAGTTTACATAAACCCTGAAGTGGTTCAAGTGCGCGTAGCAAGAGCATTGCCCGTTTTCCTTATTTAACTGACCTTCGACCCATTACTGCCCACTGAAAATGACTAACACGCATAGGTCAAAGTTGCAACAGCGGCGTTATCCTATGCTGTCCTGTCTGATAGAAAGAGTTGGTCAAGTCAAAAAGCATTAAGGGGTGTACGCTAGGTCCTTACGGAACTTCAATGGAGGCCAATGCTCACTGCGTGCTTTACAATAATTTGGTATTCAGGAAAGCAGTTGTTGTGGTTGAAATATGCTCTATGTTTTATTATGTTAAGGATGTTTTCTGGGTGGTGCAGGATGGTGCAGGGTGATGCATGGTGATGCAGGGTGGTGCAGGATGGTTCTGCATGGTGATGCATGGTGATGCAGGGTGGTGCAGGACAGTGCAGGGTGGTGCAGGATGGTGCAGGGTGGTGCAGGGTGGTGCTGCATGGTGATGCATGGTGATGCAGGGTGGTGCAGGGTGGTGCTGCATGGTGATGCATGGTGATGCAGGATGGTGCAGGGTGGTGCAGGATGGTGCAGGATGATGCTGCATGGTGATGCATGGTGGTGCAGGATGGTGCTGCATGGTGATGCAGGGTGGTGCAGAGTGGTACAGGATGGTGCAGGATGGTGCTGCATGGTGATGCATGGTGATGCAGGATGGTGATGCATGGTGGTGCAGGGTGATGCAGGGTGGTGCAGGATGGTATAGGGTGATACAGGGTGATGCAGGGTGGTGCAGGGTGGTGCAGGGTGATGCAGGGTGATATAGGGTGGTGCAGGATGGTGCAGGATGATGCAGGGTGGTATAGGGTGGTGCAGGATGATGCAGGGTGGTATAGGGTGGTGCAGGGTGGTGCAGGATGGTGCTGCATGGTGATGCAGGGTGGTGCAGGGTGGTGCTGCATGGTGATGCAGGATGGTGCAGGGTGGTGCAGGATGGTGCAGGATGGTGCTGCATGGTGATGCATGGTGGTGCAGGATGGTGCTGCATGGTGCTGCATGGTGATGCAGGGTGGTGCAGAGTGGTACAGGATGGTGCAGGATGGTGCTGCATGGTGATGCAGGATGGTGCTGCATGGTGATGCATGGTGATGCATGGTGGTGCAGGGTGATGCAGGGTGATGCAGGGTGGTGCAGGATGGTATAGGGTGATACAGGGTGATGCAGGGTGGTGCAGGGTGATGCAGGGTGATATAGGGTGGTGCAGGATGATGCAGGGTGGTATAGGGTGGTGCAGGATGGTGCAGGATGATGCAGGGTGGTATAGGGTGGTGCAGGATGGTGCAGGGTGGTGCTGCATGGTGATGCATGGTGATGCATGGTGGTGCAGGATGGTGCTGCATGGTGATGCATGGTGATGCATGGTGATGCAGGGTGGTGCAGGGTGGTGCTGCATGGTGATGCAGGATGGTGCAGGATGGTGCAGGATGGTGCTGCATGGTGATGCATGGTGGTGCAGGATGGTGCTGCATGGTGATGCATGGTGATGCAGGGTGGTGCAGAGTGGTACAGGATGGTGCAGGATGGTGCTGCATGGTGATGCATGGTGGTGCAGGGTGATGCAGGGTGGTGCAGGATGGTATAGGGTGATACAAGGTGATGCAGGGTGGTGCAGGGTGATGCAGGGTGATATAGGGTGGTGCAGGATGATGCAGGGTGGTATAGGGTGGTGCAGGATGATGCAGGGTGGTATAGGGTGGTGCAGGATGGTGCAGGGTGGTGCAGGGTGATGCAGGGTGGTATAGGGTGGTGCAGGATGGTGCAGGATGATGCAGGGTGGTGCAGGGTGGTGCAGGGTGGTGCAGGGTGGTATAGTGTGGTGCAGGATGGTGCAGGATGATGCAGGGTGGTGCAGGATGGTGCAGGGTGGTGCAGGGTTATGCAGGGTTATGCAGGGTGATGCAAAATGTTCTTGAAAAGTGCGCTACCGAATATATTCAGCGAAACCCCGGAAATAAGTGTGTCATCCGGGTGTTTGAAGTATACTGCGATTTGAAAATTTTTCGCATACTCTACGACTTTCTCGCTCTATCTACTCACCAAGGCTACTCAACAGTGTGGAAGAGTGCTGATTCGGACACGGCCATAGTCATATTACGAAATACTCTTTTATTTTAGTTAATTCTATAATCATTCATAATCTACACTTTGTAACAATCGTCATATACGGATTGATATAAAATCTATATATATTACGAACTACTTCCTCACTAGTTTGGAAAGAGTTTTGCGGGATTTCTTTCCCACACTGCTTGCACACTGGGAGGGAATAGGGCACATCGTAGACAGGGGTCTGAGTGGATAGTGAACAGGGAACGGGGTCGCATTCGGACAGCCCGTATCTGCCTCAATCTCCCAGAATGCCTTTAACTTTGACGTCACTGGCCTTTGGTTGCGTATTGTCAGATTTTCGAACACGTGTAAGTGGGGGAGCTGGCATAGGCGCCTAAAACGTGAACTCGACCGTCGTGCTGAAAACATATTCGTCGGGGGGAAACAAGGACTGGAAAACCGCCTCAGTGGATCGCTTATCCTCAGTCAGACGTTCATTGAAATCTGAACATTGTTGCGAAAAGGGCATCAAAAGCATTTTGTCCCGGTGAGTCGCATTAGCATGTCGGCGACACGAGATTGAAGAACAACAAGTAACGTTAGAGCCTGCGCTGGCTAACACTGCGTAACGTTAATGTAATATTTTAGGAGTTAAAACATATGTGAAATATTCAACTTATTATACCTTATTTACTCTTTACTGCTGTAGCACTGCAAACGGTTGATTGTGAATGCTTTTTGTGGAAAGTGAGTTTGATTAGTAATGCCTGGCACACAACGGAGTGACATGTGCACGGCGGGGGGGAAATAAAGACAGTAACGTTATAACCTTCTGCAGTCATTCCTTGACCCTTTCCTCGGAAGCTACACTATTATCTAACGTTATAACCTTCTGCAGTCATTCCCTGATCCTTTTCTCAGAAGCTACACTATTATCTAACGTTAGCTAGATAGACCGCAAACACCTGGTGTAGCGCGAAGCTAACCTCATCCGTGTAAGTAAGCTACATAGCTAGCTAGCTAATGAGACAACGACGTTATATATCTAATAATTTAACGTTATCGCAGTTATTCTACTATTGTGGAGAAATCTATTGATGGAAGAACCCACGTGAACCTCAACGAGCTGAAATGTATATATTTTTCCACCTGAATGTATTATTTATTGTGCTGCTGTATGCTCTGTACAGTTTTATTTCCCGCCATATGTATCTTGTTATTTCTTTAAAGATTTAGTGGTAGGAGAAAACTACGAGTTGGTCGTGTTATCTTTAGTTAGAAGGGAGAATATTAATCTACTTCGGTAACGTTAGCTAGGGGTCATTGTGTGACTAACATTTCCCCTCCGGTGGACTATACGGTGACGGGCAGTCGGTTGCTCTCTTATAAAGTGTCGGTTGCTCTCTTATAAAGTGTCGGTTGTCTAATGAGCAAACCGGCGGACGCGTGAAGTTGTCTCGCTTGTTTGGAATGACGTCTAACGAGAATGGCATGTTCGTCAGCTAGCTAATGTTATCTGACTTGTAACCTGCTTAACTTAGTTTGTTAGGTAGCTAAGTTAACGTTACCCAAACAGAATTAACAAGAGTTAACGTCACACTGTTATTTCTGCCCAATAACAGTAACTGACATGTTAAATGGATATTTTTATGTATTATATTAACTAGTTATGCATCGCTATTGTATCGCTCTGGTACAGGCACATTGAGAAGTCTTATAGGTTTAGGACAAATCTTTATTTCCCAAGCTACCCCTTATGAGGGCCCCTTGGGAAAGAAAAGTTTGCACTGGATATTCACTGTACTGCAGCCTTTAAGTAGGAAGAATTTGGTCCCTCTTGTGTTGAAGTTTTTACCAGCGTTTGTTTAATCCTCCTGGGAATATGGTGTTGAGTTTTCTAATCCAATGTCTTTCTGTCCTACGTCTGTCCTCCTGTGTCCAGTTAATGTTAGAATGCAGGCCTGATATTTCTACTACTTCAAGTCCATGGTGTAGGAAATGAGCCACTATGTGTGTGTCTGTTTTTCTATGATTTTTTATGTTATATATGTGTTGTGCCATTCTGGTCTTAATTGTATTTCCTGTCTCTACATATTTTATGTCACAGTGTGTGCACTTTATGACATATATGCAGTTTTATGTGTTAGCTGTGAGTGTGTGTTTAATAAGATATGTTGTGTTTGTAGTGTTGTTTTTCACTGTAGTGGCCTGTCTGTAAAATATCGGGCCTTGTGTGGGGAAAAATGTTGATTTCCGGTAGTTTACTACTTACCAGATGATTTTTAAGGTTTTTTTTTTTTTTGTATGCCTAAATTATTTTGTATACTTGGAGCAGGTCTGTGTTTTGCAGAATCCTGGCCAGGTTCCGTTTCATTCAGTAGGTGGTGATAAGCGGAATGATTTTTCAAGTGTCCTGTTGTTTTGTAGCCTAGAAGGTTTTCTGAATCTGTCTGAGGAACGATCTGGAATACCCTCTTGGTTTTAATGCATTGAAGAGGGTGTTGGTAGCCTCCTCAAAGTCTGTAGTTTGTGTGCAGATTCTGTTGAACCTTAGCCATTGGGATTTAATCAAAAATCTGAATGTATGTTTCAGGTGGAGACTGTCCTTGTGTAAGAGTGCATGTGTGTCTGTGTCTTTAAAACAGACTTTAGTGTCTAATGTGTGTGTTTGGGGAAATGAGGGCCCCTTGCATGTGGTAGTGTCCAAAAAATCTAGCTATATGTTCATTGTGTGTGGTGTGTGTTGAGGATCCCTATGAAGTGTTTGAAATCTTCTGAGCTATGTGTCCATGTTCCCCAAATGTCATCTAGATACCTAAAATAATTAGTGGGGAGTTTGGGACATTTTTCAAAAACTGTCTCCTCCCAATGCGCCATGTAAATGTTGGCATAAGCCGATGCAAATTTTTTGCCTATAGCTGTGCCGCTGGTCTGTAAGAAGAATTCTTTATTGAATTTAAAGTCATTCTTGGTGAGGCTTATCTCCAGTATTTGCAGGAGGATCGTATCGTACTTTTCCATCCATGTTTTTAGCGCTGTTAATCCCGTGGTTTGTGTTTATGTTGGTGTATAGACTATGTCTATGGTGAACAGGATGGTTTCTTCAGTTATTTTGGTGGTTTTTATTTTGTTTATGAAATCATATGTGTCTTATATGTAGCGTTTGTGTTTTGTGGACAGTGGATTGAGAAAAAATACAAGTATTCAGCTATCCTATAGGATTCGCTGTTGCAGTCTGAAATAATAGGCCTCCCTGCCGGGACCTCATACGGTATGCTCCAGGATTCTGGTGGCTTGTGTATTTTAGGGAGGAGGTACAAAAATCCTAGGTCTTGGGTTGTCCTCTCCCTTCAGGTAAAAACTTTGTTTTTTAGTGATGTATTTGTTTTCTACTAGCGTCTGTATGATGGCATGTATTTCCTGGGCCGTGTCTGGGTATATGGGTCCATCTAATGTTTTGCAATGTGTAATTTTGTGAAGTTGTCTATAGGCTTCCTGTGTGTATTGTGTTCTATTCATAATAACTATGGCACTTCCCTTATCTGCTGGTTTTGAGAAGTCTTACAGGTGAAGTCTAGGTTGTCTCTCAAAGCGCTGGTGCTCAAAGCGATGCTTCCGCATGAAAGCGCCCGCGTTTAGACCTCAGGGAACTGCAAGTTTCTGTGCTGCCTGGGATAACGTTAAACGGGTTCAGTCTACACCTGTGTCATCGTTCTTCTTCTCCCACTCTTTCTCTCTCTCTCTCCCCCTCTCTTTCTTCCTCTTCCATTCACTCTCTTTCTAGTCTCACCTCCAGCCTTTCCCGAGTACTTACTTTCCTCCCCCTTTCCTTCTCTTTCTCCCTCTCTAGTCTAGCATCACCCTTCCCTCCCCCCAGATATTTATACTCTTTCTGTCCTGTTCTTTCAGGCTTTAGTATATCGGGCCCCAAATCCAAAAAAAGAAGACTATATTTTATGGCTAAATTGTTTTTCACAAACTGGCACAATGTTACGTTAGATCAGGGGTTTCCTGGTCCTGGAGTGCCAGCGATGCTTCTGGTTTTTGTTCCATCTGAGCTTAATCTCAAGGGTTTGATGGATGATTAAAAGTCCGAGGCTGAATATTCTGAATGGTGAAACGCTGAGTGTCTCCAGCACATGGTCACCTGCATTCATTACACCTGATTAATTAAAGAGAATCCAGTTATAGGTTTTGTTGGAGCAAAAACCAGGACCAGGGTTGCCTACCCCTGTGTTCACCCCTGTGAATCTAGTGTATTTTTAGATTGTCCGTTTCAGATGGAAAACGAGGTGATAAGTTCAGGCAGTCTTCCCCCTGCGGTGTGAGAGGAAACGCTCATGTTTTGTTTTCTGTTCCTTGTCACTCCGCCCCCTCAGCCTGCTCGCCGCACCATGAAGTATATCCTGGTTACTGGCGGCGTGATCTCGGGGATCGGAAAGGGCATCATCGCCAGCAGCGTGGGAACCATCCTCAAGTCCTGCGGCCTGCACGTCACCGCCATCAAGATCGACCCCTACATTAACATCGACGCCGGAACGTTCTCCCCCTACGAGCACGGTGTGTCACTGTACTTTTTATTTCCCTTTCTACCTTTATCCAGAGTAACTTACACAGGATACTTTTTATATACAGTCTATCCCCACCTGGAATTTCAGCCTGTGTGCTATGAACTCCCGGGGGATCCTGTGGGATTTAAATTCTTTAAAAAAAAAAATATATATATATATTTTATTTATTTTTTTACAAGGGCAGTAACTGAACATTAGTGGAACATTTTGTCCAAAAGACTGGATGAAGTAAATATTGTCAGTGAGTTTAAATAATCAGGAAAAGCGTCTAACTGGGATGTGTGTGTGTGTGTGTGTTTTCTCTGAGCAGGTGAAGTGTTTGTTCTGGACGATGGGGGCGAGGTGGATCTGGATTTGGGGAACTACGAGCGCTTCCTGGACATCAGGCTCACCAAGGACAATAACCTGACAACCGGGAAGATCTACCAGTCCGTCATCAACAAGGAGAGGAGAGGGGACTACCTGGGCAAGACTGTACAGGGTGAGAGGGTGTGGCGGGTTGGGCCGGCGAGTCTGTAAGAGAAGGGGTACCCCCCACAGCGGGTCGAGGGATGTTCTTCTCAAGCCATCTAAAGCCAGTAAACTTGCTGGTGAACCGAGTTTAGTTTTTAAGAAATAAATGACGTAAAATGTCTCTCTTGTGGAGAAAACTAAACTTTGACTCCAGCCTCCGCAGTGTACACAACCCTTCTGGCGGAACTAGCCGAGATGTTGCCTGCTATTGGTCTTAAATATCACATTGGTGGCTGCGTTGTCTGTGCTAAATAAACGAATAAGGCGACTGAAATAATCGTCTTCCATCTGTGGTAGTTTGTGCTCCTTCACCACAGCGATGGTTGTTTTCTGTGTTTGGAGCACCTGTGGTTATGTTGTTGATGAGAGCTGGGAAAGGGGTGTGGCCATCCAATTGCCCGAGGGGGGATAAGGGGGTATTTGGCAGAGTGACTCATTTTAAACTTGTTTTGTTATTTTACCGTGTCTAGTATAAGTCAGCCAGAATTGGGATGAGCGGTGTTGTTTCTTTTTGGGATATGAGATAACTGATGACCTGATATTTGAGCAACGTGCAAAAGGGTGCTATTGTATCTCATTGATGATTTTATACCCACACACACACACACACACACACACACACACACACACCAGTAAATTCCCAGCTGTATAAATGAATAGCTAAAAAAGATAACCCGTGTTAGTTGCTCTGGATAACAGAGGCTGCTAAATGCAACGCTGTAACGTGTAACGCGCACCATGCATATATTGGGCTGAATGTGACTGAGGGTAATACGTTTGTTTTGTTTCGGCATTAGCTTAGCTTTTTAGCTCACAGGCTAACGTGCATGCGGTATTGGCGTGATACTGCGTGGTGGTAGAGGGGTAGGTAGAGCACTTGCACGCCCTTAATTGAGGGTCTTACTGGCTCTGCTCGCTAAAAGCTCGTTCTAGTGACGGTGTTTAGCGTGATGCTAACGTTGCGGTGGGGTATCTGCCTGCAGTGGTGCCGCACATCACCGACGCCGTCCAGGAATGGGTTATGCGCCAGGCCAAGATCCCCGTGGATGACGACGAAGTGGAACCCCAAGTCTGCGTTATTGAGGTACGCCCCACCAACCCTGGGTTGTGTTCACTCTGGGGGTACAGTGGGTTGGGTTCACTCTGGGGGTACAGTGGGCTGTGTTCACTCTGGGGGGTACAGTGGGCTGTGTTCACTCTGGGGGTACAGTGGGCTGTGTTCACTCTGGGGGTACAGTGGGCTGTGTTCACTCTGGGGGTACAGTGGGCTGTGTTCACTCTGGGGGTACAGTGGGCTGTGTTCACTCTGGGGGTACAGTGGGCTGTGTTCACTCTGGGTACAGTGGGCTGTGTTCACTCTGGGGGTACAGTGTGCTGTGTTCACTCTGGGGGTACAGTGGGCTGTGTTCACTCTGGGGGTACAGTGGGCTGTGTTCACTCTGGGGGTACTGTGGGCTGTGTTCACTCTGGGGGTACAGTGGGCTGTGTTCACTCTGGGGGTACAGTGGGCTGTGTTCACTCTGGGGGTACAGTGGGTTGGGTTCACTCTGGGGGTACAGTGGGCTGTGTTCACTCTGGGGGTACAGTGGGCTGTGTTCACTCTGGGGGTACAGTGGGTTTTGTTCACTCTGGGGGTACAGTGGGCTGTGTTCACTCTGGGGGTACAGTTCACTCTGGGGGTACAGTGTGCTGTGTTCACTCTGGGGGTACAGTTCACTCTGGGGGTACAGTGTGCTGTGTTCACTCTGGGGGTACAGTGGGCTGTGTTCACTCTGGGGGTACAGTGGGCTGTGTTCACTCTGGGGGTACAGTGGGTTTTGTTCACTCTGGGGGTACAGTGGGCTGTGTTCACTCTGGGGGTACAGTGGGTTGGGTTTTTCGGGGTGACTCATTGTTGAGTTTGCGTTGCAGTTAGGGGGTACGGTCGGGGACATCGAGAGTATGCCGTTTATCGAGGCGTTCCGCCAGTTCCAGTTTAAGGTGAAGAGAGAGAACTTCTGCAACATTCACGTGAGCCTCGTACCTCAGGTAAGTGCTATTTCAATCTCACTCTCACACATGCACACGCATGCGCACACATCGAATGATTTTTTATGTTATATATGTGTTGTGTCAGTCTGGTCTTAATTGTATTTCCTGTCTCTACATATTTTATGTCACAGTGTGTGCACTTTATGACATATATGTAGTTATATGTGTTAGCTGTGAGTGTTTGTTTAATAAGATATGTTGTGTTTGTAGTGTTGTTTTTCACTGTAGTGCCCTGTTTGTAAAATATCGGGCCTTGTGTGGGTAAAATGTTGTTTTCCAGTAGTTTACTACTTACCAGATGATTTTTAAGGTTTTTGTTTCTTTTGTAGGCCGAAATAATTTTGTATTCTTGCAGGTTTGTGTTTTGCAGAATCCTGGCCAGGTACAGTTTCATTTTTCTGTTCGCTATTTGGCTGAATGTCGAGCAGGTGGTGATAAACTGAATAATTTTTCTAGTGTCCTGTTGTTTTGTAGCCAAGAAAGTTTTCTGAATCTGTCTGAGGAACGATCTGGAATATCCCCTTGGTTCCTATGAAGTGTTTGAAATCTTCTGAGCTATGCATCCGTGTTTTTAGCGCTGTTAATCCTGCTGCTGTGTTTATGTTGGTGTATAGACTATCTATGTCTATGGTGAACAGAGTCTTAGAGTCCCCTAAGATGATGTCTTTCTGGTGGACCTGGGATGTCGTGTGGGGTCCCATCTTCCACTCTGGCCCCTGTGGCGTGGGGCTGAGGAATAGGGGTGGGTGTGGGGGCAGACCTGGGGTGGGGTGGGGATGGGGTTCGGGTTACGTGTAGGGGTGGGGTGAGGGTTAGGTGTGGAGCCAGAGTTGTAGCGGTCCCGTGTGTCCTTAGGCATCGCGGCAGCAGTGGTTCCGGTTCCGGTTCCCACTCCCTGTCGTGTCCGGCGATCCCACTGCTTTCTCCGGTTCCTGGTAGTTTGGTGCTTCCTGAGGCAGGACCGTCCTCTCGGCATTCTGTGCCGGTGCAGGGCTTCTGGGGGGATATATCTGCCTCAGAGCTGGCCACTCCCTTTGGTCCTGGTCCTGGTCCTGGGCAGTGGTCCTCTATGTTGAGGGTGGGGGTGGTGGAGTGTCAGCCAGCGCTGATAATCTGTTGCTTGTGGAGACTGCGTTTGTAGTGCTCCTGGGAGTGAGGATGGGGGTGAATGTTTTCTCAGCAATTTCCAGAGTGGTCGGGTGCAGTCTTCTGCCAAACTTCTTTTTGGCCCACCTGGTAGCCACCTGGAATGCCTCCGGCCTGTTTGTTAGATGGATGTTCTCCAGTTTTTTAGTGAGGTGGCCCAGGCTCTCCAGGTGTTCTTCCAGAATCTGCATGCATGTGTGGAGCCAGTTGAGAGCATTCCCCGCCAGCTTTCACCATGGTGTTGTCCGTCGGGGAAGCCGGTCTCACCAGGGTGGCCAGTTCCTGCATCTTCTTTTGTAGGCTGGCTGGTGGAGTAGTCCTCCCTCCAGACACTGCAGTGTTCTGCAGGTGGTGTGTTGTCTGGATGATCCTGAAGAGAATCCTGATAGCCTCCACAAAGGCTGCCATAGCTCTGGGTGTAGCTGAGGTGTAGCCTCCACAAAGGCTGCCGTAGCTCTGGGTGTAGCTGAGGTGTAGCCTCCACAAAGGCTGCCATAGCTCTGGGTGTAGCTGAGGTGTAGCCTCCACAAAGGCTGCCATAGCTCTGGGTGTAGCTGAGGTGTAGCCTCCACAAAGGCCGCCGTAGCTCTGGGTGTAGCTGAGGTGTAGCCTCCGCAAAGGCCGCCGTAGCTCTGGGTGTAGCTGAGGTGTAGCCTCCACAAAGGCTGCCGTAGCTCTGGGTGTAGCTGAGGTGTAGCCTCCGCAAAGGCTGCCATAGCTCTGGGTGTAGCTGAGGTGTAGCCTCCACAAAGGCTGCCGTAGCTCTGGGTGTAGCTGAGGTGTAGCCTCCACAAAGGCTGCCATAGCTCTGGGTGTAGCTGAGGTGTAGCCTCCACAAAGGCTGCCGTAGCTCTGGGTGTAACTGAGGTGGTGTTTAAGTGTGGTTGTTTTTTTGTGTTTTTTTGTGTGTTTTTTTTTTAAGTGTAAGCGGCGGTGTGCAGTTTGGCTGATTGACAGCGTGCTTTGTCAACTCAAGGTTGACGCATACCAATGCAGCCTATACTTACCCAGACTGTTACCTTGTAGCTTAGTTGACACCGTTAGGTCTCTGTAGTGCTGTGTCTGTAGTACACTTGATCCATGTACTGTAGCTGGTGTCTCAGGAAATAATTAGCAGTTAAAACTGCAGTTTTCTGTAATAAATGGATCCTTTTTTGCTTTTTAGGGAGGTTTTTTCAGCAGGATAGTTTCTTTAGAAGAGTGTCTGTAGTCCTTGCTGTTTCTCCAAAGCTGTAGTGTGCACACAACGTTTCCCCTAACCCCTGTCCCCACAGCCTAGCGCCACCGGAGAGCAGAAAACCAAGCCTACCCAGAACAGCGTCCGGGAACTGCGGGGCCTGGGGCTCTCCCCCGACCTGGTGAGTGTGATTATCCTTTTATCTCTCTCTCTCTCTCTCTCTCTCTCTCTCTCTCTCTCCCCCCCCCCTCTCTCTCTCTCCCCCCCTCCCTCTCTCCCCCCCCCCCCCTCTCTCTCCCCCCCCCCCTCTCTCTCTCTCCTCTTAACTCCGCCCCTGACCTCTGTTTGCAGATTGTGTGTCGCTGCGCCACTCCGCTGGACAATGCTGTTAAAGAGAAGATCTCCATGTTCTGCCACGTGGAGCCCGAGCAGGTAATAGAAGCATTGGCAGGTAAGAGCAGCATTGGCAGGTAAGAGCAGCATGGACAGGTAAGAGCAGCATGGGCAGGTAAGAGCAGCATGGGCAGGTAAGAGCAGCATGGACAGGTAAGAGCAGCATGGGCAGGTAAGAGCAGCATGGGCAGGTAAGAGCAGCATGGGCAGGTAAGAGCAGCATGGGCAGGTAAGAGCAGCATGGACAGGTAAGCGCAGCATGGGCAGGTAAGCGCAGCATGGGCAGGTAAGCGCAGCATGGGCAGGTAAGAGCAGCATGGGCAGGTAAGAGCAGCATGGGCAGGTAAGAGCAGCATGGGCAGGTAAGAGCAGCATGGGCAGGTAAGAGCAGCATGGACAGGTAAGAGCAGCATGGGCAGGTAAGAGCAGCATGGGCAGGTAAGAGCAGCATGGGCAGGTAAGAGCAGCATGGGCAGGTAAGAGCAGCATGGGCAGGTAAGAGCAGCATGGACAGGTAAGAGCAGTCTGGACAGGTAAGAACTGTTATTCAGCCAGCAGTACCTAATGCGCAGATAAACATCTCGCTCTGAACCTCAACAGGAAGTGAACTTTTCTAGCATGCCGTACATACATGGGTTTGCAGTTGAGTCTCAGGTTAGTCTGAGGTCTGGAGGATTGAGGATGAGTTTGAGGCGAAGTTGGAGGCCCCACAGGTGACACCTGTCCTGTCCCCCCCACCCCCACCCCCAGGTGATCTGCATCCAAGATGTCTCCTCAATCTACCGTGTCCCCCTCCTGCTGGAGGACCAGGGCGTGGTTGGGTACTTCTGTCGCCGGCTCAACCTGCCCATCGAGATGCGGCCCCGTAAGATGCTCACCAAGTGGAAGGAGATGTCCGACAGGTGGGAGGTCCCTGTTGGCCCTTGACCTCATGGGCATTGTAGTTCTGGTTTCCCCGTTTGTCTGCCTCTGCTTGCCCATGACCCATGGGAATTGTAGTTCTGAGTTCTCCCTTTTCCTCTGCCTGGCCCTTGACCTCATGGGAATTGTAGTTCTGATTTGCCCCGTCGTTTTTCCCGCTGTAGGTCAGACCGGCTGCTGGAACACTGCTCGATCGCCCTGGTGGGGAAGTACACTAAATTCGCAGACTCCTACGCATCCGTCATCAAAGCTCTGGAGCACTCCGCCCTGGCCATCAACCACAAGCTGGAGGTCAAGGTAATAAACTGGCCCTGATTGGCCGGGACGATTTCAGAGCCAGCCCTTATTCGCTGAGAAGGTTTCTAATCAAGCCCTGATTGGCTGGGACTGTCTCTGAACTAGCCCTGATTCACCTCGACCATGATTGGTCAGGGCTATTTCTGATTCACTCCTGATTGGTCAGGAATATGATGTTATAATATTTTAAAAACCGTGCTGAGTGACATGCTGCAATTTACCGCTGTCTGGAAGAATGTGCGTGCACGCATCCCTGCCATAAGTTTACACAAGTATTGACCACATCAAAAGGCTTGAAACATCAGCTTGCTCGTAAATGCACCAATCTGGAGGCTGTTCTTTGGGTGGTGGAAGTGACGTAACCCCTGTATTTGGCCTCTCTCCCTGCAGTACATCGACTCAGCTGACCTGGAACCCACCGCCCTGCAGGACGAGCCGGTGAAATACCACGAGGCCTGGCAAAAACTCTGCAGCGCCGAGTAAGGGCCACGCCCAGCACCAGGGGATTGTGGGGTTGAATATCAACTGTCTCTGCTTGCTGTAAATGTGTCCAAAGTTTACCTGGATCTAAAGAGTTAAAGAAAAACATATATTTAAAAAAAAAAAAATAATAATTATAATAAAATATTCAGGACAAAATTATCTTCCCTTTGTTAGTAAAATGATTTGATGAAAACATTTTGCTGGAAATTCTCGTTTGACTGCAGTGTTTTATTTATTTATTTATCTATTATTATTTTTCTATTTATTTATTTATTTATTTTTAAGCTGGTCTGCTACAGACACTGATATAAACCCCCCTGTATTTTCAGCAGTAAATATTTTTGGTAATATTGTCATAATAGTTGACGCACATTATGGTCGCTAAGGCAACACATTTTCTGGATGCAAGTCAAAATGATGGAGGCGTGGATTCCGTTGCTAACTGGAACATAGAGGCAAGCAGTCAGCATTATGCCCAACAAGTATGACGGCTTGTTTATATATGGGAGGCATCAGGTATGATGTAAACATGATGGCATACTGGTTTCCCTTTTGTTCAGACCTCTGCCTTTTCTTAAGGCACCCACGTCTCCGCCATTTTGATTTTGCTGATAAGTGTGGCCTGAAATGGAAGCAACGTTTGGCCAGAAATTAAGCTGTTGTGAAAATATGAGTGTCTTCTGATAAAATGTAAGGAGGCAGCAGATATGGGTCCTGCAGATCTGAGTATTTTCAAAACTAAACATTTTACAAACCAAAAGGTACAAAATCTTTTGACTTTTTGTTCTCAATATTAGTGGAAAAAAGTGACTTTTTTCCAAGACGATCTCCATCTGAATCTGTGGTGCTCAGTCCAGAATTCCAAACTGGTTATTAGCCAAATGTGTACGTGTAAGACGGATGTAATTGAACATTGTGAAACATAAAAAAACTAGACCCTGTCTATCAAAAAAGTGTTTTTATTATGTTAGGCCATTATAAAGTGGGCTAATCTCTGAGGGATTTCCGGGTACTGTATTTGGGGTGGTCTCGGGTTTTGGGGTACGAGGGATCAGTGTTGTGACGGGGTTCTTTTTTGCAGTGGTGTTCTGGTTCCTGGAGGGTTCGGGGTTCGAGGCACGGAGGGGAAGATCCAGGCCATCAGCTGGGCCCGTAAACAGAAGAAACCCTTTTTAGGTCAGTGCGCTGTCGCTAACGGTGTAATTTTACTGACCGTGCGGTCAATGTGCGTTTGACTGAACGTGCGGTCGATGTCCGTTTGACTGACCGTGCGGTCGATGTGCGTTTGACTGACCGTGCGGTCGATGTGCGTTTGACTGACCGTGCTGTCGATGTGCGTTTGACTGACCGTGCGGTCGATGTGCGTTTGACTGACCGTGCGGTCGATGTGCGTTTGACTGACCGTGCGGTCGATGTGCGTTTGACTGACCGTGCGGTCGATGTGCGTTTGACTGACCGTGTGGTCGATGTGCGTTTGACTGACCGTGCGGTCGATGTGCGTTTGACTGACCGTGCGGTCGATGTGCGTTTGACTGATCGTGCGGTCGATGTGCGTTTGACTGACCGTGTGGTCGATGTGCGTTTGACTGACCGTGCGGTCGATGTGCGTTTGACTGATCGTGCGGTCGATGTGCGTTTGACTGACCGTGCGGTCGATGTGCGTTTGACTGATCGTGCGGTCGATGTGCGTTTGACTGACCGTGCGGTCGATGTGCGATTGACTGACCGTGCGGTCGATGTGCGTTCCTGCAGGGGTGTGCCTGGGTATGCAGCTGGCGGTGTGTGAGTTTGCGCGGAACGTTCTGGGCTGGGAAGGTGAGTACATTCAGACGTCGGGAAGGGGGGTGGAAATCACAACAGCTGTTTACAATATCACACGTCCACTACACAGGACACCTAGTGTTCATGAAGAATTCATGCCGATCTGCAGACTCCTTCATTGACTCCTCATAAAGACTGTGGCTGTACCCGTAGGCAACGGGTGCCTAGCAACCAGCTGTGGTTGAGAGAGTTTGTTATGCAAATTAGATGTAATGACACAGTCACCGGATTCCGGAATGATGGCTATGCGGGTACATTTTGTACTTCTCGCGCACGGGATATCCTTAGAGTTCAGAGACACGAGTCAGCAACCAAATGTACGCCACAGAACGTGCTGTCATCCCCCCGGAAAATAAATGCTTGTGATTAATTTCACTATTTGTTGCCCAATGTTCACATTATAGCAATTTTCATATTGGAAAAACATTTATGAAACAATGGGAGTTTGCATACTTGTCTTTTTATATATGCGCCTGGTTTGGTCAGATCTGTATTTATTTTGACACTTAAAAATTAACTGCATAATTATTGTCTGTCTTTACAGATGCAAACTCCACAGAGTTTGACCCCGAAACCAAACATCCTGTTGTACGTATTCCATAATGCACTTGGGTTTTTCATCATTCATTCCCGTTTTGTTACTTTTGGCTACGTCTTTTCTTACTTGTGATTGGTCACTGGCAGGTGATTGACATGCCGGAACACAACCCTGGACAAATGGGTGGCACCATGAGGCTTGGTAAGAGGCGAACCATCTTCAAGACCAAGACCAGCATACTGAGTAAGCACTTCCGCCATTTTGGCTCCAGGGCGTTAAGCCAGGGGTGTCCAGTTTCATATGAGAAAGGCTGGCCTGGCTGCAGGTTTTCTACTGTCCCAATTTGGGACTGAAGAAGACCTGGGTTGGAAGAAAACTTGCTCCTTACACCAAAACGTTTTGGCTAGGATGGGAGACCCCCTGTGTTAAGTGTTAAGGCGTGTCGGGGCTTGTTAAGGCCAGTTTGGGCGTGTTGGTTTGTGGGTCTGCAGAGTGTTTACGGTCACATGTGCTTTGTTACAGGGAGACTTTATGGAGATGTCGAATTTGTGGACGAAAGGCACAGGCATCGTTTTGAGGTAATGCCATTGATTGGTTGGGATATGGTTTTAAGTGTGCTACGGGTCAACCGGGTCGTTCCTTTGGGTGTCAGTTGAACTTTGACCTCGGCTTTCCAAATGACCATACTTCACACTGAATTACCTGTTGAGGGTGGAAATGATTTACATGGGGTATGGATTTGTACGTCTCTGGACAGGTGAGACGAGGGAAAGCATAAAGGGCCTTTTCTTGAGGTCTCAACCTTTTAAAAATGGCTTCTGAGAAGTTAAAAGCATTTCAAATACATGTTTAACTTTGGTGTGTTTAGGTCCGACCCACCTGAGCTTGTGGAACCCGTTTACCTGTTAATCACCTGAAGGTTTATATTTAGCCCTGGTAAATGGTATCATGAAACGAGCAGAAATATTTGAGTGAGGAAAGTGAGAATGTTGTCGGGCTGTTCCCGGTTGACCGAAGCCTCCCCTCTCCCAGGTGAATCCGGAGCTTAAACAGCACTTTGAGGCAAAGGGCTTCCATTTCGTCGGTCAGGATGTGGAAGGAGAAAGGATGGAGGTGATTGAGCTGGACGGTGAGTTGGGGGCTGTTCTTAAACCAGTCAAAACTATTTGCATTCCACAGCAAACAACACAAACGATTGGTCATATCGTCCGTTTTACAGTGGTAAACCTGTCCCGTGTGATTGTGTAAATGACCCCCCCTATCAGTCTATCAGTCAGCAGAAAGGAGTTTGGCCGTATCTGTGTTTGTCTTGACAAATATATTTACATTTTCTGGAGAAAGATGCCTTTAAAGCCGGTGAGTTTGGTGAAATGTTGGTTAGTCACTGCATTGTGGAAGTTCACCTTTGTAGTATCTAGGCATCTTTTTCTTTAACATCAGTTTTGAACCTCTGTCGAAGGTAATGTATTAGTAGTGTGTGTTAGCAGTGATGAGTGTTAGCGGTAATGTATTAGTAGTGTGTGTTAGCAGTGATGAGTGTTAGCGGTAATGTGTTAGCGGTAATGTATTAGTAGTGTGTGTTAGCAGTGATGAGTGTTAGCGGTAATGTATTAGTAGTGTGTGTTAGTAGTGATGAGTGTTAGCGGTAATGTATTAGTAGTGTGTGTTAGTAGTGATGAGTGTTAGCGGTAATGTATTAGTAGTGTGTGTTAGCAGTGATGAGTGTTAGCGGTAATGTATTAGTAGTGTGTGTTAGTAGTGATGAGTGTTAGCGGTAATGTATTAGTAGTGTGTGTTAGCAGTGATGAGTATTAGCGGTAATGTATTAGTAGTGTGTGTTAGCAGTGATGAGTGTTAGCGGTAATGTGTTAGCGGTAATGTATTAGTTGTGTGTGTTAGCAGTGATGAGTGTTAGCGGTAATGTATTAGTAGTGTGTGTTAGCAGTGATGAGTGTTAGCGGTAATGTGTTAGCGGTAATGTATTAGTAGTGTGTGTTAGCAGTGATGAGTGTTAGCGGTAATGTATTAGCGGTGTGTGTTAGCAGTGATGAGTGTTAGCGGTAATGTGTTAGTAGTGTGTGTTAGCAGTGATGAGTGTTAGCGGTAATGTATTAGCGGTGTGTGTTAGCAGTGATGAGTGTTAGCGGTAATGTGTTAGCGGTAATGTATTAGTAGTGTGTGTTAGCAGTGATGAGTGTTAGCGGTAATGTATTAGTAGTGTGTGTTAGCAGTGATGAGTGTTAGCGGTAATGTATTAGTAGTGTGTGTTAGCAGTGATGAGTGTTAGCGGTAATGTGTTAGCGGTAATGTATTAGTAGTGTGTGTTAGCAGTGATGAGTGTTAGCGGTAATGTGTTAGCGGTAATGTATTAGTAGTGTGTGTTAGCAGTGATGAGTGTTAGCGGTAATGTATTAGTAGTGTGTGTTAGCAGTGATGAGTGTTAGCGGTAATGTATTAGCGGTGTGTGTTAGCAGTGATGAGTGTTAGCGGTAATGTGTTAGTAGTGTGTGTTAGCAGTGATGAGTGTTAGCGGTAATGTGTTAGCGGTAATGTATTAGCGGTGTGTGTTAGCAGTGATGAGTGTTAGCGGTAATGTGTTAGCGGTAATGTATTAGTAGTGTGTGTGAGCAGTGATGAGTGTTAGCGGTAATGTATTAGTAGTGTGTGTTAGCAGTGATGAGTGTTAGCGGTAATGTATTAGTAGTGTGTGTTAGCAGTGATGAGTGTTAGCGGTAATGTATTAGCGGTGTGTGTTAGCAGTGATGAGTGTTAGCGGTAATGTGTTAGTAGTGTGTGTTAGCAGTGATGAGTGTTAGCGGTAATGTGTTAGCGGTAATGTATTAGTAGTGTGTGTTAGCAGTGATGAGTGTTAGCGGTAATGTATTAGTAGTGTGTGTTAGCAGTGATGAGTGTTAGCGGTAATGTATTAGTAGTGTGTGTTAGCAGTGATGAGTGTTAGCGGTAATGTGTTAGTAGTGTGTGTTAGCAGTGATGAGTGTTAGCGGTAATGTATTAGTAGTGATGTATAATCATAGGCTGTTTCTTCTTGCAGACCATGCATATTTTGTGGGGGTGCAGTATCACCCAGAGTTCACCTCTCGACCCATCAAACCCTCGCCCCCGTACTTTGGGCTCCTCTTGGCCGCAGCTGGGAAACTGCAGAGCTACATGCAGAAGGGATGTCGTCTGTCTCCTCGGTAACCACCCCCGGCAACGGCTAGCACAGGGAAGGCAGTGGCCTAATTTTCACACGCGACGTGTCGTATGCACGCTGATGCCACGCCATGAAATATATAAAAGATTTCTGGCAGATCCTTGAATTTTTCAACAAAACGGAAACATTCATTCATATCGTCACCTTCTTAAAATAATCGCCTAAGTCATTTTTTGAGGAACATGAGATTTTTGCTTAAATCAGCTCTTCATGATGCTGGCCACCTCTGGTAAAGTTTCCTAGATCCTTAATTGAAAGGATCATGCTGTTTTACCCCGGTAATGTAATCGCCTAAGTCAAGAGTGCTCTTAGGCTGTTTGTATGTTTGCCTAAGTCACAATAAATTTTGACTTAGGCATTTTTACAAGTTATTAATATGGCGGCTGCTTCAAGATGCACAAAGAAAATCAACATAAATGAAGTCATTTCCATGATTCTGGACTCGTCCCCGAATGGTAAGTGATAATGTTTACTACAATATTTGGCTAGGCTATAAATGTTGTGTAGTTATTTAGTCTTTAATCCTCTTATGTTACATAATTGACAGACAGCGTTATTTGTAAGTCAATAGTCATCTATTGATATACCCTTTTTGTGTGAAATGATTAACAAATATCATATATTCTGTATTTGGTTCAGTTTATTGTTTTCTGAAAAACTTGAAAATATGACTTAGGCGATTATTTTAAGAAGGTGACGATATGAAAGTATAGGACTGAGCACTGGTAACCGGCAGGGGTTTTACTGGTGTCCCACCCAGGGCTCGCACGTACACACACACACACGCGCACATGCACACACGCACACACACACATACACAGGGTCACTTTACACTGCACAAAGTGAAGATTAGTAAATGCAGGAATTCATTAAGATTTAAGGTGGAATTGAATTATAAGGTGGAATACTTTGGCTGTTTTCCCTAAGGGATACCTACAGTGATCGCAGTGGCGGCAGCTCTCCAGACTCTGAGATCTCCGAGCTCAAATTCCCGTCCATCTCTCAGGACTGACATTACGTCACGCGGTGAGCAGCCGGTCTCACGTTTCCTATCAAACCTGTGTGTCCCACACGGGTCGTTAAAAGAAGGGGAAAAAACGGTCTCGGAAGTGTACAAAATGTGTCCTAATTTACATTACATACATACGCTCTTATACAGATCAACTTAACATGATCTATTTAGAGAGCTGGGTATTTAACATGATCCATTTATAGAGCTGGGTATTTAACATGATCCATTTATAGAGCTGGGTATTTAACATGATCCATTTATAGAGCTGGGTATTTAACATGATCCATTTATAGAGCTGGGTATTTAACATGATCCATTTATGGAGCTGGGTATTTAACATGATCCATTTATAGAGCTGGGTATTTAACATGATCCATTTATAGAGCTGGGTATTTAACATGATCCATTTATGGAGCTGGGTATTTAACATGATCCATTTATAGAGCTGGGTATTTAACATGATCCATTTATAGAGCTGGGTATTTAACATGATCCATTTATAGAGCTGGGTATTTAACATGATCCATTTATGGAGCTGGGTATTTAACATGATCCATTTATAGAGCTGGGTATTTAACATGATCCATTTATAGAGCTGGGTATTTAACATGATCCATTTATAGAGCTGGGTATTTAACATGATCCATTTATAGAGCTGGGTATTTAACATGATCCATTTATAGAGCTGGGTATTTAACATGATCCATTTATGGAGCTGGGTATTTTACTAAAGTAATTCAGGTTAGCAGCTATGCTACAAAAAAGCCAAATGGTTGAAGACTCAATGGGTCTCATTATTAATTTAGTTTTTAAAGCGGAACCAAGCCTCGAGTTTTATCTAGACCACGCCTCTTTCGTTATTTCAAAAAATGCATCCAGCACCAGAAAAAAAGGAGCTGGACTGGCTGGCTACCACGCCCCTTCCCATACGCTGCCCTCACTCCGTCACGAAAAAGAGTATCTCCCTCCCTTCCCAAGGCAAGCAGGCAAAGTGACCAGAAGAGATGGGGAACGTGACGTGATAACCAATCAGATTAAATATTTGATGTATAATCTTCCTTTTCTAATTTTATTTCCCCATTCCTAGTTCTGTCATGGAGGACCTGTTAATTATTGCTGTGTTGGGATTTCCCAAATAATACGATTGGTATAATTAAACAGTGTTTTTAAAAAATAGCACATATTTACAACCTCCCAGAGTAGCCGGCTAAACTGAACGAGATCGAACGAACTGCTCTTTCGAACGTCTGCTACTGAGGTCAAAAAGAACGACAAATCGCCGCAGTCGGTCTGTAAATTTGCGCATTGAGCTTACATCGCCGAGCCTACAAGTTGAATGCAGGATTCATGTATACAATCAAGTAACTTATATTTATTAATGTAAGCTTATACGTTGTTATTGGTAAATGCAAGTTTAGTGGGGCGGGCACTGTTGAACGTGCATGTAGGCTAGCTACTACGAATACTGAGTAGGCTATCACGGATCAAACTTTTAAAAACGCCATTTAAAATAATTTTTTTTAAACTTTTATTAAAAAAAGGATCAAAACTCTAAGTTTGAAAGGTTCCATACAATTAGATGTCTCAGAATGAGATCACTGTGTAAAGAACTCTGCCCACAACTATCCTCAACGTCTTGAACTTTATCTCTCTTTTTATATGTCCTGATAAAAGGGCGTTACCAAATGATGACGAAACGAAGTACCAGAGAGGCGTGGCTCCCATTGACAGAGGGCAGGATTCCAGTCATTTTTATTGCAAAATGAGAACTCAACCTTTGTATTGCACATTTGAGATTGGGTCTACAGTCAATCACTAGCATTTTGATGTGGCCGAATACATCTTATCAACTAAAATAAGTTGTTTCAGCGCTTGGTTTCCTTTTAAGAAAAGTTCTATGAAAAACGTTGGATTCATGAAACGTGCCTCACCTTCGTTTGTGTGCGTATCCCAGGTGTGTCAGATGATCATCTGCGTAGATGTCTTTACACTCGTTTCCAAACACACAGTTTTTGTGATCGTATGCATGTTTCGTGGATGAAGCCCATTGAGTTATGATGGGCAAAGGACCCAATTTAACCTCCTAAAAATTGGTTACTGTTTTGGGGAAAGATTTTTCCATTTAAAATGCATGTTTTTTCTTTGAAAATTATTCCCAAAAAAAGTGCTTGTACATTGTAGGAATCCTAGAAACAATCTGCCAACTTCTGAAAAAACAACTGATTCCTCCTCTTTTTAAAGGGAAGAAGGATTTACGTTGGAAGAGTGTGGAGCGCCCTCTAGTGCTTGGAGGAGCTAAGAGACAGACGTGGGTGTTTTAAGGGACCTTTTTTTAATCACTTCCCAGGAGGGTCTTTTTTTCTGCATTTTAAGTTTCTTCCTCATCCTCATCCTCGCTGGGCCTCTGAACTGAAGGGATTATTTATTGCGGCGCACGTCCATCACTGCTTTCCGCCAAAACTCAAGCTTCCCGGCACACTTCCGTACGCATACAGTGTTTGCTGTAAATGGCTACTTTCTCTTCACCTGATGACAAATAAATACATTGTGTGTGTGTGTGTGTGTGTGTGTGTGTGTGTGTGTGTGCGTTTGAGAAACAGGCCAATGGGAGGGGGTGTTTGATGAGTCTGAAATCCACTTCAATGCTCTTGGGTGGCTCATAAATGATATGGTTATGATCGGAATGGGGAAAAACTCGTCAGTATTATGCTTTATGAATGCACGCCCTGCCCAATACCTGTCTGTACACTGTTTATAACCACTGGGAGTCTATACTGTATTAAGAGCTGACATGTGCCTGTGCATTGCATTTAAATCTAAAGTAGATTTGTAAAACTACTCACCTTGGCTTACTGTTTAATGGCTACATTTCCATTGGCCTGAATGTAACATTCAAAACTAGAGCTGCAATATTACTTGCCTTCAATTTACGCACAAAAATGCACATTAAACCTCAGAATTAAACTTAGGAGAAAATACAGAGCCAAATGGAAACATTTGAATAAACTGTGTGTTTTTGGGAAGGCAGCGGTCAGAGAGGGACGGAAGCCGACTGCAGGGTTAATCCATGACCTTTAGTCCTGTCTGGAATATACTGTCAAATGAAGGTGAAAATGAGTAAAAGGATGTTGAGCCTGTGTGTGATGTGTGTGTTTAGAGAGTTCCTGAGGCAGACTGGGTTTACTATTATTTAACTATTATGAGTTTCTGGTGGTCAGGGATAGCAAAATACATCAAACTGTATTTATATAACATACCCCAAATGTACATGTATTGAAATAAAGTACAAAATACTGCTACCAAAAATGTTTCAAAAGGTTTTGTATTTTGAAAATAAAGCGTTTCTGAGGGGAGCTTTAGGTCAGTGTTTCACGAACATCCACTCCATACAGTAGACCTATTCCTCCACTCCATACATTGGATCTATTCCTCCACTCCATACAGTAGACCTATTCCTCCACTCCATACATTGGATCTATTCCTCCACTCCATACAGTAGACCTATTCCTCCACTCCATACAGTAGACATATTCCTCCACTCCATACATTAGACCTATTCCTCCACTCCATACAGTAGACATATTCCTCCACTCCATACATTGGATCTATTCCTCCACTCCATACAGTAGACATATTCCTCCACTCCATACATTGGATCTATTCCTCCACTCCATACAGTAGACCTATTCCTCCACTCCATACATTGGATCTATTCCTCCACTCCATACATTGGATCTATTCCTCCACTCCATACATTGGATCTATTCCTCCACTCCATACAGTAGATCTATTCCTCCACTCCATACAGTAGACATATTCCTCCACTCCATACATTGGATCTATTCCTCCACTCCATACAGTAGACATATTCCTCCACTCCATACATTAGACCTATTCCTCCACTCCATACAGTAGACATATTCCTCCACTCCATACAGTAGACATATTCCTCCACTCCATACATTGGATCTATTCCTCCACTCCATACAGTAGACCTATTCCTCCACTCCATACATTGGATCTATTCCTCCACTCCATACAGTAGACCTATTCCTCCACTCCATACAGTAGACCTATTCCTCCACTCCATACAGTAGATCTATTCCTCCACTCCATACAGTAGACCTATTCCTCCACTCCATACATTGGATCTATTCCTCCACTCCATACAGTAGACCTATTCCTCCACTCCATACATTGGATCTATTCCTCCACTCCATACAGTAGACCTATTCCTCTACTCCATACATTAGATCTATTCCTCTACTCCATACATTAGATCTATCCCTCCACTCCATACATTAGATCTATTCCTCTACTCCATACATTAGATCTATCCCTCCACTCCATACAGTAGATCTATCCCTCCACTCCATACAGTAGACCTATTCCTCTACTCCATACATTAGATCTATCCCTCCACTCCACACATTAGATCTATCCCTCCACTCCATACATTAGATCTATCCCTCCACTCCATACATTAGATCTATCCCTCCACTCCATACATTAGATCTATCCCTCCACTCCACACAGTAGATCTATCCCTCCACTCCATACATTAGATCTATCCCTCCACTCCATACATTAGATCTATCCCTCCACTCCATACATTAGATCTATCCCTCCACTCCATACATTAGATATATTCCTACTCCATACATTAGATCTATTTTCCACTCATACATTAGATCTATCCCTCCACTCCATAATTTTCTGTTCATCCATACATTAGATATATTCTTTCCACAGCACACCCTGATTTCAACTCACCACCAGCCCCAGTTTTTTTCAGTTTTCATTATCCCAGTTTTTCAAATAATTTTCTGTTAGGACCAAAATGAAGATTACAGAATCTAGATTTGCAGTCTTTTGGATAGACCTCTGTCCGTTGCTCAAAATAATGAAACATTTCATTAGGACAAACGGACACGAGTGAACCTGTTGGACAAAGTGTAAATCAGTTTGTATGTTACCCCTACTCACCGATCTGCATTATTGGAATGGCAGGAATGCCATCCGCCAAGTTACGGCTTGGTGGGGTACGCCCCATACCGACACAGCACAGTTTGACACTTTTCAGGGTTTCCTAGAGAAATAACCACGACGTGACCGTTTGAATGACATTCTCATCAGATGGTAAGATAAAAACACAGGGCACATGCAATAATTTAGAAAACATTGGGTAGCATTCATTTGGAATAGAGCTTGTTTAATTTACTCGAGCTAAGAACCGTTTCTTGTAACTTGGATCTCATTTTGATATCAATACTTTTAAAGGTAAGCCTCGGTTTTGCAAGTTTCAATGACTTGTATGCGCGAGTAACTAACATTGAAAAGGTTTTCGTTCAGATTACACAATACATAGAATTCAATGTCTTACTGGATTAAAATGTATTTTCCATTTAGAATGGATATTTTGAAGTTATTTTTTTGTTAATAAACTTTCACATACATAGCATAACGGCCAGCTCTTTCACATACATAGCATAACGGCCAGCTCTTTCACGTACATAGCATAACGGCCAGCTCTTTCACGTACATAGCATAACGGCCAGCTCTTTCACGTACATAGCATAACGGCCAGCTCTTTCACGTACATAGCATAACGGCCAGCTCTTTCACGTACATAGCATAACGGCCAGCTCTTTCACATACATAGCATAACGGCCTTTGTTCTAGGTCTACTTGGGTTGTACATTCTTCCATCCTGCTATAATGTTTCACATGGTTTCTGAATCTCTCAACACATTTCTTCTACACCTCTACATTTAATGATAGACATAAGTATTATATTATTATGGAGTTATTCTGCACCTTTAAATCTCCCAGTAGCATGATTTGTAGTGAAAGCTCAATAAATATATTATGATTTGCTAACCATTTCTGTATCTGTGTCCAGAAAAGTGCCACCAGGGGGCAGCACCAGTAAAGATGGTCAATAGACTGTTTCCTTACATAATGGACATTTGGCTGAATCTTCTATGCCCCATATATTAAGCATATTTTTGTACAATAGTTTAAGTTACAACGGTATATATATACAACAGTATACAACGGAGTGATGAGTCAACAGTTGTTTTGTATATTAGGTTATAAACCCTGTGCCAAGGGATAGGGATATCTATGGTCTGTTCCCAGCTGTCCTGTATCTTGTATGGCGCCACTGTTAAGGATTTAGTTCTAAGTATATTTTTCTATTGATAATTTTATTTTATTTTTTTACCCTTTATGAGTTTTAATATGCGGTTGACATACCAGAGTTTTAATATGCGGTTGACATACCAGAGTTTTAATATGCGGTTGACACCAGTTTTTTTTATCCTCTTGTGATTTCCTTTTTCCATTTCTGAGGCCAAGCAGAAATTAATTGATTATATTGTTGAACTGTGCATACACCACCATACATCCTTACAAACTGAGTATAAATCATAATCCCACCTTCCTGAGCTACAATATCGTTCAGAAAGATCACTCCATTCAAAGATAAATCCTCTATAAAGGCTGCGTTTCCATCTATGCGTATATTGGGAGTTTAAACCACGGCATTTGTTGTAAGTAGTGTTTCTTTTTTTCTGGGGGATAGAATTGGAATTGTAACCAACTTTGTAATGCTTGACTTAGGAATGCTGAGGCTTTAAATAAGGAGCCATTGTTAATTAATCTGAATGTAAACAGGCCTTTTGGGAACAAGGGATGGGCCTGCCGAAGTAGCCTACTGGAGAACCAGCATGGATTTAAGTATCATTTTGGAATAATTGAGGCCTTTAATGAGATTCAGTGCTTTGATATGTCATTTCAGCCCTCATACTCAATATTCGTTGTATAGAGAAGCACCTTTTATTTGATCTGCTTTACCATTCCATATAAACTGGAATATTTTTTGTTCAAACGTTTTGAAGAACAATTCTTCTGGAGTTGGTAATAGCATAAATAAATGAAGACCAATTAATCATGATTTTTCCAAATAGATGGAAATTTCTATTTAATTGTCCCAATAAATATATTTTTGCGAGACGCCAGTGTCCAATTTTATCCAGTGCTCCTGACACCTCAGTCTGTTGAAATTTCTTAAGCCAGATCTTTTTCCCCCTGGATATATGATTTCCTAATATCTACTTCTCCATCTGCCCATTTTATTGGTAGATTACAAGGAAGTGTAAAGGTTGTATCCTTCAGTGTTCCAATGCATAGTATTGTACACTTACCATAATTGGCTTTTAGACCCGAGAGCAAAAGTGTTTAAATCCTCAATGAGGATTTGCAAAAACATTTTTCCAGATTTAAGAGGAAATTTGAGTCTGCATACAATGAGACTCGTTTCCAGACTCATTGCTTCGTCCCTCCATGTTTTTGTTGGCTAATAAAAAAAGGCATGGAGATAAAGGACAGCCTTGTTTAACCCCCGTGATTGTACTATACTCAGAGAAGTACCCGTTATTTATTATTTTGCATCATGGGTTACGATACATCACTTTTATCCAATGTATAAGTGAATCACCAAAGTTATAATGCTCCAAACATTCATATATGAAGTCCAGTGGAACTTTCTCAGGCTTTCAAAATCTGCAATAAAGACCAACCCTGGTTTGTGAGGCGTCATACTGTGCTATCGTTTCTAGTAATTGGCAGATGTTGTCTCCAATGTATGACTTAATCAAATCCAGTGGAATCAAGATTATCCTGATTTTCAGTATGAACTGTACTAATCTCCACCCAATACCCCAAAACTACATTTTATCTAGGTAGGATTACAAAATCCTTATCCCCAATTTTTAGGATCAGTTTTGAAATCTTAAATCCCAAAATTGGGTCCCTTCCTATTACTGAAATCCGCAGTTGAAATACTGGGCCCTGGAAATCAAGTCCTTCAGTCAAATAAACTCTGCTGGTGGTGTAACAGCTGGGACCACAATGTCTGAATCATAAAGCATGATTACATATGCCTGTCTGAATATACATCAAATATTCTACAGGATTGGATACACATCACTATTGCCCCAAATATTGCCCAGATTTCAAATGTAAAACAAAGCCCAATAATAACAGAAAGAACAGTGTTATTATTCAACAGTTTATTATATCAAAGAAATTAAGTCATTTTTCTTTGAAGAGCGTAACAGAAGATCAGAGCTTTACCTCCATGAGGCACACAGCTCATTAGTGCACAGTACAAATGCATCTTGATACAAATGACATGGTGATTTTCCGACACCATAATACAAGTTACTACAGTAGGTCAAAGACATGCGTCAGACATTCGGTCCATCCCTGCTGGTTTTTGGGGTGGAACTGCAGCAAAGCCAGATCCTCAGGGCAGTGTTAACCAGCAACACCTGCAGCAAAGCCAGATCCTCAGGGCGAAGTGTTAACCAGCAACACCTGCAGCAAAGCCAGATCCTCAGGGCGAAGTGTTAACCAGCAACACCTGTGGAGGGGAATTTGGAGAAACTAGTGAGAACACACACGTACATACACGCGTACATATACACCCCCACCCACACACGTGTTCCAGCCTCAGTCCCATATCCGCAAGCTTCATCCAACAGTCCGCTTTCAGTTAGGGTTTCATCATTGATCAGGCCACACCCCCTCCCAGCCAGAACACAGCCGAGACCAGGGAGCACCATTTCCTCTGACATGAAGTCATGATGCATCCCTGACCTAGTGTAACATTACACCAGAGCAATACGTACCACGTGCACTCAGGACCAGCGACCATAAAAAGCCCCAAAGCGACCGCCGTGACCTGCAAAAAGAGAAGAGCTGTGGTCAGCACACATTCTGTACCGATTATCTATGGACGCACAGCCATTGTAAACCAGCATGTGCCATCTCATCTTTTAAAACAAGTGGAATTTAAGTTCTATAACGCTGATATTTTTCAGCCAAACTCTTGCTGGTCTCAGTCCCATATCCGCAACTGTCATTCCACAGTCCAGTTTTAAAGAAGGTTTTACATCAAAGACCAGCAGAGAACCAGGCCAAACACTTCCACAGACAAAGGCCCCCCCACCCTAAACGCATCAGCGTCTCCCAACCAGCCGTACATATTTCTGGCTGTACAAATGGCGTTGAAACAGCAGTGTTGTCCAATTAGCAGATTAATCTTGTGCCATTTCAGATCAATTAGGGGGGTAAAATTAGGAAGATTGGGGTGCTAGTGTAGTGAGCTGGGTTCGTAAGTACAAATCATTTTTTATTTTTTAAACATAGTATCCCATTTATACAGCTGGTGTAATGCAGGTCAAGTACATTGCTTTAAAAAAAAGAAAAAAAAAAGGTATAACGGCAGTGTCCAACCTAGGACTCGACCCTGCAACCTTTAGGCTACAAGGCCAGTTTCTTAACCATTAAGCTATCCTGCCATAATTCAGAAGTTGTAAGTTTCATTTCCACAGTAGCGCCCTTGAGCGAGGTACTTAACCTGAATTACTGAAGTAAATAACCAGCTCTAGAAATGTTAATTGTGCAGAACACCTGAATGTGCCAAACTCCCAAAATTAAAAAAATTACTCACATTTGTAGGGATTGCATCACAGCAACTTCGAGTCATTCTGGTGAAGAATCATGGTCCCCCAACTACAAGTACAATAACTTAGTATTAGCTTGGATAGCAGATATTCAGACATTCAAATGCTTTCCCACGCATGGTTTCAATCATGAAAACTGCAACATGCATCAATTCCGTATCAAGCATTCACCAGCAACTTCTTTCATACAACATACAGATCTAAACTGCATTCTAAAGCAAGTGTGGGACAGGAGTAAAACACAGGTGTGGGACAGTAGTGAAACAGGTAAACGCAGGTGTGGGACAGTAGAGTGAAACAGGTAAACACAGGTGTGGGACAGTAGAGTGAAACAGGTAAACACAGGTGTGGGACAGTAGAGTGAAACAGGTAAACACAGGTGTGGGACAGTAGTGAAACAGGTAAACACAGGTGTAGGACAGTAGAGTGACTGCCTCAGGCACGGCACAGCTTAGACAGTCAAAGACTCCCCATTACTCTGGCACGCTCTTGGAGAACCCAGGACTACAGGTAGAGCCTGGATCCTTGGAAAGCATGCGTACGTGTCCAACTGGATATATTTGTTATCGTAGCTGCCCTGAACACTTTTGCAGCATTTAACACCAAGCAAAAATGCCCTCCAGTGGAGGAACAGGTTTCCTACAAAGCATGAAACCAGTCAGACTACAGGTATGGGCTTACCTGAACATACTGCTCACTCCAGCTCACCTGGGTCACATGACCAGCACCTGAAAACACACAATTGTTATAAACCCACTCACTCCAACACAAACAAAGCACACATTCAACAGCTAGAGATCTCAATCAGCCAATTGGTAGAATCAGGTGTGCCAACTTAAGGTTTAAAGGGGGAAGATCCACTCAGTCATGAACTGCTCAAACAGAAACCAGTTTGAAATTAAACATTAATTTGCGCAGTTTGAATACCCATCGAGGGGGGGTGTTGACTTGACTGTTTTTTTTAACCTTTTTCCTCACATCACGGATAGGTGCGTGGCTCAAACGAAACGTTTGGATTTCAGCTAATGCCGCTCGACAAAACAGTGGCAGAGCTCAATTCCACTAGTTTTTTTTAAACAATAGGATATTTTCAATTTATGAAATTGAGACAAGATACTCAGCTTTACAACTCTAAATATTTGATTTAATGTTAATTACCCCTTTATATGAATAGGGTTTGAGCCAGCCAGCTTCTTAAACGTAAATGCATTGTGAATTTTCAGTCAAATGTCTGATTGTTTTCTATAACGGAAGCATTTCCAGGCCCTCGAAAGCATACGCAGCCGCCTATGGGGTTCCAGTGCTGTGAGTGACAGGGGGAGGGAAGGGGACAGAGCCATGCCCCTTAGGCCAAGCTCAGATCAAATGAGTACAAAAGTGTCTCATCAACAAGCAGAGCTCTCAGTGAGGGCAAGTGTGTCATCACAGCCAGGCCTCCCGCCTTCCCATCCCACCCTGGGGCAAGAGCAGCCACCGGCCTCCGGCAACAGACCTGTGCTGGTCTCTGATCCGCATTGTCAATTACACATTGAAACAAACTGGCTGTTCTGAGTGACATCCATCGGAAACTCCAAGAGCATGACCTCACCTTAGGAAGAGCAATGATCCACCCGTCAGGCCCAGTAACCGCAACACTTCTGGACTCCAACCCTGTAAGGTAGCAGTGTTCATTAAACGGCCATCTTTTATTAACTCCATACAATCGCCCTGTTATCACATTCAATGCTAATCTCGACAACGCTAAGTCAGAAAATCTATTTTGAAAGGCCAAAAATGAGCGATGAGCTTCAGTTTAAAGTTAAAATGTGTTACTGTGACGCATGTATGCAGAATAAAGCTCCCGTCCACAGTCCCATAACACCTAAAATGGGCCTGAATGCAGGTACAGGCAGTCTAGTTTCATAACTGTGCACTATATGCAAACCATTGGCCATTGCACATGCTAAAATTCAAACACTTTCACCATTCAAAATGCTCTCCTTAAACAAGCCTGGCTCAGATAAATTGAGTACAAAAAGGTTCTCATTATGGAGACAAGCTCTCAGTGAGGGCAAGTGTGTCATCACCGCCAGGCCAGAGCATTGTGGGAAATGTAGTTCCTGCTCCAGAAGGGGTCACTTACTAGTCTTCACTCCATCACAGGATCAAAAGATTTAATCTTCACTGCCATAGCAACCATCACCCTACTGCCCAACTCTGCTGCTCACCTGAAAGAAAACAAGGCATCAGTAATCGCACCAGAGCAATTAATGGAATCTGCGTTCATGATACCCAAAAGCAAAGATGGCTGGACTTTTAACACAGGCATTCAGTCTCTTAGAAACCCACAGGGTCATTAAATCAGAAACCATGAAACGAGATCAATAATCTGGAATTGGATCGATTTAAAAGTGCTGAGTCACGATGAACACACGCACACCTTGTGGCTCATCAAGCGCACCAGAACACCGCCAGTTAAGCTAATCATTTTAAATGGCATACTGAATACACCCCATGTATAGTTCTTTTCTTGACTATTAAAATTGTATGTTTCTTTTTTCTCTATATTTACTTCATACTCTGAACATTGTAAAGGGGAAAAAATGACTGCAAGAAGATTTTCTTCCAACAAAAAAGCACAAAAAGAATGCTGCCAGTCTACAGGCTTGTCCTTTTCCTTAATGTTGCTGTCAGAGTTACCATAGAAACTGAGCAGCGACCGTCGGTAAAAGTGTCACTTTCGGCTCCTCTTTGACCACACCCACTACAGGAGAATGGGAGTGGCTTCGATAAGGGCCAACAGCCTAGTCTGGTTTACTACTACAGAAAACCCCCAAACAGAGCTTCACATTAAAAAATAATAATAATAATCAAGCTAGGTACAGCAATGAGTTCACTCATTTAATCAGGAAAATTATTTCATACCCTAAATCATAGGGACTTGTGCAAGTCATAAGCGCATACAAAACCTTTTGAAAGAAGAAAACCGATAACAGGGAGGAATGTTACCAATAAGTCAAATGCTAGTTTCCCCAGAGACATTTAGTTTGCAAATTACTCGTTTCTCAATAATCCGTTTTTAAAAAACGGGGGACGCATTCCTAAGGTAAAGTACCTCACTCAATAGTACAAGTGCAGTGAGCAAAATGGGGATCGAACCTGCAACAACAAATGGATACTCATTTATCCTTATACCAACACTTAAACCCAATTTTATACGAATAACATCTGATACAGCCGGGTATTTGCTCGTTTCAATTACAGTAACGCTATTCAAACGCCTCTTACCTTCCCGGTAACTGCGCATGCTCCCGTCTGCAGTGGAAGGCCACAGGTCCGAACGAGTGGTTTGAGGGTCGGCTGTGCAAAGCACCGTGAGATTCAGCATTATTGGAAACCTACAGAAAAGCAGCATTATTTTAAAACAGCATGCGGCGTTAGAGCACGTTTGAATTATTTTTTGACGCAGGACAGCGGAGCTCTTGCTAATGCTAACCCTAGGCTAAGCAGGCGTGCGCTTTTCCACAATGTTGCCCATGGATTACAGAACGTTAACCAAGCAGCGACCGTCGGTAAAAGTTGAGATGTTAGGGGCCTTGTTTAACGATTCAGCGAGATATCAATGACCAGTCTCCTAAAAGGGCCCAAGTTATGTGTTCAAGAAATCGGCAGAGAAACCAGTTTGTACTCTGGCGATTAGCCCACGCTTAAACGCTTTAGTCTACGATCAGCCAAAAAAGAAAACAAAAGCTCAATTCAACCACTGGCTGAATGTAAAACTTATGGTAACTTCCAGATATTTTATGTTAATGTACAATAACTGCATTAAACACAATCTTACATGCTTCTAGCGGTCGGTCTTGTGCAAACTACAATAGTAGGGACTAAAACTAGTAGGCATCTAGCCACGCTGTAAGGTACAACATCAACCTCACTGAATTACAATTATTTTCCAACAACTGCTTATTATTTATGAACTGCTAATCAAGGAACTGCCCATTTTTATTCAGAGATTTAACTCACATGGAACAGCAAAAAAAACAAAAAAAAACGACTTCATGCCTCCAGATAGAATCCAACAAATCGTGCAGACGCTCTACTTTAATTCACGTACCAAATCTAAATACGTCCATCTATTTAAGATGGAGTAAATTCCTACCATAGGATAAAAATCATTTAACGATGCACATACAACGCGATGTTGATAGATTCCGGAGAGAGCATCTCAAAACCTTACCGTACAACGTTCCAGCAGAAACAGGAAAGAACGTAACACGCTCCGGTTGCACTTATGAAGCAAAGTTGTCTGCTCATTGATTGGCTAACGGCGGTTGACGGGAACGCAGCATGACGGGAAATGCAGTCTTTTTTTTTTAAAAAACGCTCGTATAAAGAGGCTGCAAAACAAGAGTAGCATCTAAATTATTCACAAATTAAATGACATGAAAAATTATATTACTTAAAAAGTGTTCTATATTTAAAGTACACACCTTATGGCTGCAAATCGATAGTAAAGCGATGCCAGATATAGGCTCGGGATTGTTTCCTGGCGGAACTCCTCACGCCCCAGTAACTAGCGCGCGCCTTTACGCCAGTGGAAGCGCTGCGGTGTTCTGCGGTAAATTTACCTCGGCTCTGGAGTCTGGAACTGGCTCGAGTACGAGGAGCAGTTTTTATTCCACCGTGCCGTGCATGCTCGTGGTTGGCTCGTGTCGGTGCTTTTCGCTTTTCGGTGTGCAAACCTGCTTACCCGTCCCGATATCCCGCGAACTTCTGCTGCTGTTTTTACTGATTCATTTGCTTATCTCATATACCTCTGTCTAGTGTTCTAACTAGTGCTCACAAGACTTAAGATATTGCCCTAATTGGTCAATACGATTTCAGTATTTTTTCATTAGTGTGTGTGTGTGTGTGTGTGTCAGAGGGGGACCTTGCTCAAGAATAAGACCAGTATTGCAGTATTGTCAAACAAGCGGTTGATTGCTCCACCATGCAGTCCAGCCATGGTTACAGAGTTCTGCCACTTTACAAACCATCGCCGTTGCCAAATATGCTCATTTAGTGGTTACATGGGTCACGGGGGGTGAGCCCTTATGGCGATAGCCGCGATACCATTATCACGTGTAATGCCAGTACTGCATGTTTGTAAAGAAGGCCGTTCATTTTCTGAACTCAAAGTGTGAGTGACAGTCAGCTGCTGCTTACATTGTTCTTATTTGTTCTTATCTTGCATTATGCCATTAATAACAGCAATGATTTCGCCTGCTGCATTAATTAAATAATAATAATGTACATTTTTAGTAAGCAGTGGTTAAAGCATATCAACACTCACTGCATTTAAACAAGAAGGTTTCAAGATATAGAATTGGACATTAAAAAAATGTTTTTAATAGCCAGTTATGATAGTGTTCTTTGGTGTAGACGTGGGTCTAGTTTCTAGTTCTAGTTTTTTGGTGAGGAAATGGTGTATTTGGCACTGGTATATTACCAATAGTTATAATTCCTTAGATCTACACATCTCTGTTTTTCAACCAAAGGGCCAAAATAAGAGCACAATCTATTCTATTTGAATTGTATATTACCACACACATATCTTAAGGTGGAGCAAGATCCGTCAGAGCTCAAAACTGTGCCACTGACTTATTTCATTCCCTTATGCACTTTTCGGAAATAAGTAGCTTATTGCCAGCTGCTGGTCTACCCTGCAGCTGTCACCTGTGTGGACGTTGAAGCTAAGCAGAGCTGGGCATGGTTAACACTGGTAACAGGGAGGTAACAGACGTCCTTAACGTAAAACCCAAGCTGTGTCCGAATTAGAGCCTTATCTACTCCTGTATACAGTGCACTGGCAGATGTGTGTTGTTTAATGTGTACTGTTTAGTACGCAACATGCCGTCCTCCATACTATTTTCCAAAATATTTACTAAAATATCCTCCATACTATTTTCCAACCGTACTGTGGAAGTGTCGTAAGACGTTCCACCCTTGTGCGGCCATGTCACAAGTTGTTTTTGTTGTTATTGAAGGAAAACGTCAGCGAAGCTGCACCTAATTTTTTTAAAGGAAACTGCCTGTCATATTAATGCGACCAAAATGTTCATGCACATCTTGAAAGTATGCTCCAGAATATACTCAACGAAACTCCGGAAGTAAGTATTTCATATGGGGGTTTTAAGTATACTAGTACATTTAGAGAAGATTTTGCGTACTTAACTACTATTTTCTCGTCCTGTCTACTCAACAAGCGTACTCAATAGTATGGATGGTGATTCGGACGCAGCCCAGGTTCCTGCTGGCAGTGGAGCTGATGAGGCAATAGGGGGCAGTATTTCTTCTGCATCAAGCACAGACAGTGCAATGCACTAGTGCAGTGATGGGGATGCTGTGCTGTAAGAGATCGGGGTTGTGTTCGGATCCAAATTTTATGCTTCCCTCCTGCCGTTCCCTTCCCTTGCTTCAAGGAGGGGAATCCCCAAAACCCCAGGATGAAATATGGCAGCCACACCGAGTGGGATTCTGTTCCAATTTAAGAAAGGGGAGGGAGTAATTATATTCATATATTAATATATTCCATCATTTATCCTCCCTTCCACCAATGGTATAAAATGCAAACTTCCAGCAAGAAACGGAATCCCACAATGCAATGCTCCACACAAAAAAAGTGGACGGTCACGTTTGAACTTTATGGGGTAGCACCTCATCTGCAGAGCGCCTGTTAAGTTCGCTTGCTGCACGTCACACATTTCATCACAAAATAGCTCAGTAAGCTCACTCGAGGGAAGGGAGCAAGGGAAGGGAATGTGTTAAATTACAACAGATAAGTCTCCCAACCAAGTGGTACTAACCAATCTCTGCTTAGTTTGAGCCATCTGACAGGAGAAGGTCAGTGTGGAATGGCTTAATGTCATGTTAAGCAACACACTTGTAGATAACATAAATTCAGCTTTGCAGTGTATCAATACCCTTCTGAACAAGGCAGCTGACACAGTTATTATTGATTCTGTACAGATTTTTTGTTTTATACATGGATTTTGTCAATGTTGTTTGTACTTGTTTCCTTTGATATATTCTGTATGCTGTTTGAATGCTGAATGTTAACATGGCTGAATTGTACATGTCTCTTTAAAGTTTTTTACATTGTTTTACTCTTGTAAAAGAGATCTTGACTACCTGTAAACATAAAGTATATAAATAAATATCAGCTCAGCTGACAGACTGAATGAGTTATACTGCTCTTTCACATTGCATCATAGATTTACGATATCCATTTGAACCACACAGTGCAGCCACAAATCAGATACACACAGGTGACAAATTAAAGAAAAAACTAACATAAAGTGCCTTAGTAAGGTGTTGGGCCACCACGAGCCGCCAGAACAGCTTCAATGCGCCTTGGCATAGATTCTACCTCTAGTCTAACATAGATTCTAGTCTCTGGAACTCTACTGGAGGGATGGAACACCATTCTTCCAAAAAATATTCCCTCATTTGGTGTTTTGATGATGGTGGTGGAGAGCGCTGTCTAACACATTGGTCCAAAATCTCCCATAGGTGTTCAATTGGGTTGAGATCTGGTGACTGTGAAGGCCATAGCATATGATTCACATAATTTTCATACTCATCAAACCATTCAGTGACCCCTCATGCCCTGTGGATGGGGGCATTGTCATCCTGGAAGAGACCACTCCCATCAGGATATAAATGTTTCATCATAGGGCGGCTGTGGCTCAGGAGGTAGAGCGGGGCGTCCGCTGATCGCGGGGTTGGCGGTTCGATCCCCGGCTCCTCCTGTCCACATGTCGAAGTGTCCTTGGGCAAGACACTGAACCCCAAATTGCTCCCAATGAGCAGGCTAGCACCTTGCATGGCAGCTGCCGCCATTGGTGTGTGAATGTGTGTGTGAACGGGTGAGTGAGAGGCCATTGTAAAGCGCTTTGGATAAAGGCGCTATATAAGTGCAGTCCATTTACCATTTACCATCATAGGATAAAGGTGATCTCAGAATAACTTTGCATTGATTTTCAGTGACCCTTCCCTCTAAGAGAACAAGTGGACCAAAACCATGCCGGAAAAATTCCCCCCACAGCATAACAGAGCCACCGGACCCCCTCACTGTAGGGGTTTTTCCTTTAATTTGTCACCAGTCTGTATATTTCAGTCAGAAATCTCTTGATAAACGGGACCTCTGTTCGTATAAGTGGAATCCAATGGAATAGGCCTATGTGTAATAGAACCGCTACATTGTAGTGAGAAGGAGACACTCGACGACAGTCCTGCCGAATGCTGGATGCGAGTCGATATTTCACGAGCGCGTGCCGCTGCACCACGTGTGCCCCGATGTGAGATCCTGCCAGTTCTATACAAAATGGATGTGAATCTGTGGATCTACGCTGCAGTGGATGGAAATAGTAACCAGTGTCCATCATTCTATACTGCTTACCGTCTCCCAAACGCAGTCAAGCCTTGTGTTTTAACACAAAAGCGCTAACATGCTATTGTGCAAGCAGATATAATATGCGTGTGGAATAAAATCAACTCACGTGAAAGCATTTTTTGACAATAATTCAGCGAAAAAGAAGTTAAACTCTGATTCACGAGGGGATTATGCGGAGATGGGGAGGCGTGCGGGGGATTTCACGCAAGGTTGATTATTATGATGTAGCGCATGGGTGCAAAATATAAGCATATGACTTTCACACTGGAGGCAAAACTGGAGAAAGACTCACTTGATATTCAGACGAACGAATGCATAAATCACACATAATAACCACTTCTGAGCCACATCAAACATGCGTGTCGGACATTGTCTGACATAAAAAGGTAGGATATAGTTAACTTACATGTTATGCTCTGTCCTGCCTATGCACGTACCAGACAGCATTGCGTGTTGAGGTCATTTATTGTTGGTAAAAATAATAACCTATAATAAATATGGTACAAGTCAACTTGAAGAACAGATAACATTAAATTGTTTTAGTTTATACGGCTACTTTCTGGAGGATCTGAAATAACATTTTCTGTGGTCCACGTCTGTCACTTCCCCAATAGGTAGCTACCACCTTCTTCACAAGATAAGACATATCAAAACGTATCACATGACTGCAGCTCTCTCTCTCTCTCTCTCTCTCTCTCTGTCTATCTCTCGCGCGCGCAGAGCCGCCTTCTACAGCCTTCACGGGAGAAGCTGGCAATCCATCACTCACTCGGCATTAGACGCGGCTTGTTTGCGCGTTCTACCTGTTTGTGTATCGGTACAGTCATGCCATGGAGGTTCTGTGGCAATATCAGTTCAGGATCATCTTGCTAGGGGACTCGACGGTGGGGAAATCGTCCTTGCTCAAACGTTTTACAGACGGTGTGTACAGCGATGTGGCGGACCCGACGGTCGGGGTGGATTTCTACGCCCGCTCGCTGGACATCGAACCTGGGGTGAAAATAAAGCTCCAGCTTTGGGACACCGCCGGTCAAGAGAGGTTCAGGTGAGACACTCTTCTATATTGTCTAGCAGGGCGTATAAAGATTAACATGTAGGCTAGCCTACTGTCGTAGGTATGATAGTGGCATAAGGCATACAGGGCGAAAGACATAGCCTAAATGTATTGATCTAGAAAATATACACGTCAGGGGTGTATTCAATAGTTTATTATGTGAAAGACATCGCATTGTTGTTTACTGTACGAGCATTGAGCAAATGAGGTCACCGCACTTTCGCTTCTATATGCGGTGGGATTCCGCACGCGCGCTTCAGCACCAAGGTAGCCTACTGACTGCGAACGGCGAGACGTCAGTCTCATCATGAACTGGCCCGTATGGCTCTCCATTACATTGTCAACTCGGCTAGGTCATGTTTGTCGAGAACACATAGCTATATATACTACAGGCTACTATAGATGTTTAATTTGGGTAGGGGTTGGGTGGGGGGGTTATCTGTCCTCTACAGAAGCGCATTACAGTTTTGACACACACTGATACGTTCGGCTTTTTACCCAATCAGCAAGCGGTAAATCATTCGTTCGGGCTTATTTCCTGCTCAATTAAAATGTTTAATAGAAGTGTCGCTCCTGCTCACGAGGGAATGTGACATAATAAGCGAGCCACTCGGCGCTGAAAACGGGAAACCGCATGTTCGTTACCTACACATCCACCCCCCCCCCAATTTCCGCAGAGGCGTCTGTTTCGCCTCGAGACGATTACCCAACAGCCTACCTTCCCTATGAACAGCCACACAAAAAAACATTTATTCAAATCAGAGGTGCTGGCCTCTATGGTGAAGTGAACGTGTTCTCTTAACAACTGTTAATGGCTACAGAAGGACAGAACGGTTGATATTTTACCACCATTGTAGTCGTGATCCGTTAAGACCTCTGGATGATCAGTCCTGCAGCAGGACAACATAAATACACCTGTTGAAGTCAAACTAAAATGTTTATGAATTTCACTAAATACAACTGGAACACCCCATTGAATTCCTTATTGTTCTGACTTATAGAATAGGCTACTGTAGACTGGCAATCTGGCACACACAGGGCCTTTTATGTCGGTGTAAAGAATATTATTCTCTTGTCACTATCATTTCTGTTTCCGTTGCTGTATTGAGTCACCACCGTTGGAAATGGGACCCAGGGGAAAGTCGCATCGTTTGGATTCTCCTTCCCCCCCCAAGTCGGCTAACGGCCTCTCGATTGGAAACGTGCTGCTAAAAGTGGCGCGAGGATTTCACTACGTGAACATCATGGAGATATCTGTAGCATAACCGCTGCAATCATATTATTTCTTCCACAGAACATCGCACTTGTGGTCACCGTGGTTAAATAGCTACGCTAGTAACTGCTTTTGCTTTCTGCATTTCTATCCTATAGTAGTGCATCACCTATTGCTCTTTGGAGCATTGTTGCCCCACTGTATATGTCTTTTTTTGTTGTTGCTGGTGGCTCCAACTTAAGTTCCCTAACGGGAAAATAAAAGTTATTCTATTCTATTTTACAACCGTTATATTTCTAGCGTGAACATTGGACCCTGTGCGCATGTCCATGGGTAGCGTAGTTTCTCGCTTGGGGTATAGGACCAAACATGAAATACCATTGACCAATGCGGTGATTCGTTACAAATGCCACGCAACTTAACATTCTACTTCATTGATGGTTACAATCCTGAAAGTCGGAGAAAGAACATTTTATCTTCATATAGAACAACGCAGGCAGAACTTGTGGGAGTAAGGGTATAAAACCTCAGCTATGACATCACAACTTTACAGAAATTCCAGTCCACAGAAAAAGGCCTATAAACACAACAAAGGCTCACAAACACACGTGGTTGAATAAAATGAATAAGTAGACCACCTATGACGCAAACCAGCTCGGACAGCGCAGGCCCGTGACACACTTTAAAACGCCTCGTTCTCCTGCGGCTGAGCGCATCTGCGACTCGTGCCTAAAATCTGCTCAGCGCGCGGCCCTCCTTTCTACCCTCCCCATCTCGCGCTCTCATTTCAGGTTTCACATCACATCACAGAACCAAGGTCTGATCTGGCTGCGCGAAACATCCGCTCTCTCGCTTAAGTCACACGGTGTCAAACGATGTTTTAAGGTGGAGTTTTTTTTCGTCACATTTTGATGAAAGTCAGGAAACACTGGAAACCTGTTAATAGGAAGACAAATGCAATGATCACATTTTCAGTATAGGCTATATCACCTCATATGTGGGGTACTGTGCATCACAATATACTCTATATTTGATACTTTTTGATGTTTGAGTGATTCATTACGTAGCTCAGTTTAATATAACGCTTGTGTTTTCTTTGTTAAAGCTCAGCTGTGCGAATAAGGCTAATAAGAGGCTAACCCCTTAGCTAATCCTGAAGAGCAGTGATGGGGAAGGGGCCTAACCCCAGACAGTGAGCTGCTGTGTGAAGGATTATCAGTGCAGTGCAGAGGTTATTTGTATAGCACATATTCATACAACAAAGTGCTTCACAGAATGATGAGAAAATAAATATTGATTTGACAATAGAATTAAAATACATTTAAAAAAAGGGAAGAATTAAAATGAGAACATTTAAAAGACAGACTTTACAAGAGAGTTTAGGGTTAAACTCAGAGTGTGTTTAAGAGTTACTGTGAAGCACATCGGGGACTTTTCATGCCCTCTGATCTTGGTTTTGTCCCCGAGACACCCTCATTAGACCGAAGGGTGTATGTAGTGCTTGGTTCTTCTCCTGAACAGCCTCTGTCTCTCCAGGTCAACCCTCCCACCCCCCAATTCACAGAGAATGGTCTGTTTTCAAAGCACCGTTGTGGTAGAATTATCATTCTTATGTTGGAAATACAGTTATTTATAGAAAAAAACAATACATTACATGAGCTTAATTTAGCTGGTGCTCTTATTCCAAGCAGTTTACAGTTTTGGAGAACATAAGTGTATCCACCGGATTTATATGAGTAACTGCGGTTAACAACCTAACAACCTTATTAAAAACATTTGCAGACCAGCGATCATTAGTTATCACGAACGCACAAATTAAAATTAACTGCACTATAAGCAAGAACCAAAATACAAATCCTGAATCCATACATTCCTAACAGATGGACAGCAATCCTGTTAGATCTCTGTTACAGAACTAGCAGAACTCTCCACTGTTGGAT
>CM040406.1:54570542-54593042 GCA_022702515.1 Ilyophis sp. 1 JC-2022
GGCTGGCGGCCTCGCTGGGCGTGCGCTACGTCGAGACGTCGGCCAAGAGCAACAGCAACGTGGAGCGGGCGTTCCAGATGCTCACGCGCGACATCTACGAGCTGATGCGCGCGGGCGAGATCGCTACACGCGACGGCTGGGACGGCGTCAAGAGCGGCTTCAACGGCAAGATCCTCCTCCCTGCTGATGAGGAGGCGGAGCAAGCGAGCAAATGCCAGTGCTGACTGTTCCACATCCTCGTGCCACGCCCATAAACACCCCCTGCAGTGTTTCAGTTACCACCCTCTCGACACTGTTCACCCCTTCCACTCTGCTTCCTCTTCCGTAGTAGGCCTCTGTTCTGTGACATCATCATCCTGCGACAATGGCCTCTGTCTTGTGACATCATCATCCTGCGCCAATGGCCTCTGTCTTGTGACATCATCATCCTGCACCAAGGCCTCCACGCTTTCCCTGCTGAGGATCATGCGTGTGTCATGTGTGTCTGTGTGGGGTGATCTTCGCGCCGTCACGCTTTGACGCTCCTTAATCTGTGACCTGGGTTCCTCACATGCCCCCCCCCCCCCTCTCTGTTGGATTATCGCTAACGAGGCGTGGCTTTGATCTCGTGATGGGATGAGAGACGCACACCCCTCCTGCTCTGGGGTTTAAAAAATTGGAGGAAAAGTCCTGACACCTTTTCTGGTGCCCTGAGAAATATTGGACATGCGAGAAACTCTGCGTCAGATCTGCAGACGTTGGGGTATCAGGGTACAGCAGCGCTCCCCCTTCTAGGCCTAACTGTTCTCTGACCGGATTACACAGAGCTATAATCCCCTGGTAGTTTAGACTGTAAATGGTAAATGGTAAATGGACTGCACTTATATAGCGCCTTTATCCAAAGCGCTTTACAATGGCCTCTCACTCACCTGTTCACACACACATTCACACACCAATGGCGGCAGCTGGCAAGGTGCTAGCCTGCTCATTGGGAGCAATTTGGGGTTCAGTGTTTTGCCCAAGGACACTTCGACATGTGGACAGGAGGAGCCGGGGATCGAACCGCCAACCCTGTGATTAGCAGACGACCCGCTCTACCTCCTGAGCCACAGCCGCCCCACAGCCGTACCATTATACCAGCGTGGGGGGCGGGGGAGGGCGGGGTCTACATGGAAAAAAAGAGCTTGAGCATCTCTAAATACGGATGTTTTTTTTAATCATTCCCACACCCCCAATGTGTGTAATGAGTTGCTGTTTATATGCACTGCACACAGTCTTTATTCTGGCTAAATCACGTGACAGTCTTTAATCTTAATGATACCTGTCTTTGTGCATGAATGGCATCTGAGTCACCTGAAGTCTGTTCTGGAATGGCCCTTCACCATAAGCACCCTGTAACTCAGTTATATATAAACAGCCCAGAGATATAAACCGTCCTGCTGATAAAAACAGCCCCAGTGCTCTGTGCTGTAAACGTAACTCAGCTGTGTTCAGTCGTATCTCAGAGGCGTGTCACATGTTCTGATGCCAGCATTCAGGCTGGTTTTATGTTAACAGGCGTGTGGCATCTTGTTTTTATGACATCATTGAGGCTGGTTTTATTTGAATGTCCAGATTTCCTCCAGCCAAAGGCACAGATGAGTCAGCCGGCTCGCGGTTACAAGGACAACAGATTTCACTCCTCCACCCCAACGACACTTCTACAGACGCTATAGCCCCCGCTCCCCCCGCTCCCAATCTGAAAGGTGAATACTGGCGGTTGTGCATTACCTAGTTAATTGATGTGAATTTACCCCCTTCACTTTTAATGCATTTTCAGATCCTAAAAGACGCTATATAAATGCAGATGAAGAGAGCGCCAGAATTGTTATCCCCGGAGGCTCAGGTGACAGGTGGCTGTTAAGCTGCAGGTGACTAACCTGTACAGATGGCTGTGTTTGAGGTATGAGAGAGAGCACCAGGGCAGGTTTGGGCAGGGTTGGGGAGAAGGCTCCCTGCCAGGCCTGGGGAACAGCATAGAGGTGTAACTATGAGGGGAATGGGGTGTGGTCAGCTTGGGACGTTGGCAGAACACCGTTTAGCTCGTTGTCCCTGCCAGCCCTCTGGAAATGTGGATGTTTCCCGGAAGCCTTGTGAAAACAACGATTTACGCTCCGGGTCCAAAGATCTCCCGTCTGTAATCTGGCTGTGTCTGGGGTTGACCCGGTTACCAGGACAACGCCTCTCCCTCCAGGCTATTGAACCCGATCTGTGCTAACGAGGGCAAAGGAGGAACGATCAAAAAAGGATTCACAACGCGCACTAAAGATTCGGACAAAACCTGCGAGTAACTCCTAACTCACAATACAGTCCACAGCGCTTTAGGACCTGGTCAAGACCTGCTCAAAACTTGTCTTTCTTTCAATCAACTGAAATCCCCACTGCTATTTGCTGCCTCAACTATACTTTATTGGTGACCTTTGAACCTGACTGAAAAGCTTACTCCTTTCTGTTCTGACAACATGGCTGTGTCCCAATACTCTAAAAATGCAGCCTCCTTTCCTCCACTACCACCTCCTCTCTTCCGTGCACCGGAAAACTGATTTTTGTGTCCTAATCTAACATTGCTGATTAGGCTACATATACATTTTTAATTACAAAAACGTTACAAATTGATTAATGTCTCGACGCAAACCGCAATGCCAGGTACATTGTATACTGTACATTGTATACATTGTATACAACTACCTGTACTCAAAACGTTTTGCATACTTCCGGGTAGGAGACGAGTGGTAGTGGGGGAGTGGAGGAAAGGAGGAGAGGAGTGAGGAATATAGAGACGCAGCCTGTATGGTCCGTTTTCGGGAAGCCCCATTCTACCGTGACATCATGTGATGGATTTGTGTCTGTGTATAATGCGCTTTGGATGCTAATGCAGTTCCGTACTGCGCTAGTATTAAACCTTCCATTTGCATTATATTGCACTGCACTACCAGATCACACACATGCTTGTGTCTGATTGGTGGAGATCCTGTTGGCTACTGCACATGCCCAGTGCATCACTGCCAACCTTTACTCATGAAGCTAGCACGCTCTCCCACAGAAAGAGAGAGAGAGAAAGAGAGAATGGGGGAAGGAAGAGAGTGGGAGAGAGAGAGAGATGGAGAGACGGAGAGAGAAGGGGGAAGAGAGTGAAAGAGAGAGAGAGACCCCTCTTTTCCCCCCTCCTGGCAGGCAGCCTGGTTTTGGGTGATGAAGCAGTGAACCTCTCAGGGCGCTTCCGTATCACGGGTGTTTCATGAGGCTGAACCATTTCTGGAATGTTCTACAGGCTTACATTTAAGCTCTCAGAACCTTCCAGAAAACTCAGGCTGCCTGACAATAACAACATCTGTTTTATCTAATTTTCTATCACTGACCACTGAGTCACACTGAGCTGCTTGTGTAGAAGATCTCACACGTAAAGCCAGCTGGTCGCCTGCTGTAAATATTCTTCCTCCCATTTTTTCATTTTTTTTAAAGGTCTGTCCTTCTCATCTCGAAGTCAAATAAAACACACGTTCCAAGTTTCGGCCCGCTCGGTCAGCAGGCATGCGTCCAATCACATTCATAATTCAAGCAGTCTCTGGCCTTTGTTATTGGCTGTTATTATCATGTTAGTGTTCCATTGAAATAAAAAAAACTCCAGTGCTGTCAACAGCCTCAGAAAGGGCAGAGTCGGGAAGGACCGGGGCGGAGAGAGGGAGAGAGAGAGGTAGAGAAAGAGGGCAGGGAGAGAGAAAGCGAGAGAGAGAGGGAGAGAGAGAGGGCAGAGAGAGAGAGAGAGAAAGAGGGCAGGGAGAAAGAGAGAGAGGGTAGAGAGAGAGAGGGCAGAGAGAGAGAGAGAGAGAGAGAGAGAGAGGGAGAGAGAGAGAGGTAGAGAGAGTGAGATCTGCCCTTGACGAGCTTTACACCCCGGTTTGATTAGTATGATCACTAGACGTCTAATTTACGTCTTAAGTCATACGTCTAACTTTAGCAACATAATCAGTAATCCGCTGTCTAAGCCAAATTGCTTGTTACAGTAATAGGCTGTATTGTTTTTAACATTGACATTGTTTTTCCATTTTATATGATTGTACAATGAGTGTAAATCCAGTTTATTGTATTGTTTTCTTCTTGGGTGAGAGTAGCAGGGCACTACCATGCAGGAGCACTTTCTGAAGGCAGGACTGGGGCTCGCACGCACAGTTTCTCAGAAGATGGTGGATGTAGTTATGTAATAAAAAGTAGGTACGGATCTGTGTCCTTGGTCCAGGGTGTGCTGGCTGTTTAAAAAAAGATATATATTTATTTTTATTAGTTTTTTTCCTGTTTTCTCCCACTTTTGGCAGCCAGCTGTACCTCTATTGTACCCCAATGTTTTTCAATTCCCGTGGAGCAACCGCTTGAGTATTCACTGCTCTACAACCCTGTTAGCTGGTAGTAGGAAGGAAGGCGCCACGTCCTCTTCAGGGTGCGACTCCTCGGAGCTCCTGACCGGGGCCACTTGTGTGCGACGATTCTCACCAAGTCCCTCCCCCCACCCCGGGAGCAGCCGCCAAGTCCCTCCCCCCACCCCGGGAGCAGCCAACAAGTCCCTCCCCCCACCCCGGGAGCAGCTAACAAGTCCCTCCCCCCACCCCGGGAGCGGCCGCCAAGCCCCTCCCCCCACCGCCGCCAATTTGCCGCTCCCTCAAGGCACCGGCCATACTCGGATCTGGCAGAACCGGGCGCACGAACCCCTGATCCTCTGTGTGCAACTGCACTGACTCAAAGTCTGTGCTTTAACTGCTGCGCCACCACGGCGGCCCTGGTTGTTGTTGATACCCATCTCTGCTTGATAAAACACAAATAAAAGTTCAAACGGAGAGTTCCAGTAAACTCTCCTCATATGGCTTTTTGGGACTGAACTGGTTGCTGATTTTAAGGTTTTTTAAACAGAACCCAGCCGCCCCTACGGCCCTACTGGGTCACAGTTCTGCTGCAGAGGAGAGATCTGCCAGCAGGGCGGCGATGCTGAGCAGCAGGCTGGCACCAGAGGCTCCATAAGAGCTGGTACCTGGCATGGCTCTCTGAGCAGAACTAAACCCATCCACAAGTTTAATCTGCTTTTAAAATCACACCCATCCTTCAGACTTGATATCCAACTACCGGAGAACGTCCGCAGAACGTACCCTCAACGTTGTGCTAGCCCCTATGCTGATTGGCACAAGGGGGATGCAGTCCCTTTGGCTGGCCTGGGTTATGATTGGTTGATACATGTGTAGTTAGTTAGAGTCACTGATTACATCATGATTGCACCAGTAGGTTGATTGAAATCACTGATTCACTGATTGCATATGATAGCTGATTTTCGGGATTCACAAAGCTTCACTGTAACTTTTCTAGCAGCAGTGTTGTGAGGGTGTTATATATGAACCTCTCGACCTGTCTTCTGGTGTGTCAGGTGAACAGGGAGTTTTCACCACTTTTAGCTCAAACTTTTGTCGAGCACAGAATGCATTTGTCACATTAGGACTAGTTTTGAACCCTTCTGCTCCTGTTTCCGACCCTGGGGAAAAAAACGGATATGTCTTTAAACTCCTGTGGTTACACTTATCAGTCAGAATTTAGGAAAGTTGAAGTTCCGCCCTTTATGATGTCACAGTGACAGCATGACAATCTCCGTAGAAACGGCTCAAAGTCTTGACCTCTTGACCTCTGTTGTGATGGACATCGGGTTCCGAACTGCCTTCCTCCTGGCAGACGATGCTCTGAAAACATTGCTGTAATGTTCTGGCAATGTTATCGCAGTGTCTTTTGGGGGGTAATGTGAAGCTTTGGTAGGGGGATCCAATGTGCTCTGTACAGTAGAAAAAAAGATTTAAACCAAATTATAATTTTTAGCCCAAAGTGTGGATGCTCTATTGTAGCCGGTGTTTGTTTGTTTGTTTGTTTAATTCCCATTTGTTTTGGGATGTTTGGAATGACACTGATATAACAGTCAGAGAAACAGGGTTAACGCACAGGCTTCCAAGAAGCCTGTAGCTTTATGATGATTGTAAGAGATGTGCGCCCTCTTGTGTTAAGTTTACAATATTGCAAATGACCTCATTTTAATTCATGAACAAAATACTGGAATTCTGATATTTTGTAATATAACGCATAAATACAGTAAATAACAGTATCTCATTGCGATTCTAAAGGCACATATCTGCTATTGTATATAGCAAATTTTTAAAGCATATTTGAGTGATTTTTTATTTTAGAATAAATGCTACTCATAACCATACTTGAAATTGTCACTTTTAAAAGCAAAGCAAAAACAAAAAAGCAAAAAACTTAAAAAATTAACTTGTACCAAGTAATAAGAGTGAAATATTAAATAGGCATGACAATGACAGATATTAATACACTAGTTTTATTGTTATGATGTTTAATGTGCCTGAGAAGCATCACTTAGCTTAGCTTGGTTGGGGTTGGGCTCCTGTGGTAAAGCACCTGAGTGGTCCCAAATATCGGGGAGGGGGCGGGGGCGGGGGGCGGGGGACGGGGGACGGGGGGCTGGGGGGCTCTCAGAACGCACTTAGAATAGAACTCGTGTGCAATCACTTTGATTTCTACTGCCAGCCCTTCCTTTTGGGTTCTGTAATATAAACGTTGAGATATTTGCATTGTGATTTCATACGTGGGTGTAAGAAAAAAATAAATATTATTTATGTTAAGCCAGAGTTTAAGTTGTGATATTTATATATTTGCACACACAAGCACAAGCATGCACACACACACACGCAGACACACACAAGCACACACACACGCACACACACACGCAGACACACACGCAGACACACACATACACACACGCACGCACACAAACACACAAGCACGCACACACACACGCAGACACACACATACACACACGCACGCACACAAACACACAGACACACACGCAGACACACACAAGCACACACACACGCACACACACACGCAGATACACACATACACACACGCACGCACACAAACACACAAGCACGCACACACACACACAGACACACACATACACACACGCACGCACACAAACACACACGCATGCACACGCACTCGGACGTGCTCATGCACGCATGGGCACACACACAAAAACCCCTCTGATTAATGGGAAGAGGGAGTTCACTGTGAAAACAAAACATAGATCATATCCCAACAGTATCACTGCTACGTTTGGGCAACGTTGCAGTAGTGTTGCAACAGCGTTGTGTGTTTATGGGAGAGTTGCTGCTCCAGCATGAAAAGAAGGCGGGGCCAGGCCCAGACAACCCCCCAGACCAGAGCAAACGATCAGAGGAACACTCACACACACTCTCACACACACACACACACAATCACACTCACACACACTCTCACACACACACACACACAATCACACACACACACTCTCTCACACACACACACACACGGCCCTCATAATTACCCACACTGCATCATGAGTGCTTAAACTATTAAACACACACACACTCTCACACACACACTCACACACACACACACACACACACACACACACACACACTCTCTCACACACACACACACACACACGGCCCTCATAATTACCCACACTGCATCATGAGTGCTTAAACTATTAAAGACACACACACTCTCACACACACACAATCACACACACATACACACACAATCACACACTCACACACACACACACACAGGATAAAAGCGTATCAGTGTAAAATGTATGAGAGTTGATTTAACACTACATCTCACTGCTCCCTGTAAAGTAAACCTGATGGGTGACCCAGCTCAGGAGCACTGAGAGAGACAGACGGCCCGGATCCTGGTGACTCCCAGTGCAGTGTGGTTATCGCGGTTATGGTTGTGTAAGGGTCAGCAGATGGTGTAGACTGGGTGTGACTTACCCGCCCCCCCCCCCCCGCACACCCACATTCTTTCACAGGAAGAGACTCGCAGCAAACAGCTCACAACAGGAAATCCCCACAGCCAGGAGTCTGTCTCGATATGGTGCTAACTTTCTTTTCCTTAGGAGGAATATAGTGCTTCTCCCTCTCTCTCTCTCTCTCCGTTTGCCCATCCCTCTCTCTCTCCCTCATTCTCTCTCTCTTACCAGTGAACCCTTCCTCATTCTCTCTCTCTCTCTCTCTCTCTATCTCTCATCACCCCTCCCTCTTTCATGTATCAACAAGAACAAGCATAAAAAGTATGTCTCTCTGTTTACCTCCCTCGCTCTCTCTCTTTCTCTCTCTCTCTCCCCCCTCCCCTATCGCACATGCAAAAAAAAAATGAAAATAACTCCCTCTCTATCAGTAGTTAGACTTCAGGAAAGAGGAACATGTCAGGAACTCGACTTCTATCGTCTCTCTGAAAGGAAGACATTCTCTCTCTCACACACACACACACACACACACACGAGTGCACGTCTCGCTGCTCGTACACTCTGACGTCCCTGGATCTCCTTACAGCAGCGATTCCGGATTCTTCTCCAGAAGAGCGAGGAAAGGAGACCTGCTTGGTTCCTGCTTGCCTGTGGATCCTTTGTAGAGACGCACACCCCTCTCAAAATCCACCAGGCCTTCCCTCGCTCCCTCGCGCCCTCCCTCCCGAGGGAGCGCTTCACCAGAACCAGAACCAGAAGCAGAGATGGACCTATCCCTGTGGCAGTACCAGTTTCGGGTCATCATGCTCGGGGACTCCACGGTGGGCAAGTCGTCTCTACTCAAACGCTACACAGAAGACCTGTTCATAGACTGCATTAACCAGACAGTGGGGGTGGACTTCTACGTCCACTTCCTGGAAGTGGAACCCGGAGTTAGGATCAAGCTGCAGTTCTGGGACACGGCGGGACAGGAGAGATTCAGGTAGGGACCCCTCACCTCGCCGATCGCCGCAGTAACCACCGCTGTCACCCCCACACCCCTGATTCAGGGGGACACCTGTGTCACATATATACACTGTGTGACTGTAACGGAGTGTCATCCGTCCACTTATATGGGGCTCAGGATACGTTCTGACAGCTTGCAAAGGTCATGATTTCTGGTGGATTGCAAATCTATTAACTTTTTTAGAACACACACACACACACGGCATGTATACCTTTTTTTGACAGCTGTATGATACAGTCATCACAAAAGAAATGGATCATTTATGATGGCTATAAAAGTCTCTTATGACCCTGATGTGTTGGTGAGTCCCCTCAGGGGCACCAGCCTCGAGGTATAATCATCCGTCTCAAAGAGTTGTGTTTTTAACGCCGCTGTCTGGTAGACCTGCCCAGTGCTGTATGACAGCGCAGCCACACTGTACTGGGTTATACAACTACAGAACGGCGCCTAAGATTAGAGTCCATAGGATCATATAACAGCGCTAACATTCAAAATAAGCACAACATTAACGACACTCAGCTTTGTCATTCGTTCGTAGCCACACAGTACAACGTTCGGCGTTCATTTAACTCTGACAGAGTTTATATGAGTTCAACAGGGCCCACATGCACTCCATTAGAGTAAAATGTACTCTGTAAGAGCTGACTTAACACTGGACATTCTACTGTGCATATTGTTGCCATGACACAAGCGCAGTATCGTGTAGAAGACCGGGGATCCCCTTCTCCCCGTACCCCCCACCAGGCCAATGCTTTTGTTCAACAGTAGAAATGGAGGATAGAATATGAGAGGAGAGTAAAGACTGTGCTGAAGTCTGAGGTATGGTGCGTGTGTGCACGTGTGAAAGCGACAGTGAGGCGCGTGAGGCGAGGGCCGTCATTAACGGGCGTGAAGTTTGGGGGATTCCGAGGCGTACGGTGTGTTCGTGTGAACGCGTGAACGCGTGACACGTGAGACGAGGGGCAGTGTTAAACGGCCGTCAGGTTTAGGGGACTTCCTCAGTGCTTTGCTGTTTATCAGCTCCTGCCAAAACGTTCATTTACGGACGGCGGCTCAGCCGGCGCGCAAAAGCACCTCTCACGGCCTCTCAGGGCTGACAGGAATCGTCTGAACTTCCTGTCAGGTACTTCCTGTTGTCTGTCAGGTGTCTGGAAATACCATAGAGGCAAAAATAATAGACTGTAGACAGCACAATGTCAGTCAAACCTGGACAAAAAAGCCCGCCCACATGGCCGGTGACCCAGCTGAATGTAAAACTACCCCCTGGAGAACCGGTCGAGCCGCCATCACACATCGTGTTTAGTGTCGGTTGTCGAGTCGAATAAACACTACGTCCTGAAAATGTCATTTGAAATTTCACAGGAAGATCTCTATTAACCCCCCCCACCAGAAGCAGGAATGAGTGTCAGTATGACTCACTGCTCAGAACCGTGTGGCAAAGGTCTATGGTGTGAGGTCATGTGATCGAGCTGTGGGCAGGACTGCTGACCCAAAAGAACTCCAGCTGATGAAACGCAGCTTAACAGCGAATGAGCCGCTGCTCCAGTCAGATATGTGCAAAAAAAATAAAAAGAGGAAATAAAAAAAAAAAAACATTCAGGCCCTGTAAACCAGCCGCAGGGCCCAGATGCAAACCGTTGGTAACCAAACTCCTCCTACGGCTTCTCCCGATTCGCCAGACGGACCGCCGACGACGTCACGGCGCTCCCAGGTGAACAGCTGGGAACCGGTTTCTGATTACCATCTGAGAACGTTCTGCGTAAATACCTCCGGGACAGAGAGCCCGTTCTGCTCTGTGACAGAAACACCAGAGGAAGAACAGGGCCTCATACAAAAGACCGTGTGAGACCTACACACGCAGCGTCAAAATTCATTGGAAACACTCGTTCTCATGAAGGGGGGGTTATGCTTTGTTCTTAGAGCTCATTTCATATCCCTTTTTAAAATTAAAAAAATAAGACAAAAACAAGAGGGAAGGGAATAGAAAACCTCTCCCTGTAAGTTATTAAAATGTAAAGTGATGTTTGAGAAAGCTTTTTATATTTTATATTTTATGCAAGAGATTGGATCCAGAAATATGGTCCAGATGCATTTGAAAGGTTGCCTGGGTCAGATCAATCGGTCATATTTACATTCTACTGATCAGAACTGAAAGCGTTATGATTGACAGGTGCTGTAGTAACACCTGCTGGTTGTCATAAGCTGCTGTATAAGCTGAATGGATGCTGAAGACGAGCCTTGTTTGTTAGCATTGCCTATCAGAAGGGTTATTAGCGCTTACCTAAGGGTTATAAGCACACTGCGACGAAGCACTGGATTAGTGGTGGGTCATAAATGGATTAGAACCAAAAGTGAACATTTCCAAAACGCTCACATGAAACGGGAAGCAATGTGAATATCTGGTTTGTCCACTGTAAGGTGAGTGTTTCTCTATTCGTTGACACGCCTTATTCCATTCAAATATTAACAAATGTGTGTTTCTAAAGCTCAATATGCAAATATCCAGGCGATGAACAACGAACACAATCAATTAAATCTGCCATAATTCTCCCTTCTAATGACGCTACTGCCAGGGCTCTTACATCATAAATACCTAGGCTACACACTTTTGTTTACTTTTATTAAAATATAATGTATTCTTGAATAATGGAGTATCATAATTGTATTAGCCCTTGATAAATAGGCTAATGAATGTCCTGAGACACTGTATAAGCAACTCTGGGGGAGTGAGGGAGGGTGGGTGGTGTTTGGGGTATCTCCGAGTGAGGGCAGAGAGCCGTGGAGCCAATCAGAGAGCTGATCTTACTGCTAACACTAACTAATGGTAATGTAACAGTAATGCTAACTAGGTAGATGTGTGGTGCAAGTGGACCCCACTCCATGGCTACTCGTCATCTAGGGTCCCTTATCTAGCTGTTATCCTCTCTGCTTTCTACCTGAGCAGACTGTCAGCCCTCTGTTAAAATGAATAATGCTAATGCTAACCTTCGTGTGAACACGAATGCTAACTCTACCGCTGGTACGAGCACCATCCCTTGTGCTAACACTAATGCTAACTCTACCACTGGTACGAGCACCATCCCTTGTGCTAACACTAATGCTAACTCTACCACTGGTACGAGCACCATCCCTTGTGCTAACACTAATGCTAACTCTACCACTGGTACGAGCACCATCCCTTGTGCTAACACTAATGCTAACTCTACCACAGGTACGAGCACCATCCCTTGTGCTAACACTATTGCTAACTCTACCACTGGTACGAGCACCATCCCTTGTGCTAACACTAATGCTAACTCTACCACTGGTACGAGCACCATCCCTTGTGCTAACACTAATGCTAACTCTACCACTGGTACGAGCACCATCCCTTGTGCTAACACTAATGCTAACTCTACCACTGGTACGAGCACCATCCCTTGTGCTAACACTAATGCTAACTCTACCACTGGTACGAGCACCATCCCTTGTGCTAACACTAATGCTAACTCTACCGCTGGTACGAGCACCATCCCTTGTGCAAACACTAATGCTAACTCTACCACTGGTACGAGCACCATCCCTTGTGCTAATGCTAACACAACGCTTACACTACCCCCCCCTCCTTTCATCCCTATTGCAAATTAAAACCATGACAGAAACACCAAGACTAACCATGTTTGGAATTGATACAAAAAAGTATGATTTAAGATAAAAACGTTGCTAAGGCGAGTGCATATTTTCACGTTTTCCTCTGTCCACTCTCTTAGGTCTGTTACGCGGTCGTACTACCGCAACTCGGTGGGCGGTCTCCTCGTGTTCGACCTGAGCAACCGCGACTCGTTCGAGCACGTGCGGGAGTGGCACGACGAGGTCCAGGAGCGCGTGCGCCCCCACGGCGTGCTCTTTGTGCTGGTGGGACACAAGAGCGACCTGGCGGCGGAGCGGGTGGTGACGCGCGAGGAGGCGGAGCGGCTGGCCGGCCAGCTGGGGGCGCCGTACGTGGAGGCCTCGTCCAAGACGGGGGAGAACGTGGCGGACGCAGTGGAGCTGTTGGCGCGGAGGGTGTACCAGGGGCTGCGTAGCGGCGAGGTCCAACTCCGCGAGGGCTGGGACGGGGTCAAATGCTCCGCCCCGCGCGCACTGGAGCTCCGCCCACCGCAGGGAGGCGCGGCCTCGTCCGACAGCAAACGGAACTGCGCCTGCTAGCTTCCTCTGGGAACACTGCCCTCACCTGGCAGCGACAAGAACTGCACCTTTTAGCATCTAGGACACCGAAGCTATTATTGTGTGTCTACTTGAGGAACTGCGCTTGTTAGCACCCCCTGAAGGCACACCGGAGACCTACCTGAGAGAACTGTGCACCCCCGACCAGCTTAGTACACAAAACAGTTATTGAACTGATCTTTCATGCCTTTTCAGGGATTTGTTTTGCATTTTAATTCAGAGGCTTGTTTGCGCATTAAAAAAGGAAATATACCTGTACTGGCAACTGATCTAAGAAATCCGTGCAAAATTACATTTAAAATTTTTAATCCCTGGTTTAATCTCTAACAGCACCCTTCCATACTATTGAGTTCACTGGACGAGATAGGTGAGTACACGTTCTGTAAATGTAGTGTGCTTAAAATCCCAGAATGATATACTTATTTCCAGGTTTTTGCTGATAATAGTATGGAGGACCGGCTTATTCTTACAAGAAGCTATGAGCTTGAGGGAATGCCAGGGTGGCCCAAACATGCTCAAACTCCAGCACTCTCGGGAAACAGGCCTTTTTAAGGGGAAAGTACTCAAAGCATTACAGAGCAGGAGCACTGGCATGTAGCATGTAACGTGTAACCAGTACTTCAGCCCTCCCTCCTGTACACTCTAATTGCACTAATCAGTGGTAAGCAGGCAAAGGAGCATGACCAATTACCTTCAAGACCAACTGAAGCTTGCCGGTACAAAACCCCTAACCTGTGGGGCCCCCTAGTCTCATCCAAAAAGGGCTGACGTGGATGTAGACTTCTGTTCAAGCCCAGAATTGAATATGCAAAAAAAAAAAAAAAAAATTGAGTGAACAAACGACTGCACTCGTTTTATTCCGTGAAATATGAATCTTGTTTTATTAATGGAAAAAAACAACAACACAGGATATATACGTAAACACTGCTATACAAAGTCAAAAACTTCACCCCCCCCCCGCCCCTCCCCCCTCCCCCCGCACTGCAGACTGGCAAAATGCCTCATTACACACATTACAATTCCACTGCCATTTTTATTTATTTAATCAACCTTCTATTAATAATCAGTGATGTAATATGGATAACGTTTCTTTCAGATTATATATAAATGCACCCCCCCGTCCCCTCCCCTCCCCCCCCCCAACACCAACTGTAAATAATGAGACAAAAATATGCATAGGGGGGTTCCACAAAAGCACATAAAACTCCCACTCTGACCCCCCCCCCATCCCACTGACATCTGCTTTTCAAGCAACAACATCAACAAGAAAAAATTATTATAGGACAGAGGGATGATTTGTGGGCGGAGCCTAAGACGGACTCAGACTCCAGGCCCGTATGAAACGTACAACGCCGACAGAAAAATATTAGATGACGACAGTACTTTTAACACACTAAACACAACAGCACGCACATGCCAAACCCTAGAGAGAAAAGGAAAACCTAAAATAATTATTAACAAAAGGTGAACATGCACGACTGCACTGAGGCTGTTGTAGTCTTATCCCATTGTGCATTGTGGTCTTTGTAGTTTTTCCAACAGTGAACAATGAGAACTGACAGGTGCTTACAGACTGCAGGGGGTGTGGGGGGGATAGTAGCCAATCAGAGAGAGAGGCTGTGTGAGGGTGGTGGGGGGCATGTGCAGTTTGTTTAAAATGGGTGAACATGTATGTGTGTGTGTGTGTGTGTGTGTGTGTGTAAGATGGGGGGGGGTCAGTGACAGTGAATTACATTAGCATGCCCCCCGCCCCTCCCCTTCGTCTCTAACTACACTTGCCTTCAAAAGCCTCTCAATGCATGACTGGGAAATACAACAAGCAATGGGAGGTTAGGAGAGAACATGATGCAACAAGGGGAGGAAGAGGAGGGAGAGGAAGAGGAACGGGCATGCACACGCACGACCGACACGGACTACAGGCGACCAACTACCCACACCCACCCTTCCACCCGTAGAAACGTACACAATAAAAGCCCCTTTAGCACATCAGTTACAACAGCAGTCTTTGCATTCTATTCTCACGTCGCCATTCGTCCCTCTTCAGCCCAAACGGTGTCGTCTGGGGGCAATTAAAAGGGTGAGAAAAGAAAAGAAGAGAAAAAGAGAAGGAGGGAGGGAGGGAGGGGTCTTCCGGCTGCTCGGGTCCTGGCTATTTTTTGGTTGTTTTGCGGATCAGTGCCATCCTCTGCAATGAGAGCAGGGTGAACGTTACAAACAGCAACACACACCCACACACACACACACACCCCCGCTTGGTTCACGTGTACAGTTATTCTCATGCTACTCCAATTTTACTGTCCCAGGGTCCCCCTGACTACACACACCCTTACGAGAAAACAGCCAAAAAGGATCCTAGGTCAGCACTGCGACCTCTGACCCCATAATCTGTCCAATCATGTGCTGTTTTGATCCGGGCTGTATGCAGTATAAGGGCACTCCCTCTCTCCTCCGGGGCAGCCTGAGCTGTGAACGCTTGCATAACCGTTCTGTTCTTCTTCTTCTTTCCATTTCATAAACTAGCGGCAGGTACAACAGCAATCAGCTTCAACGTGTTCCATCTGGCTTTAGAGAGAGAATACCACCCCACTCATCCAGGATCACCGTTCACCAAAACACCCAATCACACGGTCACACAAACGGCTTCAGCCAATGAGAAAACGCTCGTGAAAAGGGAGGGGCCAAGGCAGTCATGTAGGTATGAGATCTCAAAACGCTCAAGGTACTGAGCAGCGGTCACCTCCAACAGCATTAAAGTTATATGGCTTATACCTGCACTCAAGCACTGCCAAATACCCTCTGTGTGCACCTGGCCAATCCTTCTCAGAATTACATACCTAGTGTTATACATACAGGTGAAATACCTAGTGTTATACATACAGGTGAAATACCTAGTGTTATACATACAGGTGAAATACCTAGTGTTATACATACAGGTGAAATACCTAGTGTTATACATACAGGTGAAATACCTAGTGTTATACATACAGGTGAAATACCTAGTGTTATACATACAGGTGAAATACCTAGTGTTATACATACAGGTGAAATACCTAGTGTTATACATACAGGTGAAATACCTAGTGACTGTTAGCAGCCTTGCAGGCGACAGCTGCCCTCCAGTGGTCAGTGAGGAAAGGAAAGGACCTCGGGCTTCTCAAACAGGGCATACATTTCTGGGGTTAAACAGCCATTTAAAGGGGTTTCCCCTGGTCACTATTAAAGGGGATTGAATATCGGTCAGGCCGGTATTAATGCTCAAAATACCCCTTGATGGGATGCATTTTGGTGATAATTTGAGTCTTTTAAAATAAAGGATTATAATCAATAAAAATCTAATTCTCATAAAATGTATTTTAGTCAGCAGATTCATTTGCCAGGCCATTTCTTTCTAGTTAAAAAAAAAATTAACAATAAAATAAAGTTAAATCCTTTTTGCCCTCAGCACAAAGCCTATTGAGGAGCATTTTCATTCACATTTATACTGATGAAATTAACCCTGATTTCAGGTTCACACATGTGGTCTGATTTTTGTAGTTAGTCTAAATGAATGTTCCTGCTTTCGTCCACAATCTGAAGTAATGTCAAAAACCCCAGAAAGTTACATGTTACTTTACTAACCCTAACCCTTTACAGCTACACCAGAGCCCTGGACAAACAAGCGGCCACTAGGGGGCGCTCACACTAAGAACAGGCTATGAAACGGGCTGATGACGTTTCCTCACCTGCTTGTGGGCTTCTGTGGTGCACGCCTTCTTATAGGGCCGGATTTCATCTGAGCCAAAGCCGGGAATCCACATGTTCCATTGCCGTTCTGTTGGGTGGAACAGACACTCCTAATCCGGTTCCAGCCCAGGTTTTACTACAGACAGCCAAATGAAATACTACATGGACTAATCAGGACACAGGACTAGAACTTCACACTCTTCCTAAGTAGCGTTAAGACACGCGGTATTGTCCTTTTATAAAGCGGCGGTACTGCAGCCGCTATTGTCCTTTTATAAAGCGTCGGTACTGCAGCCGCTATTGTCCTTTTATAAAGCGGCGGTACTGCAGCCGCTATTGTCCTTTTATAAAGCGGCGGTACTGCAGCCGCTATTGTCCTTTTATAAAGCGGCGGTACTGCAGCCGCTATTGTCCTTTTATAAAGCGGCGGTACTGCTGCCGCTATTGTCCTTTTATAAAGCGGCGGTACTGCAACTGCTATTGTCCTTTTATAAAGCGGCGGTACTGCAGCCGCTATTGTCCTTTTATAAAGCGGCGGTACTGCAGCCGCTATTGTCCTTTTATAAAGCGACGATACTGCAGCCGCTATTGTCCTTTTATAAAGCGGCGGGACTGCTGCCGCTATTGTCCTTTTATAAAGCGGCGGTACCCACCCAGGTGCAGCTGGACGTCCTTCACCTCCAGGGTGTTGGACTTACGATGACGAGCGAGCTGACAGGCGGCGGTCACCACGCTCTCGATAAAGTCGTCCGCTATCTGCAGGAGCATCTGTGTGAGGAGCAACAGTGTCAAACCGAGTCCAGCACAACACACAGCGTTAAGAGTCCCCCCTGGACCCTTAACACACAGGCTCTCAACTCAAGCACAACACACAGCATTAAGAGTCCCCCCTGGACCCTTAACACACAGGCTCTCAACTCAAACACAACACACAGTGTCATTAATTGTGCACAACATGATATTTCATATGATACAGATTTGCCATTTTGCACATTCAATGAACCCGGCCCAAATATTTACCTGAAATACTTTTAACTCTTTAGATACTGTAAAGATTTTAAACACTCCTCTGAATCGCTGAGAATTTTCAAAAGAACATGCCAATAACTGAAGCATGCAACTATATGAGAGTAGTTAGAATTCCCAAATGTTGGCGAATATAGACATTTTTTAAAACAGTCAGCAATTTGCAGGAATTTATCTCAGATAATGACTTGACCTAGATCTGACACTAGAGACTTGCTCAAATATTGGCAGTTGTAAAACAAGTTGATATTAAGCGCACGTTTAGCAAAGGTCAGAAGGGAAGCTTGAAATTTCAGTCTTGTTTGACTAAGACGACACACTGCCAAACCCACTGATTCAACACAGACCTCTATGCTCAGAGGCGTTTGCGCTTATCGGGTTCCACCTTCGCAGGTTTCTGCATTTCGAGGAGTCGCCTGAACTCGCTTTCCACTGAACAGAGATCGGAGAACAGACAGACGGAGAAACAGACAGACGGAGAAACAGACAGAGGAACTGACCTCCTCCACATCCTCATCCAGCTGCTCGTTGGGGTCGATCTCACGCACGAGATCCTGCAGCTTCTTCTTGCTGAGCACCTGTAGATGTGAGAAGTGACATCATAAGTGATGTCACACCCACTGCAGGTTTAAATCCCACGGTGGGTGATGTATTCGTGTCCTTATTAAGCAAAAGACCTGAACAGCTTCAAAACAACATCCAGCTGTATAAACATTTAAGGTGATGGACAAGCGATTCTAAAAACTTGAAACAACCACAACATATCACCGAGGGATGTATCCACTACACACCCATGTACAATATCCTTTCAAGAAAATGTGAATAGGTACACTAATATGCATCTCAGTCAGCTAATAAAACTCAAGTCTTGAAAAGATCGTATGGGTGTGGTCTAAATCCACGCCCTCAACCCGATTGCCATCGACGTCATCCAGCCCTACGTGTTTGAACCCCAAATACAGTGCGGCCGCTCTAAAGAGATAAATATCACACGCAAGGTCACAATCAAAGTTAAGTTAACTTAAACGCTAAGCATAGTATTGCAACCGTTTGATCTAACGTTAGGCTAACGTTCCACACAAATCATTACACATCAATGGTAAGTTGTGAGTTTTTTTATTTTTATTTAAAGGCCTACTCATTAATTTTGGTTGCTAATCGAACAAAAATTATGTGCATGGCAACTACGTACTTCAGTGGATCATGGTTCTTGTAGTTTATTTCAGTGAATCATGGTTCTTGTAGTTTATTTATTTTCTACTGTATCCAGCCACAGAAAGATACGACAAAATAATTTCCAAAGCCTGGATAATTTGTCTAAATCTTAGCCAACTATTCTTTTTGATATATTATCTGACGAATGAGCAGTGCAGCAAGTAAAAACGATGAGTGAGTGATTAGTTTGTTTCCGTGATGATGAGCTGTACGAGGAGCAAGCTAATGTTACTAGCTAGCACCACGGAGGGATGGATAAAAATGTGAGATTGGGAGAGGGATAAAATTGGCATAGGGATAAGGAGTGGAAAAAAATAAACACATTAGCTAACTAACTATTCCAAATCTCAAATCCCAAATGGTGATGATGCAGACAACTATTCTTAAGGGCAAACAAACTTATTTCTTAGTGAGGCTGGACAGTTTTATTCGCCTCAAACTATGGGAGGAGTTATGTAATGAGATCAAAGTATGTATCGGTTGAGGTTTCACATCTTCACCATGGACCCATTTTCGACTTTTCTTTTTCTCTTTCTTTCAGCATACAGAAATAGATATCGACTGAAACTTAACGAGATGGCAATGGAAAGTATTCCTCACGCTTTATTGGTGCTCAATACATAGTTTAATATCCATAAATAACATGATCATAAGCATATTACGGATTTTCCTTGTCCATCCCTTGAATACTTTTATGATAAGGGGATTTATGTGTGCAGAGAGGAGCGGTACCTGTGTCCCCTCAGGGCTGACTCTCCCGGCGGGCCCGGGGGTCCCCAGCACTTTTGCGGGGGTGGCGGCAGCGCTGTTGGCCATGCTGGCAGAGAGGGGTGAGGCAGAGCTGGACTCAGCTTTCACAGTGCTGGAGAAGGAGGGCAGGTTAATAACGCGGCTCGGAGAGGGCTGGTACTGGGTCATACTCCGCAGGGCCGATACTTCACACCATGGGGCCTCACAGGGGCCCGGAGCTTCCTTCTGGGAGGAGTCGTAAAGGGGACCCGACGTCCAATCAGCTGGAACCACAGACAGATTGGCAGGATGGTGTTATCAGGTGCTTTTAGTGGACGCTCTTATCCAGGGCTAACATTCTCAACATTTACTGAGGTTAGGTACCTTGCTCAAGGGTACAAACGTTGTGTTTCCTGAGCTTAGAGCAGCCCTGGAATCTAACCAAATACCTGAGTCACAAATCCAGGTCCCTAACCATTAAACTACACTGTGGCTAAGCGTTCTGGTCTGTTTCCTGACCCGAGCGACCGTACTCAGCCCGGGTCCAGGGGAGCTTCTGGGTCAGCACCTAAAAGTCAGCCACCGTTTCAGAGCCAAGAAAGCAGACAAGTTAACGGTACCTTCAGTGGCAGCTCGTCTCTCGAGGAATGGCCTTCCCCACTCCGTTAGTAAAGCACAATTACTGCCCGTTTTCTGCAAGAGACTTAAAATACACCTTTTCAGACTAGATCTAAATGAATACTTTGTAAACATGAAATACATATATATATATTATTTATAAAAATTATAATATCATAACCCATTTATTTTGCAGGTTTTGCAGCTCTGATTGCTTTGATCTGGCTGTACCTTTACTTATCATTTCCCACACTATAACCAACGATTAAGTCCATAATTAATCAAATAAATAAACGGATCACTAGAATAGTCCCGGAAACAGTGGCGATCATATATCCAAAAACATAGCTAGATAGAACACTGCGTTTCTTACGACGTGGAAGGGTCACTGTGCCGGTTTTTTAAATTTTTTTTACCATAAGGTCACAAAGTCAGTTTCCAGTAGGCGAGGACTCTTGGACTCCTGTATAGCCTCTGATAAAGCCCCGCAGACTTCGCGCACACCATAAAATGACAAAGCTAGCTGCTAGCCTGTTTAACCGACGAAATGCGAACGACATAACGCCAATGTTACACGATACGTGTCCGTGATAACCCCCGGGGCCACAGTCCCGTGATAATCCCCGGGGCCACAGTCCCGTGCCTACTTTTAGCGCTGGGTTCTCCGGATAAATCGACATACCTCGAAACTAAGACGCGTGTGGGAAATTATTCTCAGCGTAAACTGGACATGATAGTGTTTCGGTTCTAGTTATAACGTTAGTAGTCGCATTTTGGATAAATAGCTCTATTGATTGATTGGTGGTGGACGATCATGTGATTACCCAAAAACATTAGCCAGCCAGCTCCGTTAGCTTAACGTTAGTTATTTCACCGCGTTAACACACTGCTCCCGACTCTAATGCTGTGGGGTTTGACCGTGGTTTCTACACGGCACAGTAGCACAGCCCAGAGTAGTATTAGCGAACAGTTAGTCCCGCAGCGCGAACAAAGTGTGACAGGTTATAACGTTTGCTCGTTAGCCACTTACTTCGGAGCGCTCTGACGTAATGTCATTTAACAGTCACTTATAAAGGTGGCTCAATGTTATCCAACTCAGACAGCAAACTATTCACTCATAACATAAATATAGTTGTATAATTATGAAACGGTGACGTTAGTTTCGCATTAAGTGGCTCGTTAGCTAGGTGGCGTTAGATAGCCAAATGTTACTGAATCCCGCTATTTTTATAGCTAGCTAGCAAGCTAGGCTAACACTGTTCAAAACGGATTCTTCCAGTGCATTAGCGCTTCGTGTCAAACCCTACGCCGCTGTAAACGCAGCGACGGCACTTACCTTGAGAATCTAGCCTCTATCTCCCCATGTTTTACCGCTGCAATCTGGATTATTCGTGGTTCCGCGGCTGCAAACGCGCACAATAGTGCTCGAGCTTTGTGTGGTTTCTGATACTCGACTTCCTTTCTGTTTGGAATCACTTCCGCTGCATGTTTTTCATTTTCGCGACCTATCGTTTGATTGGTTGAAATGGATTCAGGGACTATCAGCGACATATCGTTTGATTGGTTGAAATGGATTCAGGGACTGTCAGCGACCTATCGTTTGATTGGTTGAAATGGATTCAGGGACGATCAGGTGATGAGTGTGAGGAGTGTCTCGAGGAAACGCTACGGATTGTGCGCCTGAACCACATAACTGTTTAAGAACTTATTTTATAAGATATTATTTTATAAATTCTTACTTAGTGCTGCGGTCATAACGATGGACTAGACATTCGACAACCAGCTTCAGAAATGTTGCTTGTATAATTTCCCACTATGTGCAGTATTCGTGGGAGAAAACAGACGGAATTATATCGCAATAAATGAAAAACCAAAAACGTTATGCCCGTTACCTTCACAAACATGCCACACTGTAGCTATCCATACGGAAATTGAATATATTTGAATACATATACCAATATATAGCAACACTAAACAATGTATTTGGAAACACATGAATTATTGCCGCTTTAAAATATTGCTATATGCCAACATTACACTGTTGTGAAACATATTTTTAAACGTCCGTATTTACTACATATGGCAGTATATCCAATTTCCGTAAGAATATACCAAGCAGGGA
>CM040406.1:54598042-54635542 GCA_022702515.1 Ilyophis sp. 1 JC-2022
GCTCCGATTCCAAGCCTGGATGCGCCTTTCCCAGGGGATTCTGACACCCTGAGAAAGAGACAGAGAGCCATTTAATTTCATTATTACATTAGCTAATTATCACTTTCTGATTCTAATTCACTGTATTGGTTAGAATAGGAGCAGAAGAGCTGCAACAGTCAAAAAAAGTCTACTTGACCGTATAAACAGCGAGCTAAACCTCAGCTTAGAGACATCTACAAACCTTTTTCTAAAGAGCACTTGTTGTCAGCATTCCTTTTCCTGAAAGAAAGCAGACAGAGCTTATAAACAGGGTTCCGTTCTCACGTTTCAGGAGCAACACAGAGGGAACGTCTGTGGTTAGTTGCGGTTCGAGACTGGCCATTGCAGGGTGCGCACATTGTAACATAGCAGACAGTGCAAAGGGGACATGGGAAATGTAGTCATGTGAAATGCGGTCAGTGAACAGGGAAGGGGATACCACACTCAGACAGTACCGTCTCTTCCAGCAGAGTCCAGCCAATAGGAGGCCCACACATACAATCAACACCAGGGCCACGCCCACTACCACCATCATAGGCTGACTGGAACCTGGAAGAGGAAGGAGGGAGAAAAACAATCACAATTCTCCATTTTCATTGGTGGGTCAATCCAACAGTGGAACCCCAGTACGGTTCCACTGTTGGACTGTTTAAACAAGGGGGTTCCTCTATCCTACATAACTATGCATCGAGGGACGTCAGAAAAAATTATGATATTAAAGTCCACTGTAGTCTTTTTTTCCCCAATTCCAAAAACAGGAAATGGATAAACTAACCATGAATCGTCATGTGTGATTTTTTATTTCTCTTAAGCTGCTGGTGGGTTTGTAACATGTATTCCAGTTTGTGCTCTAGGGCAGTATGGGAAAGATCACCTTAAATTGGAGAATAAAAAAATGTAAAAATACATGAAGAAAAAAAACATCTCAATAAGCCATCGCCATTCCTGACAACGTGTTACCGAGACGTAGCGACCCAATGACATTCTAGCAGCATTAGATTTGGCTCGCTTACTCTGCGCTGGTCTCTTCTCCACGCCCGGGTGCTCCGTTGGGATTGGGCTGTAGGGGGCGCTCACCGTTGGCGCCTTGTTCTGTGGGGGAGCACCTGCAGAGGGCGGGAGGGGGGACGTGCAGTAAGAATTGGCGGCTTAGGGTCCAAGCCGGGGCGGCTGTGGCTCAGGAGGTAGAGCGGGTTGTCCGCTGATCGCAGGGTTGGCGGTTCGATCCCCGGCTCCTCCTGTCCACATGTCGAAGTGTCCTTGGGCAAGACACTGAACCCCAAATTGCTCCCAATGAGCAGGCTAGCACCTTGCATGGCAGCTGCCGCCATTGGAGTGTGAATGTGTGTGTGAACGGGTGAGTGAGAGGCCATTGTAAAGCGCTTTGGATAAAGGCGCTATATAAGTGCAGTCCATTTACCATTTACCATAACACTAAGCAAACTCACAAACGGCCACAGAAATGTATTGTGTGTGTGTGTAACGTTGTTGCAATGTTTCTGCATAGCTGTAAACTCACAAACAGCCACAGAAATGTATTGTGTGTGTGTAACGTTGTTGCAATGTTTCTGCATAGCTGTAAACTCACAAACAGCCAGGTAAAATGTCACAGGTTCCCTCATCCAATGGGGTTTACAGCTTTGCAGAAACGTTACAGAAACCTTACACACAAGAAATTTCAGTGGTTAAATTCACCCGGCTTCTGAAATTCACAGCAAACATTTACATTTACAGCCCAGAAGGGACTTTTTCTTGAGCACAGGCAAAAAGTGACAAGAATTTTTTTTGTACTCTGGTCTCACACACGCGCGCACACACACACGCGCGCGCACACACGCACGCACACACGCACACACACACACACACGCATGCACATGTGAAACTAGGCCAAAAGCAGAAGCCTGGGCCTGGAGCATGAGAGCAGGCCTCACCGAAGGGGCTGCGAGGCCGGAGCAGAGGGCAGCCGAGCACCAGGACGTGCGCTGCGGCCCTGTTCTGCCACTGCTGCGGGCGCAGGAGGAGGTACCTCGCCACCACCGGAGGAATCAGGCTGTTCAGGACGTCCTGGTCACTGTCCGAATTACCCATAAACACCTGCGTTCACACCAACACAAAGACCGGCCTAAATTACCCATAAACACCTGCGTTCACACCAACACAAAGACCGGCCTAAATTACCCATAAACACCTGCGTTCACACCAACACAAAGACCGGCCTAAATTACCCATAAACACCTGCGTTCACACCAACACAAAGACCGGCCTAAATGGTATTCAGTGGCACAGTCACAACATTGGACCTGTCAGACTTTGCCCAGTGGAGCCCTATATGCTGCATTGTCTAAAAAAAAGATTATTATAAAAATGATCTATCATTAGTTGTAAACTAATCGCCATTAGCATTTAGCTATCTAATGTGGTAAAACATACTAAACAATGTATGATTAGCTAGGTTGACAAACATTCTTGAAATGAGCAAAAAACAAGTTAATTTCAGAGACATTAGTCTCTGCTCTGTGCACGCTAGCTGGATAGCATATGTAGCCGTAGCTCATTTTTCCTATTCCCTTCTTGCAGCAATAAAAAACAATTCCCACATTAGATTAATGTTAATTCATTATACACTTTATTTTTTTAAGCAAGATTTTCAAGACTCACCTGTAAAGTTTTGCTGTCTGCTAGCTAGCTATCTGCTGGTCAACTAACAGTTAGCTAGCGTTAGCAGGATAGGTTAAGTTAAGGCAGAGTATCAGGACAGCAGAATCGCCTTTGAAACCGGAGGCTAGGGTATCGCCATACTCTGCCATACCCAAATGACACCACTGTGTACTACCGTTGGTGGTTTGTCTTTTTTAAAATCACAATATCTGTACATATTCTTCTGCCAAGAGACTAAAGAGAATAATTAGCTTGGTAGCTAAATCTGGCACAGTGCATCCACAACGGCACACACACACACCGATTCATGAGCACTGTCGCTTTAAACTAAATAATCAATAAAGACAAAAAAAACAAATAGATATAATCTAGTAAATCAGGTATGTGTGTGTGTGTGAGTGTGTTCCAGGGCTCTTTACAACATTAACACAGTATGTAAAATAAAGAAGCGTAAATAAGGAAATGAGGCCAGACGTAGAAACACACAGCGGCGCCAGCTTCCCCACCTTCTGATGTCATTTACTGCGAGCTACGCTAGCCACACATTAACTCCACACACCGTCTCATTCTACAGCACGTGAAGTAACGCAAACAAAGTTTTTATTTGTGTAAACAGTGCCGTTTGGCGTTGTGCTTGTGTACGTTATTTCCCTTCGTGGAGTAAGGGCAAGTCCGCAGTGTGTATGGAGTAAGGTCAAGTCCGCAGTGTGTGTGACACACAGTCAGACACGGAACACACTGCATGCATTAACCATCTTTCCTGAACAGGAAGTTTACTCGCGCAAAATTTCAGGACAAACAGACGTCAAGGGAAGTTTTAGTCCGAATTGGCACGGGATGTCCCACGATGCATTGCAGGCGTTACCTTTCTCTCTTTGTTCAGCAAGGCCTTGTACGCTTTCCAGTTCTTGTTGTCCTTGCTGAAGAGCAGATTGTACGTCTGCATGTAGAAACTGTCCGAGCCGGAGGATGACCCCCTGGTGACGATGCCTGTCGGAAAACCAAACGAGCCGTCAGTCTGACAGCCGGAACAGATCCGCTCTCCGTCTGCTGTCCAGGACTCCTGCACCTGGAAAAAACTTTTTTTTTAAATATATTTTTTGTTGTTGTTGTGCCTTTTCACCTTTTTTTGGGGCAGCACAAAGCAGAGAGAGAGAGAGAGAATGGGGAGTGAGAGAGAGACATACGAAAAAGGCTGTGTGGCCAACATATTTGTGCCTCTGTATGACTGATAAAATACCCATTAATTACACAGGCAACAGCACCTCCAGAGAGGATCCTCACAACATGGCAACCGCAACACTCTCAGTGGTGGAGTATTTCTAAGTCAGAAGGAAAAGCCTAGATACTCACTCAGGGCTGAGCTCTGGTGGATGGTCTGGATAATGGAATATCTCTATGGTTAGTTTATGCTCCGTTCTAAGTAATGTAACATCTCTATGGTCAGTGTTCACCCCCGGCCTGGTTAATGCAACATGTCCACGTTCAGCATTTTCCTCAGGTCTAATTCATGCAACACGTCTATGGTAAGCACATTACACTGGTCTAGTTAGCATAACACCTCTATGGTCAGTATGTTGCTCCAGTCAAGTTAATGTAGCAAAGTACTGGTCATTATGCGCATCGAGTCAATGTGATGTATGTGCATGCAATCCAGGTAATGCACCATGTCTATGAGAGGGTGATGGGTCATGACCTCTGACCTGTGATGTCTGTGCATGCAATCCAGGTAATGCACCATGTCTATGAGAGGGTGATGGGTCATGACCTCTGACCTGTGATGTCTGTGCATGCAATCCAGGTAATGCACCATGTCTATGAGAGGGTGATGGGTCATGACCTCTGACCTGTGATGTCTGTGCATGCAATCCAGGTAATGCACCATGTCTATGAGAGGGTGATGGGTCATGACCTCTGACCTGTGATGTCTGTGCATGCAATCCAGGTAATGCACCATGTCTATGAGAGGGTGATGGGTCATGACCTCTGACCTGTGACGCTGCTTCTTTCCTGCAGTTCCAACAGCAGCCAGGGCTCTGGGTCGTTGCTGTCAGCCACCCAGGGCAGGAACTGTCCTGCTAAGTCTTTGTTTCCCGGGGACCACAATCTGCGACGCCCCAGGCTGTCCACCTCCTCCCAGGTGGAGGAAACATTGTAGCTAAGCACAGGAAGTGGACTGTCACAGTCTACTCGATGGGAGAGACCAGGAGAGAGGGAGGAAGAGAAGGCATGGATGGAGGGAGAGAGAGGAGGGGAGGAAAAAGGGGGGAGAGGAGGGATGAAGGGAGGGAGTGAAGGAGGGATAGAGAGAGAAAAAGAGGGCAAGTTAAAGTGCTTCCACCACACTCAGCACAAAGCCACGTTCTGTTAAAAGCACAGTAAAGTGTTTAGTTCCATAGCTCCTGGTTGTGTGAAAGAATACAATGTTGCTGCTGTATGAGATTAAAACCAAACTGAAAAACTTGCTAGCCTCAAGCTAAAGGGGCAGCCCTGTTATAGCCTCCAGGTGGTGGAATGAGCTTCCCACTACAGTCAGAACAGCAGAAACCCTGCCCATCTTCCAAATACAGTCAGAACAGCAGAAACCCTGCCCATCTTCCCAATACAGTCAGAACAGCAGAAACCCTGCTCATCTTCCCACTACAGTCAGAACAGCAGAAACCCTGCCCATCTTCCCACTACAGTCAGAACAGCAGAAACCCTGCTCATCTTCCCACTGCAGTCAGAACAGCAGAAACCCTGGGGGTGCGTCCAAATATTCTCCACTCCCCCACTACCACTCCTCTCCTACCCGGAAGTATGCAAAACTGCCTGAATGTTTTGAGTACAAGTATTTGCATGTACAGTATAGTATATTGCAGTACAAGGTACCTGCCATTGTGGTTTGCGTTGAGACATTAATTAATATGTTACCATTGATACGTAAGTAAGATATAATCAACAACATTAGATTAAAACACAAAGATCCACCTCTTCAGACTACATCATGGCTCCCCTGACCTTCTTTAGCTACTGTATCATCTTTCTTTCATTTAAAGTTTTATTTTGGGATAATATTATAGGTTTAGTTGTATAAAGATAAGTCTTTTTTTGTTAACAATACAAATTGTTGGTTTGTTCTACTAAATTTACGCTTGTATAAAGATGGCTCTTCTGTGCCTTCTTGGCGATATCACGCTTTTTTATTCCCGACAGTAACACTGACGTTCTCCTCTTCGATAAGTTTCTCTGGATAACAGCGTCTTCTGGGTGACTGTAAAGGCGTGCACAACGCATCCACGAGACTACGTTTGCTCCAACGTTGCAGATAGGTTGTGGGAACATTGGGCCTCATTCACCAATCACTCTACGAACAAATTCTTGCTTAAGACTTTCTTTAAAACATTTTTACAAACATTTCTGGACTAACTGATGTTTGCATTCTGAGCTTCTGTTGTACGGAAGTAAAAATCCCAAATAAGAAAGCACGGTGAACGGCAAAATATTGATAAAAACATTTTAAAGAAAGTCTTGAAAGCAAATTAGTTTGTAGCATGGTTGGTGAATGAGGCCCATTGGGTGGAAGGTGGTCCTTACCTTTGCGGAAGACCAACTTCTTCTCTGATAAAGACCCCCTGTTAGGAAACAAGACGTTAATCACAACTTCATCAAAGAGGACCAGTAAAACGGGAATGATCCAGAACTCAACCCAATCTGAACCCAGATTCATGGCCAGGTCTGTTGGCCCTCCACACAGCCAGAGGGCGCTCACGTTTTGGAGAGAAGGCCGTTGGCGAAGCTGGACTCGTACAAGGTAATGCTCCTCTGCCGGGAAACGGTGACAGGACCCCCGAGGTCGTCTGACACAACGCCTGCGTGAATCGCTGCTTTGCATAGCACGGAGGTCTGTGAGAAACATGAGGGTGGAGCTGTGACATCACACTGTGACATCACATAAAAAACTCAGCCCACTGGAAGTCCTTGTACTTGAAGAGAAAACCACGCTTAAGGTTACATCTGCAGTTGTCACACCTGGGATTTGAACTGGCAGCCTCTGGACTCAGTGAACACGAGGCCCCCAAGGTGTTCCCAGGTATGTGCAGGTGGAGCTAAAGGCAAAGCTACTGCAGTTTCACACAGGTATGAAACTCACGTCTCTGTAGCCCTGGCTAGACTGGCCCCACACGTCCCCCGGCACATCTCTGCAGCCGGCTGGACAGTACGCTCTGGAACACACACACACCTGAACCTGAACCCACACCTGTACCAGCAGCACCTGTATCTTTGACAGAATCTACACCTGTACCTATGTCTACCTGGTACCTGGAGGTATGCTCAGTGCTAGTACAGCAGGTGCTGACACTCACCTGAAGTCCTGTGAGGTGAAGTGAGTTCCGCGCTCCAGGCAGGAAATGAGGTCTGAAATAAGAGCAGCTTCATGTGAATGAAGGGGGGGGGGGGGGGGGTAGTGAGAGTCAGCTTCCTGTCAGTACAACCCCCCCATGGAGCGTCTGTCTGGGTCTCTGCATGTTTCTTGCGCGCACGCACACACACACACACACACACACACACACACACACTCACTCACTCACTCACTCACTCACTCACTCACACACAGACACACAGACAGACAGACAGACACACACACACACACACAGACAGACACACACACACTCACACACACAGACAGACAGACAGACAGACACACACACACACACACACACACACACACACACACACACACACACAGGCACACACACACACACACGTTATTTGTGTCCTGTCCTGGAACTCTATGACTGTAGTAATGGTGGCAGTCTCCCACACAGTCAGGAAGCCAGAGGTGCTTTGAGTAAGCGGTGGCTCATCCCCCACGCCTGGCTTTCCCGCTCAGTGTCTGCGTGCCGATGACTAGTCTGGGCCCACCGGACGGACACAGGCCCGGCCTTCATAAACAAAGAGTGACAGAGCAAATAACAGGAAACCACCGCTGATAGGAAACCGCTGGGGACCCCGAACCTGACCCTGAGCAAACGCCCACGTACGCCGCGGGGTTATTAAAACAGAAGTACTGTGACGAGTCCCCGATACCGTCTCCAGCGCCACACTGGTGAGCGCCCCCCCCCCAATCGGGGATAGAACACACCCCCACACCGGAAAAAGCACAGACTTTGAGTCAGTGCAGTTGCACCCCGAGGATCAGGGTTCGAGCAGAGGAGCCGCTCAGATCCGAGTATGGCCGGCGCCTTGCCTGGGGGTGGGGGGGGGAGGGGGGAATCGCTGCACACATAACGGTTCCATGCGGAGTTGGAAACACGGTTAGGAGCACGAGGAGTCGCGCCCTGAAGAGGACGTGGTGCCCTCCTTCCTACCACCAGCTGACAGGGTTGCAAAGGGGCAAATTCTCAAGCGGTTGCTAATTGAATCTTTCTAGGGTACAATTGGCCACCAAATTGGAAGAAAACGGGAAAAAAATCTGAATTATAAAAAAACGAATAATAAAAAATGAAATAAAAAAATCCCCCCCACCCTGCTGTGGACACAGTCCCGTGTCCCGTCAGACTTCTAATAAAACACATATTTTACCTATTGAACAGAATTATTTGTTAATGAGGATAGATGGCACTAAATGGCACACCTTCTGGTTCAGTTCGGTATTACAGCAACATCAAACAGTACTGATGGTAATATAAATCATTTAATTTTAGTGCTCTTCAGTTTGGTTAACATGACTCTTACATTGGTGATGTGTAATAGTGAAAACAGTTTTCCATAAAAATCAGCTCTTACATAACTACACATATATAAAAATGAACTATAAATATAATCACTGCTCATTTGCGTAGATATGTTCAAATTAGCTGCCTGCATGAGTTAGGCTAATTTGTATCAAGAGTTTCAACAAAACGGTTATCCTGAGGCCCAAAGTAACGTGGCGCAGAGACGTGTTGGTAGATTACAAATCGTCTGAGACACATTATTCCTACGCCCCAATGTCTGTTATTCTAGATTAATTTTTAAATGTAATATTTCCATCTAAAACCCCATAAAAAAAGACCAAATGCGGGTTAAATGTGGTAAAAAATGTGGTCAGTGTAAATTTGTTATAGTTTATTTTTTTGCCCACTCAAATCTGGAGTTAGCAGAGTAAAGACGGCTGTGGTTGACGTTCGCCCTCTGAACTTTAGACCGTCCGTATTCTCGGTCGATTTGTCGTGCGTGGCATTGAATGAGTTAGCAGGCAGTTGCCGGACTGACCAGCGGGAGGCGGGGTTTTCATTAGTAGAGCTGGGTATTGCGCAAAAAATTTCTGATGCCGTTAACTTGACTTGAACACACGCACGCACACGCAGAGATGAGAACACACGCACGCACACGCACAGATGAGAACACACGCACGCACACGCACAGATGAGAACACACGCACGCACACGCACAGATGAGAACACACGCACGCACACACAGATGAGAACATGCACACGCACAGATGAGAACACACACACGCACACGCACAGATGAGAACACGCACACGCACAGATGAGAACACACGCACGCACAGATGAGAACACACACACGCACACGCACAGATGAGAACACACGCACGCACACGCACAGATGAGAACACGCACACGCACAGATGAGAATACACACACGCACAGATGAGAACACACACACGCACACGCACAGATGAGAACACACGCACGCACACACACAGATGAGAACACACGCACGCACGCACAAGCACAGATGAGAACACGCACACGCAGAGATGAGAACACACGCACGCACACGCAGAGATGAGAACACACACACACACACATTCCTGCAGTGCAGTCACTGGGGTGGGACACACACAGAGCCCGCCCCTCTCTCTCTCTCCATCTCCCTGTCTCTCTCTGTCTGTTTCTCTCTCTTTCACTCTCAATCTCCCTGTCTCTCTCTGTCTGTTTCTCTCTCTCACTCTCCCTCTCTCTACTCCATATTATTGGTAGGAAACACATTTGCAAATAGTGCTAAAGTGTACAGAAATACATTTAAATATTAATACAGATGAATAATAAATACATCTCCCTCTTTCGTGCTCTCTCCCCCTGTTCTCTCTCTCTCTCCCCCTGTTCTCTCTCTCTCCCCTCTCCTCCCCCTGTTCTCTCTCTCTTGCCTGATCTCCTAAACTGCTCTCTCTGAGTAAACACCCTGAGGCTCTGTGGAGGATTGGGGCTGCATTCTAACAAGCACGCTCACATACACACACAAGCACCCTCTCTCTCTCTCTCACACGCTCATACACACAAACACACGCAGTCTCTCTCTCACACACACACACACACACACAAACATGCACGCACGCAAATGCATGGGCAGGCATGAACAGGCAAGCACCCACATTTCCATAAATACATAGAAACATGCAAGTGCACACATACACCTTTTTAACATAAACACACATACAATGCAAATGCTCTCTCTCTCTCTCTCTCTCTCTCTCTCTCTCTCACACACACACACAGAAACAACTCCAATGGTCTATAGAAGAGAGCACTTCTGATAAAACAAGCATGGGTTTGTTACCAATCTACCAAACTCTCCCACCTCTTCTCTCACCAAAGCTGCAATCTGATTGGGCTGTGATGTCAGAACCTTAAAGGCTGCAGTTTGCAGTCCAGTTGCCCTCGATAAGCATTGGTAGACAATAACAGAAGGCAAAGACCGTGCCATTGGCCCTAAACTGGCCAATTAAAAGGCAGAATCCATTGCCTGTTCACGCTCAACAGTTATGCAATCACAATGTGTCAGAGGCAGGGCCCAATGAATGTGTCCCCTGTCCCGTTAAAGATTCTCTACCCACAATCCCGCGGCTCGTGTCACGCAGGGAGTCCTCAGGCCAGGCTCTGCCATCTCTGAGTTGACTGCATGAAATCCAACTTGTGAGAAACGAGTGAGACGGAGCACGGAATGTACAGTCAAGTGCTTTTTATATCCTGCTAACGCACATGAACCTACCGCTGGGGGCAGCGTAGTATGATGGGTAAGCTAACGCACATGAACCTACCGCTGGGGGCAGCGTAGTATGATGGGTAAGCTAATGCACATGAACCTACCGCTGGGGGCAGTGTAGTATGATGGGTAAGCTAATGCACATGAACCTACCGCTGGGGGCAGTGTAGTATGATGGGTAAGCTAACGCACATGAACCTACCGCTGGGGGCAGTGTAGTATGATGGGTAAGCTAACGCACATGAACCTACCGCTGGGGGCAGCGTAGTATGATGGGTAAGCTAATGCACATGAACCTACCGCTGGGGGCAGTGTAGTGTGATGGGTAAGCTAACGCACATGAACCTACCGCTGGGGGCAGCGTAGTATGATGGGTAAGCTAACGCACATGAACCTACCGCTGGGGGCAGTGTAGTATGATGGGTAAGCTAATGCACATGAACCTACCGCTGGGGGCAGTGTAGTATGATGGGTAAGCTAACGCACATGAACCTACCGCTGGGGGCAGCGTAGTATGATGGGTAAGCTAACGCACATGAACCTACCGCTGGGGGCAGCGTAGTATGATGGGTAAGCTAACGCACATGAACCTACCGCTGGGGGCAGCGTAGTATGATGGGTAAGCTAACGCACATGAACCTACCGCTGGGGGCAGCGTAGTATGATGGGTAAGCTAACGCACATGAACCTACCGCTGGGGGCAGCGTAGTATGATGGGTAAGCTAACGCACATGAACCTACCGCTGGGGGCAGTGTAGTATGATGGGTAAGGAACTGGCCTCGCAACCGAAAGGTTGCAGGTTTGATTCCCAGGTAGAATAGAATAGAGTAATTTTTATTTCCCTTTCGGAAACTTCAGTTGTAGCCCCAGCAGCAACAAAAAAACCTAGACAGTGGGGCAGACTCACAACACACAAACAAACATATCAAACAAAGACATCCAACAGAATCATTACATCAATCAAGTGAATTCAAGTGCAATACAGCCATGATTAAAAATAGCCCCCCCTGTCCCGAGATGTCCAGTGTCACCAAGCAGTCCAACACACAAACCCCACCTCCACGACTCTCCTCCATACACGCAGCACCGCGGTGTCTGTACACCGCCGAAACAGAGCACCGAACTGCGTCAGTCTTCCCAGTCATCTCAACACTCCTCCACCACATTATGTTCTCCTTCCCTGGTTGCCTTTTGATGATTGCCTGCACTCCCAGATCAGTCCCGACATCTACAACTCCGGTGAAGAGCGATGGTGAACTTTGTTGCTGCTGTCTGCAGATCCAACGGACATTCACGAGCATATGTTACACGTATAGGTAGGACACTGCCTTTGTACCCTTGAGCAAAGTACTTAACCTGAATCGCTTCAGTATATATCCAGCTACTGTATGTAAATGTAAAAAATGCTAAAACGATGTGTAAGTCGCTCTGGATAAGAGCGTCTGCTAAATGCCTGTAATGCACATTAACCTGACTGTGCATTATCACAGGAACAGTGAGCGCTGTGCTGCTAATACACAGTAACCTGACTGTGCTCTATCACAGGAACAGTGAGCGCTGTCCTGCTAATGCACAGTAACCTGACTGTGCTCTATCACAGGAACAGTGAGCGCTGTCCTGCTAATACACAGTAACCTTACTGTGCTCTATCACAGGAACAGTGAGCGCTGTCCTGCTAATACACAGTAACCTGACTGTGCTCTATCACAGGAACAGTGAGCGCTGTCCTGCTAATACACAGTAACCTGACTGTGCTCTATCACAGGAACAGTGAGCGCTGTCCTGCTAATACACAGTAACCTGACTGTGCTCTATCACAGGAACAGTGAGCGCTGTCCTGCTAATACACAGTAACCTGACTGTGCTCTAATGCATTAACAGTGAGCGCTGTCCTGCTAATACACAGTAACCTTACTGTGCTCTATCACAGGAACAGTGAGCGCTGTCCTGCTAATACACAGTAACCTGACTGTGCTCTAATGCATTAACAGTGAGCGCTGTCCTGCTAATACACAGTAACCTGACTGTGCTCTATCACAGGAACAGTGAGCGCTGTCCTGCTAATACACAGTAACCTGACTGTGCTCTATCACAGGAACAGTGAGCGCTGTCCTGCTAATGCACAGTAACCTGACTGTGCTCTATCACAGGAACAGTGAGCGCTGTCCTGCTAATGCACAGTAACCTGACTGTGCTCTAATGCATTAACAGTGAGCGCTGTCCTGCTAATACACAGTAACCTGACTGTGCTCTATCACAGGAACAGTGAGCGCTGTCCTGCTAATACACAGTAACCTGACTGTCCTCTATCACAGGAACAGTGAGCGCTGTCCTGCTAATACACAGTAACCTGACTGTGCATTATCACAGGAACAGTGAGCGCTGTCCTGCTAATGCACAGTAACCTGACTGTGCTCTATCACAGGAACAGTGAGCGCTGTCCTGCTAATACACAGTAACCTGACTGTCCTCTATCACAGGAACAGTGAGCGCTGTCCTGCTAATACACAGTAACCTGACTGTGCTCTATCACAGGAACAGTGAGCGCTGTCCTGCTAATACACAGTAACCTGACTGTCCTCTATCACAGGAACAGTGAGCGCTGTCCTGCTAATACACAGTAACCTGACTGTGCTCTATCACAGGAACAGTGAGCGCTGTCCTGCTAATACACAGTAACCTGACTGTGCTCTATCACAGGAACAGTGAGCGCTGTCCTGCTAATACACAGTAACCTGACTGTGCTCTATCACAGGAACAGTGAGCGCTGTCCTGCTAATACACAGTAACCTGACTGTGCTCTATCACAGGAACAGTGAGCGCTGTCCTGCTAATACACAGTAACCTGACTGTGCTCTATCACAGGAACAGTGAGCGCTGTCCTGCTAATACACAGTAACCTGACTGTGCTCTATCACAGGAACAGTGAGCGCTGTCCTGCTAATACACAGTAACCTGACTGTGCTCTATCACAGGAACAGTGAGCGCTGTCCTGCTAATACACAGTAACCTGACTGTGCTCTATCACAGGAACAGTGAGCGCTGTCCTGCTAATACACAGTAACCTGACTGTGCTCTATCACAGGAACAGTGAGCGCTGTGCTGCTAATGCACATTAACCTGACTGTGCTCTAATGCATTAACAGTATGGCTATAATTTAATATAAAATCACTATGGCTACAAACTCAATGTCCTGTAGAGACTTGATTGAGACTTTGTGAGACACCAGCTTCCACAGCGACACATGAAAGAGCTTCAGCAGATCACGTGACCCGCAGTCCTTACACAAAGAGCACAGGAACGAGAGCTAATGCACCTGTGGTCAGCCACCCCCCCCCCCCCCCTCCCGCGCGTAAGAGCGTCTCCTTTATGTCCTGATCCAGTCAGACAGGACGTGACTGGGAGTCGTCGAACCCACGTCCGGGGAAAGTTCTTTGGGAGGGTGCATATGGAGACTGGCGCACTGGTTGCTGGGACAACCACATGGGGTGTGGGGAGGGAGTGGACAAGCCTAGGATCAGCTGACTGTGCATACAAGGCTTATGTGACATCACTGTGATGACATCATTGTAGCAGCTCTCTCTCCATCCCTCCCTCTCCCTCTCCATCCCTCCCTCTCTGTTGTATGACAGGGCAGCTAAAGGGTGACAAACAGCAATCATAATAACTGCCAATCAGAAGAGTATCTGCTGAGGATGCAGCCAGAACAAATGACAGAGCGCTCCCCAAAGCCAGAACAAGCCCTACCTGCACCAGGTACACACACAAAACTAGGACAAGCACTACCTGCGCCAGGTAAACACACAACCAGACACAGTCCCACATTTTGGGGAATCATCATTCTGATTGTGATCAGGTAAAAGATGTTCAGCGGTGAGGCTGGGAGTTCGTACCTGTAATTTTAGGTTCCAGTCCTAGCTCAGCCACCCTGCTATAAACACATTAGCACCACCATGTAGCTGCAGTGGCACACCTTACTGCAGTGCAAAAAACACACACACAGGAGCATAAGCACACACACTCACACACACACACACACACACACACACACACACACACTCACACACACACACACACACACGCACACACACACACACTCACACACACACACACACACACACACACACACACACACACACACACTCTCTCACACACACACACACACACACACACACACACACACACACACACACACACACTCACACAGTCACACACACACACACTTACACTGTCACACTCACACACTCACACACAGACATAAACTCACACACACACACACACTCACACACCCACACACTACACACACACACACACACACACACACACACACACACACACACACACACACACACACACACACACACACTCTCTCACACACACACACACACACACACACACACACACACACTCTCTCACACACACACACACACACACACACACACACACACACACACACACACACTCTCTCACACACACACACACACACACACACAGGAGCATAAGCACACTCACACACACACACACACTCACACACACACATAAACTCACACACACACACACTCACACACACACACACTCTCTCACACACACACACACACACACACACACTCACACAGTCACACTCACACACTCACACACAGACATAAACTCACACACACACACACTCACACACACACACACTCTCTCACACACACACACACACACACACACACTCACACAGTCACACTCACACACTCACACACGCACACACACACACTCTCACACACACACACACACACACACACACACACACTCTCTCACACTCACACACACACTCACACACACACACACACACTCACACACACACACACACACACACACACTCACACACACACTCACACACACACACACTCACACAGTCACACTCACACAGTCACACTCACACAGTCACACTCACACACACACACACTCACACACACACACCTGTCTGCTGGTCGGTGGCGTAGGACAGCAGAAAGCCGCGGCCAGAGCGGTGGGTCCCAGAGAGGAAGAGGATGGTGACCTCGCTGCTGTTGAGGACCAACTTCCTGTTCCTGGGGTCAAGGTCACCACACAGAGGGCCTGAAACAAACAGACAGACTCAGACGCGTTGTCTCTTTATGAATATTCACAAACCGCTAACAGCCCTGCGGCTAACAGCCCCGTAAATGGCCGGCGCACATCACAGGTATGGAGTAACGCCATGGTAACACCACAGCAACGGTGAGCGGACATCGTGTACGGACCGGCTGCAGCTGACACAACGTCCCGTGTGGAAAACTCCAGGGCGGGAGCGGTAGGCATGCCGGCGCAGAGCCGCGGCTTGGGAACGCCCCATCCCCCCCGCCATTCTCTAACGGAATGACATCTCTCCTGAAGAATTTGGGAATAATAAAGCTGTAATCAGGGGGTTAACTGGCTGGGGCTGACTGCACCCTGTGACCGGAGGGTCGGGTGAAACTGCATCTCAGACGAGCGTGCCTCTCTCCAGTGCGCCTTTTCAGGAAGTTTTGAAACGTGACCACGCCCTAATTTGTCTTGTTTTCTGTTTTCTTTTAGGGTACGGCAGCTGTTCCCAGGGTCTCCCATAGGAGTCTGTAAAAGGGTCTCATAGAAATTTTTTAAAAATTACAGTTTATCAATTCTTCATTTGTCTTTCCATGGTTCATAAAGTAAATACTGTATGGACTCGCAGATAAAATAAAACTTGACAAGATAATTTTTTTTAATCACATTTCTTAGTGTCCTATATAACCACTGCCTGGGTTATAGTGTACAGTACACACATTATAACGTAGCCCTGGCAGTAATAACGCCTCATGCCTTATGCACATCCCTACAGGCCTGTGATGTACACGTGCTGAGGCAGTAGAGGTGGCAGGATTTGAATCGTGGGTGAATTTGTGACAGGGTGAAGTTAAGAGAGCGTGTCAAATTAATTTAGTTTTAAATTGGACAATATGCTAAAGCAATAACGTTATTTTCATAAACAGAGTGCTCAGACAACCCTAAAAACACACAAATTAGCCCATTTCCTGGTGAACATAACTGTAAAAACACACAAATTTTGAATTCCTGCAGATATTCTGGTCACATTTTTTTACCAAAACACAGTCAGTTTTCCTCGATAACTTCAGAAACATTCACCTAACAACTTACTTGACTTAAATGTAATCAATTGTTTTTATTGCATGACAAAATAACAATCAATAAACGTAACGGTCCGAATATTTACTAAAAACTACTACATTTTTTCCACACTTTATTTCAAATCGGCCGAACAGGTCAGAAATACCTTTGAATAGCTTTTGATAATATTCTTTCAAACGCTGTGCCTCTGCAACTGTACCGTTTCAATTAACAATACCACTGTTTCACTTGAATTGTGTATATATATCTAATAATGTATATATCTAATAATGTGGCAGAATAACGGGCCGCGTAGTGTTCCCAATTATGGACGTAAAAAGAAAAGAAAATGATGGGCCGTCATAAAAGTGGGCGTGCCTGGGCCCATCAGGCCAAATGCTAGCACCGCCTCTGTGTTTAGGTCGATATCCACTCCATAGCAGTCTGTAGTGTGTGCGATATCCACTCCATAGCAGTCTGTAGTGTGCGCGATATCCACTCCATTGCAGTCTGTAGTGTGTGCGATATCCACTCCATAGCAGTCTGTAGTGTGTGCGATATCCACTCCATAGCAGTCTGTAGTGTGTGCGATATCCACTCCATAGCAGTCTGTAGTGTGTGCGATATCCACTCCATGTTTAGGGGGCCTTGAGATGATAAAAGTTGTGGAACCTCTGGCCAAAGAGGAGGTTTGAAGTGATTGGCAGATGGACAGCTTCACCACCGGGGGGGCGGTTTCAGGGGGGAGAGGGGGCAGAGCGATTTGGGGTGTGGGGGGTACCAGCTGGTAATTTGTGAGGAATGTCTTTTGGAATGAGAATGGGAGGGGAGTGGGCGGGATGGGGGGATTTGGGGCATTCCAGGGGGCTTTCGGGAAAGAGGGTGTCACTTCCCGTCTATCAGAGGATCCACTGGGGCGTATACGAGGGGTGGGGGGGGGGGGGTGGAGGGAGTTGAAGGGTCGCACTCTTGTTGGTCTAAGCTGCAGAACTCCAGAACGACTGGGAAAGTAATTCTAAATGTTTTTCCGGCTGCCCCCATTAACATACCACTGCTGATACAGATTCAGCTGTCACTTTCCCTGCATCTGCCGTAACCCCCCCCTCCCCCCCCCCCGCAGCACGTCAGCTGGAGTAAACATGCGCTGATCACATGAGCTGCTCCGTGTGAGAGACGCTGCGTGTGAGAGACGCTCCGTGTGAGAGACACTCCGTGCGAGAGACGCTCTAGCAGGTCCCAGAAACCGCAAAGCTCAGTCAGCGTCTTCGTCTACAGCCTGCAGCTCTACGCCCCGAGAAAGCGCTGCTTTCACGCGTCCGTTACATTCAGACGCTGTCCATTCTGCAGACGACCTTATTCAGAGCGTAAACACACGTAACACACTCAGATACGCCAACGAGAGCAGCAACAACTCCAGGTGCAGGAGTCACACACAACATGTCAGTCAGGAGTCTGGACAAACACCCGACATGTCGAGAGCCTTAAACTCACATTCACAAGAAGATGCGTCACAGACAATGAAGCAAGATGAACACCGACACAGATATAAAAAATGAACTGTAATATTCAGTACAAACACACTGACGTTGTCACGCATAAACTCAATATCCTGTCCTGCTATCAGCTGTCAGAGAGAGCAGAAGCTGTGGACGTGTGTACACAAATTCTGGTTCAGATGTTTGGCGGACTGAAAAATAACTATCAGTACTTCCTTATTTCCTAAATCAGGCGGAAGAGTCGCACCCCATCCCCCCAGCCTTACCCAGGGGGGGCTCCCCGTTGCCGGGGGCGATGGTGAGGGAGCCGGCTGTGGCACAGCCCTGGCTGCGTTCCAGGTCGAAGTCGCCGAACGCCAGCCTCAGCGTGCGCCCCCGCGGCGCCCGTACTCTCCACTCGCACCGTGTGCCGTTGGGGTACGTGCCCGGGTAGCGCCGCGAGGCCAGCGTGCCGCTCTGCGTGCCCAGCAAGGTGTGACCACACCCATCACCTGCAGGGGAAGGACATGCCCGTCACTCACAGTAAAACAGGTAACACCTTATCACTCCAGAGGACTGACATCACTGTTAGACACTCTTATCCAGAGCAACACACATTACAAGAGTAAATAATAATAATAATGTACATTTATAAATAAAATGTATAAGGTGCATTTATTAAAACTCATTCTCAGTGAGTTATATGAGTTAAAATTCCTATAACATCAATAAAGCACTAATGTGGGTAACCATGCCAACCTAGAACCAGGACACAAACACCCTAAATAAACAGTCACATAAGAGACAGCACCAATAGCACAACGATCACAGAGTTCATTAGCATAGCCAGTGCTAAGGGTGGGGATGGGAGGGGAGCAGCACAACGATCACAGAGTTCATTAGCATAGCCAGTGCTAAGGGTGGGGATGGGAGGGGAGCAGCACAACGATCACAGAGTTCATTAGCATAGCCAGTGCTCAGGGTGGGGATGGGAGGGGAGCAGCACAACGATCACAGAGTTCATTAGCATAGCCAGTGCTAAGGGTGGGGATGGGAGGGGAGCAGCACAACGATCACAGAGTTCATTAGCATAGCCAGTGCTAAGGGTGGGGATGGGAGGGGAGCAGCACAACGATCACAGAGTTCATTAGCATAGCCAGTGCTAAGGGTGGGGATGGGAGGGGAGCAGCACAACGATCACAGAGTTCATTAGCATAGCCAGTGCTAAGGGTGGGGATGGGAGGGGAGCAGCACAACGATCACAGAGTTCATTAGCATAGCCAGTGCTAAGGGTGGGGATGGGAGGGGAGCAGCACAACGATCACAGAGTTCATTAGCATAGCCAGTGCTAAGGGTGGGGATGGGAGGGGAGCAGCACAACGATCACAGAGTTCATTAGCATAGCCAGTGCTAAGGGTGGGGATGGGAGGGGAGCAGGAAACAGGAAGCAGGTGAAAATGAGTCTAATGTACACCGACTAGCTGCCTCCGGATGAGCAATTTTGTGCTTTTTAATGTACACGTACGGTCCTGCTGGACAGTTATTGTGAATGTAAGTGATGTGTACATTACATGCTGTATATACAGTGTATATATAGAATATATCTGTAATTTCATATATTTTTATTATTGCATTGATTATGTCCTTATTACGATCACCCCAAAAGCTAAAGTTATGAGATCTTAGAACTCTGTAGAGTTATTATTATTATTATAGTCATTATTATTATTATTATTATTCTCATTATGCAAGTCATAGCCGCACGCGCCCGTTTCACTCGGGACGATGACATTCTTCTGTTGCTATGGGCGAGTGAAGGAGTCTGATGTTTTATTCATGGGCGGAGCTTCGCTCATCAGCAAGAAATTAAAGGGTCAGTATGGCTGCGTCCCAATATTCTCCACTCCCCCACTACCACTCCTCTCCTCCCTTCCTCCACTCCCCCACTACCACTCCTCTCCTCCCTTCCTCCACTACCACTCCTCTCCTCCCTTCCTCCACTCCCCCACTACCACTCCTCTCCTAGCCGGAAGTATGCAGTACTGTAAACGTTTTCAGTACAAGTATTTACATGTACAGTATACAATGTACCTGACATTACGGTTTGTGTAGATACATTAATTAATATGTAACCATTAATACGTAATTAAGATGAAATCAGCAACATTAGATTAAAACAAAATAAATCTGTTTCCGGGACACAGAGGAGAGGAGGTGGTAGTGGAGGAAAGGATGGGGCATTTTTCGAGTTTTGGGACGCACCCACAGCGTTGGGGTTGAAGATAAAGTCTTCACTTGTCTCTCTGGTTCATCTGAAAGAGTGGGGCTGTGCAGATGCGCTGTGGCGGAGGGACCATGGGGGGGGTTGGTGGGGGGGGGGGCAGCTGGAGCTTGTTATGCGCGACGTCCGGGAATTTACCGCCATGAATCACTCACTCCAGAGGGGAACCCAGCCTCGCTCGTTCTTATTCTCTCACTCTCTCTCTCTGAAGAGGTGTTTATTCCCCCTGTACTCTGAGATCACTGTTGCCCCCCCCCCCCCCCCCCCCCAGACTGTGTTTTTTTCCCACTTCAACATCTTTTGAATTCTTTTTTTCTTTCTCTCCGTTTTGGTGATGTGTGTGTGATGTGCATTTCTGGGGTGTTTTGGAGGTGATGTGTGTGTGATGTGCATTTCTGTGGTGTTTTGGAAGTGATGTGTGTGTGATGTGCATTTCTGTGGTGTTTTGGAGGTGATGTGTATGTGATGTGCATTTCTGTGGTGTTTTGGAGGTGATGTGTGTGTGATGTGCATTTCTGTGGTGTTTTGGAGGTGATGTGTGTGTGATGTGCATTTCTGTGGTGTTTTGGAAGTGATGTGCATTTCTGTGGTGTTTTGGAGGTGATGTGTGTGATGTGCATTTCTGTGGTGTTTTGGAAGTGATGTGTGTGTGATGTGCATTTCTGTGGTGTTTTGGAGGTGATGTGTGTGATGTGCATTTCTGTGGTGTTTTGGAAGTGATGTGTGTGTGATGTGCATTTCTGTGGTGTTTTGATTGTTGTATTGATCTGTAATGGGTATTTGTAAAATGTAATTGAAGTGATGGTAAAAAATTTTAAGAAAATGCTTTTATTAAAATTCATTTTTAAAACCAATAACAGATACTTCCCCCCCCCCCCCCCCCCCAAAAAAAAAACCCCTCCAGACCATTCATTCACCTCCATCAATGTGAGTTTACCTGAAACACCATCTCATCTCATATTTTGTGCTGCATCTCGGCTTATAGATCTGCTCCAGCATTTTACCAAGCCCTGCATGACCCTGAGCCAGCCTGTGTAATGTTACTCCCGTTTCCCCCCGTTTCATTTCTCCACTCCGTGTGTACTGTATACAGACCAGGCACCTCCATAAAACTCCTTTAGCTCCATTTCTCTGCACGGCCTGCTGCTCCGTACAACAGCCACAATTCTACTATGTAGCCTAAATTCACAATGGTGTTGTAGATTTTATTTGGCCTCATCAATCGGCTGTAAGTACTTCAAAGACTGAAAAATAATGAAAAAAGACGCGAGAAGAGAGGAAGTCCGTATTATTCAGTCAGTTTAACGCTCAGTTTATTTTTTAAAAGCTGGCTAAAATAACGTTGTTTAAATTCAGCTCTGTGTTCAGGACACTTACGAGTAACATTATCCAACAAAAGATCACAATCTTTAGTTCTGTGTAAGTTACTCTCCCAGGCTTGTTTTATAAAGCTCTGCACAGACTCCCGGTGTTTCGCCAGCCTGCACCGTTATCGTTGCCGTTGGTTTCTGTATCAGAACAGCCTGGGTCACCATCTCCCTGATCTCATTTACCAGTGCTGAGCCCCCCCCCACTTTCACTCCCCTGGGGGGTCCCGGGAAACAGCAGAGGAGCTGCGGAGAACTCGAGCGATGGAGCGCAAACCTGCGCCCCCGTTTGGGGGACCCCAGACTGGACATTCAGCACATGCCTGCATCCAGAGGCTGTACCAGAGTTTACAGCCATTTTAGTTTATTATTCACATTTAATTTCAACAGCTGGATACTTAACAGTGCCCCATCCCAGATCCGTGTGCGTGTGCGCTGGACTGCTCCGCTGCGTGTGCAGCAGGGTCCGTGTGCATGTGCATCCGTGTGCGTGCGCGCGGCTGGGTCCGTGTGCGTGTGCATCCGTGTGCATGTGCATCCGTGTGCGTGCGCTTGGCTGCTCTGCAGCGTGTGCGCGGCTGGGTCCATGTGCGTGTGCATCCGTGTGCGTGCGCTTGGCTGCTCTGCTGCGTGTGCGGCTGGGTCCGTGTGCGCTCGGCACGGACCATCTCCCGTCGTGTTTCTGCCGCTTCCTGCATGGGGGGCTCCTGGCGGTATGGCGGCCAAAACACATAGACCTCCTGTGCCCCCCCCCCCCTCCCCCCACACACCACCACACCACCGGGTGTGTGCTGCAAACCCGAAAAAAACTGTCCGTCTGGACCAATGAAAGGTCAATATCTGATGGGTGCGTGCGTTGCCTGGAAACATCTTCAGCACCCTACATACAGGCCCTGCGTAGCCGCGTAACATTCCCACAACGCTCCCGCAACATCCCAACACTCACAATGTCACCAGTACCACAGAGTGGGATCAAACCTACAGGCCCTGCGTAGCTGTGCAACATTCACACAACTTTTCCACAATACCCCCCAAACCCAAAAGAGTTGTAGAGCTTAATTCCGGAGTTTTCCCGACGTCACTCGTCAGTACTGCCAGAAACGAGGACGTGGGCCAGCAGTCCTCCCCTCTCCGTACATCCTGAGGAACAGGCCCTCACAGGCTGCTAGCTGTTAGCACCTCAGGATATTCGCCTGCTACCTTTCAGAAAATAACAACACAGCACATCAGTCATGCTACGCTATTCCACCCCACCGTGACGGACTCGATAAAGGATTTATCTGCAGCTTCCTGTTAGGGGGGAGGGGGGGTGTCTTTTGGGCCAAAAGACACTTTAATACTGAATACTTTAATAACTATTAACACTGAAGCTTTGCCAAGCATCCCTGCTCACTCTCTGGAATGCAGACTGTTCAAGACAAAAAATAATAATAATTACAAACGACTCGTCGGTTTTCCTCGTGACTGCAGTGCGTTGTTGGGGGGCATAAATCCCGCTGCCGGGATGCTGGAGCGTCTGCCCTGCACGGTTTATCGGGCCTTTCCTTGCATCGGGGGCGTGAATCACAGTAACCGCTTTCCGATTGCTAAACCTCTGTGTCTCTGTGTCAACATGCACAGTTCCTGACCGACACCATTGTTACCGTCTTCCTAAACGTCCCGAGGAGCAAGGGGGGGTGGGGGTGTGTGAATAAACAGATGACACAACCTGACCCCCCCCCACAACCTCAAAAAAATTGCCGCCTGTGTCTGTATCTGAAACACACGCACACACACACTCACACTCGCACCCGTTTGCCAATATCCCTGCTCCTCATACAAAAACAACAGCCCAGTCAATGACTTTCAATGTGAATTTCAGTCAGGTCACAAAATTCTATTTGATTCAATTTATTAATTAGAAAAAAAAAATCTACATAGAACCCAGTTGATTAATTGAATTCCAATTAATATCCTGGACTGACTGAGCTGCAATGGAACTGACCCCTACCATGCACAATAGTTCCTCCTCCCCACTCATCCACTCAGACAATTTGAGGAAGTAAAAACTACAACTTGTAGTACAAGAGCAGGATGTATTACAAACTACTGTCTTTTTATTTTTGTTAATTCTATCTTCATTCATAATTGTAACCTTTGTCCGATGTAAACTGATTGATATTCTCAATAAAAATAAAAAATAAAAATATTACAAACTACTTCCTCACTAGTTTGGAAAGAGTTTTGCAGGATTTCTTTCGCACACTGCTTGCAAAGTGAGGGGAGAGGGCACATAGTAGACAGGGGTCTGAGTGGACAGGGAACAGGGATCATATTATTCGGTCACAACCCTGAGGTCACAGCCGACGGCTGCACATCCCATGCGCCATTACCGCAGACAAAACAACGTTCCCATAACGTTAGGCCGACTGCACTGTGCGGTGGAGTAACAACGCGGAGTAACAAAGGTCAGCACGGTGTACTCGCGCCCCCAATGACGCACACACGTCCGTGGGAATACGTGCTGGCAGGCTGTTAACTATTGAGGGAACTCCATTCTCCATCATCCTTCAGAAAACCTGTATTTGTTCAACAACAATAATCCTTTCATTGTCTCTCCAGTATAGGCTACTGTAAAATCACTAATATTGTGTTTAGCACATCAAACATTTTGTGAGAGATCTAGGCTACAGGTTACCACACAAGCAGCATGCGAAATTGGATTACTAAAACCAACAGGAGCCGATCAACATCTACTATACAAGAAGCTGTCGCTCTGTTTTGACCGTTAATGGTTGAGGCACCGTTAATTTCGACAAACAAAATTCCCTTCAGCTGGAAATGGAAGAGGAATGAAACGTAGGGCATACGTTATATAACCAAGACTTGTTAACTGGTGACATGGCTGTCATCACCATGAAGATGCACACGTCTAAGCGAGTCATTTTCTCATTCACATCGGAGCGTAGAGGCACGGCCAGTCTGCGGCCAGTCTGCGCCGAAAAAAGGCCACTGACCTCGTGCAACAGGTGCATTCTGGTGGTTAACAGAACAGACATATTACTGACCTAAACGCAGCTACATTAAGTACCCACACGCATTTGTCAGGCTACTGTGAACTCAGCTACGTTTCGTGTAAAAAAATTGTAGTAGGTTCTGTAAAGCGTAAACCATTAAATAGTTTGCAAAAAATTCTAAAAGGTGTATTTACATGTGAAACTCTTTCCCCTTGTTTAGAAAAGCAGAATGTGTGAGCTTGCACTAAAGCACGGCTCCCTATACAATCCCTGCGCAATGTTTACTACGGAAGGTGAATCCACCAGCAAGCAAACGCTACGTTATTCATTAACTTAGAAAGGGGAAGAAATCTGAACATTAAAGTAAACAACATAACACGTTATGGTTACGACAATGGCAGCTATGAAATGATAACCTCTTTCTGAGCAGCTACCATCCTTTAAACAAATAATACCGTGACAGTACGAAGTTTTTCCACAGATAACGTTATAGCTTACCGTCCTGCCCGTGAACACCCAACGTCTTGAAACATGAAGCAAACAACACCCAAATCAAAAAACCTACAGCATCCCAAATGCTCCCAGGCGTAGTTTGCATGATTTACGCGATGGGGAAGGTCAATCCAAGTGCTCGACATTTAAGCCATCAGTTACAGCGACAATGAATCGAGCACACATACAGCTACACTCGTAGCTATAGATCCACACTTCTCAAACAAGTTAAAAGCCTCAACGAACATTGTCAACACTTTCCATTGGACAAGTTGCAGTTTACTTAACTCCCATAGGCTCTCCAACGTGTCCATCAAGTCACCAACTTCCATGAAGTTCTTCTCCAAATAAGGCTGACCCGCAGCAGGAATTTTACAATCTTATAATGGTGTCCATGTTTAATAACAATGTGTTAATTACTCACCGCAAGTTGGCGGTTTTTCTTTGGTACAGGAACTACAGACCAACTGAACGGCATCACAATTTTTAACTGTATACTGGCATTCGAATTTGGACTGAAAATGAATTATACTCATTGGTTTCCTGAGGTTGTTTTGCTGCATTTAATCAGTGGTTTTCAAACTCAGTCCTGTGACCCACAGTGTACAATGGTTTTTTGTCACAGAATGTATTGATCAATTAAGGACGTTAAAACGTGTTTAAGTTCCAGTTTAATTCTGTATTTTAACTATTAAACATAAATGCATGTTCATTTGCTTTGTCATTGAACTCTTTATTTTTCAAAAAAGCGACCAGGTGACCACACTTTCAGCAGTTAGGATATCAATGACTCCACGTGTCAACCTATAATTGAATAAATGCAAATCAATGATTTGATTACAAATCAATTTTAAAAAAATAATAATAATTTTCTAAAGGAATAATTTGTCATACAGCACGCTTATAGAAAATGAAAGCATTTTGTTGATCTGGCTGATTAAAATACAAGGGATGTGAACGTGGAATATTTATTCTTCATGGCATACAGAGCTATGTCTGAAATAATGTCACCATTAAATTCAGTAGATATTAAATGTCTAATTAAGAACAATTAACATCTCATTGTTATTCAGAGCTGCGGTTACAATATAAACAGGATCAAGTATGAAAATCCCTGGTGAAGCTACACCATCAGATAAATGCACAGCAGGGATACTGACATCTGCCCATTGCAGGTCAGTACTAATACTACTGCGTTCAGAATGGCTCCCTACACACCTTATAGTGCACTTATTAGGGAATTGGACATTTTCTAGGGTGTCATAATTCTCAATGTTCTCAATTGAGAATTCAGAAAGCATCAAAATAAGTAAGTAGTGCTGGCTATTTGAAAATTCCTATTATATCTAAAATTACAATGGGTGGCAGAGCCTTCTCTTACAGAGCTCCTCTCTTATGGAACAATCTTCATATGTACGTATGTTCGGGCTTCAGATACACTTTCTGTCTAAGTGTAGGCTAAAAACATACCTCTTTAGTCAATCCTATAGTTAAGGAGCTGCAGATTACTCCGTGCCGTGCCTCCTCGCCCTGAGTTTGCACACTGCTCCAGGCCTGTCCCTCCTTTGGTTTATCCTCCCGACTTGACGCAAGCGGAGTCCCAGATGCACCACCCGCCCCTTTGAATTGAACATTTTACATCCTTTTTTTTGGAATTCATATTTACCAGCTAGTTGTATTAGAACCCTTATTACAGTCTATTACTATCCAGTTCACCACCTTTACTTTAAACCGGGCCGGCCAGCGAAGGATGGGCACCCCCTCCTCTCTAGCCAGCGAAGGATGGCCCCCCCTCCTCTCTAGCCAGCGAAGAATGGGCACCCCCTCTCTAGCCAGCGAAGGATGGGCACCCCCTCTCTAGCCAGTGAAGGATGGGCACCCCCTCTCTAGCCAGTGAAGGATGGGCCCCCCCTCTCTAGCCAGTGAAGGATGGGCTCCCCCTCTCTAGCCAGCGAAGGATGGGCTCCCCCTCTCTAGCCAGCGAAGGATGGGCACCCCCTCTCTAGCCAGTGAAGGCTGGGCTCCCCCTCTCTAGCCAGTGAAGGATGGGCACCCCCTCTCTAGCCAGCGAAGGATGGGCACCCCCTCTCTAGCCAGTGAAGGATGGGCACCCCCTCTCTAGCCAGCGAAGGATGGGCACCCCCTCTCTAGCCAGTGAAGGATGGGCTCCCCCTCTCTAGCCAGTGAAGGATGGGCTCCCCCTCTCTAGCCAGTGAAGGATGGGCTCCCCCTCTCTAGCCAGTGAAGGATGGGCACCCCCTCTCTAGCCAGTGAAGGATGGGCTCCCCCTCTCTAGCCAGTGAAGGATGGGCTCCCCCTCTCTAGCCAGTGAAGGATGGGCTCCCCCTCTCTAGCCAGTGAAGGATGGGCACCCCCTCTCTAGCCAGCGAAGGATGGGCACCCCCTCTCTAGCCAGCGAAGGATGGGCACCCCCTCTCTAGCCAGTGAAGGATGGGCTCCCCCTCTCTAGCCAGTGAAGGATGGGCACCCCCTCTCTAGCCAGTGAAGGATGGGCACCCCCTCTCTAGCCAGCGAAGGATGGGCACCCCCTCTCTAGCCAGCGAAGGATGGGCACCCCCTCTCTAGCCAGTGAAGGATGGGCTCCCCCTCTCTAGCCAGTGAAGGATGGGCTCCCCCTCTCTAGCCAGTGAAGGATGGGCACCCCCTCTCTAGCCAGTGAAGGATGGGCTCCCCCTCTCTAGCCAGTGAAGGATGGGCACCCCCTCTCTAGCCAGTGAAGGATGGGCTCCCCCTCTCTAGCCAGCGAAGGATGGACACCCCCTCTCTAGCCAGCGAAGGATGGGCACCCCCTCTCTAGCCAGTGAAGGATGGGCTCCCCCTCTCTAGCCAGCGAAGGATGGGCACCCCCTCTCTAGCCAGTGAAGGATGGGCTCCCCCTCTCTAGCCAGTGAAGGATGGGCTCCCCCTCTCTAGCCAGTGAAGGATGGGCTCCCCCTCTCTAGCCAGTGAAGGATGGGCTCCCCCTCTCTAGCCAGTGAAGGATGGGCTCCCCCTCTCTAGCCAGGTTCCTTCCCAGATTTCTTCCCACTGGGGAGTTTTTTCTCACCACCGTTGAGTTTTACCTTTCTCCCCTACCGGGGAGTTTCTTTTACCTTGTTTTGCTGGTAGGGGGCTAAGGCCTGTTTTTTTTGTGTGACAGTTTTCTGTAAAAAGTGCTATAAAATTGAATTGAATTGAATACTGCTGGTTTTCATCCCTCCCCTATAATCAGGGACAGATTTGATGCACCAGGTGAGTGTAATCTCTGGCTAATCAGTGACGTTATTAGACCATGGACTATCAGGCAGAGGATAAAACCAGCAGTAGGCTACAACTGACCTTGATTTGAGTATTCCTCATCCAAAGACTAATCTGGGCTTGTTTGATGTGAGTTAAAAAATAAATCCAGTAAAACAAACAAAGGAGAAGGAAGGTTGTGACTATAAATTCAATGACTGGCTTTTAGAAAGAAAAATATTGTAATTGTCATCTCAGTCAAAATCCAGTCTGACAAACCAAGCCAATTAAAAAAATAGCATTTGGCCTAAATTAAATAAATATTCTGAATGTTCATCATGCCGTCGGTCTGAATGGCAGGAATACCACCAGGCTACTATTGCATAGCAGTTTGTACCACTTCAGCATGTCAGATCTGGAATGGCTGAAATTACTATGCATTGGGAGTGCAATTTAAATCCCAGCTGTTTTAATTAGCCCAGGAAGCCTAACCCAGCAGACCCTGTTTGCACCCCATAATACTTTTTGTTTATCAATTATATTTATGAATTTTAGCTCTTTAGTTTACAAGAGGGCTGCATGGAACTTGTATGAACACATCCCAGTACAGTGAAACAAAATTATCTTATTTCCCCTTCATCTGCAGCTTTATGTTCACAAAAGGCGGCAACAGATTCAAAGATTTATCCCGAAGCACAGAATCAATTTCGCCAACTATTCCATTATACCGTACTACGGTAGTTAGTTCACGTAACTGAAAAAGTCTGCCACCCACTGGAGGAAATTAATACTGCAGCTATGCTTTGGTCAATAATTTGACACTGCTTATAAAAATATAGCCTAATAATATAGAAGCAATGAAGTGCATCCTTGACGACACTGAGTTTGGACCATGCAGTGTAGAAAGGTTTGGGTTTGTACCCTTGAAAGCAAGCTTGCCACCCAGCCAACTTAGTTAACTAGTATCACACCTGTGCAAGACGTGACTAACTACCTGGGTGGCTGACGCCGAACGGCAAACACGCGCATCTTCCTCCCTCAAAGTAACCAAAACCAGACCGGGCTGTGTTTTATTTTGACACTCAAGAGCTCAGCCAGCAAATGGAAACGGAGTGGTTTAGCCGCTTTACATATCGCGTGCGAACCAGGCGCATCTCGTGTCAGCCACGCAGATGCTCCTCACAGGCAAACGTCCCTGTGCGTGCTGCAGGAAGTGTAGCGAAGCAGCACGCGCATGCTCAAAAACCTTTCCGAAAGCCAAGGATGTGTTTGCCTCTGTAAAACGGTAAGGAAATAATTCGCCGAACAACTTATTTAAGTTTGGGTTTTTCTTGTCGTGTAGGTGGGATTGTGTCGCAAAATGTTGGGAATAGGACCTGCATTGACGTTGTGGGGATGGAAAGCGACGGGAGTCGCTCGGAACAGGGCGACGCTGCAGTTGCGCTGCTGTTGATGCACGTGCTGCCGCACAGGGCAAACGTCAGTTCGAGGGGGGCAGTAAAAGAAAGACGGGGTCACGTTAGCGACCGAGGCAAGCTACGCGCGGTGCGTTATTAGCCTTTGTTGGTGCTATAAGCGGGGCTCCTGCCCGTTTTCTCTCTTTATAATCCATCTGTCTACAGCGAGTACTTGGCTGACGTAAATGGCAACGAGGGGCAAATCCAGATCCAGAATGGCGTGCAATATATATAAATATACGAGACGGAGCAAAACAAGTCAGTGGTGGGACTTGGCTTGCTAGCTAAGCATAGTTTCGTAAATGTTTATATAGAAACCCTCTCCATTTTGGAAATGCATACTGCTGTTTTAAATAATTTCTACCTACAGAAATGTGTGTTCTTTCTCATTTATTTAGCGATAGCGAGCTCCGCTGATTTGGGAAGTTCAGTCCCCCGGATCTATGTATCCACATTGTCAGGCACTTTGCACCGCGGGGCATACCAGCTGCGTGTAGCACAGTTAGCAACTAAAACTGGCTTGTTTCCAACTCATGTCACCTGTTGTTGCCACAACAGTTGGCAGTGGGGTCCAAGTATGTCCACAGTTGTTTCTGCTCTTGGCAAGTGATCAGACATGCTAAACTGCCCTGTTTGCTATGAATGGGATAGTTGGCTAATGTTGGCTCGCTAAAGTCGCTTTGTTCATAGTAGTTTCGGTGTGCTGTAGAGCTGATACATTCATTGTGGAAGGCTGGTGACGTGCCGAGCCTGCCAGTCAACCTGCATCGGGCGAGTTCAGTGCGCGATTCAGTCATTCAAGAGAAAATAAATGGATGCGATTAAACCAAAACAGGCTCGATATCGAGGGTTAACATTAGCTAATCTCTCTATTAGCGATTACTAGCTATCTCTTTATTTTTTGTAACTAATTGCTCATTTAAATTGGACAGCTAGCCCTATGGAGTTCTTAACATTACATGACAGTCATTTAGCAGACGCTTTTATTCAAAGCGACATACAGTAAGTGCAGCAGATTCTGGATCATACAATTAATAGCATAACGGATCATACAATTATGAATCATACTATTGAAGGATCGAGAAGAGAACTCAAAACTAAACGTATAGTTGCTATTGTCGGGCAATACGTTGGCTGCTGTCAGTAGGATAGGCTATCTGCAATGAGTTATTCTGTGGCACGCAGTCAGTGGAAGTCACGCATGCCTGTGTAGCCAGATGAACGCAGTTCCAAGCGAAGTCACGGACGTGATCACCTGCTTCTCTCACGCACCAGCACGCTAATCTTTAGCCTCTGTTGTGGATAGTAAACATCACGCACACAGCTGAAGTGGATTAAAACGTCGGTGGCCTGAAATTTAATGCTTGTTCCGCGCCAGTGGATTTTCAGTTCTGGCTCAAATTCGTTCCATTTTGACGAACGGGAAAATCCTGCGGTATACCTCATTAATAATTCAGAACAGCTAAGCACCCGGACTAAATGTAAATGTCATCATTTAGCACATGCCATCGGAAATAATAAGGTCACTCGTATAAATAATTATTGAGATTCTTGTTAAAATTGTGGGGATAATTTTTTGAGTCCTCAAGATTCCTCATGCACCTGTTAACCTGTTTGGCTTGGACCATTAAGCCAAGCATTTATCCCTCCGCTGTTCCTAACTGCGCTACACACATATACACACACACCTGGAAAACTTAACCACGTCCAAAATTGCCTTTTTTTCATACCCTTCCGTTTAGTGCATTTGAACTTTGGCGGTTACAGGGTCATTAAGTGCAGGGAGATCCGCTTCTCAGGATTTCATGGTTTGAAGACATTTTCCCTAGAAATTAGAATTTGAACACAATGAAACTTTCTATGCGTGGAGGATATTTGCCAGAACGGCGCAACAGAACACAATAATATTTAAAACAGCCTAATTGTTAGAGATGTCTTTCTTTGTCCTCTAACACAGAGTTGTAATATGCAGTGTGCTGGACGTCCATGAAACATTTCATTTCTTCGAGCGCCTGTTACAACATATCCGTACCTTTCTCCTGTTTTTGAGATGTGTGTTTATGTAGGTGAGGGTTTTTGCGTACATGCCAGTGCTTGGACGGGAGCAAACCTAAATTGAAATCAAAGAAAGTCTTGTGCATTGTTTCTCACACACACTCGTAAACATACACACGCACACGCACACACAAACATACGCACACACAAACATACACACGCACACATAAATATACACACGCACACACAAAGTCCTGTGCATTGTTTCTCTGAAATTTCATATCTTTATTATCACATTCGAAAAGCACTAATATTTTAGTCGGTAGACCATTATCAGTGCTGTGCTTTACTGGCAGGGCATTAAGAACACTTTTCAATGTGCCAGTAAATAAGTAGCTTTAAAGAAACTGTGTTGGCATTTTTTATTTTGATTGATACATCATTGTTTAAAATATAATCTTTCCATCCAGTAAATATAGACACGGTCATGGTCATCTTAAACCTCACTGTTCCAAAATGCCAATATTTATTTAACAGTATGTTTATTATCCTTTATTTTTTTACAGGTAGTCTCATTGAGATCAAGATCTCTTTTACAAGAGAGACCTGCGAACAGAATAAAAACATGTATAAAACTTTAAAAACAAGTACAATTCAGCCATGTTAACATTCAGCATTCAAACGGCATACAACATTAAGAAGATCCATGTATAAAACTTTAAAATATTCTAAAGGAATAAGAGATTCTTCTTTGATAAAGAGGACCATCCTACTTTTCCATACAAAACACAATGATGGGTGAGAAATGTATCCCAGTGATAAAACGGAATGCACTGTGATAAACTGCCTCAAGCGGCTTTAAAGTGAAATGGGCAGCGTGCATATATAGAATGTCTCCATAATCAAATACAGATAAGACTGTTGATTGTACAATCGTTTTTCTATTAGCAAAAGAGAAGCATGCTTTATTTCTATACATGAAACCAATTTTAGCTTTTAGCTTTTGAGACAGATGTTCAACATGAGTCTTAAAGGAAAATTACCATCAAGCCAAATTTCTAAATATATATATGGGAAAGATTCTGCAGTTTCAATTTGGGTACCATGAAGTGGATGAATGCCAATATTAGATTTATTTCCCAATAGATTTTTTGAAAATAAAATACATTTTGTCTTATCAGAATTTAAAACAAGCTTGTGGTTAATAAGAGCTAACCGAAAAGAATCAAAGGCAGACTGTAAATTAGGAATAGCCTGGTTAAGCGTGGAGCCAGTGGCATACAAGATTGTATCATCCGCATAAAAATGGACATTACATTGCGGTGTTGGGAATACCATGTTGTTTATAAAAAGTGTGAATAAAAGTGGACCAAGAATAGACCCTTGTGGGACACCTTTACTAATTTCAAGAGAGCTAAATTTAAAACCATCCGCAACAATAGACTGAGTTCTCCCAGAGAGATATGCATAAAACCAGTTAAGGGAAAGTGGAGGATAACTTATTCAATAAAATATTATGGTCAATGGTGTCAAAAGCCTTTGATAGGTTAATAAAGAGTGCAGCACACTGCAGTTTGTTATCCATAGAGTTGACAATATAATGTATCACACGGGTTTTTGCTGATAATGTGCTATGACCTGGCCTAAAACCCAATTGCTGTGGTTGTAAAATGTTATTAATCTCTAACAAGGCCCGTAGCTGAGAGTTAGCGAATGATTCTAGGACTTTGGCCAAACAGGAAAGTTTTGAAATTGGACGATAGTTATTTAAGTCACAGGTATCACCCCTTTATATAGAGGAATAACCTGAGCTGCCTTCCATAGGTTTGGGATTCTACCTGAAATAAAAGTTCACTATAACTTACAGGTCTAAAAGAGAATCTGCTAGGACAATAATTGCGTAAAAGTTCCTAATACTGGGCTAAGGGTTTAGCTTTCTGGAACAGATGGCCTGAGGAGATAAAATGATGATTAAAAGCTTCAGCCATAGATGTTTTATCTATAATAAAATGATTATCACTAGAAATGTGAGAAGGAAGAGTATTGGTAGGATTATTTTTGAAAGATTTTACAGTTTTTCAAAAGCTATATGCATCTCCATTACAGTTTGAAAGAGAGGTCAAGTAATAATGGGCCTTTTCTGCTTTCTAGGCTTTTCTTATTATGCTAATGAACTAAAGCAGGGGTCTTCAACCTTTTTCAGCCTAAGGACCCCTGGAATACCCTTGCTGATAGAAAAAACCCGTGGTTGCCCCAAAATAAAAAAAAAAAAAAAAAATCATTGCATACCCTTCATCACTCTTTTTTCTTTTTTTATATAGTTTTTGTCAACCCCTTATTATTCTATTATCCTATTTAATGCTTTTGAATTTACAATTTTTTTTACTTTTTTAAACCCGAAAAATCCCCTTTGATTATTTTTTTAAAATCCACAAAAATTGGGGGGGACCCCCTGCACCCCTGCAGTACGGACCCCCTAGGGGTCGCGGACCCCCTGTTGAAGATCCCTGAACTAAAGCTAAGCCAATCAGGAGTGCCAGTCGTTCTAGCTTTGGACCAAGCTTTGTCTCTGATATGAATAGCTGCAGAAATGCCTGAGGAAGACCAGGGGTTACGCCGGTTTTTAATCCTGAAGTTCTTTTTTGTCCATTTTTATCAGCAATATAATGAAATGCATTACAGAAATGGTCCAAAGCGAGATCACGATCAGGAATGAAACGAGTTCTGTCTAAATCAGAAAAGTATGGATTCTGAAGAAAACCTTGTTCAACAAAATCTACATGAATTGTGTTTTTTAAATGACATTTGACATTCATTGCTTTTTAAAAATTTTTTTTGAATGAAATATGAATATTCAAAATGAATATTTTGAATATATACCCTGGACAGGTCGCCAAACCGTCACAGAGAACCCAACACACCATTCACTCACACACTCCAGTTAGCCTGACCTGCATGTCTTTGCACTGTGGGAGGAAACCAGAGTACCCAGAGGAAACCCACATGCACACGCACACGCGCACGGGCAGAACATGCAAACTGCACAGCGGGTGCTCCTGGAAAAAATATTATTTTAAGCATTTTGCTGAGATGGGGGTGTTTTAGGGGCCCTTCATGTTGGAAACTAATTTAGAAAAAAATTCAAAGAAATTATGGAAAAAGGCGCAACGCTCGCTCGTAGAAAAAAATAGAAAAATGTTTATTGGTTAAAACATGACGTTTCGGCCACCATGGCCTTCATCAGATTACTAAAAAATGTAATACTAATTTTATGCAAGGCAAATATCTTGCTTGCTTTAAAAAAATAAAAAGTTCAGGTAGAGTACATAATTTAAGTTGCTCAACGCTAGGCCTACGACAGCAATGCCCCACCTTGGATTTAAACGTGCAACATCTAGGTTAAAGGCTCACTTCCATAACCACAGGAACCACAGGAACGCACTGCCACCCCCCCACTGCACCACGTGACGCACCTGTTCCGCAAATTGAATGGGCAACATTCCTGTGTGGGAATTCCAGAAGTGGAAATTCCGTTCCCGGAGGCCAGGTGTGTGTGTTTCCAACGGTTACCCTCGCTCAGTTAGCTAATCGACTGCACACACCAACACTGGTTTGCTCATAGAATAGACCACAGTAAAATATTTCATATAGACACAAGAACAGTCTTCAGCTATCATTCAAATGTAGCTAAAGTGTCAGATCACCTTAAAGGACTGGGCTAATTAAATAATGAGCAGAAATTCACTGCAACATTGGACACAAATATGAGAAAAACGCTTGAATGCAGCTCAGGGGGTTATACTACGAAGCAGGATAACTGCGCTGAGTAAAACCGGGGACAGCTCTTTTTACTTCAGTCCGTGTTCCAGAATTGGGTTGTTTCCGGGTTTTACTCAGTGCAGTAATCCAGCTAACTCGGTAATCCTCTTCATAGTATACCCCACTGGTCCCCCAAAGTGTTTATTGGTTATTGATTTAAAATAAAAAATAAAAAATGCAGATTAATCTGTAGAGGACCAAAGTTGGGTACCCCGTTGGCTTTATTGGGACAGTTTGCACTTGTAGAGCCCGACACACACAATCTTCTTTGATGGTCTAATGTTTAAGAGTGTGTGTGCACGTCATAAAAATTAACTGCACATTAACAGCTTAGCAAAAAATCGGTCTCCCTTAATGTATATATAAAGAATGTATGTGCGTATTTCAGAAAACACTTTGTGTACTTTGTGTTGACAAAGAAACGGGTGAACAGACCGAGACTGTTTAAAGGTAAAGAGGCTAACAGAACCTGAGAGAATATATAAAAGGGCAGCAGTGATTGGCTGTGTCACAGCACCACAGGGGGAATAAATAAAAGGGGAGCTGTGATTGGCTGAATAGCCGGCTTCTTTACACTCTTTACTACGGGTTTACAACTTAAAACATCTTCATGCTCAGCGAATGAACAAATCCATCTGTAACTGTGGCAACCCAGCTGGTGTAATACCCTGGTGTTTCATGCTGTGGGTTCGTGTTTCTTTGTAGGGATTGTGAGGTCGCAGGAGAGATGGGTACAGCTATCGTGGCGGTGGAAACTCACAATGGTAAGCTGTGTACGTGTGGGAGGTGTAAGATGAGTTACCCCTCCCCATGGTGTCATCTCACATTGATGAAACATCTTTATTTTCAGACTGTGCATGACTAGAGAGGTTTGCCAGGGTAATTCTCTGAAAGCTGAAGTGTGTGTGTGCGTGTGTGCGTGTGTGCGTGTGTGCGTGCGTGCGTGCGTGCGTGCGTCTGTGTGTGCGTCTGTGTGTCCTTACAGAAGATGGCACTGCAGAGGGGGAGGAGATTGAATATGGATACCCAATCACATGTGGAGGCAGCAGAGCAGTGCTGCTCTTTAAGAAGTTTGTTTGCCCTGGAATCAACGTCAAATGTGTCAAGGTCTGATTTACATTTCAGTTTGATTGATTGCAATTATGGCTCAGGCCAAACGGCATTAAACTGTGATGTAAATACAAAAAAGGAATAACCTTAAACGGTGAGGAAGTCTCTGCTCAGCACGCATGATGGAGACGTGTGTTCTCTCTCTCCCTCTCTCTCCCTCTCTCTCGCTCTCTCTCTCTCTCTCTCTCTCTCTCTCTCTCTCTCTCTCTCTCTCTCTCTCTCCCTCTCTCTCTCGCTCTCTCTCTCTCTCTCTCGCTCTCACTCTCTCAGTACAATGACCAGCTCATCAGCCCAAAGCAATTTGTTCACATGGCTGGAAAGGCCACCCTCAAGGACTGGAAAAGAGCCATCCGACTGGGCGGAGTCATGCTCAGGTGAGCCTCTGCTAGGTGTACTGGGCGGAGTCATGCTCAGGTGAGCTTCTGCTAGGTGTACAGGGTGGAGTCATGCTCAGGTGAGCCTCTGCTAG
>CM040406.1:54638042-54807168 GCA_022702515.1 Ilyophis sp. 1 JC-2022
GATTTATCGATTGGCTAATTGATTGATTTACTGACTGATTTATCGATTGGCTAATTGATTGACTGACTGTGATGTATCGATTGGCTAATTGATTGATTTACTGGCTGATTTTATCGATTGGCTGATTGATTGACTGACTGATTGATTTATCGATTGGCTAATTGATTGATTTACTGACTGATTTTATCGATTGGCTGATTGATTGATTGACTGATTGATTTATCGATTGGCTAATTGATTGATTGACTCTGCTCAGACACAGCAGTGTTACACACCCTGGCCCAGATGTGTGGACTTCTGGACTCAGTCAAGCGGGCCCTGGAGAGCCGGCGAGGCCAAATGGATCAGGACCATGAGCAAGGTCTCCACAGAACCCCAAGCAGTGAGCAAAGAGACCCGCGCACAGATCCTAAATCAGGGGGCATCCGTTTCAGGCTTTTGCGCCGACTCATGCCATTAATTATTCAATTAGCTCAATCATATCTTGATCTGTCATTTGTATAAACACCAGCTACATTCACAGACTGCATGTATCCTAAAGATTTTACTGTGCTCAAGTACAGGAGTGAACCGTCGTAGTTTATATAGCTGTCAGAAAAATAAATCTAAGGAAATTGATTGGAACAAAAACCAGCACCTCCAGGACCGGAGTTATGCAGCACCCCTGCCCTAAATACACTGCTTAAAAAACACTTAATCATCACAGTATAACAACAAGTCAATTAAACCAAACCGGTCATGCTGGATGATGTTGCAGGCAGCATAACATCCGCCACGGCGTCTCCAGACTCTTTCACGTCTGTCACATGTGCTTAGTGTGAACCTGCTCTCATCTGTGAAGAGAACGGGGCGCCAATGGCAAACCTGCCAATTCTGGTGTTCTCTGGCAAATGCCAATCGAGCTGCACGGTGCTGGGCTGTGAGCACAGGTCCCACTACAGGACGTCGGGCCCTCATGCCACCCTCATGGAGTCTGTTTCTGACAGTTTGGTCAGAAACATGCACACGAGTAGCCCGCTGGAGGTCATTTTGTAGGGCTCTGGCAGTGCTCCTCCTGTTCCTCCTCGCACAAAGGAGCAGATACCGGTCCTGCCACTGGGTTGTTGCCCTTCTACGGCTCTGTCTAGCTCTCCCTGTCATGCTACCAGTAGTGACAAGGGCACTAGCAAAACAAGAGAAAAATCAGTCAGAAAGGATAAGGAGAGAGAAACGGTCTGTGGCCACCACCTGCAAAACCATTTAAGGGTGTAAAATAAATAAAGACCAGAAGTCAGCATGAAATCTGGAAACCGACAAAGCCCACCTGGCCCACCTCTGCCCAATGTGACGTTACTAGGGGCCCAATGTGACGTTACTAGGGGCCCAATGTGACGTTACTAGGGGCCCAATGTGACGTTACTAGGGGCCCAATGTGACGTTGCTAGGGGCCCAATGTGACGTTGCTAGGGGCCCAATGTGACGTTGCTAGGGGCCCAATGTGACGTTGCTAGGGGCCCAATGTGACGTTACTAGGGGCCCAATGTGACGTTGCTAGGGGCCCAATGTGACGTTGCTAGGGGCCCAATGTGACGTTGCTAGGGGCCCAATGTGACGTTGCTAGGGGCCCAATGTGACGTTGCTAGGGGCCCAATGTGACGTTGCTAGGGGCCCAATGTGACGTTGCTAGGGGCCCAATGTGACGTTGCTAGGGGCCCAATGTGACGTTGCTAGGGGCCCAATGTGACGTTGCTAGGGGCCCAATGTGACGTTACTAGGGGCCCAATGTGACGTTGCTAGGGGCCCAATGTGACGTTGCTAGGGGCCCAATGTGACGTTGCTAGGGGCCCAATGTGACGTTGCTAGGGGCCCAATGTGACGTTGCTAGGGGCCCAATGTGACGTTGCTAGGGGCCCAATGTGACGTTGCTAGGGGCCCAATGTGACGTTGCTAGGGGCCCAATGTGACGTTACTAGGGGCCCAATGTGACGTTACTAGGGGCCCAATGTGACATTACTAGGGGTGTGTCAATCAGATACGGTTCATTTGTTTTGTTTTTCATGTGAAAAATATGTCATGAAATACTGAAATCTAAACAAGATATTATTTCTAATTTAACATTTGTTTTTCCATGTGCATTTATGCATTTAGCACACGCTCTTATCCACAGATTACAGTCTTTTACACACAATACATTTATAAGCTGGACATTTTACTGAAGTAATTTGGGTTAAGTCGCCCACTCAAAAACATTTTGATGAATTTGACTCAAATATGCGCCCTCAAAGGGGTGAAGGGATCATATTCAGTCACGGTCAGCTGTTATGAGCTTGGTGAAAGGGCCGCTGGGTAATTAACTGTGTTAGTTTCACCTCTGACCTCTGCCTCCCCCTCAGGCCTGGAGGACCAGAAGAAGCAGCGTGATTGGCAGCAGTGTTCCCAGGCCTTACCCAGCATGCTCCTTGTGTCTCCGGGTGGATGCCCCATGCCCCCGCCCCCCAAACGGCTCAGAACTTCCTGCTACGGCCCTGCCCCCAGTAAAGAGCACTCAGGGGCGGGGCCACCCGGGGACCAGGGTGGGGCAGGAGAGGCACGCCCCACCCTCATCGAGATCAACCCAACGACAAGGCACCACGATGGGGGGGAGGTAGGGGGGAAGGGGGTTCAGGACGAGGAGGAGGAGGAGGAGGAAGAGGAAGAGGAGGACGAGGAGGTTGATGGCATGCAGCTCAATCACCAGGAGCGTGTGGAGCTCATCGAGTGAGAGTGTGTGAGAGTGTGTGAGAGTGTGAGAGAGAGAGAGTGAGAGAGAGAGAGTGTGAGAGAGAGAGAGTGTGAGAGAGAGAGTGTGAGAGAGAGAGTGTGAGAGAGAGAGTGTGAGAGAGAGAGTGTGTGAGAGAGAGTGTGAGAGAGAGTGTGAGAGAGAGTGTGAGAGAGAGTGTGAGAGAGAGAGAGTGTGAGAGAGAGAGAGTGTGAGAGAGAGAGTGTGAGAGAGAGAGTGTGAGAGAGAGAGTGTGAGAGAGAGAGTGTGAGAGAGTGTGAGAGAGAGAGTGTGAGAGAGAGAGTGTGAGAGAGAGAGTGTGAGAGAGAGAGTGTGAGAGAGAGTGTGAGAGAGAGTGTGAGAGATCAAGCTAAATTAGCAATGGAAGTGCTTAGTTCTAAGGCGCTAAGGCACCAGTACACACGGGCCTGTGATCAGCATCATGAAGGCTAGCACGTTCTTTTCCTGTCAGAACCACAAATAATTTTTAAACCCATTTTGTTTGTTCCAACAGCCTGCCCAAAATTTGGTTGTTTTTGCCATCCGTTTTCCAATGTTGTTGTTTATTTTAATACTTTGAAAGATTGCTCAAAGATTGCATGACACAGCGAGGCGGTGCGGTGAGAGACTGTGGACGGGACGTCCCAAGTTCAGGCCAGCTGACGTGTTTATCTTGTGTAAAAGACTCTTTATCGCAGGATGGCGTGCTGGTCAAACGGCAGACTCCACAGCCTCAATGTTGCAGGAGAAATTAATATCTGAGTTGAGCAAAATGTTGGCGCTGGCGCCATGGCCACTAGGGGGTCTGTGTGAGGGGGTTAAGACTGACACTATCTGCACAGAGAGATGTGCACAAGTTATTTAACTCCTGACTGTTGAGTCTTCATCTAATTACTAAATTAGACGGTGACATCAAATCTAATATAGCCAAATGAGTGAGACAAACACATGACTGCCATCAACACTACTGGTCTGCATGTGTCTCCTTTTGATTAGTACCCACAATGCACCAGTACAGCAATCATGATGTCACATACAGTATATTAAACCAATACATGACATTCATCTTTTCTTAGGAATAAACTTTCCATTACATTTTCAGGTGTGTTCTGTTTTCTGAAAGATTTTCCCTCTACCACATATTGTTATTGTAACATAGTTATTTTAACACAGTGCAATTGCATTCATTTATTATGTTTACAGACATCTTATAAACGTGTCTTTCAGTGAACGAGAACTATAATTCACATTAAAGTGTACAGTTCAATACAGTACACTATTTGAGAACACAGACGGTCTATCAGGTGCTCGTTTGACCCTCTTGCAGTGTTGTGTGTGTCAAAGTCCAATACACTGTCCTGGACACCCTGGTGCATCCCAATACTCGAGAAATGCATCCTCCTCCTCTCCTCCACTACCACCTCCTCTCCTCCTCTCCTCCACTACCACCTCCTCTCCTCCACTACCACCTCCTCTCCTCCTCTACCACCTCCTCTCCTCCGCTACCACCTCCTCTCCTCCGCTACCACCTCCTCTCCTCCTCTACCACCTCCTCTCCTCCACTACCACCTCCTCTCCTCCTCTCCTCCACTACCACCTCCTCTCCTCCACTACCACCTCCTCTCCTCCTCTACCACCTCCTCTCCTCCGCTACCACCTCCTCTCCTCCGCTACCACCTCCTCTCCTCCTCTACCACCTCCTCTCCTCCGCTACCACCTCCTCTCCTCCGCTACCACCTCCTCTCCTCCACTACCACCTCCTCTCCTCCGCTACCACCTCCTCTCCTCCTCTACCACCTCCTCTCCTCCTCTACCACCTCCTCGCCTCCACTACCACCTCCTCTCCTCCGCTACCACCACCTCTCCTCCGCTACCACCTCCTCTCCTCCGCTACCACCTCCTCTACTCAGCTACCACCTCCTCTCCTCTGCTACCACCTCCTCTCCTCCTCTCCTCCTCTACCACCTCCTCTTCTCTGCTACCACCTCTTCTGCTACCACCTCCTCCTCTTTTCCCCCGGAAAACCATTTTTGTGTCCTAATCGAATGTTGCTGATTACATATTAATTAATGTCTCGACGCAAACCACAATGTCAGGTACATTGCGTACTGTACATGCAAACGCTTGTGCTTGAAACGTAGAGGCAGTTTTGCATACTTCCTGGTAGGACCCGAGTGCAGGAAAGGAGGTGAGGAGTGAAGAATATTGGGTGTGTTCGGCTAGAGCCGATTTACGTCACATCTGCGTCAGACTGCATCGGAAACTGTCCTAGATCGCATAAAATCAGCGCAGACATGACGACACACGGTCAAGCAGGTGCCTTCCGAGGCGCGTTAACAGCTGTGCAGCAGCTCTCAAGCGTCTTCATCAACATCGCTGCGCCTTCAAACAAACCAACCACAGCATTGGTGAGAAAGGGGAGGGAGAGGGAGGTGTTTCGTCATGACACTGAAATCATTTCACAATATCGCCACCTATCTCGTCCTCGTCGTATTGATAAATCAATTTGGGTATTGGGTAAATTCCCCTGTCCCTAACATTAAAACACAGGTAAATTCTCCCGTCCCTAACATTAAAACACAGGTAAATTCCCCTGTCCCTAACATTAAAACACAGGTAAATTCCCCTGTCCCTAACATTAAAACACAGGTAAATTCCCCTGTCCCTAACATTAAAACACAGGTAAATTCCCCTGTCCCTAACATTAAAACACAGGTAAATTCCCCTGTCCCTAACATTAAAACACAGGTAAATTCCCCTGTCCCTAACATTAAAACACAGGTAAATTCCCCTGTCCCTAACATTAAAACACAGGTAAATTCCCCCGTCCCTAACATTGTTAAAACACAGGTAAATTCCCCCGTCTCTAACATTGTTAAAACTCAGGTAAATTCCTTGTGTAAATTCAGACAGCATTAAAAACCGACATGCTTCTGTAATGAATCTAACCACATGGGCTCTGGATTCAGGAATACTTCAGAAAACTGTTGTCAGTAAACAGACGCAGTTCGTCACTGCATCTACAAATGCAAGTTAGACTACACTGCGCAGAGCGTAAGCCGTATATCAACAACATCCAGAAACGCTGCAGACTTCTCTGGGCTCCAGCTCATCTGAGAAAGTGAAACGTGCTGGTCTGACGAGTCCACCTTTCAAATAGTGAAATTTTTTTTTTTCTAATGTTCACTCTCTGCATCTGTCAGGTAAGTGAGGATTAGGTAAAATGTGTATTTTCTGAATCCAGCGGTTCCAACGGTCCCTTGTTAAAATGTTTGGCACTCTGAATACTGAACACAAGCAATATTGCGTGCTAGAACCCCTCACTTAACCTACATTCAAAATATGTTTTATGTAATTTAATTTAATAATTATTAAAAATGACAATCATCAATTAAATCGCCAAATTCTTTGATGGGTCAGTCGAACAGTAACCTGGGGGATCAACTAACAAGTGGCAGTCAGCCGGTGGTTTTCTAGGGGGATAAATTGTCCTGTGTGTAAAAGGGAAGGAGAGCGGCCCGGATGTGTAATGCTGTGGGCTCCGTGTGGTTTGTTTGCGATGCAGTATCTGAGAAGTCATAATATGGTTTGGGTATCTTAGTCTACGGTGTGAAAATATGAAATGAACACTGTGGTTGTACCTGTGAAATAACTCAGGCGTGATATGCTGTGCATGCACACGATGTATTGATCAAGTGAGGGGGTCTTGTAAGATTGGTGTGAGTGCGGTGGATTATTGTAATTTGATTTAATTACCTATACATTGTGATGTCTAAGATACCATAGAATATAACTGTAGGGGGTTTAACAGTCTATTGATACTCATGCTGGGCTGCCATCCTTTCCTTTGAGTCTATGGTTTTCATTAATTAAATAAAGATTGTAACTGCTGGTATTATACTCCTGCCTGGTGTGAATTTTCTGGATCAATGCTATTGGACCCAAGTAAAACAAAGAACCTGATTTGATTGTGTAGGGTAGAACAGACCCCTTATTAATAGGGGTATCCTGGCTGGGCTGTTACTTTACCACCCCTCACGCCTCTCCTGCACGGATGTAACGCGGGATGAGATACGCTGTAGTCTAACCTGTGCTATGCGGGTGCGTTTCTCAAAATGCAGAAAAACCTAATATTAGGCAGACTGTAATTGATTCAGTATAACATAACAAAGGAAACAAATTAATTTTACAAATATCCGGCACTGAAATTGTTTGTAAGGTTTGGTACAGTCCACAAGAGCCAATATTATTTTCCAATGAAATCATCCAAATGCAATTACAGATGCAGCACTGAACTGAATTTTTTTTAAAATACTGAGAATCCAAACTAATTTAATCATTAATACATACAACAAGCTTCTTATGCAGGTATCCCCTTGATTATAGTTCCTGATTCATAACTGCTGTGCTGTATTTAACTTTCATAAAATATTGCACTGGCAAATTCCTACTTCTTGAATGCTGATATTTTGTTAGTTGGTATAATATGGCATCATATCAGCTACAGCACATTATTCTGTAACACGCTTAAGCCAACAGGGCATTAATTTCAGCCCAACTCATTCAAACCCATAGACATGCATATGTACGCTCTATGTTTAAACTTTATTCAGTTAATTCCAGGGTTGTGTAGGGGGGAGTCAAAGTGGGACTCAGGAAAGGCTGCCATTGGAAAGAACCTGAGAACTGGTGCTCGTCATGCACTTCAAGAGACCAGAGGGCCTTGTAATGAAACAATAGGCTACTTTGACTTCCTTTGAGTTTTCAGGCCATTTGCTCCCAAGAATGTCCCCATCTGGGAAAGACAGATCAGGGGAAATTGGACTGTTTGTCATGGTTGTGTATGTGTGTTCTCGGGGCATTAAGGGCGGAAAGGTTATCAAGCCCCTGGCCAAACTATGGGAAAGGAATGTCCTCCCAGAACATCTGTGATCTCTCCTGTAACCCAACACCTGGTCATTTCATATGGGAAAGACTCCGGACAATACCACAGTGCCCTCATGTGGGCACCTCTGTCATTACACCCTTTACTTCTCTCCTGGATCAGGACTCTAAACCTTCTGTTGAGATAGTCAACAGACCCTGTAAAAACTTACAAACATTGCACATGTGATTATTGTATTGTTACATTATGTCTTATGTAGTAGTGACAGGAATTGCATGTAAAATGGTTCATCAGGAGGGAATTCACATGACAACTGCACCATAATATTACATCACCTTAACATGTGTGGTATGCATGTATTCAGGTAAATTCAAGGAATTTAATGAAATACATTTCATACTAAATTAAGTTTAATAAAGCATAGTTTCAGTAACTCAGGAAAAAACTACAACAGTGGAATGTCCTCTCTGGTAATTATCTCCATTTCCCCTGTCCCTACTCAACATCCCCCAAAGGTGGGGGTCTAAATTGATCAAACGCGTGATTTGGCATAAAAGGAAGGGAGACAAGCCTATCGGGAAAGATTGTAACAGACTTCCCACACCGTGCATATTCTGTGTCTGTGTGTAGCTGAACAGGCTGGGTAAGATATTTACTCTGTATTTCCTTTCTTAAATATCTTTCTTAAATTGGCTGCTAATTCTAAGCTAATGACCTACCTGCCTGTTATTAAATTATTTTAATTTTTTACTTCCGTGCTCTCCATGACTCTAATCCATTTAATATTCTTTTCAGCCTAAATTATGACTGAATACTCAGGGGGACAATTCTGACCAAGGACCAACTGATCAGTGGCCTGGTACAGCACGTCTTTAGTGGCGTCCTCAAGTTGGGAAAGGCAGCCAAGTTCTGCCAGCAAAACGGGATTGGTGATGCATGGTTCTGGTGATTTGATGTGAAGAGAACCCCTGGACGTTCTACGTCGGTTCTTGTCAAATTTGCCTTAAGGAGCGCTCTGAATGCACTCTGACCTGGGCTCACAACTATCTATGTAAAAAATAATGCATGTATTGTGTCGGCTAGACCCCCAACCTCTGTGTTCTCCAACGAACTGAGATTCAGCAATAGTGCTCATCCCGGGAGCATATATTGAGTAATGGTGGTACCCAAGGAAGAGTTGAGTGTAACCACTCCGAGCTCCACGCATGATTAAAACCAAATTCTAAATTCTAATTTCATTTGGAGTCAGATAACTACGAGAGTAAAATGATAGTAACTGCTAAGCTTACTTTCTGTGATCATAGATATATTTGATGTGTTGTTCAGCTCCTTTGTGAATGTTCTGATGCTCCCATTAGAATATTGACATTATGACGACAGATCCTTGATGACAACATGGCCCCGTTTGCGAACAGAGAATAACAAAAATCTTACTGATCCGTTTCAGGCCAGTCTTAAGCGGGATATGGAGCTGCGCAATTCATATCTGACTCGTGGCGATGGACCCAGTATATTCTTAAATGTAATTGTGCTCTGTTCATATGAACGGAGGATAAATAAATAACATCTCTTGTTTGCATCACATCAGCTGAGGAAAAACACGCTGCACCTTCCCCTCCAGCTGCACCCTCATTGGTTTAGCTGTGCGGTGTCTACAGTTGTATTATGCTGTTTGGCCTGCAGAGGGCACCAGTGAGACCATTACTAATGACCATCAGATGACACCTGAGAAATTTACTATGGGGAGCAACAAAAGAGACGATGAGCTCCCCTCAAATTTTGTTTACATTTTTTCTAGTTGGAGGCAAGACAACAAGTCCGTCTGAGTTCTTTTAGTATTTATATTTATATCGAGTAGGGTTATTATCATTTTCAATAAAATAAAATTCTTCATGACAATATTTTTGGCTGGGGGTTCTGATTTGTAAAGAGGAAGAGTATTGTTTATTTCATCAGGCTCTGTGACTAGGGTGTGGGAGGAGTTATGCACTTGTGCAAAGTACCACTATTATATAGTGCATGCTATGGTCTGATATTGTCTGTTCTGCAAAACATTGGATTTGTTTGTGTATAAGTACAGCTGTGCCCCTTGATCTGTGATGTCTATTAGAATGAGACCCAAACTCATGGTTTACACAACCTGGTATGATCACATACCTGCAGGTGTGTTTCTTGGAGGAAGGCGAGGTCAGTATTCAAGCTCTTGAGATGTGAGAACACTCTTGTCCATTTGATTGGGCCACTCAGCCCCTTTACACTCCAACATTACATTAAGCCCAATGACCCCCAGTACATCTCCCTGAACTAAGCACACATCAGCCATTTAAGTGACATTGTAAGAATCGAGTAATAAAGAGTATTGAAGTAATCCTGGGTTTAACCATATTACCAAGCAGGATATACTGAGCAAAGCACATCAAAGCACCATGTGACTATAACCATGTCATGAACAGTGAATAAAACCCTCCCTTAGACAAACCCCTAAAGCATTTTCAATTAATATAGAAATGAAAAAGGCTATAACCTCAGTAAACCCAAGGACACATCCTAAGCTCTTGTTTAATAGATAAGCAGCAGGATTAATGTTTGTGCTTACAGCCAGTGGACCATGTGGTGGGTTCTGCATCCTGGAATATCACAGTAGTAATACACCCTGTAGATTGGGTCTACATGCAAGAGGAAATAAACAAAACAGAACAAAAACAAATACATACGCACTAATACTAGCCTTAAAAACCCCAAATAAACAGAAACAAAACAACATAATATCCAACAAAATGAATAAATAAATGAAATAAAAATACATAGTAATAAAAACACTATTTGAAACAGTTCAGTCCAAAAACATTTTCATACTGTGAGACCACACCCAGGGGTTATATAAAACACACCTGAAGGTGGCAGCATTGGGCCACTGTGAAACCTCCTTGCTGTGAACCTATTGACTTTACAGTGTTTGCCAGTGAACACAGAGGTAGTGGACCATGCCAGTAGTAAGGTAGGGACGCAGTGATTTACAGAACCTGCTGGACACCGTCACATCCTCATACCCATATCACATCCTCCTGTGTCCCCATCAGTGGCCTTAACATGTGGAACCCCTGCACACAAATCACAGTCCAAGTTACAAACCTGTCCAGCTTCATACCTCAAATCAGACTCTGAACTCTGGCAATCAGCAAACCTGAAACACAGTCTCAAAGAAATAATAATAATTATAATAATAGTAATAATAATAATCCACAAAAAATCCACTTATAATTTGTTGACGGAGGGATGATAAAAAGGCGGCACGGTGGTGCAGTGGTTAGCACTGTCGCCTTACAGCAAGAAGGTACCGAGTTCGAATCCCGGCCGAGGGCCTTTCTGTGTGGAGTTTGCATGTTCTCCCCGTGTCAGCGTGGGTTTCCTCCGGGTACTCCGGTTTCCTCCCACAGTCCAAAAACATGCAGGTTAGGCTAATTGGAGACTCTAAATTGCCCATAGGTATGAATGAGTGAGTGAATGGTGTGAGTGCTCTGTGATGGATTGGCGGCCTGTCCAGGGTGTATTCCTGCCTCTCGCACAATGCATGCTGGGATAGGCTCCAGCACCCCCCGTGACCCTGAATAAGGAATAAAAAATGGATGATGATGATGATGAGGGATGATAAAAGTAAAGGTTAAGTGTGCCACATTCCTTCCCTGTCCTGTTCATTTCCTGATGCCCTCCTGATGAGGATGCTAAATTAGACTTAAGCGTAGCTACTTCTTGCTCCAGATTGCTAATGCTATCAGAGTGGGCAGTGAGAGTCGTCTCATTCTCAGTTATAGTGGCAGTGTTTGTGGCCATGGTGTTATTAATGGACTCAACAGAGGCTTGTATTGGTGAAGGCTGTGTCCATGGAGGCGGTTTAGTTCCATTGTCATGCTTCTCTTTAATTTCTCCAGCTTGCTAACAGGCATCTACAGAGTTATCTGTGTGCTGGTGCTGCTGTTGCTGCCATCCTGCAAACCTCTTCATCAGGAGCAGGGAAGGGTTCTGTCAGTTACATTAGATTTTTGGCACCAGTTTGTGTGGATTTACTCATTTTGGTACCAGTTTGACTTTTGGGACAATTAGTAAAATTGCCTCACGAGAACAAAACACAAAGAACACTAAAATTAAGGAAAAGTCGGAAAGCAGACACCATGCGTCTTTCCAACTGCATCTTCAGCGGAAGTCCGCAACAACCCATCCATCCATTGGACCACTGGTCAGGGTCGCTGGGGGGAGAATGCATTGGGCGAGAGGCAGGAATGCCCCCTGGACAGGTCACCAATCGATCGCAGGACACACACACCATTCACTCACACACTCACACCGACATACATTTTTTTAAAATTCCATTTCGATTCCATTTAAAAAAGTGCATAGAAGGAAAATGCGGTCTTTCCTAATCCCAATTCAGTATTCATACAAGGGTTACAGAGAGTGAATTATTCTTGAGAGCGAGTATGCCGTCCAACAAAACTCAACTGATAATTGGAAAAAGATATAAAAGGTCGCTTGTAGCTAACTATACCTGGCTCAATGTAAGCCGGAATGACTTAACAAAATGAATAACCAGCGAGTTAACTGCCCCAAACATTAGCGTTGAAGTGTAGTATAATGGTTAAGGAACTGGCCTTGTAACTGAAAGGTTTGCAGGTTCGATTCCCAGGTAGGACACTGCTGTTGTACCCCTGAGCAAGGTGCTTAACCTGAATCGCTCCAGTAATAAAAATAAAAATAAAAGCACAACTTCGCCTCTATGCAACACTCATAAAATTTGTCCAGGGTTGGCAGGTCTGGATTCATATAGTCCATTAAAACCACTAAAGGCTGCTCTGCCCACTCTAACCAGTGCCTCCTAACTTGATAGCTAAGAGTTCCTTAAGAAAAAAAGGCACATGGATGCAGTCTCTAGTTGCGAGAAATGCATTGAGATACCGCATGCACATCTGGGTGGAGCTGTACCCGGAAAGATAATATTTATCTTCATTTCTATCCACTGTAGGGGACTTCCCTTCATTCATGGCACCCAAGGGCTTCTGTACTTCCTCCAGTGAAACAGGTTCACCTGGCTCTGCAGCAGTAGCAAGCGAGAGGCCATAGAATCATTTACCACAAAGATGCATAATGTCCTGAATCAGATCTGAACTTACCAATGACCCTTACCAACTCCTTATACATCATGTGTAGGAAGGTCTGTGTGCTTTGTAGTCATGGTAGGGTGTGCTGAGGCGATTAGTAACTCTTTATACATCATGTGTAGGGAGGTCTGTGTGCTTTGTAGTCATGGTAGGGTGTACTGAGGTGATTAGTAACTCCTTATGCAGCAGTGAGGGCAGCTTTTCAGTCTTTCTGCTGTAATGAAAAATTTAGGGTGAATTCATAATAATGCCAACAGAGAATATGGAAAGGCTCAATTAAGAACTGAGGGTAAAGTTCAACTTGATTCCAGAAATCTGCAGCTTCCGGATGCTCTCAAGTTGAGTTTTTTTTTTTTTTAAGTAAGAAACTAGTTTGGTACACCTCTGCAACTTCTTCACTTTCTCCATCACACAGACATTCCCCAAAACAGAAAGTTACTGTTTTTATATCCTGTCTATAAATGAGTTCTATATACTGTATGTAACTTGGTAACCTTGTTTTGCTTGTTGTAAAATTACTTGCATGTACTGAAATTCTGGATGTATTATTGCATACAAACCAACTGGTGATTTATCAAGGCTGGTGCTCATTAGCTTGTGCTACACTGCGCATTTACCATCAAAAGTCTTTGGCACCTAAGAACAGAACCGCACAAGGAGAATGATGTGTGATACGCTTGCGGCATTTTCACATCTAGCACAGGATTAAATAAAGCCAGCCTGCTCACAGTACCGGTTTTGTCATGAATGTTTTGCTATAATTTAGCACGATCAGAGATAAAGGCCGATAACTCACTCAATCACATTTACAATGGGGGAAATAAGTATTAGACACGTCAACAATTTTTAAATTAAACATATTTTCAGTGCAGCTACTCACATGAAATTCTGACCAGACATTGTTATTAACTCAATAAGTGGTTGTAGTAGTGAATTCCTTTTTTGTAAGTTTGAGGTGTATTTAACAACATGTTCTACAAACTTTGCTTCAGGTGGAGTGCAGGGTTGGTGAAAATGAACAAAAGAAGCCTCTCTGGCCAGGTCTGGTCTGGGTTTGGCCAGAGTCCAGCAGCATGTGGCTCAGCGCTGGTGCAGTTAATCACATACGGCATGGACTCGGCTGTGACGTGGCAGCCCGGACTTATCGCCACATCACTCGGCCCAGAATCATGCCCTAATTTAAGGCCGACACTGAGCCGAGTCAGAATCAAGGACATCATTACAAACGAGGGACTCAAGAAACGGGTGATTCCGGTCCGGAACTGGGCCAGAATAAGTTTGTTATCTGGGATTTATTCTTTAAGTCTATCTCATGTTTGCCCCTTCGCATTACAAATCTGAAAGCAGGGTCATTTTCTAGTAAGGACTGGCTTACTGGTCTCTTTGTCCTCATTTATACTTTATTTTTTATTATGTTCTCTCTCTCAACCCCCCCCCCCCCCCCTCTGTCAGTCTTGTTAAATAACTTCCTTAAAGAGCAGTGAAGCTACATTCCTATGAGAGATTTTGATTTATTTTGTTTTCCATCATTAAGACAGGAACCAAACAATGCAGACAATAACCCTGCATATTTTCATAATTGTTCAACAGAACCACAGGCACCTGTGACAAGTCAGGTACATACCATTCTTTGGACTGGTTAAGATGGGTGGAAATACTTAGAGTGGCTATAAACACATTTAAAACTCATTTATAAAACCTTAACCATAGACTAGGCCCCCTGATGCAGCACCAGAGATAATTTTACAACACACATGTTTTAATATAAAAGGATCCACCCATCCAATTCAGAACAAGACTACAGAGACACTCTGCACAATAATGGCAATCAACTATAAGTGCACACAAACCAGCAGCCACCCCAGTACAAAATACATTACAATGATAACAGGTGTAATGGTTTCAGTAGCAGGGAATCAAATGCGACGGGAAGGGGGATCAGAACAAGTCACCCACAAAAGTGAGAACCACTAAAGGAGCTTAAGCCGCTAATGGGCAGAAAAAAAACACCTTCGGCACGTAACACTAAAACGGCCGGTAGGAAGGTAAAAATAAAATGAAACCACAACGGAGACTGTCTCAGGGAGAACATCACAAAGTAAATGGAACAGAATTAGCACCAACGAGGAATAATCCTCTACGTAAGAACCAATAAACTAAAGCAAGTCCTTCGTAAACATAAAGCGAAAGCTTTAATATTATGAGGTCCCTTGTACCTGACTATACCTGGCTCAATGTAAGTCGATAAGACAAAGAAGCACCGGGAAGCGGAAGTGAGGGGCTTAAATACCCCGCAGGCAGTAGCACAGGTGAAAGGAATAAAAGGCGAGATGAAGCAAAACCCCGAAACGTAACGTGGAAAAAATCAGATAGATTACCAACCGGAGAGAGAGGACGTGAACCGTAGTGAAAAAGAAAAAAATAACCACGGACCTTAACAAGCAGGTATAATTATAGGTCTGTACATTAATAGCTTAGTTTATAAACATTACTAGCTTCGCTTATAAAAAGCTTTCAGTTTTCTGGTACTTGAACTTTATTCCAGAAATCAGCAGCTTCTGGATGCTCTCAAGTTGAGATTTTTTTTTTAAAGCAAGGTAGTTTGATACACCGTGTAAATCTTGGAAACATCAACTGAAATCACGTTGAGGTCACCAAATTGTAAATCTCCGCGCAGCTAGACCAATGAGAGAATAGCTCGGAGCGAAGGTTTAAGCGTGATGTATTCCGCTATTGCTGTGGGAAAAGAGAAAAGTTATTAAAGTTCATAAAGAAATATTGCTATGTTTGCAACCAGGTGAGACTGCTCTTTAGATTCACGGGATCAGCTAATAAGTGACCACGTATCAAAGGTAATCGTACCACGTTACCTTCCGCTTTAAGAACTTTTTTATTATGTTCTCTCTCTCACCCCCCCCCCCCCCCCCTTTCTGTCAGTCTTGTTAAATAACTTCCTTAAAGAGCAGTGAAGCTACATTCCTATGAGAGATTTTGATTTATTTTGTTTTCCATCATTAAGACAGGTGAAGGAGGGGAGTCAAAGTGGGACTCAGGAAACACTGCCATTTGGGAACTGGAGAGCATCATGCACTTCAAAGGACCAGAGGGCCTTGTAATAAAATAATCGGTTACTCTGACTTCCTTTGGGGTCCGGCTTTTTGCTCCCAAGAATGTCCCCATCTGCTAAAGATGGAGATAAGGGCAAATGGAACTGTTTGCCCTGATTGTAAATGTATCATAAAAGAGCATTTACGGCATCCAGACCCTAGCCAGACAATGGGAAAGGAATGTCCGCACAGGACATCTGTGATCTCCAGTACCCCACAACCTGGACACATCCTATGGGAAAGCCATTGGACAATACCACAGTGCCCTCATTTGGGCACCCCTGTCATTACCCTCTTTAATTCTCTTCTGTACCAGGACTCTAAAACTTCTGTGAAGATTGTTAATAACCATGTAAAAACCTACAAACATTGCGAATGTGATCATTATATTGTTACATTCTGTCTTATGTGGTAGTAACATAAATTGCATGTAAAATGGTTAATCAAGTGGGAATTCTCATGACAACTGCACCTTAATATTATAACACCTTAATCTGTTTGGTATGTATGGATTCAGGTAAAATCAAGGAATTGACTGAAATACATTTCATACCAAATAAAGTTTAATAAAGCATAGTTTCAGTAACTCAGGGAAAACTTGTAACAGTGAAATGTCCTCTCTGGTAATTACCTCCTCTTCCCCTCTCGCTACACAAACATCCCTCAACAGTGGGGGTCTAAATTCCAGATTGACCACCCTTTTCCAGGTTAATTTATGGCACTGCCGCCTGGTTCAAACACATAATTTGGCATAAAAGGAAGCGAGACAAGCCAATCAGGGAAGATTGTAACTGACTTCCCACACCGTGCATATTCTGTGTCTGTGTGTAGTTGAACAGGCTGGGTAAGATATTTACTTTGTGTTTCTTTTCGTAAATCTATGTTTTTGGTAATTTAATGTTTTAATTGAAGTTAATGACCTGCCTGCCTGTTATTAAATTATGTTTATTTTAAACTTACGTGGTTTCCATGACTCTAATTCATCTTATACCCTTTTTAGCCTAAATTATAACTGAATATTTAGGGGGACAATTCTGACCAAGGACCGACTGATCAGCGGCCTGGGACAGCAAGTGGCGTTCTCAAGTTGGGAAAGGCAGCCAAGTTCTGCCCGCAAAACAGGCTCGGTAGTGTATGGTTCTGGTGATTTGATGTGAAGAGAACCCATGGGCGTTCTACGCCGGTTCTTGTCAAATCTGCCTTAAGGAGCCCTTTAAATGCACTCAGACCTGGGCTGGCAACTATCTATGATAAATATAATGCATGTATTGTGTTTGCTAGACCCCCAACCTCTGCGTTCTCCACCGAACTGAAATTCAGCAATAATGCTGATTCCGGCAAGCATATATTGAAGTAATGATGGTACCTAAAGACGAGTCGAGTGTAACCACTTCGAGCTCCACGCCTGTTAAACCCAAATTCTAAATTATTATTTAAAATGGAGTCAGATACATTACGAGAGTAAAACTATAATAACTAATATAATTGTGCTCTGTTCATATGAATGGAGGATACATAAATAACATCTGTTGTTTGCGTCACAGCAGCTGAGGGAAAACACGTTGCACCTTCGCCCCCAGCTATTCCCTCATTGGTTTAGCTGTGCGGGTTCTACAAAGGAACCAAACAATGCAGACAATAACCCTGCATATTTTCATAATTGTTCAACAGAACCACACCTTAGGCACCTGTGACAAGTCAGGTACATACCATTCTTTGGACTGGGTAAGATGGGTGGAAATACTTAGAGTGGCTATAAACACTTTTAAAACTAATTTATAAAACCTTAACCATAGACTAGGCCCCCTGATGCAGCACCAGAGATAATTTTACAACACACATTTTTTAATATAAAAGGATCCACCCATCCAATTCAGAACAAGACTACAGAGTCACTCTGCACAATAATGGCAGTCAACTATAAATGCACACAAACCAGCAGCCACCCCAGTACAAAATACATTACAATGATAACAGGTGTAATGGTTTCAGTTAGCGGCAAATCAAATGCGACAGAAAGGGGGATCAGAACAAGTCACCCACAAAGGTGAGAACCATTAAAGGAGCTTAAGCCGCTAATTGGTAGAAAAAAAACACCTTCGGCACGTAACACTAAAACGGCCGGTAGGAAGGTAAAAAGAAAATGAAACAACAAAGGAGACCAGCACGGAGTAAGTGGAACAGAATTAGCACCAACAAGGAATAATCCTCTACATAAGAACTGATAAACTAAAGCAAGTCCTTCGTAAACATAAAGCAAAAGCTTTAATATTATGAGGTCCCTTGTACCTGACTATTCCTGGCTCAATGTAAGTCGATAAGATAAAGAAGCACCGGGAAGCGGAAGTGAGGGGCTTAAATACCCCGCAGGCAGTAGCACAGGTGAAAGGAATAATAGGCGAGATGAAGCAAAACCCCGGAACGGAACGTGGAAAAAATCCGATAGATTACGAACCGGAGAGAGAGGACGAGAACCGTAGTGAAAAAGAAAAAAATAACCACGGACCTTAACAAACAGGTATAATTATAGGTCTGTACATTAATAGCTTAGTTTATAAACATTACTAGCTTCGCTTATAAAAAGCTTTCAGTTTTCTGGTACTTGAACTTTATTCCAGAAATCAGCAGCTTCTGGATGCTCTCAAATTGAGATTTTTTGGATAGTTACCTTCCGCTTTAAGTCTGGTCTACGCTGACCCCAGTTTATCCAAAAGGCAGCCTGTGTGCATTACATTAACTCATCAGCCACCAACGCTGATTTTGTACTCGTTTATCTGACTCCATTTAAAATGATAATTTAGAATTTGGTATGTTAAATTTCCACTTGATTTGCTAAAGGACTCCCATACTTTTAAGACGGTTCTCTGAACTGGATCTGCCGGTTCCACCGCGCGTTACATTCGGCCGTTATGTCCACGACTCACAGCTGGCTAGATATCTGCGGTTATCTCAGAGGTTGCGGAAGAAGCCACTTCGTGAGATATATCCTATGGTTAAGGCTCAGGGACCCACGAAAGGACTTTTGGCGACCACCGTTCTCAACATGTATAAACGCCAGATGGAGGTGATCTACTTTAAGACATAGTTCTACGGGTGCAATACTCCGTGATACATTAAGCTTAAATAGTCAACCTCCCTAGACCAGCTGAGGGGGTAACCAAGACTGAACAAATTAATTAACCCATTACCGGTGAACAGAGATAGTACGTCAATTTTCTGAGAAACCACACAAATCAAGTTTCACTAATTTATTACCAGGTAGGTTATTTACTTAAAATAACCAATTCACAGTTACAGATTAAACAGCCAATATTCAAATATAGTACAGAGAAAAAATACTTTGTCATACCTGGCAACCGCTACACACAATGACCTGAGGTGGGATGTGTGGGAAAGTCTGACTACAGCTTCCCTGAGGGCTTTGTTTCCTCTGCTTAAATGCCCAAATTCTGTGTTTGATCTGGCTACAAATGGTCGTAAAACCATACACTGGCCAGAAATAGATCAATTGCACTTTTAATCCCCCCTTCTAGGGGGTTTCACAGAATGGTTACCTGAGAGGAAATTCCACAATGGCAGTTTACTCCTGAGTTATGAAATATACATTCCATCCATGTTGAACATTTAGGAAATGTAGGCCATTGCACCACCTATCACAACAATATTAAACATGAGTAGGTCTAAGTTTGTGTTGTCATGAGAATCCCATCTCTATGTGTTTAGGCCTTTTTAAGGACAAAAGCAATCTGTACAGTCATGTTGTGTTGTGTGTGAACTATTTTAAGGAGAGGGATGTGACCTGCTCTGGTGACACCAGGTGGTGACTCTGTCCATATGCTTGGTTTTACGCAGTCCAAGCGTTTCTCCCATGATATTCTGCCGGGAGTCTGAGTATGGATCCCGAGAAGGTCAAAGCCGTTGTTGAGTGGCCCCGTCCAGAGTCCCGGAAGGACCTACAAAGATTCCTAGGATTTGCCAATTTCTATCGGCGCTTCATCCGGAGTTATAGCACCATTGCTGCCCCCCTCACTGCCCTTACTTCCACCAAGACTACCTTCTCATGGAACCTTCGAGCCGACAAGGCATTTGATGATCTTAAGAACCGCTTCACCATTGCACCTATATTAATCCACCCAGAACCGACAGCCCAGTTTATTGTGGAGGTTGATGCGTCCAATATAGGAGCAGGACCGGTTCTCTCCCAGCGTTCTTCCAAGGACAACAAGGTTCACCCATGTGCCTTTTTGTCACATCGCCTCACACCCACAGAGGCGAACTACGATATCGGCAATCGTGAGCTACTGGCGGTCAAGTTAGCTCTTGAGGAGTGGCGGCATTGGCTGGAGGGAGCACAAGAACCGTTCTTGGTGTGGACGGATAACAAAAGAACCTGGAGTATCTTCAGACTGCCAAGAGACTTAACTCCCGCCAAGCTCGCTGGGCACTGTTCTTTGCCTGATTTAATTTCATACTCGCCTACTGACCCGGGTCCAAGAACATCAAACCAGACGCTCTGTCCCGCCGATTTATCACTCCAGCCAAGGATGAGGACCCTGACACCATCCTGCCTACTAGTTGTTTCATCAACGCCGTCCACCACAACATTGAGAAGACCGTTATCAACGCCCTCAAGGGCGAAGCAGGGCCCAGCAGTTGCCCCAATAACCATCTCTATGTGCCCGAATCAGTCCGCTCTAACGTCCTGCAATGGGGTCACTCCTCCAATCTGTCATGTCACCCAGGGGACACCAGAACTCTCACATTCATCCAGCGACTATTCTGGTGGCCCCGCATGAAGGAGGACATCAAGGACTTAATTTCCGCCTGATCAGTCTGTGCCCAGAACAAGGTACCACACACAACCCCTGTAGGATTACTCCAACCCCATCCTATCCGACATCGTCCCTGGTCACACATTGCTCTTGATTTCATCACCGGTTTACCCCCTTCTAACAGTTACACCACCATCCTCACTATTGTTGATAGGTTCTCCAAAGCAGTTCACTTTGTTCCCCTCACTAAGCTTCCCTCTGCTAAAGACACAGCATCCCTTTTAGTACAACACATCATTAGATTACATGGCATTCCCACAGACATAGTTTCAGACAGAGGTCTTCAATTCACAGGTCACTTTTGGAAGGCATTCTGCAAATTACTCGGCACATCAGTTAGTCTTTCTTCAGGTTTCCACCCACAAAGCAATGGCCCGACTGAGCGAGCCAATCAAGTCATAGAAACGGTGTTACAATGCCTTTGTTCCAGAAACCCCACTTCCTGGAGTCATCAGTTGCCTTGGGCCGAATATGCTATCAATTCCCACACCTCCTCTGCCTCTAAACTATTCCCATTTGAGTTTAGGCTACCAGCCACCCCTGTTCCCGAGCCAGGAGGAGGAGGTGGGAGTTCCGTCGGCCGAAGCCTTCAACCGGCGCTGCATCTGCACCTGGAAGACTACCCGCCTTAACTTTCTCCATGCCAGCACCCAGATGAAGGTAACGGCCGACCGTCACCAGTCCAAGGCACCCCCTTATCGAGTGGGTCAACGCGTTTAGCTCACCACACGGGACATTCCCCTCCATGTGGACTCCCACAAGCTGGCACCTCGGTATATCGGACATTATACCATCACCAATGTGTTAAGCCCTACTGCCGTCAAGCTCAAGCTGCCCTCCACCATGCGTCGGATACATCCGACTTTCCATGTTTCGAGACTCAAACCTGTTGTCACCCACCCCCTTTGTCCCGCCCCTGATGCCCCCCCTCCCCCCGTCTCATTGATGGAGGCGACGCATATACAGTGCGCAAGCTGTTGGACTGCCGTCGTCGGGGTCGTAGCCTCCAGTACTTGGTCGACTGGGAGGGCTACGGCCCCAAGGAAAGAAGTTGGATTCCTACGAGCTTCATGTTGGATAAGACTTTAATAAAGGACTTCCATAAGACTCATCCGGTGCCACCGGTTAAAGCACCAAGAGGTGCTTCTTACGGGGGGGGGGGGGGGGGGTGTACTGTTATATTCTGTACATCTGTTTGTCTGTTTGTATTTTTATTTGATATTTATTCTTGATTGATTGTTTCATCTCATCATTGCATTCCCCTCTGTTAGTGGGTTGTCCGAGTCTCATCTGTATGTTTGTTTACCCAGTCTCGTGCATGCACTATTCGGGTGACTTCGGGAGTTTTCGTGGGTTAACGCTGTATTTCCGAAGTTTTGTTTTCTGCTACTTCCTGATTTCCTTCCCATGTATAATTGTATATATTACTAACTCGCGCTAACAATCACTTGGGTGCTTTATTAGTTACATGCACTTTACTAAACCAATTAACATAGATGTATACTAACAACTAACTGTCTGTCTTATAGTTAGATACTAACAGTTAACCAGCTTCTCCGCTTTCTCTTTGTACTCGCATTTCTAACTGTTCCTGAGCTGTTGACTTTACCTCTCGTGATTACTGAGCACACTCCGCTCCTCTTCGAGCCCGTTGTTTGTTATGCATGTTTTCGTTATGTTCTTGTGATTGAATCATTGTTTTCCTAATGTGTTAACCTCACGTCGTTTGTTAACCCTCCCTTTCCTATGTGTATAGAAGACCCACAAGTCTGTTTCTTCCCCGTCAGAACGTTGATCACTTTTCCTGAGCCTGTTATCGTAAAGCCAGAGATTAGCTGAAATTCTTGAGACACCCTTTGTTTTTGATTCCGATTTAGCCTACCCCCTTTTCTGTACTTTAGCCCTTTGATTTGCTGGTTTCGACTTTCTTTTGTATTTACCTGAGTTTGATTTAGCCTAGCCCTTTTCTGTACCTTAGCCATTTGATTTCCTGGTTTCGACTTTCTTTTGTGTTTACCTACGTTTGATTAGCCTAGCCCTTTTGTACCTTAGCCCTTTGATTTCCGGTTTTGACCTTTGCTTGTTTTCCTGACTTTGATTTTGGATCTCGTTTGGAAATTCTTGATTGCCTGGCTTTTGACACTGGACTGGAATTAAACAACATTTCTGCATTATCCTTGTCTGCATTTGGGTCTCTGAGTCTGGGACATAACACATACGGCATGGACTCGGCTGTAATGTGGCAGCCCGGACTCATTGCCACATCACTCGGCCCAGAATCATGCCCTAATTTAAGGCCGACACTGAGCCGAGTCAGAATCAAGGACATCATTCCAAACGAGGGACTCAAAAAACGGGTGATTTTTTAGAATAAGTTTGTTATCGGGAATTTCTTCTTTAAGTCTATCTCATGTTTGCCCCTTGGCATTACAAATATGAAAGCGGGTCATTTTCTAGTAAGGACTGGTGAACTGGTCTATTTGTCCTCATTTATACTTTCTTTTTTATTATGTTCTCTCTCTCAACCCCCCCCCCCCCTCTGTCAGTCTTGTTAAATAACTTCCTTAAAGAGCAGAGAAGCTACATTCCTATGAGAGATTTTGATTTATTTTGTTTTCCATCATTAAGACAGGAACCAAACAATGCAGACAATAACCCTGCATATTTTTATAATTGTTCAACAGAACCACACCTTAGGCACCTGTGACAAGTCAGGTACATACCATTCTTTGGACTGGGTAAGATGGGTGGAAATACTTAGAGTGGCCATAAACACATTTAAAACTCATTTAGAAAACCTTAACCATAGATTAGGCCCCCTGATGCAGCACCACAGATAATTTTACAACACACATTTTTTTATATAAAAGGATCCACCCATCCAATTCAGAACAAGACTACAGAGTCACTTTGCACAATAATGGCAGTCTACTATAAGTGCACACAAACCAGCAGCCACCCCAGTACAAAATACATTACAATGATAACAGGTGTAATGGTTTCAGTTCGCAGGAAATTAAATGCGACGGGAAGGGGGATCAGAACAAGTTACCCACAAAGGTGAGAACCACTAAAGGAGCTTAAGCCGCTAATGGGTAGAAAAAAAACACCTTCGGCACGGAACACTAAAACGGCCGGTAGGAAGGTAAAATGAATATGAAACAACAAAGGAGACCAGCACGGAGTAAGTGGAACAGAATTAGCACCAACGAGGAATAATCCTCAACGTAAGAACTAATAAACTAAAGCAAGTCCTTCGTAAGATTCACAAATACACAGGACAAGATGTTACTATCCCTTGTGCCATAATCCCAGGTAAACACTTGTAGAAGACCAGTATAGATTAACAAACAAACAAACGAGTGATATAACCATCATCAGAAGCAACACCATAGGAGACATCAGGCTCGCTACGCCGTCATAGATCTACGGAATCATTCCTCAGATGGCACCAAACGCCAGTTACCTACCCTAACCAACAGCAGTATGCAGCATGTCATTGGGGTTATCAAGTGGGCACCTTCCATCAACAATGTTTCATTAAATTAGGCCCACCCCAAAAATAGTTTAAAAACATAAAAAGAAACCCAAACTGAAAACAACGAGGCAAGAGGTCCGGCCAAAAAGAACAAAAGTTGAAGTGTACCGGGCCAGCCACACAATGGGCCGTCGGACCCAATAACACCTCATAAACTATCAAAAGAAGAAAAGGATTTAAAACTAAACAAAGTAATAAACGTAGTAGTAAACAAAGCCGCGATAATTAAACTACCGGACCCCCCACCGCAAAATGAACAATAACCACAACTCGACATCAGGCTCGCTACGCCGTCATAGATCTACGGAATCATTCCTCAGATGGCACCAAACGCCAGTTACCTACCCTAAACAACAGCAGTATGCAGCATGTCATTGGGGTTATCAAGTGGGCACCTTCCATCAACAATGTTTCGTTAAATTAAGCCCACGACACCTCCAGAAGGCTTATCAGTGTTCCAGCGTCCTGGAGACACCCCCCTCTATGCCACAACCACCTCAAGTTACCTACCATACGGCAATCCCTGATGACTAAGGCCATAAGAAGCCCCACTGGTACCGTTAATGAATACTCAGTGCCATCGGTTCCGTATGGCCTTCTAAACAGAGATTATGCTACACATACACTACGCTACGTAGTACGCTACGAAGTTAGCGGGCTCCCCAGGTAGCATGCTTCCTCCTTATCCATAACCATTCACTTGCTCGCTCCGCTGCCTGAGACATATTCCTAACCGCAAGTTTCAAGCTCCGTCCGCGAACACCCAACTCGCTTAGGAGTGCAAAGACGGACTTTGCCACAAAACCACGACAGCCAACTTCTACCGGCCGTACCCGAGCCCTCCGACCTCGTTGTTCTGCCTCTGCTGCCATCTCTGCATACCTCGCTTTCTTCCGTTCATTTGCTTCATCAACTCTGTCTTCCCAGGGGACAGTGAGTTCGATAAAATAGACTAACTTCTGCACCTCAGACCATAATAGCATATCCGGCCGTAGGCTAGTGCTAACTATTTCTGCTGGCACAGTCAACTGCTCAAACAAATCTACCTTTATTTTCCAGTCTCCACCCACTCCTAGCTGTCCCAGCTCACGCCTGCGTGTGTGCTCTCTTAATCTGACTTTTTCTCCCTCACGTATAAATCTAATCTGTTTATCTACCTTACTAACAGCTAGAGAATTTACCTCTAGACGTTTTTCCTCAACTGCAGCTACCAAACATTTCAACACCTGGTTGTGACGCCAAGTGTATCGCCCTTGGGAAAGACCAACTTTACACCCTGACAATATATGCCTAAGTGTACATACACTAGAGCACAACGGGCAGGCAGTATCCTCACCAAACCACTGATTAAGATTTTGGGGAGATGGTAGTACATCATATGTAGCCCCTATAATGAACTTAATTCTGCTTGCTTCCATGCTCCACACCTCTTTCCACTTCAAACTTCTCTTCTCTACACTCTCCCAGTTTACCCACTGACCTTGCTTTGCCTGCGACACTGCCTTAGTACATCTTACTACCTCCTCTTGGCGATGTACTTCTTCAACTACCAGTTTTCTTTTTTCTACTGCTGTCGCCTTACTCCACACAGGTTTCTCTGCACACAGCCCTAAGCCCCCACGCCCATGCTGCACATGGCCTATGATGTCTCTATGTCTGAGTGCTGCCTGTGCTTGCTGCACTGCCTCTTTTGGGTTCCACTTCCTCCCTGTTTTAACTGTGGGCGCTACGCTTCTAACCACAGGATCCTTTGACTGGGTCAGCGTCATTTCCAGTCTAACCTTAGCACACTTGTACTCCTCTGTCAGGCTAGATACTGGAAGCTCTAATATGCCTTTCCCATACAAAGCCACACTGCTTAGACAGCGTGGGACTCCAAGCCATTTTCTAATAAATGAGTTGATCATCCTTTCCAGCTTTTCTACCTTTGAAATGGGAACCTCATACACTGTCAGCGGCCACATTAGCCGAGGCAACAATCCAAACTGCAAGCACCACAATTTTAGCTTTCCTGGGAGCCCTGACTTATCTATACCTAGAATGCCTTGAATCATATCCTGCCTTATCTCCTGAAATTGACCCTTATCACTGAGGCTTGCATCATACCATCTTCCTAAGCTTTTGACCGGTTTCTCTATGACTGTTGGCACCATTTCATCATCTATGAAAAACTTCTTGTCTACTACCTTCCCTTTAACAATTGAAATACTCCTAGACTTACTTGGCTTCACTTTCATCCTGGCCCACTGTAGATTACTATTTAGCTTATCTAGTAATCTACGAGTACATGGAGCTGTTGACGTCATAGTTGTCATATCATCCATGTAAGCCCTAATTGGTGGGAGCCGCAGCCCTCCCTGCAGCCTTTCCCCACCTACTACCCATTTTGAAGCTCTAATAATGACCTCCATTGCCATGGTAAAAGCTAATGGGGAAATTGTACACCCTGCCATGATGCCTATCTCCAGGTGTTGCCAAGCTGTAGTGTACTCTGCTGTAGTAAAACAGAGTTGAATGTCTAAGAAATAAGCTTTAACTAATCTTGTTATACTATCCGGCACTCTAAAGAAGTCAAACGCCTTCCACAACAGACTATGTGGTACTGACCCGAAAGCATTTGCTAGATCCAGAAATACGACATGAAGATCTCTTTTCTCATGCCGAGCTGACTGGATTTGGTGCCAAATCATGCTGGTGTGCTCTAGGCACCCAGAGAAGCCGGGGATTCCAGCCTTTTGCACCGAAGTGTCAATTAGTCTATTCTTTTCTAAGTACCTAGACAGCCTCAGTGCCACAATGCTAAAGAAAACCTTCCCTTCTACATTAAGCAGACTGATAGGCCTAAACTGACTTATCTCTATAGAATCCCTTTCTTTGGGAATGAAAATTCCCCCTGCTCTGCGCCACGCCTTAGGAATAACCTGCTTCTTCCAGACTACCTTCATGAGCTTCCATAGATACCTCAGCACATCTGGCGCACTCTTATACAGCCGGTAAGGGACTCCATTAGGTCCCGGGGCTGAAGAGGCCCTTGCACGCCTTACTATGTCTTGTACCTCTTTCCACCTTGGTGGGCTAACATCACACTGACAGTCTATCTCACCAATAGGTGGAATATCAGGGGGGAGCACTAGCTCTCTAAGCCTTTCCCTATCTCTATGCACTTCTTCCAAATACTCATCAAGCTCCCGTTTCGATGCCTTAAGGCTACCATTCTTCTCCTTACTAAATAGCGACTTCACAAATCTAAATGGATCCTTGTAAAATGCTACTCTAGCGCGCTCTTTCTTTTTCCTATTTTTTCTAATGTTCTCTGCTCTCCTTAACGTTGCCAATCGCTCCTTTACATCTGACTGCAAGCTGTTAATACCTTCCTTCTCAACCTCTGTAGCCTTCCTCCACTGCCTCTTAAGCTGCCTTCTCTCCTGGATAAGTCTGTCTATCTCTTGTTGGCGCCTGGATTTAACTATCTTGACTTCTAGCTTCTTCTTTTTCTCAAAGATGCCAAACCTTTGTGATCCATAATCATAAATAATAGCTCCCATTTTTTCCAACTTACTCTCAGCAGTTCCTTTAAGCTGGTCTAAAACCCTAACTAAGTCACTATTAATATCTTGCCACTTTCTGCTTTCTGCTGCCCCTGGCCACTTAACTCTAGGTTTCTGAGCAATAGACTTCTCCCTTTTTGGCTGGCTAGCCTCTCTACTTTCCTCGGTGCTGGAACCTGCTTCTACATCAGGGGTGCTGATGTCCTGCGAACTGTGGTTTACTTCCTGCCGCTGGACTTCACCCGACTGACTTGCCCTACTTTTTAAGAAATAAGTATCAATGCGGGGTCCCTGTGTTCCCTCTACCAAGCACCTCTTCCTCCCTTGGTGAATTCTAAGGCCCTGTGTTCCCTCTACCAAGCACTTTTTCATCCCTTGGTGGATTCTAAGGCCCTTTACAGTTGTTACATTCTTCCAGCCACACAAACAAACCTGCAGCTTCTTCCCATCTACCTCTACAGTGGCTTCCACTGACATGTTTACCTTACTCATAGTCAAGTCCGTTCCAGAGTCAATAGCCGTGTCAACAATAGGTGAGCGAAAGCTTTAATATTATGAGTTCCCTTGTACCTGACTATTCCTGGCTCAATGTAAGTCGATAAGACAAAGAAGCACTGGGAAGCGGAAGTGAGGGGCTTAAATACCCCGCAGGCAGTAGCACAGGTGAAAGGAATAATAGACGAGATGAAGCAAAACCCCGGAACGGAACGTGGAAAAAATCTGATAGATTACTAACCGGAGAGAGAGGATGAGAACCGTAGTGAAAAAGGAAAAAATAACCACGGACCTTAACAAACAGGTATAATTATAGGTCTGTACATTAATAGCTTAGTCTATGAACATTACTAGCTTCGCTTATAAAAAGCTTTCAGTTTTCTGGTACTTGAACTTTATTCCAGAAATCAGCAGCTTCTGGATGCTCTCAAATTGAGATTTTTTGGATAGTTACCTTTCTGCTTTAAGTCTGGTCTACGCTGACCCCAGTTTATCCAAAAGGCAGCCTGTGTGCATTACATTAACTCATCAGCCACCAACGCTGATTCTGTACTCTATCTGACTCCATTTAAAATTATATATATATAATTTAGAATTTGGTATGTTAAATTTCCACTTGATTTGCTAAAGGACTCCCATACTTTTAAGACGGTTCTCTGAACTGGATCTGCCGGTTCCACCGCGCGTTACATTCGGCCGTTATGTCCACGACTCACAGCTGGCTAGATATCTGCGGTTATCTCAGAGGTTGCGGAAGAAGCCACTTCGTGAGATATATCCTATGGTTAAGGCTCAGGGACCCACGAAAGGACTTTTGGCGACCACCGTTCTCAACATGTATAAACGCCAGACGGAGGTGATCTACTTTAAGACATAGTTCTACGGGTGCAATACTCCGTGATACATTAAGCTTAAATAGTCAACCTCCCTAGACCAGCTGAGGGGGTAACCAAGACTGAGGAAATTAATCAACCCATTACTGGTGAACAGAGATAGTACGTCAATTTTCTGAGAAACCACACAAATCAAGTTTCACTAATTTATTACCAGGTAGGTTATTTACTTAAAATAACCAATTCACAGTTACAGATTAAACAGCCAATATTCAAATATAGTACAGAGAAATAATACTTTGTCATACCTGGCAATCGCTACACACAATGACCTGAGGTGGGATGTGTGGGAAAGTCTGACTACAGCTTCCCTGAGGGCTTTGTTTCCTCTGCTTAAATGCCCAAATTCTGTGTTTGATCTGGCTACAGATGGTCGTAAAACCATACACTGGCCAGAAATAGATCAATTGCACTTTTAGTCCTCCCTTCTAGGGGGTTTCACAGAATGGTTAACTGAGAGGAAATTCCACAATGGCAGTTTACTCCTGAGTTATGAAATATACATTCCATCCATGTTGAACATTTAGGAAATGTAGACCATTGCACCACCTATCACAACGATATTAAACATGAGTAGGTCTAAGTTTGTGTTGTTACATTACATTACATTATAGGCATTTAGCAGACGCTCTTATCCAGAGCGACTTACACAGCATTTTTTTTGCATTTATACATAGTATCCATTTTACAGCTGGATATATACTGAAGCAATTCAGGTGAAGTACCTTGCTCAGGGGTACAACGGCAGTGTCCTACGTGGGATTCGAACCTGCGACCTTTCGGTTACAAACCCAGTTCCTTAACCACTGTACTACACTGCCGCCCGTGTTGTCATGAGAATCCCATCTCTATGTGTTTAAGCCTTTTTAAGGACAAAAGCAATCTGTATAGTCATGTTGTGTTGTGTGTGAACTATTTTAAGGAAAGGGATGTGACCTGCTCCGGTGACGCCAGGTGGTGACGCTGTCCATATGCTTGGTTTTACGCATTCCAAGTGTTTCTCCCATGATATTCTGTGACATTTTTTGACGTCATAAACCTCAGGCCAGATGGTCCCAGTAGACTTCCCGGCACCGAAGTTCTGGCATCACAACCTCCCAGAGACGTCACAGGCTTCCCCCCACGGTGTTGTGTTCAGGTGCCCCTTTCCACCGTATCTATTCTCTTTCCTGAATTTCTTGTTAACTCTTCTACTCACTACAGCTGATTCTCGTTTCCGCTTTCTGCACTCTCTAATTTGTTGCACCTCTCTTTGAGTGTATTTAAACCCTGTCTTGGCTTGTGTTCAGTGTGAAATTGTTGCCTCGGTTTACTATTAGCACTATTGAGTGGTTTTTAATTGTTTTGATTCCACGTTTTGACCTTGTTTGTACTTTGCATTTACGGATTGCCTGCCTGTCTTTTTGACCTTTGCATTGAACTACGAACGCTCTACCATTCTACTGTGTGTAATAAAATCTCCTTTGGGAGTTTTTTTTTTACATCTGGCTTTGAGTCAGCCTTTTTGGTCACACTTAGCCACTGTTCCTCATGACACATCAGCAATTCCTGCAGTTCTATTCACTGAAGCTCCTGCCAAACATTCCCCATCAATCACCCATCTTACAAAGTCACTGATATCTCTTCTAGCCATGGTATTCAAAATAATGGCAACTGGGACTGCTGGCATTTTTATACACAGCTGTGAGCAATTTTTATTTTATTTTTTATTTGCTGCCCAACATGTGCCTAGGTATATCAAATTCCCAGTGATGGTGAGTAGTTTAACTGCATGTAGTTAATCTAGTAGTTTAATTATATTGTGCAGCAGTTTGTTGGTAGTTCAACTGCATTCAAATTTGTGTCATGGTTGTAGTAGGAAAGTCAGTGTGGCGAAGTGAGCCGTAGTGCTCGGGTGCAAGGACAAGAAATCAGGCGTTGTTTAAAGAGAACCGGTTTTTATTTTAGTTACCCTTTCTTTTAGCTCTCTGTTCCAAACAAACACATAAAACACACAGTTCTCCCCTCCCCCAAATCCCCAGAAGGCTCCTTTTAAAGGTTCTCAGGCTCACTGTTGAACAATCAAGGCAATTGGTTAATTGATACAAACAATAATACAATCAATCATCATCAATTGCCTGATTGCCGACAGCTGTGCCGGTTCCATTAACCACCTGAGTTCACTCTCTCTCTTGCCGGCCTCGCCTAAAACCACACCCCCCTACCACATACCCCCACCGCCCGACTTAGGCCGGGAAGCCATCCGGCCAATGCTCAACTCACCCCCCCTTCCTCCACCGGACGGGAGAGAAAGTCAGCCACCACCATCTGCGCTCCCGGCCTATGAACCACCTTGAAATTAAAAGGCTGTAAAGCCAGATACCAATGAGTGATTCGGGCGTTGGTATCTTTCATGCGGTGAAGCCATTGGAGGGGAGCATGGTCCGAGCAGAGGGTGAATGGGCGACCCAGTAGATAATAACGGAGGGACCCGACCGCCCATCTAATGGCCAGGCACTCCTTCTCGACCGTGCTGTACTTAGCTTCTCGTTGTGACAATTTCCTGCTAATGTACAGCACTGGTCGGTCGACCCCCTCCACCTGCTGAGTCAAAACGGCCCCCAGCCCTCTGTTCGATGCGTCAGTCTGCAAATTAAAGGGGAGAGAGAAGTTAGGGGTGAACAAAAGCGGTTTCCTACAAAGAGCTTCCTTCACCCTCTCAAACGCCTGCCGACACAATTCCGTCCACTGGACCGGATCTGAGGCACCTTTCCGAGTCAAGTCGGTTAGGGGACTGGTCAGCTCAGAGAAAGCCGGAATAAACCTTCTGTAGTAGCCGGCCAGTCCCAAAAACCTCCTCACCTCTTTTTTTGTCTTGGGTCGTGGACAGGTCGCAATCGCTGCGGTTTTGTCCTTGAGAGGCCGCACCTGTCCACTTCCCAAGTGATACCCCAAATACCGTACCTCCGCTCTGCCAATCGCACACTTCTTTGGGTTAGCCGTGAGTCCCGCCTGTCTCTGGGACTCTAGCACCGCCCCCACATGCCGCACATGCTGAGCCCAGCTGTTACTGTGAATGATGATGTCATCATGTGGACGCAGCACCCTGTCCATGAGACGTTGAAATGTGGCAGGGGCTCCGAATAACCCAAACGGAAGTGTCCGGAATTGGTACAACCCGTCCGGAGCGGAGAAAGCCGTTTTTTCCTTGGACTCTGGAGACAAGGGAATCTGCCATAAGCCCTTGGTTAAATCCAGTGTTGAAAAAAAATAAGCTGTGCCCAGCCGATCCAAGAGCTCGTCGACCCGAGGCATTGGATAGGCATCGAACCGTGACACTCCATTCACCTTACGGTAGTCTACACAGAACTGAATAGATCCATCAGGCTTACCCACTAGCACGATGGGGCTATTCCACGCACTGTTAGACTCCTCTATTACCCCTAATTCCAGCATTGCCTTTATTTCTGCCTGCACCAATTTCTTTTTATGTTCAGGCAGTCTGTAGGGGCGCGAACGCACCGTCACCCCCGGTTGTCTCAATGTGGTGGTTTATGAGATTGGTGCAGCCTGGTAGAGGGGAAAACACATCCGCAAACTGCTTTTGCAACAAGGCAAGATCAGCTCTCTGATTCGGTAAGACAGGGTTATCAGAAAGGGGGAGGTTTGATTGGTAGAATTTGGAACCTCCGGCCCCAGCTCATCTCTCTCCTGATCTACCGAGACCAGGGAGACCGGTACCACCTCTTTCCATGCTTTTAGTAGATTGAAGTGATAAATCTGTTTAGCCCCCTCTCTATCAGACCGCTCCACCTCATAATCAATAAATAAAAGGGCGGTAGTGTGGTATAATGGTTAAGGAACTGGGTTTGTAACCGAAAGGTTGCAGGTTCGATTACCGGGCCGGACACTGCCGTTGTACCCTTGAGCAAGGTACTTCACCTGCATTGCTTCAGTATATATCCAGCTGTATTAATAGATACTATGTATAAATGCAAAAAAGAAATGTTCTGTAAGTCGCTCTGGATAAGAGCGTCTGCTAAATGCCTATAATGTAATGTAATTCCCCCACTCGTCGTGTGACCACGAAGGGTCCTTGCCACTTAGTGAGTAATTTTGTGTTGGAAGTAGGTAGCAATACTAGGACTTTATCTCCCGGTGAAAATTGCTGTAGCTTAGTTCCTCTATTGTATTGCCTCTGCTGATGTTCCTGAGCCTCGAGCAAATTCTCCCGTGACAATCTACCCAGTGTATGGAGTTTTGCTCGCAGGTCCATAACGTATTGAATTTCATTTTTACTGGGACTTGGACCCTCCTCCCAGTTTTCTTTAACTAGGTCCAAGACACCCCGGGGCTGTCTACCGAACAGCAATTCAAAGGGAGAAAATCCTGTGGAGGCCTGGGGAACCTCTCTCACTGCGAACAATAGAGGAACTAACCACTTATCCCAATTTCTGCTATCATCGTGTACGAACTTTCGAATCATAGATTTCAAAGTCCTATTAAAACGCTCAACGAGCCCATCCGTTTGTGGATGGTACACGCTCGTTTTAATGGACTGAACACCTAATAATTCATACAATTCGCGTAATGTGCGTGACATAAACGAAGTGCCTTGATCCGTCAGAATCTCTTTCGGGATTCCGACGCGGGAGATTATTTGGAACAATGCCTGCGCAACACTCTTGGCTGAGATATTGCGCAACGGCACTGCTTCGGGATACCGAGTTGCATAATCCACAAGGACTAATACAAATCGGTATCCCTGAGTGCTCCTTTCAAATGGCCCGATGAGGTCCATGCCCACTCTATCAAAAGGGACTTCAATTAATGGTAGAGGGCGCAACGGCGCTTTTGGGATGGCCGGGGAATTCACTAGAGTGTTTTTTCATATCCTAAATGACCAGCCATGGGGTTGTAATGAGCCGCCTGAAAAATCATTTCCCGGCGGCTTTTAGGTACCAGCAACTGGGTAGTCTCCTCACCTGTCTGAGTGTCATGACTCACTCTGTATAACCTGTCTTTAATAATGACAAAATATGGGTAAGAGCGTGCAGCATCAGGGCGCACCAGCTGACCATCAACATACATCACTTGATCAAAGGCGAAGCGTAGGGTGTCATCATGAGACTGAGCGAGTGGGAAATCCTCCACGGGGTGGAACAACGGCACCTGGGGAGTCCCCACTGGAGGCTCTCCCGGAGCCGCCTCCCCCCCCCCGTTAGTGTCGGACGACCCCGCGTCACCACTGTCAACCGCACACACCTCACACTTCCCTATCTGTCGTGATCGTACCCCCATCAGCTTCTCAGCTACTTGTTTAAACCCCGGCCAATCTGTGCCCAAAATCAGAGGGTGCGAGAGGCGGGAGCTAACCGCAGCCTCTATAATATGCTTTTCCCTTTTACATGAATTTCCACTGGTACTATAGGATACTTGTGTCGATCCCCATGCACACACCTAATAACTACCCATCGTGCCGATACCAAAGCCTCAGGTCGAACCAGGCTGTGTTGGATTATGGTCTGCATCGCCCCTGAGTTCAACAGAGCCTGGTGTTCACTCCCTTGCACCCTTACCGGAATGCAGTACGCCCCGTCTAGATCGGGAGCGGAGGTGGGCGGCCCGACGACACGAACCACCTGCCCCACCTCCATGTGCGAACAATCGCAGCGCAGGTGGCCCAGTCGTCCACACCGCCAACACTCCGGTCCAGGTGTTTGAGGAGCTCCCTGTGGGCCGGACTGCACCGCCACTGAGCCTGAGTTGGGAGAAGGGAAAGAAACCACACGGGGATTAACACCAAGGAAAGAGGGGTTCTGGGGACGGGAAACGGAAAGGGGGACAGAACGAGGGGGGAATTTTTTCCTCGGCGCCGGCTCCGGCTTCTGCTGCTGGGTGCAGGGATGTTGCGCCAGGTGGTCCTCCGTCAGGGTGACGGCTGCATCGAGGTTGGTGGGCCGATGACACTGGACCCAGCTGGCTGTATCCGTTGGCAGCCCCGTGATAAATCTCTCGAGGACCACCTGCTCCACGACTCCAGCTGCCGATCGAATTTCCGGCCGGAGCCAGCGCCTCGCCGTGTCTGTCAGCCGCTGGGCGTAGGCGAACGGTCGGTCCTCTCCCGTCAGGTTGCTCTCCCGGAAGCGACGTCGGTGTTCCTCCCGGGTGGATCCCGTTCGGTCGAGGACCGCCTTCTTCACGTTCCTGTAATCCGCCCGAACGGCTGCCGGCAGGCTATGCGCTGCTTGTTGCGCCTCACCCGTTAAGAGGGGCAGGAGACGCACGGCCCACTCTTCCAGTGGCCACCTGCCTGTCTCCGCCGCCACCTCAAACGCCTCGAGGAAGGCCTGAGCGTCATCGTCCGCCGTCATCTTCGGGATGTGAAATTTTGGGGACGAGACGCTCTGTCTTCCCCTGGACTCTCCACTGGCCGCCCACTGGATTAACGCCTGAGCCTGGAGGCTAGACTGCTCACGCAGGGCTTGCATCTGTTCTGCATGAACCGCTGACTGTCGCTCCTGCATGGCAGCTAGTCCCTCCAGTACTCTCCTTGCACTTTTCTTCACCTTTGTTTTTCGCTCCCCGTACTGGCTACCACTGTGGCGAAGTGAGCCATAGTGCTCGGGTGCAAGGACAAGAAATCAGGTGTTGTTTAAAGAGAACCGGTTTTTATTTTAGTTACCCTTTCTTTTAGCTCTCTGTTCCAAACAAACACATAAAACACACAGTTCTCCCCTCCCCCAAACCCCCAGAAGGCTCCTTTTAAAGGTTTTCAGGCTCACTGTTGAACAATCAAGGCAATTGGTTCATTGATACAAACAATAATACAATCAATCATCACCAATTGCCTGATTGCCGACAGCTGTGCCGGTTCCATTAACCACCTGAGTTCACTCTCTCTCTTGCCGGCCTCGCCTAAAACCACACCCCCCTACCACAGTCAAGTACATACCATTCTTTGGTCTGGGTAAGATGGGTGGAATACACACATTTAAAACTCAGTTAGAAAACTTTAACCACAAATTAGGCCCCCTTGTGTAGCACCAGAGATAATTGTACAACACAAATTTTAAATGTAAAGGTAATTTAACATGTAAAAGGATTAACTCATCTAATTCAGAACAACACTACAGATTTGCTCAGCACAATAATGGCAGTCAACTAGAAGTGGACACAAACCTGCAGCCACCACCATATCAACACACATCCAAAACCACATAACTGCAGCACATATAAGACTCAAGCCCACATGTTTTTTTTGTGCAAAAAAATTGTTTCTGTATATTTTGGTGTTTGTAGAAGCAAAACATTTGGAATTAGACAACATAAAATAATAATTTGATTAATGACATCACGTGGCGTTGTAATAGTCCAGCTATCTCTTGTGTTCGTGTTTGTTCATTTGAATATGTTTTGTTGTGTCTGGTTTTTGTCTTTTGTTTTTTTTCATGCGCTATGTGTCTGTAGTGGGACGGGGAAGCGGGCTGGAGATTTTTCAGGGCACTTCTGCTGCTCGTTTTGATAATATTGACAAATTGTCTAATCGATATAATTTTATTTGTGGTCCTCACCATGGAGACGCATTCACAACATATGCTCGGGAATGTCCGTTAGATCTGCAGACTGCAGCAACAAAGTTTACCATCGTTCTTCACCGGAGTTGAAGATGTCGGGACTCATCTGGGAGTGCAGGCAATCTTCAAAAGGCAACCAGGGAAGGAGAACATAATGTGCTGGAGTGTTGAGATGACTGGGAAGATTTACGCAGTTTGGTGCTCCGTTTCAGCGGTGTACAGAAACCGCGGCGCTTAGTGTATGGAGGAGAGTCGTGGAGGCGGAGTTTGTGTGTTGGACTGCTTGGTGACACTGGACATCTCGGGATAGGGGGGGCTATTTTTAATCATGGCAGTATTGCACTTTCATTCACTTAATTCACTTGATTGATGTAATGATTTTGTTGGATGTCTTTGTTTGTTTGTTTGTTTGTGTGTTGTGAGTCTGCCCCACTGTCTGTTTTTTTTTTGTTGTTGCTGGGGCTACAACTGAAGTTCCCGAGTGGGAAATAAAAGTAAAATAATTCTATTCTATTCTATTAATGAATGACCGTGCCTACAGTTATTGCAAATCAAGTGTCATCTCACATTTACAGCATCAAAAAGGGGGTAAAAGAGAATAAAATATTACAGAATAGCAATATATTTACGGTAATAAATGCTGACTTCCCTGTTATGAGTTTTGGGTAAGCCTACTATAATTCCCCAGAACCAAGGTTGAGAACCAACGCTCTACAGTACATTTGCAGACCCCCAGTTGAAAATTCAGGATGTAAATACTTGAGGAAATTTACTTTACAGAAATAATGGTTATTTTATTCTCTTTTATCCCCTTTTTGGTGCTGGAAATGTGTGGTCTTGCTAATTATTGTGAGGAAGCGCAATATGTATTGAGAGGGAACACAAAAGTATTGCAAGGAAATGCGATATTCATTGCGAGGGAACGCAATACTAAATTGTAAGCCTTTTAGGGGCTCCATATGTGAGAGACAGAATAGTCTCTCAAACTAATGCAACTCTTCACTGTTCACTCTCACGGGATCCTGGCAAAAATAATAAACTAAAATAACAGACAAAATAAACCAAAACACAATAAATGCTTTTCAGCTTGGTTTCACATTTCTCTTGGTCTCTCTCTTGGTTTCCTGGTCTCAGACACCTGGGCTGTGTCCGAATCAGAGCCATATCTACTGCGTCCTGTGTACTAGCAGACTGTACTGTTTACTGTATACCGTTTAGTACACAGCATGCAGTCTGCAAAAAATATCCTCAATACTATTTTCAAACTGTAGTGTGGTTTTGTAAGACGTCCCATCCTTGTGCGGCAAGTCACGTCTTTTTTGTTGTTGAAGAAAAAACATCACAAAACTGTACCTCATTATTAAATAGAAGCTGTGCATCATATTTATGGGAGCAAAATGGTTGTTTACTTTCTAAAAAGTATGCTCCCGAATATAATCAGTGAAACCCCGGTAATAAGTACATCATCTTAATGAACTTGAATAGGCCTAATGATGAGCTTAACATGATAATCATTTTGTCATATCAAAACCTTATAATTTTGTTTTCATCCTTATTCAATAAGAGATGACTCCTCTTTATTCCGAGGAAAATTACATTTCAATAAATACCAATAAATATGAGATCAAGTGTCATGGTTTTCGGCAGCCTTCGTTGGTTTCTGTGGTCGTTCAGTCGGGGCACTCTATCGGATTTTCCATCTTCCATTCCGGTGTTTTGATCTCGCACGGCTATTTGTCTCACACCTGTGTTGGGTTTCCTGTCGGCTATATATAGCGCAGGGTTTCCGCTTTCCAGTGCTTGATATTGTCTTTGCTATTTGACATAGAAGCCGGTAAGGTAAAGGTAGTTACAAAGCGACCACTTCACTTTTAAGCTTAAGAGATACAAGGGACTTGCTTGTTAGCTTCATTATAGATTTTCCGTACTTGGATTTGTTTTTCTCTTCTGTTCTTTCTGTCCCTCGTTTTGGTTTGCACTTCTGATCTCGTTGAGACAGATTGCCTTTGTTTACTTTCTTTGCTTGTCTCTCCTATGCTCTCCTGTATTGAGAATGAGCGATTACTTTTCTTTCACTGTTTTGCTTCTCGTTTGTTTTTATACCTCTGTTTATATCGCTTACTCGTATTGTAAGCGAGAGGTATTTAATTTTTTCTCGGATCTCGAGTTCTCCCTGTTTTTATTGGGTAGTTTTGATTTGGCCTTTGCCTGGAGTGTTTTTCATTCTCCATTTATGTTTTTTATTTCCCCCTCCTGGTGCGGACCTGTCTGCTTTATTGGTGCGCACTACGGTGTACACTTTGAGATTCCTTGGCTGTTGCATTTGATACTCCGAACCTGACACTCCACCTTACATCAAGATCATCTTATAGTGAGAAAAACATTATATACAGTCAAGCCGGAAAGTCTGCACACCCCTTTCACCTTCTCCACATTTTATTACGTTACAGACATATTCTACAATAGATTGAGTTAATTATTGTCTCAAAATTCAACACAAAATAGCCCATAATGACAAACAGGTTTTTAGACATTTGTGCTAATTTATTAAAAATCTAAATGTAAAATATCATATGGAAACAAGTGTGCACACCATTTGATATGACACCCAAAAGTGAGCTGAGGTGCATTTTGTTTCCACTGATACTGCTTGAGATGTTTCTACAACTTAATTGGAGTCCACCTGTGATAAATTAAATTGATTGGACATGATTGGGGATTGCCAACACCTGCCTATATAAGGTCCCACAGTTGACAGTGCATGTCAGAGCAAACTCCAAGCCATGGGGTCAAAGGAATTATCTGCAGACCTCAGAAACAGGATTGTGTCAAGGCATAGATCTGGAGAAGGGTACGGAAAAATCTCTGCAGATTTACAGGTCTCAAAAAGCACAATGGCCACCATCATTCGTAAATGGAAGAAGTTTGGAACCACCAAAAATCTTCCTAAATCTGGCCGCCTGGCCAAACTGAGCAATCGGGGAAGCCTTAGCCAGGGAAGTGAACAAAAACCTGAGGGTCATTCTCACTCCAGCGTATCTTTGTGGAGATGGGAGAACCTTTCAGAAGATCAACCATCCAGGCAGCACTCCACCAATCAGGCCTTTATGGTAGAGTGGCCAGACGGAAGCCCCTCCTTAGTAAAAGGCACATCACAGCCCGCTTGGAGTTTGCCAAAAGGCACCTAGAGGACTCTCAAACCATGAGAATCAAGACTTTTTGGCCTGAATACCAAACGTCACGTCTGGAGGAAACCAGGCACCGCTCATCACCTGGCTAATACCATCCCTACAGTGAAGCATGGCGGTGGCAGCATCATGATGTGGGGATGTTTTTCAGCATCGGGAACGGGGTGAATAGTCCTGATAGAGGGAAAGATGAATGCAGCTCAGTACACAGAGATCCTTGAAGAAAACCTGCTCCAGAGCGCTCTGGACCTCAGACTGGGGCGAAGGTTTACCTTCCAACATGACAATGACCCGAAGCACACAGCTAAGAGAACAAAGGAGTGGCTTCGGAGAAAGTCTGTGCATGTCCTTGAGTGGCCCAGCCAGAGCCCAGACCTGAATCCAATTGAACATCTGTGGAAAAATCTGAAAATGGCTGTGTACCATTGCTTCCCATCCAACCTGATGGAGCTTGCAAGGATATGCCAAGAGGAATGGACAAAAATGTCCAGAAACAAGTGTGCCAAGCTCATAGCTTCTTTCCCAAGACGCCTTGAAGCTGTAATCGCTGCCAAACGTGCAGCAACCAAGTATTAGGCTAAGGGTGTGTACAGATATGTAACCCCTAAATAACTTATTTTTGTCAGTAAAATAAAATTGCATATTTTCTAAAAACCTGTTTTCACTTTGTCATTATTAGCTATTGTGTGTAGATGTTTGAGGCAAAAAATGAACTTAATCTATTGTAGTATAAGTCTGTAACGTAATAAAACGTGGAGAAGGTGAAAGGGGTGTGCAGACTTTCCGGCTTGACTGTACACACACCAAACGCATGCAGATGCAAAATGGCTGTTCTTCACAATATCCAGTTCCCCAAAGTGGACAAAGTCAGTGGGGGCACTTTTGCGTATGATTGTGTAAAGTCAGTGGGGGCACTTTTGAGTATGATTGTGTGTAAGCAATTCTATATCCAGGGATGAAAGCTTGCTTTTGGTGCAAGGAACTGTCTTTCTCTGCCAAAGAAATCTCTAAGATTTGCACAAATTTCTCTGACAAAATGAAGTAAAAAATGTTTCCTCATTCTTTATTTTTGTCACAATACTTTGGAGAATTATTTCCTCAATGTTTCAAATCAAACTGTCAGGTTAGCTGTCAGTTGGGACAGCATCTCCATTTCACAACTATTTCAAATATGAATTAACCGTCAGATTTTTTGGGGTGGGCCACTCAGCCTTAGGTATTTAAGGTGCAACATTCTGGACACTTTTGCATAACAGTTGACTGGTCAACAAATAACTACCAACTATCCACCTGTGAGAACAACCTGCTGCCTTACTGTCAGGTAAGATTACAGAATAGACTGACCTGCAGATCAATCTGCAAATAATAATAATGACTTTATGTATACAGCACATAATAATAATAATAATAATAATAATAATAATAACTTTATGTATACAGCACATTATAATAATAATAATAATAATAATAATAACTTTATGTATACAGCACATTATAATAATAATAATAATATATTAATAATAATAATAACTTTATGTATACAGCACATTATAATAATAATAATAATAATTATAACTTTATGTATACAGCACATTATAATAATAATAATAATAATAATAATAATAATTAATAACACAAAGCAACAGCTAAAATAAAATTACAGATAAAATATAATGGAAATATGAAAAAATATATTTTTAATTCATAAAAAAAAGAAATAATAAATGCTGAACTCATTTCCAGCATGAAGCTTATGAGAAACATTTAAAACAAACATTCATTGAACATTAGTACTCAGGCCCAGATTTACTAAAGGATTGTGACTTCTTTTCAGATGCAAAAGTAGTAACTACAAGGTCGCAATATCTATGTTGGATTTTCTAAATGGGTCAAAATCACTTTTAGAATGTAATTTGCAGAGAATATGTCACTTTTAAATTTGTATATGTTAAATTTGTATATGTATACCTGGAGTGAACGTGCTAAAAAAGGGTGGAGATTATGTAAATTAGGCTAATTTAGTATTCCGTCTCATTTACTGAAGCGCGCATTAAAGCTGCAGTTTAGGAAACTTTCTTAATGGTCACAATGTTTTAAAAACAGAGTTTCTAGCTGCGCTTGTAGGATTACAGAGCTACACTAAAAATGTAGCTCCTATAGTCCAGGATCCAGTTAGCTATCAAACATTACCTTTCTTAAATAGTCTTTATACATGAAAACAGAGACTTAACATTACAGTTAACCGGTACATCTAGCCCCAATTCAGTACTCTGCAGGATGTTTTACAATAGGGCATTTTTCCTGGTTTTCATCATTGTAAAGACAATAAATAAAGAAGCTAATCTTTCAGAAAGCCAGTTTTACATAAACACAATAATTGCTAGTGATGGTTAGCTGAATTACATAGCTAGCTAATTGTATAAAGACCCCAGATATATAAACTTGTGCCGGCTGTAGTCCTGTTCAGCATTGCAGGCAGGAAGGGGTGGAAGTCTTTCTGAACATTAACTGTAACCTACTGTTACGTAGATATATGTGTGAATTGTGAGCAGGTCACTTCACGTGGCGAGATTGAGTTCCGCAAAAAAAGTTCCTGAATTCCGGAAAAAGGGCTTTAGAGGCCAACATAATCCACTGTCTTTCCCCGAGTTTATGAATATCTCGAGTTTATGAATAAACTTTGGTGCGATTGCTTCAGCATGATTTTTAATATGCTGTATCAAGTTTAAAGTTTAGGAGCTCTAGAATGTACAGTTAGAGTACATTGAGTCACATTAGTGATAAACTGTAGGGCAATAGAGTGAGAGTCTAAGGTAAATAAGGGAGCCTATTAGCTAACAAATTTACATGATGAGATATTTTCATTATTTTGCCAAAGCGCCTCCCTGGCTTTTTTGGAGGTAATGATGTCACTTTTTGCTCTTTTTGTTTTATGATCTTTGTATCCGTTCGTATCAGTGTGTTTTTTCCTCAGGAGAGAAATACGCTGCTCGAGTACAGCCCATGCTGTAACGCTATAGGCTTGTGTTGCAGACACCACCCGTGTTATGGGAACAGAGCTTGATTAACAAAGCCGTGTTCACTTGACAAATTCATAACCACTTTTGTAGTACCGGTTAAGCCATATTGCAGTGGTTAGGTTTTGTCAAGCCAGCTAACACAAAGAAACCCTGGCTATAAGCATCTTTCGTAGTATACACCTTGGTTTTAGAAGGCAGAATTAGAGGGTAGGCCTATGAACACAGTGTATGGTGCTGGACTTCTCTTACAACAGATTTTTTGATACCAACGATGCATGTCCATTCCCCTATATCTTTAAAAAAAAAAAATTTCTACTCCAGCTTTAATTGGAACTCTTCTCTTTTCGTGATAATTTGTAGAACTCCTGAAAGCAGGCAGTGATTGTTCAGCACTGATAAAGCCTATAGCTCACACAAAAGATGCCGGAGAGGAGTATCGGGCTGTACGCACGTGCTCGGTGTTCAAATCAGTTTCCCTATAGGGCTGCATGGGGTTTAGATTTAAAATGAATGTATCCTCTAATGCATAGCACTCTAATGCATAGGAGATGGGATTTAAAATATATTTCACACATGTTTCTGCTAATCATTCAAACAAACCACTGACGTTCCTGCTCACAATGATCATGTGGACAGTCCTCGAGGCTACGCCAGCGATACACCTTTATAGGCTCTTTCCTGTGCTGTCTCTCTCTCCCTGCCACTGTGATCTACAGAAGACATACTTGCAGGGGCGGCACCAGAAGATTTTGTTTGGAAGCGTGTATAATTGTGTGTGGGTGCTCATGAAATTTAGACACCGTGGAGTTCACGTGGCATTTAACGGTGCACAGACGACGGGCGGCTATTTATACTATAGTCATCTAATATAACAAGCATGTATGCATGCATATGCATTGATTTAGCTTATGTTATGTCCCTACATAGCTGTAATAAACATTCTTATCATTTATTTAACATGTAAGTATCTTCAACATACTGTTCAATTTCAACTTTCCAGTACCACCATTTAGCTGGGTACAGAGGAGTAGCCAGAGAGTGCGGGCAGTTTGACCGTAAACCTGAGCAGCTTTAGACCAGTGGGGGGTGGGGGTGGGGGGGGGGGGGGGGGGGGGGGGGGGGGGTATTACTGAAGAGTCTTGAGGAAGTGTCAATCATCCATGCTCTGTGCCTGTATTGCTTCTGCTCCAGATGTTTCACCAGCTGAGACAGAAAACAGCAACGTGCGCAACGTCAGGCATCTTTTCGCATATTTTTAGTGTAATAATTTGTACCAGTGTACTTGGATGTAACAGCACCACTGGCAAATACATTTTTTAAAGATTTGACTTGTTACATTTACATTTTCATCCGAATATTTTCATAATTAACTTGCTTGTTTAAGCTCTGAGCAATAATCTCTCACACTTGCCTCTTTTCCAGGATGAAGGTGAAGATGATGATCTTACTTTTTCAAATCTTGGCCATTTCAATCCTCAAGCCCGTTTCAGCTGTTTTTATAAGTGACAAACGCCTAGGTACTCTTCACCCCATGCACAAGCACTGCCATGGTAACCACCTGTGCCATGCAGGGTTACATCAGGTGTTTCTTTAACATGTACATCTATGTGGATCTGTTATCTGAGAGAGAAAGAGAGGGGGGTTAAATGTAAACCTAATGCAATGTGTTTGTGCACTGGCTCATCTGATCATTTGGATATAAGTGCAGTTCAGATCAGACACATTTGAAAGTGACATAAATACACTGAATTAAAGCAATAAAACCCAGATGTCTCAGGCCTTGTGGAAGGGAAGTGTGTGAAGTATGAAAGCCAGCTTCACGTATCACACTCATATTAATATTAATATACAAACTTCTCACTGGTTTAAACCTCATGAGCCAAAGTGATCATAAGACCAGTAAATTTCAGCCTCTGCTGTGGGGAATTTGACTGAACAAACACAGGGAGTATGGATATTTCCACAGCACTGCTGAGGTTATACAGAGCTCAGTTAAACCAGGATGCTCCTAAAGTGACAGCATTTTAAACAGCCATGTTGTATCAGTCATGATTATTTTATCTCCTTGTAGAGAATGTGGCTTTACGCGGGAAGGCCACCCAGTCAACCCTTCTGAAGGATGGAAACAGGGGTTACGCTGATGCAGGCAATGCCATTGATGGAAACCGAGATTCAAATTTCTACGATGGATCCTGTTCCCACACCCACAGTGAGGCTAACCCCTGGTGGAGGGTGGACCTGCTGGAGGAGTACGTAGTCGCCTCTGTCACTATCACCAACAGAGGAGACTGTGTGCCCTGCTCACAAATAATCATTGGAGCTCAGATCACCATCGGCGACTCCCTGGAGAACAACGGCATCGATAATCCACAGTCAGTACCGATCTTTACAGTGCAAAGCCTTTCATTCAGAATGCAATTTAAAAATACTGATTTTTTCTCTGTTGATTTGAAAATCCTGGGCGGATTCATAATGCCCATCTCATCTCTGCAACATCCTTTGTCTATTCAGTACAGCACAGATAAGTGTACACTACTCCTTAATACAGAGTGCTCTGTCTATTCAGTACAGCACAGATAAGTGTGCACTACTCCTTTAGAGTGAGTGCTCTGTCTATTCGGGACAGCACAGATAAGTGTACACTACTCCTTTAGAGAGAGTGCTCTCTCTATTCAGTACAGCACAGATAAGTGTACACTACTCATTTAGAGAGAGTGCTCTCTCTATTCAGTACAGCACAGATAAGTGTACACTACTCCTTTAGAGAGAGTGCTCTCTCTATTTAGTACAGCACAGATAAGTGTACACAACTCCTTTAGAGAGAGTGCTCTCTCTATTTAGTACAGCACAGATAAGTGTACACTACTCCTTTAGAGAGAGTGCTCTCTCTATTTAGTACAGCACAGATAAGTGTGCACTACTCCTTTAGAGAGAGTGCTCTCTCTATTTAGTACAGCACAGATAGGTGTACACTACTCATTTAGACAGAGTGCTCTCTCTATTTAGTACAGCACAGATAAGTGTACACTACTCCTTAATACAGAGTGCTCTCTCTATTCAGTACAGCACAGATAAGTGTACACTACTCCTTTAGAGAGAGTGCTCTCTCTATTTAGTACAGCACAGATAAGTGTACACTACTCCTTTAGAGAGAGTGCTCTCTATTCAGTACAGCACAGATAAGTGTACACTACTCCTTTAGAGAGAGTGCTCTGTCTATTTAGTACAGCACAGATAAGTGTACACTACTCCTTTAGAGAGAGTGCACTCTCTATTTAGTACAGCACAGATAAGTGTACACTACTCCTTTAGAGAGAGTGCTCTCTCTATTTAGTACAGCACAGATAAGTGTACACTACTCCTTTAGAGAGAGTGCTCTCTCTATTCAGTACAGCACAGATAAGTGTACACTACTCCTTTAGAGAGAGTGCTCTGTCTATTTAGTACAGCACAGATAAGTGTACACTACTCCTTTAGAGAGAGTGCTCTGTCTATTTAGTACAGCACAGATAAGTGTACACTACTCCTTTAGAGAGTGCTCTCTCTATTCAGTACAGCACAGATAAGTGTACACTACTCCTTTAGAGAGAGTGCTCTCTCTATTTAGTACAGCACAGATAAGTTTGCACTACTCCTTTAGAGTGAGTGCTCTGTCTATTCAGTACAGCACAGATAAGTGTACACTACTCCTTTAGAGAGTGCTCTCTCTATTTAGTACAGCACAGATAAGTGTACACTACTCCTTTAGAGAGAGTGCTCTCTCTATTTAGTACAGCACAGATAAGTGTGCACTACTCCTTTAGAGTGAGTGCTCTGTCTATTCAGTACAGCACAGATAAGTGTACACTACTCCTTTAGAGAGTGCTCTGTCTATTTAGTACAGCACAGATAAGTGTACACTACTCCTTTAGAGAGAGTGCTCTCTCTATTTAGTACAGCACAGATAAGTGTACACTACTCCTTTAGAGAGAGTGCTCTCTGTCTATTCAGTACAGCACAGATAAGTGTACACTACTCCTTTAGAGAGAGTGCTCTGTCTATTCAGTACAGAACAGATGTGTGCACTACTCCTTTAGAGTGAGTGCTCTGTCTATTCAGTACAGCACAGATAAGTGTACACTACTCCTTTAGAGAGAGTGCTCTCTGTCTATTCAGTACAGCACAGATAAGTGTGCACTACTCCTTTAGAGTGAGTGCTCTGTCTATTCAGTACAGCACAGATAAGTGTACACTACTCCTTTAGAGAGTGAGCTGCCAGTAGCCGTCTCTGTTTAACTCTGCAGTCCTGCAGTTACACTGCACAGTACAGACCAGAATACAGACCTGCCAACACTGACAAATCATTTCTATTCCCACCCCAACCAAATGATAAGCTTCCCCCTTGTCATACGGTAGCTACAGAGCATCATATTATTCATAATTAGGATGATTATTGTTCAAAAAGAAGAGCAAAGTCAGTGACCCACATGGAACCTTAATTGTGTTCCCTCTTGCAGGTGCAGCGTCGTTAGCGCTCTGGCATCAGGGGAGACTAAAACCTTCCAGTGTGAGCAGCCAATGAGCGGACGCTACGTGACCGTGTCTCTTCCAAAAACAAATTACCTTGAAATCTGCGAAGTGGAAGTCAACGCTTGGGATCCTGACCCTAAATGATATTGCTATGCAGTAGACTGCAAATCCCTTTGCATTTAAAACTGGTCATTTCTATGTAGCCAGACACAGTATGTAAGAAAATGGGGATAATTAAATCAAATATACAATCTTGGGATTTTGGGATCATATAGTCATGAGTATATTTTCAGGTTTTCATGTACACAAAATCTGCTAAAGTTCTACTAGGGTTATTTTTGCAATTTGATTTATTGATTTTCTCTGTAGCCAGTCAAATAAACATCTCATTTAAAGAACTGACATACATGTTGTGTGTGCAGAATATGTGATTGGGTGCACAGAGTTTAATCACCATGAATGAAAGAGTTGGATTGTTGTATTTTGTATGCTGTGATAAAATTTCACTTAATTCTTCCATTTAATTTAATTTATTATACAGGAAAAAGTTTATACACCAACTGTTTATAAAAAACTTTGGCCCTACTCAGCAAAAATGCTGGTATGGAGAGGGGTCCTGTCCTGCAGTGGTAAAGAAAGAAAATAGAGAGAACAGAAGACAGAAGGTACACTCAAGAATAGATAAGAACATTAGTAGAAAATAAAACTATTGATTAAAAATGGATAATACAGTACACTGGAGAAATATATAAATCAATTTCAGATAATTTACAAGAAATCATGAAGATTCACACACGTAAATTTCTGTCCTTTACCACATTATCATGTTGCTGATTGTGTTATTTAATAACAGGTTATAATAGTTACAGAAAAGCAGTGTGACTCCCACACCTGCCTCTTACCTGCCCCATACCTGCACTTTACCTGCCCCTTACCTGCCCCTTACCTGCACCTTACCTGCCTCTTACCTGCCCCTTACCTGCACCTTACCTGTCCCTTACCTGCCTCTTACCTGCATCTTGCCTGCACCTTAAAAAAATTAATTAATATTAATTAGTGCTTAAAACCTTATAAATATAGATGCCATAGTCTGGAAAAACTAATTCTTGATAGCTTTTTGCTCCCTGTAGATTTTCAACAAAGTGTATAAATTTCAACTCGGCAGTGGGAGACAGTAGAAAAATCATCCAGTGAGCACCATAATTCATTGGACAGTGACACATTTTTTGTTATTTTGTTTCTGTACTCTAGCACTTTGAGTTTGTTGGTGGTGCTAGAGGAAAGCCCATGGGGTTCACCAAAATCAATAGCTTATATTATCTTGGGAACATGCATGTGCAAAGCTAATTTCATGGCAAAATATGTGTGTGTTTGTGTGTGTGTGTGTGTACATGTTGTCTCTAGGTACATTTAGGGATAGCCGTTTCAATCTTGGTATAAATGTCAAGGAATTGTTTATGGTTTGAGACACTTAAATGTTATCTTGTGAAGATGCTTGCCTTCATAAATCCAACCCCTGCATGACAAAAAATGCTACATCACTACGGTTAACTAGTTAGTTTTTTTCCAATACTTCCCCTACACCAAGAAATAAATACATTTTAAAAATAAAAAGAATGCCCTCAGTAGAGTGCAGACCTCTTCCAAGGCAAAATCTCCTCTCACCTGAATGTGCACAGCAAATGTCATGGGAATTTGATTATTACTTTTCGTGATAAGCTAAAATCAATAGCTTACTTCCTCTTGAACAATCATGCATACAGCACATTTTATGGCAATTTGGTCAGTACTTTTACAGATATATCTATCACGGACGGACGGACAGACGGCTGAATGGACTGAAGAAAAAACAGATGGTAGTGATTACATAAGCTTTTTGGCAGAGGTAATAGTGTAGCTATGAGCCATTTTTAATAACTATGTGAACAACACATTTGTGTTTCAAAATTAACTTGATGTCTAGACAGCATATTAACGGGACAAATACTAATACTGAAAAACCTGTTATTAGCTGTATAATTAGATACATATTTTACCACAGAACACTTTTTGTGGCTCACACGAGCTAGCTAATGTTAAACATCAGGCTATCGAACAAAAATTAGCTTTATGCAATTTGTTCCAAAGGACCAAAATACACCTATAATAAAATACTGTTAATATTAAAAGTTTCATACAAATATTCTGCAAAACAAAGCAACACATTCATAGTCGCAAAAATAACCGGTACTAGCTAACTAGCAAAAACTGATTTCCTACTGTAGCTAGCTAAGTAGGTTAAATACAAACAACACCCATATAAATACATTACACAGGAACATTCAGTAAAGTAAAAATTATTTAAGTTAAAAATACAAAATAGGGCTGGCGTTCATCTGAATCACTAACCTTCCATGAAAATTTGAGGGTTTAAGACGGAGAGCTTTGGACGTTTAAAGTCACCAGACCATCATGGGGCTATTCTGAACATCAACAAAATGTCAATTAAATCACTTTTGCAAAACAAGCAGACTGTAATTGATTCAGTTTAATATAACAAAGGAAACAAATAAATTTAACAAATATCCGGCACTGAAATTTTTTTGTAAATGTAAAACTTTGCAAGGTTTGGTACAGTCCACAAGAGCCAATATTATTTTCAAGTGATCAATGAAATCATCCAAACGCAATTACAGATGCATCACTGAGCTGAAGATTGTATAAAATTCTGAGAATCCAAACTAATGTAATCATTAATACATCCAACAAGCTTCTTATGCAGGTACCCCCTTGATTATAGTTCCTGATTCATAACTGCTGTGCTGTATTTAACTTTCATAAAATATTGCACTGGCAAACTCCTACTTCTTGAATGTTGATATTTTGTTAGTTGGTATAATATATACATCATATCAGCATCATTATTCTGTAACACTCGTAAGCCAACAGGGCATTCATTTCAGCCCAACTCATTCAAACCCATAGACATGCATATGTACGCTCTATGTTTAAACTTTATTCAGTTAATTTCAGGGTTGATATACTGAGCAAATCACATACAAGCATGATCTGAATAATTATAAACAAGACTACACAGTCCAACTACACATTTTCATCCTGCGAGACCACACCCAGGGGTTATATAAAACACACCTGAAGGTGGCAGCATTGGGCCACTGTGAAACCTCCTTGCTGTGAACCTATTGACTTTACAGTGTTTGCCAGTGAACACAGAGGTAGTGGGCCATGCCAGTAGTAAGGTAGGGGTGCAGTGATTTACAGAACCTGCTGGACACTGTCACATCCTCATACCCATATCACATCCTCCTGTGTCCCCATCAGTGGCCTTAACATGTGGAACCCCTGCACACAAATCACAGTCCAAGTTACAAACCTGTCCAGCTTCATACCTCAAATCAGACTCTGAACTCTGGCAATCAGCAAGCCTGAAACACAGTCTCAAAGAAATAATAACAATAATAATAATAGTAATAATAATAATCCACAAAAAATGCACTTATAGTTGTTCACGGAGGGATGATAAAAGTAGAGGTTAAGTGGGCTAAAGATGCTAAATTAGACTTAAGCATAGCTACTTCTTGCTCCAGATTGCTAATGCTATCAGAGTGGGCAGTGAGAGTCGTCTCATTCTCAGTTATAGTGGCAGTGTTTGTGGCCATGGTGTTATTAATGGACTCAACAGAGGCTTGTATTGGTGAAGGCTGTGTCCATGGAGGCGGGATAGTTCCATTGTCATTGTAAGACTGGAATTGAGATCCCAGAGCACCTGGACACACAACACCGGGGATGGAAGCCTGTAATGACTCAAGGACGTTATAAACCAGAACTTCGGTGCCAGAGCGTCTACTGGGACCATCTGGCCGGGGGTTTATGACGTCAGAGAATGTCCCAGGATCTCATGATGCTTGGACTGTCATAAAAACAAGTGCATGGACAGTGTCACAGCGCCACCATCTGACGTCAACAGGGCAGGCCAAATCCCTGTCCTTAAATCACACACACACAACACAACATGCCTGTACAGAGTGCTTTTGTCCTCAAAAAAGTATAAAAACATACAGATGTGATTGATATTTCTGCTACATTGTACAGTATACACTGGAACTAGTCTGGGCACTGGAACATACATTATACACTCTTTTTCCAGAGAGATAATCATGTATTGTTGAGTTTTTGAGTGTTACATTAGCAAATACATCCAGTTAACGTACCTGAATTAACAGGGACAACTAGGGTGTAAAGGTAATATTCTCAACAGGAATTCTGGGACCTTTGTGGCATTAATATTAATCACATCTGAAAAACTATGTAGAGATGGGGATTCTCATGGCAACACAAACTTAGACCTACTCATGTTTGATATCGTTGTGATGGTCTCGGTGTGGGTGGTGCAATGGTCTACATGTCCTAAATGTTCAACATGGATGGAATGTATATTTCATAACTCAGGAGTAAACTGCCGTTGTGGAATGACTTCTACACCATTCTGTGTAACCCCCTGACTAAAGTGCAATTTAACTATTTATGGCCAGTTTATGGTTTTACGACCGTCTGCAGCCAGATCAAACACAGAGTTTGAGCATTTAAGCAAAGGAAACAAAGTCCCCGGGGAAGCTGTATTCAGACTTTCCCACACATCTAACCTCAGGTAATTGTGTGTAGTGATTGCCAGGTATGACAAAGTATTTTTCTTCTGTACTGTATTTGAATTTGGATCTGTTTCATCTGTAAACTGTGAATTGATGATTTAAGTAAATAACCTACCTGGTAATAAATTAGTGAAACTTGATTTGTGTGGTTTCTCTGAAAATTGACGTACTATCTCTGTTCACCGGTAATGGGTTGATTAATTTCCTCAGTCATGGTTATCCCCTCAGCTGGTCTAGGGAGGTTGACTATTTAAGCTTAATGTATCACGGAGTATTGCACCTGTAGAACTATGTCTTAAAGTAGATCACCTCCGCCTGGCGGTTATACATGTTGAGAACGGTGGTCGCTAATATTCCTTTCGTCGGTCCCTGAGTCTTAACCATAGAGTATACCGCACAAAGTGGCTTCTTCCGCAACCTCTGAGATAACCGCAGATATCTAGTCAGCTGTGAGTCGTGTACATTAAGGGCCCAATGTAAAGCGCGGTGTTAACAGACAGATCCAGTTCAGAGAACCATCTTAAAAGTATGGGAGTCCTTTAACAAATCAAGTGGAAATTGTACATACTAAATTCTAAATTATAATGGAGTCAGATAAACGAGTACAGAATCAGCGTTGGTGGCTGATGATTTAAGGCAATGCACACAGGCTGTCTTTTGGATAAACCGGGGTCAGGGTAGACCAGACTTAAAGCGGAAGGTAATGTTGTACGAGTACCTTTGATATGTAGTCCCTTATTAGCTGATCCCGTGAATCCAAAGAGCAGTCTCACCCGGTTGCAAGAACATTAATATTACTTTATTAACTTTCATAACTTTTCCCTTTTCCCACAGCAATAGCGGAATACATCACGCTTAAACCTTCGCTCCGAACTATTCCCTCACTGGTCTAGCTGCGCGGAGATTTACATCATGCTTCTCTTTAATTTCTCCATCTTGCTAACAGGCATCTACAGAGTTATCTGTGTGCTGGTGCTGCTGTTGCTGCCATCCTGCAAACCTCTTCATCAGGAGCAGGGAAGTGTTCTGTCAGTTGCGTTTGATTTTTGCCACCAGTTTGTGTGGATTTGCTCATTTTGGTACCAGTTTGACTTCTGTGACAATTTGTAAAATTGCTGCATTAAAAACCCACTAAGATGAAGGGTGCAGTAAAAATTACAAAATGTCAGAGAGCAGACACCATGTGTCTTTCCACTTGAATCTTCAGCGGAAGTCCGCAACAATCCATCCATCCATTGGACCACTGGTCAGGGTCGCTGGGGGAGAGCTGGAGCCTATCCCAGAATGCATTGGACGAGAGGCAGAAATGCCCCCTGGACAGGTCACCAATCGACCGCAGGACACACACACCATTCACTCACACACTCACACCTACGGGCGATTTAGAGTGTCCACTTAGCCTAACCTGCATGTTTTTGGACTGTGGGAAGAAACCGGAGAACCTGGAGGAAACCCACATGGACACGGGGAGAATTCGAACCCATGACCTTTGTAGTGTGTGACGACAGTGCTATCCACTGCACCACTGTGCCACCCCAGTCCACAACAAAGTATTTTCAAATTCAAGGTCAGGTCTCAAGTAATGAAGTCTTCACTCTGAGTGGAGATGGTGGTGGAAGGCGGGGCAAAGTGGAGCTCTGTGTCACCCTCTGTCTTACCTGCATCAGTGATTCGACGTTTGCATCACGTCACAGAAGAGCGAGACACCCCCCAGCTTTAGACAGATAGATAAAAACCTTTATTTAACCAGAGAGAGGCCAGTTGGCACTCCGAGAATAGAACAATGTAACAAATACACAACAATAAATTATAATCCCACAAATAATATTGTGCAAACAAGATGAAAATGTACAGATGAATAACAAATACATTATGAAAAGCAAGTGTCATGGATCACGCCTTTCTTTCCTTATCTCTGCGTTTTTTATTCTTTTTGTTTTTTGCCGGTAATCTATCTGATTTTTTTGTGTTCTGCGACGGGTTTTGCTTTCGCCTCGGTAATTAGTGAGTTCACCTGTCCTGCTTTTTCGCTCACTATTTATACACCGCTTCCTCCTTTTCTCATCCCTTCCATGTTATTTCACGTAACATTCGAGCCAGTAAAGGTATAGGACGTTGTGCTGCTATCGACCGCTTTGCTTCTCAACACGGGACTTGTTAGCAGTACAATTTATAAAAAGTAAAGTGCGCTCTTTTCGCTCTTTTATTTCAGAGCAGAGGTTTTGCTTTTTTGTTTTCCACTCAAACCAAAGTGCTCTCACCCTAAGGTTTAGGGGTCTGTTGAATTTTTCTTTTCTTTCTGTTGTTCGCTCCACAAAAGGGAGTTTGATAAGTGTTACTGCTTATTTCTGTGTTTTGCTCGGATATCGAGTTCCTCGTTAGATAATCGTTACTGCTTATTTCTGTGTTTTGCTCGGATATCGAGTTCCTCGTTAGATAATCGTTACTGCTTATTTCGTTGTTTTGCTCGGATATCGAGTTCCTCGTTAGATAAGCGTTACTGCTTATTTCATTGTTTTGCTCGGATATCGAGTTCCTCGTTAGATAAGCGTTACTGCTTATTTCGTTGTTTTGCTCGGATATCGAGTTCCTCGTTAGATAAGCGTTACTGCTTATTTCGTTGTTTTGCTCGGATATCGAGTTCCTCGTTAGATAAGCGTTACTGCTTATTTCTTTGTTTTGCTCGGATATCGAGTTCCTCGTTTTTATCGCGAGGTTATTTGTGTTCCCCTTATTTTCCCCTTTTCCACGACGGATTGTTGTCTGTTTCAGTGGTGTTTATAGGAACACTTTAAGATTCCCTATATGTCGCACCTGGACCTCCAATATTTCCTTTGTGTCTCTGGCACAGAGAACCACAACAGTACCACGTATTCTACAATGAATATCTGCTACTAAATATGAAGTAAATATACAATCCTACCATTGATTTTACAGATAGAGATGTTCCTTTCAAAATTCAGTGGGCATTTATTGTCTGGTACAAAATATAATTGCAGGCCAGCGTAACGGCAGTTTTCATTTTAACAGTCTGGTATTATGCAAGCTCTATAGAAAACGCATTAGGGAGGGGAGTATTCCCTTTCCCGATATTTACGTATTTTTGTGTCTAAAATGCTGTTGGTCTCGCTGGCTACATATGTACGTTCGCTTTTCCACTCGAACACTGTCTTTCCAATATGATTGATAGGCCTATTTGTTACGTCTCGTGCCTCCACGTCCGAAGTCTAGGTCTGGTTTTCCCGTTTATATGTATTTTCTATCTGGTGGTCCGTTCCTAGTAATTACTCGTATAATACCTATAATACCTATAATACCATAATACCTATTTTTATTTTCGCATTTTTCATACTGTAGTGCAATTGTTAAATTTATTTTTGATGTAGGCTACCGATCTTCATTGAAGATAGAACATTTGGCAGCATTTTGCAGGTGGTGGAATACTATTGTATTTTCATGTTATCGTACATAATATAGTCTATGGCGTATATACTTGTCACTTAGGGCATGGCAAATGCTCATTCCAATTTACTGTGCGCTGATATTTGGTAGATTAATGTAAAATTGAGTCATTATAAATAGGAACATTAAAATAAAAAATAAAAAATAATTAAAAAATGACATAAAAACATTATGAAAAAAATTATTAAAAAATTCAATCCCGGGGCAAAAGTATACTGTAGAGTACAGGGAAAAGTGATGTCATTTTGAGGTACAAGAGTGAATGATTAGGTATAACAGACTGGAGGGTGTTCACCCGTTGTGCACATGCCTATGTAGACGGATATTACTATCTTAATATTGCGCCATTAAAATAACATTGAAACAACTGCAACATGACTTAACCCTCATATTATGTTGATGTTTTATGATGCCTTTTATGTATGGGGTCAAATTGACCCCAAAAGTTTAAGCTGACACAAAACTATTATAATAGAGAAATCTTGACACTTTCTGTGCGTCTCCCAAATGACTAAACTTTTCTCCCTAAATATAAACAAATGAGTGATGAAACATCTCATTTTAGAGCCTGAGGTAAGAGAAAGTTTGAGCTTTAAAACCCCAATGGGAAAGTGCCACCAGAATGACCCACACAAAATTACAGATAAAAACTAAAAGAGGTTTTATATTTTCTTACAATCTATACAGCTACCCCACAATTCCCCTACACAACAACGTTGTATACAAAGCTGGTACAGGACATATGAAAACATAACATTATGTTTATTGTGTGTTTGCTATTTATTTCCAACAAATTAGGAAAATCATATCGTGTCCAGATGAAAAAATATTGTTAACTGTTAACAAACAGAACTGACCCAGAACATAATAAGAGGGTTAAGACAAGATTTGTGATGGTTTTAGCAGTATGCAGTACGCAGTACGCAGTATGCCAAAAATGAGGCTGACCACACCTCATCTTAAGACTAGCCTGCCCAGATGGGTGAAAGTTCACTTGCTATTTAAACAACGTGAGCACTGGAAGCTAAACTGCATCTATCTCAATATAGCAAAGAAACGTTTGGGTTACCGCCACTTAGCGCCGAGTTTAAGATAGAGCCCTTGGTGTGTTTACAAATTTAGCAAATATACTCCTCAACCATAAAGTCTTGGCGGATACTCTGTACTTATGGACACACATAGCACCTTACGTGAACTAAATTGCAATGTGCGGAAAATTTTTGTGAGGAAAATTGCATGTGTGTGTGTGTGTGTGTTATGACAGGTGAAATGGTGAAATTGTAGGAGCCATTAGATAGGCTAGAGCTAACTAATGGCTCCTACAATTTCAAATATGCATTTATCATTGCAAGTCACCCTCCAGCAGGCAGGTATGCTTAGTTGTGATGGGTACTGAGTTTTGTCCTATACGAGTAATTAAGAATGTTTTGTGTATTGATCAATGATTTGGTGTAGCAGGTGAGGGCTGATCTTTGGACAGGCCTCTGCCCTCCCTGACCGGACATGTAGGTGCCTTGGGCATGACTACTGATGTGAGTTGTTGAAAAAAATTATCCGAGGGTAATTAAGGCTGATTAGGTGAGCAGTGTGTTGTAGGGTGCTGTATCCGAGAGTAATTAAGGCTGATTAGGTGACCAGTGTGTTGTAGGGTGCTGTATCCGAGGGTAATTAAGGCTGATTAGGTGACCAGTGTGTTGCAGGGTGCTGTATCCGAGGGTAATTAAGGCTGATTAGGTGACCAGTGTGTTGCAGGGTGCTGTATCCGAGGGTAATTAAGGCTGATTAGGTGACCAGTGTGTTGTAGGGTGCTGTTGTAGGGTTATTGCTGGTAGAGTGATGAAACAGTCTTCGGGCATTGGGTTATTGCTGATAGAGTGATGAAACATTCTTAGGGCATTGGGTTATTGCTGGTAGAGTGATGAACCAGTCTTAGGGCATTGGGTTATTGCTGGTAGAGTGATTAAACAGTCTTAGGGCATTGGGTTATTGCTGGTAGAGTGATGAAACAGTCTTAGGGCATTGGGTTATTGCTGGTAGAGTGATGAAACAGTCTTAGGGCATTGGGTTATTGCTGGTAGAGTGATGAAACAGTCCTAGGGCATTGGGTTATTGCTGGTAGAGTGATTAAACAGTCTTAGGGCATTGGGTTATTGCTGGTAGAGTGATGAAACAGTCTTAGGGCATTGGGTTATTGCTGGTAGAGTGATTAAACAGTCTTAGGGCATTGGGTTATTGCTGGTAGTGATGAAACAGTCTTAGGGCATTGGGTTATTGCTGGTAGAGTGATGAAACAGTCTTAGGGCATTGGGTTATTGCTGGTAGAGTGATTAAACAGTCTTAGGGCATTGGGTTATTGCTGGTAGTGATGAAACAGTCTTAGGGCATTGGGTTATTGCTGGTAGAGTGATGAAACAGTCTTAGGGCATTGGGTTATTGCTGGTAGAGTGATGAAACAGTCTTAGGGCATTGGGTTATTGCTGGTAGAGTGATTAAACAGTCTTAGGGCATTGGGTTATTGCTGGTAGTGATGAAACAGTCTTAGGGCATTGGGTTATTGCTGGTAGAGTGATGAAACAGTCTTCGGGCATTGGGTTATTGCTCGTAGAGTGATGAAACAGCCTTAGGGCATTGGGTTATTGCTGGTAGAGTGATGAAACAGTCTTAGGGCATTGGGTTATTGCTGGTAGAGTGATGAAACAGTCTTAGGGCATTGGGTTATTGCTGGTAGAGTGATTAAACAGTCTTAGGGCATTGGGTTATTGCTGGTAGAGTGATGAAACAGTCTTAGGGCATTGGGTTATTGCTGGTAGAGTGATGAAACAGTCTTAGGGCATTGGGTTATTGCTGGTAGAGTGATGAACCAGTCTTAGGGCATTGGGTTATTGTTGGTAGAGTGATGAAACAGTCTTAGGGCATTGGGTTATTGCTGGTAGAGTGATGAGACAGTCTTAGGGCATTGGGTTATTGCTAGAAGAGTGATGAAACAGTCTTAGGGCATTGGGTTATTGCTGGTAGAGTGATGAAACAGTCTTAGGGCATTGGGTTATTGCTGGTAGAGTGATGAAACAGTCTTAGGGCATTGGGTTATTGCTGGTAGTGATGAAACAGTCTTAGGGCATTGGGTTATTGCTGGTAGAGTGATGAAACAGTCTTAGGGCATTGGGTTATTGCTAGAAGAGTGATGAAACAGTCTTAGGGCATTGGGTTATTGCTGGTAGAGTGATGAAACAGTCTTAGGGCATTGGGTTATTGCTGGTAGAGTGATGAAGCAGTCTTAGGGCATTGGGTTATTGCTGATAGAGTGATGAAACATTCTTAGGGCATTGGGTTATTGCTGGTAGAGTGATGAACCAGTCTTAGGGCATTGGGTTATTGCTGGTAGAGTGATTAAACAGTCTTAGGGCATTGGGTTATTGCTGGTAGAGTGATGAAACAGTCTTAGGGCATTGGGTTATTGCTGGTAGAGTGATGAAACAGTCTTAGGGCATTGGGTTATTGCTGGTAGAGTGATGAAACAGTCCTAGGGCATTGGGTTATTGCTGGTAGAGTGATTAAACAGTCTTAGGGCATTGGGTTATTGCTGGTAGAGTGATGAAACAGTCTTAGGGCATTGGGTTATTGCTGGTAGAGTGATTAAACAGTCTTAGGGCATTGGGTTATTGCTGGTAGTGATGAAACAGTCTTAGGGCATTGGGTTATTGCTGGTAGAGTGATGAAACAGTCTTAGGGCATTGGGTTATTGCTGGTAGAGTGATTAAACAGTCTTAGGGCATTGGGTTATTGCTGGTAGTGATGAAACAGTCTTAGGGCATTGGGTTATTGCTGGTAGAGTGATGAAACAGTCTTAGGGCATTGGGTTATTGCTGGTAGAGTGATGAAACAGTCTTAGGGCATTGGGTTATTGCTGGTAGAGTGATTAAACAGTCTTAGGGCATTGGGTTATTGCTGGTAGTGATGAAACAGTCTTAGGGCATTGGGTTATTGCTGGTAGAGTGATGAAACAGTCTTCGGGCATTGGGTTATTGCTCGTAGAGTGATGAAACAGCCTTAGGGCATTGGGTTATTGCTGGTAGAGTGATGAAACAGTCTTAGGGCATTGGGTTATTGCTGGTAGAGTGATGAAACAGTCTTAGGGCATTGGGTTATTGCTGGTAGAGTGATTAAACAGTCTTAGGGCATTGGGTTATTGCTGGTAGAGTGATGAAACAGTCTTAGGGCATTGGGTTATTGCTGGTAGAGTGATGAAACAGTCTTAGGGCATTGGGTTATTGCTGGTAGAGTGATGAACCAGTCTTAGGGCATTGGGTTATTGTTGGTAGAGTGATGAAACAGTCTTAGGGCATTGGGTTATTGCTGGTAGAGTGATGAGACAGTCTTAGGGCATTGGGTTATTGCTAGAAGAGTGATGAAACAGTCTTAGGGCATTGGGTTATTGCTGGTAGAGTGATGAAACAGTCTTAGGGCATTGGGTTATTGCTGGTAGAGTGATGAAACAGTCTTAGGGCATTGGGTTATTGCTGGTAGTGATGAAACAGTCTTAGGGCATTGGGTTATTGCTGGTAGAGTGATGAAACAGTCTTAGGGCATTGGGTTATTGCTAGAAGAGTGATGAAACAGTCTTAGGGCATTGGGTTATTGCTGGTAGAGTGATGAAACAGTCTTAGGGCATTGGGTTATTGCTGGTAGTGATGAAACAGTCTTAGGGCATTGGGATATTGCTGGTAGAGTGATGAAACAGTCTTAGGGCATTGGGTTATTGTTGGTCATGATGAACCAGTCTTAGGGTATTGGGTTATTGCTGGTAGAGTGATGAAACAGTCTTAGGGCATTGGGTTATTGTTGGTCATGATGAACCAGTCTTAGGGCATTGGGTTATTGCTGGTAGAGTGATGAACCAGTCTTAGGGCATTGGGTTATTGCTGGTAGTGATGAAACAGTCTTAGGGCATTGGGTTATTGCTGGTAGAGTGATGAAACAGTCTTAGGGCATTGGGTTATTGCTAGAAGAGTGATGAAACAGTCTTAGGGCATTGGGTTATTGCTGGTAGAGTGATGAAACAGTCTTAGGGCATTGGGTTATTGCTGGTAGTGATGAAACAGTCTTAGGGCATTGGGTTATTGCTGGTAGAGTGATGAAACAGTCTTAGGGCATTGGGTTATTGCTAGAAGAGTGATGAAACAGTCTTAGGGCATTGGGATATTGCTGGTAGAGTGATGAAACAGTCTTAGGGCATTGGGTTATTGTTGGTCATGATGAACCAGTCTTAGGGTATTGGGTTATTGCTGGTAGAGTGATGAAACAGTCTTAGGGCATTGGGTTATTGTTGGTCATGATGAACCAGTCTTAGGGCATTGGGTTATTGCTGGTAGAGTGATGAACCAGTCTTAGGGCATTGGGTTATTGCTGGTAGTTATGAAACAGTCTTAGGGCATTGGGTTATTGCTGGTAGAGGGATGAAACAGTCTTGTATCAGAGATGATCTTACCAATGACCATTCCTTATACATCATGTGTCGGGAGGTCTGTGTGCTTTGTAGTCATGGTAGGGTGTACTGAGGTGATTAGTAACTCCTTATGCAGCAGTGAGGGCAGCTATTCAGTCTTTCTGCTGTAATGAAAAATTTTGGGTGAATTCATAATAATGCCAACAGAGAATACGGAAAGGCTCAATCAAGAACTGAGGGTAAAGTTCAACTTGATTCCAGAAATCTGCAGCTTCTGGATGCTCTCAAGTTGAGTTTTTTTTTTTAAAGTAAGAAACTAGTTTGGAACACCTCTGCAACTTCTTCACTTTCTCCATCACACAGACATTCCCCAAAACAGAAAGTTACTGTTTTTATATCCTGTCTATAAATGAGTTCTATATACTGTATGGAACTTGGTAACCTTGTTTTGCTTGTTGTAAAATTACTTGCATGTACTGAAATTCTGGATGTATTATTGCATACAAACCAACTGGTGATTTATCAAGGCTGGTGCTCATTAGCTTGTGCTACACTGCGCATTTACCATCAAAAGTCTTTGGCATCTAAGAACAGAACCACACAAGGAGAATGATGTGTGATACGCTTGCGGCATTTTCACATCTAGCACAGGATTAAATAAAGCCAGCCTGCTCACAGTACCGGTTTTGTCATGAATGTTTTGCTATAATTTAGCACGATCAGAGATAAAGGCCGATAACTCACTCAATCACATTTACAATGGGGGAAATAAGTATTAGACACGTCAACAATTTTTAAATTAAACATATTTTCAGTGCAGCTACTCACATGAAATTCTGACCAGACATTGTTATTAACTCAATAAGTGGTTGTAGTAGTGAATTCCTTTTTTGTAAGTTTGAGGTGTATTTAACAACATGTTCTACAAACTTTGCTTCAGGTGGAGTGCAGGGTTGGTGAAAATGAACAAAAGAAGCCTCTCTGGCCAGGTCTGGTCCGGGTTTGGCCAGAGTCCAGCAGCATGTGGCTCAGTGCTGGTGCAGTTAATCACATACAGCATGGACTCGGCTGTGACGTGGCAGCCCGGACTTATCGCCACATCACTCGGCCCAGAATCATGCCCTAATTTAAGGCCGACACTGAGCCGAGTCAGAATCAAGGACATCATTCCAAACGAGGGACTCAAAAAACTGGTGATTCCGGTCCGGAACTGGGCCAGAATAAGTTTGCTATCTGGGATTTCTTCTTTAAGTCTATCTTATGTTTGCCCCTTGGCATTACAAATATGAAAGCGGGTTATTTTCTAGTAAGGACTGGCTTACTGGTCTCTTTGCCCTCATTTATACTTTATTTTTTATTATGTTCTCTCTCTCAACCCCCCCCCCCCCCCCTCTGTCAGTCTTGTTAAATAACTTCCTTAAAGAGCAGTGAAGCTACATTCCTATGAGAGATTTTGATTTATTTTGTTTTCCATCATTTAGACAGGTGTAGGAGGGGAGTCAAAGTGGGACTCAGGAAACACTGCCATTTGGGAACTGGAGAGCATCATGCACTTCAAAGGACCAGAGGGCCTTGTAATAAAATAATCGGTTACTCTGACTTCCTTTGGGGTCCGGCTTTTTGCTCCCAAGAATGTCCCCATCTGCTAAAGATGGAGATAAGGGCAAATGGAACTGTTTGCCCTGATTGTAAATGTATCATAAAAGAGCATTTACGGCATCCAGACCCTAGCCAGACAATGGGAAAGGAATGTCCGCACAGGACATCTGTGATCTCCAGTACCCCACAACCTGGACACATCCTATGGGAAAGCCATTGGACAATACCACAGTGCCCTCATTTGGGCACCCCTGTCATTACCCTCTTTAATTCTCTTCTGTACCAGGACTCTAAAACTTCTGTGAAGATTGTTAATAACCATGTAAAAACCTACAAACATTGCGAATGTGATCCTTATATTGTTACATTCTGTCTTATGTGGTAGTAACAGGAATTGCATGTAAAATGGTTAATCAAGTGGGAATTCTCATGACAACTGCACCTTAATATTATAACACCTTAATCTGTTTGGTATGTATGGATTCAGGTACAATTAAGGAATTGACTGAAATACATTTCATACCAAATAAAGTTTAATAAAGCATAGTTTCAGTAACTCAGGGAAAACTTGTAACAGTGAAATGTCCTCTCTGGTAATTACCTCCTCTTCCCCTCTCGCTACACAAACATCCCCCAACAGTGGGGGTCTAAATTCCAGATTGACCACCCTTTTCCAGGTTAATTTATGGCACTGCCGCCTGGTTCAAACACATGATTTGGCATAAAAGGAAGCGAGACAAGCCAATCAGGGAAGATTGTAACCGACTTCCCACACCATGCATATTCTGTGTCTGTGTGTAGTTGAACAGGCTGGGTAAGATATTTACTTTGTGTTTCTTTTCGTAAATCTATGTTTTGGGTAATTTAATGTTTTAATTGAAGTTAATGACCTGCCTGCCTCTTATTAAATTATGTTTATTTTAAACTTGCATGGTTTCCATGACTCTAATTCATCTTATACCCTTTTTAGCCTAAATTATAACTGAATATTCAGGGGGACAATTCTGACCAAGGACCGACTGATCAGCGGCCTGGGACAGCAAGTGGCGTTCTCAAGTTGGGAAAGGCAGCCAAGTTCTGCCCGCAAAACAGGCTCGGTAGTGTATGGTTCTGGTGTTTTGATGTGAAGAGAACCCATGGGCGTTCTACGCCGGTTCTTGTCAAATCTGCCTTAAGGAGCCCTTTAAATGCACTCAGACCTGGGCTTGCAACTATCTATGATAAATATAATGCATGTATTGTGTTTGCTAGACCCCCAACCTCTGCGTTCTCCACCGAACTGAAATTCAGCAATAATGCTGATTCCGGCAAGCATATATTGAAGTAATGATGGTACCTAAAGACGAGTCGAGTGTAACCACGTCGAGCTCCACGCCTGTTAAACCCAAATTCTAAATTATTATTTTAAATGGAGTCAGATACATTACGAGAGTAAAACTATAATAACTAATATAATTGTGCTCTGTTCATATGAATGGAGGATACATAAATAACATCTGTTGTTTGCGTCACAGCAGCTGAGGGAAAACACGTTGCACCTTCCCCCCCAGCTATTCCCTCATTGGTTTAGCCTTCCCCCCCAGCTATTCCCTCATTGGTTTAGCCTTCCCCCCCAGCTATTCCCTCATTGGTTTAGCTGTGCAGGTTCTACAAAGGAACCAAACAATGCAGACAATAACCCTGCATATTTTCATAATTGTTCAACAGAACCACACCTTAGGCACCTGTGACAAGTCAGGTAACTACCATTCTTTGGACTTGTTAAAATGGGTGGAAATACTTAGAGTGGCTATAAACACTTTTAAAACTCATTTATAAAACCTTAACCATAGACTAGGCCCCCTGATGCAGCACCAGAGATAATTTTACAACACACATTTTTTAATATAAAAGGATCCACCCATCCAATTCAGAACAAGACTACAGAGACACTCTGCACAATAATGGCAATCAACTATAAGTGCACACAAACCAGCAGCAACCCCAGTACAAAATACATTACAATGATAACAGGTGTAATGGTTTCTGTTGGCGGGAAATCAAATGCGACGGGAAGGGGGATCAGAACAAGTCACCCACAAAAGTGAGAACCATTAAAGGAGCAAAAAATATCCTCCATACTATTTTCCAACTGTACTGTGGTTTTGTAAGACGTCCCATCCTTGTGCGGCTAAGTCACGTCTTTTTTGTCGTTGAAGAAAAAACATCACAAAACTGTACCTCATTATTAAATAGAAGCTGTGCATCATATTTATGGGAGCAAAATGGTTGTTTACTTTCTAAAAAGTATGCTCCCGAATATAATCAGCGACATCATCTTAATGAACTTGAATAGGCCTAATGATGAGCTTGACATGATAATAATTTTGTAATTTCAAAACCTTACAATTTTGTTTTCATCTTTATTCAATAAGAGATGACTCCTCTTTATTCCGAGGAAAATTACATTTCAATAAATACCAATAAATATGAGATCAAGTGTCATGGTTTTCAGAGCCTTCGCTGGTTTCTGTGGTCATTCATTCTGTGCTCTCCCGTATTGAGAGTGAGAGACTTCTTTTCTTTCCCTGTTTTGCTTCTCGTTTGTTTTTATACCTCTGTTTATATCGCTAACTCATATTGTAAGCGAGAGGTATTTTTATTTTCTCTCGGATGTCGAGTTCGCCCTGTTTTTATTGGGTAGTTTTGATTTGGCTTTTGCCTGGAGTGTTTTTCATTTTCCATTTATGTTTGTTATTTCTCTTTCCTGGTGCGGACCTGTCTGCTTTATTGGTGTACACTACGGTGTACACTTTGAGATTCCTTGGCTGTCGCATTTGGTACTCCGAACCTGACACTCCACCTTACATCAAGATCATCTTATAGTGAGAAAAAGATTATATACAGTCAAGCCGGAAAGTCTGCACACCCCTTTCACCTTCTCCACGTTTTATTACGTTACAGACATATTCTACAATAGATTGAGTACATTTTTTGTCTCAAAATTCTACACAAAATAGCCCATAATGACAAAGTGAAAACAGGTTTTTAGACATTTGTGCTAATTTATTAAAAATCTAAATGTAAAATATTATATGTACACAAGTGTGTACACCCTTTTGATATGACACCCAAAAGTGAGAACGGACCATCGGATAAGGTCCTCTTTTATCCTGTTTACCGAGTCCTCTCCTCCTGCAGTAAAAGCCAGCCAGTACAGAAGAGCCCAGGCAGGTTGATGGGGCACCAGCCACTACAGAAGAGCCCATGCAGGTTGATGGGGCACCAGCCAGTACAGAAGAGCCCAGGCAGGTTGATGGGGCACCAGCCAGTACAGAAGAGCCCATGCCGGTTGATGGGGCACCAGCCAGTACAGAAGAGCCCAGGCAGGTTGATGGGGCAGCATGCCCACCTTCCGGAGACACCGCTTCTAAACCTGAGTGGTGTCGTTACTGCAAAAGAAAAGGTCTCTCAACCAGTGCCGGAAACTTAAGGGAAAAGGGGGGTCTCGCTAAAGGAACCGGGGCTTCTAGCGGGATTTAAGGGTACTTTAAAAAGTGAGCTGAGGTGCATTTTGTTTCCACTGATACTGCTTGAGATATTTATACAACTTAATTGGAGTACACCTGCGATAAATTCAATTGATTGGACATGATTGAGGATTGCCAACACCTGCCTATATAAGGTCCCACAGTTGACAGTGCATTTCAGAGCAAACTCCAAGAATTATCTGCAGACCTCAGAAACAGGATTGTGTCAAGGCATAGATCTGGCGAAGGGTATGGAAAAATCTCTGCAGCTTTACAGGGCCCAAAGAGCACAGTGGCCACCATCATTCGTAAATGGAAGAAGTTTGGAACCACCAAGAATCTTCCTAGATCTGGCCGCCCGGCCAAACTGAGCAATCGGGGAAGACGGGCCTTGGCCAGGGAGGTGAGCAGGAACCCGAGGGTCACTCTGACAGAGCTCCAGCATATCTTTGTGGAGATGAGAGAACCTTTCAGAAGATCAACCATCCAGGCAGCACTCCACCAATCAGGCCAGACGGAAGCCCCCCTTAATAAAAGGCACATCACAGCCCGCTTGGAGTTTGGCAAAAGGCACCTAGAGGACTCTCAAACCATGAGAATCAAGATTCTCTGGTCTGATAAAAACCAAAATTAAACTTTTTGGTCACGTCTGGAGGAAACCAGGCACCGCTCATCACCTGGCTAATACCATCCCTACAGTGAAGCATGGCAGTGGCAGCATCATGATGTGGGGATGTTTTTCAGCAGCGGAAACGGGGTGACTAGTCCTGATAGAGGGAAAGATGAATGCAGCTAAGTACACCGAGATCCTTGAAGAAAACCTGCTCCAGAGCGCTCTGGACCTCAGACTGGGGCGAAGGTTTACCTTCCAACATGACAACGACCCGAAGCACACAGCCAAAAGAACAAAGGAGTGGCTTCGGCGAAAGTCTGTGCATGTCCTTGAGTGGCCCAGCCAGAGCCCAGACCTGAATCAAATTGAACATCTGTGGAAAGAGCTGAAAATGGCTGTGTACTGACACTCCCCATCTAACCTGTCGGAGCTTGCAAGGATATGCTAAGAAGAATGGGCAAAAATGTCCAAGTGTGCCAAGCTCGTAGCTTCTTTTCCAAGACGCCTTGAAGCTGTAATCGCTGCCAAAGGTGCAGCAACCAAGGCTAAGGGTGTGTACAGATATGTAACCCCTAAATAACTTATTTTTGTCAGTAAAATAAAATTGCATATTTTCTAAAAACCTGTTTTCACTTCGTCATTATTGGCTATTGTGTGTAGATGTTTGAGACAAAAAATGAACTCAATCTATTGTAGTATAAGTCTGTAATGTAATAAAATGTGGAGAAGGTGAAAGGGGTGTGCAGACTTTCCGGCTTGACTGTACACACACCAAACGCATGCAGATGCAAAATGGCTGTTCTTCACAATATCCAGTTCCCCAAAGTGGACAAAGTCAGTGGGGGCACTTTTGAGTATGATTGTGTGTAAGCAATTCTATATCCAGGGATGAAAGCTTGCTTTTGGTGCAAGGAACTGTCTTTCTCTGCCAAAGAAATCACGTAGAAAATGTTTCCTCATGCTTTATTGTTTTACGTCACACTACTTTGGAGAATTATTTCCTCAATGTTTAGGATCAAACTGTCATGTTAGCTATAAGTTATGACAGCACCTCCATTACACAACTATTTCAAATATGTATTAACATATTTTGGGGTGGGCCACTCAGCCTTGGGTATTTAAGGTGCAACATTCTGGACACTTCTGCATTACAGTTGACTGCTCAACAAATAACTACCAACTATCCACCTGTGAGAACAACCTGCTGCCTTACTGTCAGGTAAGATTACAGAATAGACTGACCTGCAGATCAATCTGCAAATAATAATAATAATAACTTTATGTATACAGCACATAATAATAATAATAATAATAACAATAACTTCATTTATACAGCACATTATAATAATAATACTATTACTAATAATAATAATGACTTTATGTATACAGCACATTATAAAAATAATAATAATAACAATAACTTCATTTATACAGCACATTATAATAATAATACTAATAATAATAATAATGACTTTATGTATACAGCACATTATAAAAATAATAATAATAACAATAACTTCATTTATACAGCACATTATAATAATAATACTAATAATAATAATAATGACTTTATGTATACAGCACATTATAATAATAATAATAATAATAATAATAATAATAACTTTATTTATACAGCACATTATAATAATAATACTACTACTAATAATAATAACTTTATGTATACAGCACATTATAATAATAATAATAATAACAATAACTTCATTTATACAGCACATTATAATAATAATACTAATAATAATAATAATGACTTTATGTATACAGCACATTATAATAATAATAATAATAATAATAATAATAATAATAACTTTATTTATACAGCACATTATAATAATAATAATAATAATAATAATAATAACTTTATTTATACAGCACATTATAATAATAATAATAATAATAATAATAATAATAATAATAATAACTTTATTTATATAGCACATTATAATGGTTTGCAGCTCAAAATACTTCACAGAAGAACATAAAAAAATAATGCTGAACTCATTTCCAGCATGAAGCTTATGAGAAACATTTAAAACAAACATTCATTGAACATTAGTACTCAGGCCCAGATTTACTAAAGGATTGTGACTTCTTTTCAGATGCAAAAGCAATAACTACAAGGTCGCAATATCTATGTTGGATTTTCAAAATGGGTCAAAATCACTATTAGAATGTAATTTGTGGAGAATATGTCACTCTTTTAAATTTGTATATGTTAAATTTGTATATGTATACCTGGAGTGAACGTGCTAAAACAGTGTGGAGATTATGTAAATTAGACCAATTAAGTATTCCATCTCATTTACTAAAGCGTGCATTAAAGCTGCAGTTTAGGCAACTTTCTTAATGGTCACAATGTTTTGAAAACAGAGTTTCTAGCTGCGCTTGTAGGATTACAGAGCTACACTAAAAGTGTCAGCTCCAATAGTCCAGCATCCAGTTAAAACAACAAAAGTTAGCTATCAAACATTACCTTTCAGCAATCTTAAATAGTTTTTATACACGAAAACCGAAACTTAACATTACAGTTAACCGGTACATCTAGCCCCAAATTCAGTACTCTGCAGGATGTTTTAGTATAGGGCATTTTTCCTGGTTTTCATCATTGTAAAGACAATAAATAAAGAAGCTAATCTTTCAGAAAGCCAGTTTTACATAAGCACAATAATTGCTAGTGATGGTTAGCTGAATTACATAGCTAGCTAATTGTATAAAAACCCCAGATATATAAACTTGTGCCGGCTGTAGTCCTGTTCAGCATTGCAGGCAGGATGGGGTGGAAGTCTTTCTGAACACAAACTGTAACCTACTGTTACGTAGATATATGTGTGAATTGTGAGCAGGTCACTTCACGTGGCGAGATTGAGTTCCGCAAAAAAAGTTCCTGAATTCCGGAAAAAGGGCTTTAGAGGCCAACATAATCCACTGTCTTTCCCCGAGTTTACGAATATCTCGAGTTTATGAATAAACTTTGGTGTGATTGCTTCAGCAAGATTTTAAATATGCTGTATCAAGTTTAAAGTTTAGGAGCTCTAGAATGTACAGTTAGAGTACATTGAGTCACATTAGTGATAAACTGTAGGGCAATAGAGTGAGAGTCTAAGGTAAATAAGGGAGCCTATTAGCTAACAAATTTACATGATGAGATATTTTTATATTATTTTGCCAAAGCGCCTCCCTGGCTTTTTTGGAGGTAATGATGTCACTTTTTGCTCTTTTTGTTTTATGATCTTTGTATCCGTCCGTATCAGGGTGATTCCTGTTTTGGACAAGATATTTGGATTTCTATTTTCTGAAAATTCAAATGATTGTATTTTATGGTTTTAACATTTTGTCAGGACTGTACCATACTTAGCTATGAGGAATGCATGTTTGCCAAGCTCAGGGTCTGAAAATATTACAATTATGGGATGTTTTTTGTACATTTTTCTCCAAACGTTTTCCACCCTGTTAGGGACATGTACATGGTAATCACAAAGTTTAAATCATGTACAAGTCAAACAATACTGAACTTTTCTGGGACAAAATGTGTCCCTTGTGCTATGATAAAAGTTTAATTCTTGTAGCATTAACAGTTTTAATTTTATGAAGAGTACAATGTCAGAATAATGGAATCTGTGTGTTTTTTGCCCCCATTTTGTTGTCTTGTATGAGGAATTTTATTAATTAGAAATAAATTTGTATGTAGATGTATTATATGTACCTCACTTAACAAAATAATATACAAATATACCAAAAACTTAATGTTGTGATTAGAATATAAAAAAAAAATCCTTGCCTAACTGGGTGGAATGGAACATAACAGGGTGGAACCGAGTAGGCCTCTTAACAAGTCAGATTAAGATTCAACATAGCCAATGATTTCTCCCTTATTGTCCTGCGTGTTTAACCTACTGTAATGCCTGGAATAGCATCAGAATAACAATATTCACAAGATAGGAATAGATAGAAATTATTTATTTAAAAAAATTCATACCAACCAACCTCCAACGTTTTAGTCGAACCATAAAAAGATTAAAAAACATAAATGAACAATAACAATAACCAGAACAATAACCATACCAAATGAAAGTGCAATTTAAAAAAGAAGAAACTTTCACAAACAAACATTACAGGTTCTCTTCAATCAGGTGCCATGTGGCCTGATCGAGACACACTGACCTCTTATTCAGCGGAGAAATTATTGCTGCCCTGGCCTTTTCCCTGGCCTTTTCCCTTGCTTTCAAAAGCTTTAATATTGTTAGCTTTTGAAAATAGGTCACTGTCTCTTTAAATACTGTCCACTCCGCAATCCAATAGCGTCGTCGATATCCGGAAGCAGGGGTCGGTACACAGAGACGGATTCTCAGACGGTCCGGGATTGGGCAAGACGGGGGAAAGTCAGGCAGGCGAGGGTCATACACAGGGCGGGTTTTCAGACGGTCCAGGGCGATGGCACACGTTCCTCCTACGAATATTAATCACACACAGTTTGTTAATAATTCTCCAACTACTCTCTCTCTCGCTTCGACTTACTTCCTCCAGTGATTTCCCTTGCGGTACTCTCCCGAATGTTCTTCTTCTTCTTCTTCGTTTGATTTCCGGCAGACTCGACACCTTCCGGTGTATTGCTGCCCTCCGCAGGACTGAATCCTCACACCCTCAGGTGCAGGCCAGTAGCATATATAAATTTTAAAACACTCCTCCCCACCTCTCTAGCACAGGTCTCTGGACCCAACAAAGCTCTCACAGAGTAGGTGGTCACGCCAACATCCTGCATTTCCCTAAATAACACCCTCCGTTCCTCTCTAAACCTCACACAATCCATCAGTACATGCTGGACATCCTCTATCACTCCACACTCGCCACACAGCCCATCCAAATGCTTCCCCACCTTCACTAACCCTCCTGCCAGCCCACAATGTCCCATCCTCAGCCTGGTCATAATGACCCCATCCCTCCTCACTGGCCATTCACAGCCTGTACTCTTACTGACCGATTTCTGAATTTTATAAAAATGCCTACCCCTCCCTTCCTGGTCCCAATCCCGCTGCCATATCTGAGTGGTCCCCTCCCTAATAATGCTCCTACATTCCGACACCCCCAGGGAAACCACTACATCAACCCCCTCCCTCCTCAGTGCTGCCTTAGCAGCTGCATCCGCGGCCTCATTCCCACCCACGCCCACATGAGCCGGCACCCACATGAAACCCACTTCACACCCGCCCTGAACCACCCTATACAAGGCCACTAATCATTCCGCCACCAGGTCCGGCCTCGCCCCCCTCTTCCCCCCCTGCAGGGCCATCAGCGCAGCGGCAGAGTCCGAACACAGGACCGCCTTGCCTACTCCCACCTCTCCCAACCACTCTAATGCCCACAGGAGCGCCACTACCTCAGCAGTAAATACTGACACCCTGTCTGACAGCCGCCTGCCCTGTGTGAACTGCAGTTCCGGAATATGAACTGCAAACCCCGCCCTCCCACTGACCGGATCCTTAGACCCATCAGTGAAGATGTGAATGTGAGACCCCCAGTTCTGCCGCAGGCACCTATCCACCAGGCATGCAGGCCCGTCCGCCTTCTCAGTCTGCAATGCCCCCTTAATAGAGAAATCTACTATTGGCTCAGGCAACATCCACGGAGGAACACACGGCCAGCACACTGGGGGCCCCACCTCCACATCCTCCAACCCCACCTCCCCCTCCCAGCTACCAAATTGGGACACATAGCTACCCTTACCCCCCCTTCCCCTCCTGCCTCCCCACTCCCAAGCCCCCTCCAACAGCCTCTTTGCAGGATGACATGATTGATATCCACGCACTTTCATATAATAATGCAGGCCCAATTTAGCCCGCCGTATCCTTAGTGGAGACTCCCCCATGTCCACCAACATTGCAAGGACCGGGGTGGTGCGAAATGCCCCACTACAAACTCTCAGTGCCTTAGCCTGCACTACGTCTAACCTGCGTAGGATGGTGTCCGACGCCGACCCAAATGCCATGCACCCATAATCTAATACAGAGCGAACCAATGCACGGTATATTAACATTTGTGTAGCCCTAGAAGCCCCCCACGCACTACCCGCCAAGCTCCTCATTACATTGATTACTTTCTCACATTTATACACCACTTTTCCCACGTGCACCCGCCAAGTTCTCCGCTCATCAAACCAGAGCCCCAAAAACTTAAAAACATTCACTCGCTCCAGCGGCGCACCATACAGTGATAAGCCCCCGCCCCTGTCCAGTCCCTTCCTCTTATGTCCAAACACCATATACTTTGATTTGCCCACCGACAGCTGAAATCCCCACTTGCCAGCCCACTCCTCCACCTTACCCAGTGCTTCCTGAACCTTCCTCAGGACAAAAGGCATGTTCCTACCCCTCTTCCACAATGCCCCGTCACCTGCAAAGAGGGACAATCCAAAGCCCTCCCCAACCTCCTGAAACATATCATTGACCATAACATTAAATAACACCGGACTAATGACACTGCCCTGCGGCGTCCCATTTTCTATGGCGACCGATGTGGAATACTCCCCACCCACCCTCACCTGAATAGTACGGCCCCTCAAAAAATCCTGGATCCAGTTAAGCATCCTACCTCTCACCCCAGCATCATACAATTTCATCAGCAGGCCCTCCCTCCACAACATATCATAAGCCTTTTCTATGTCTAAGAATACCGCCACCACACCCTCCTTGTTAGCCAGTGCCCTCGCCACATCATATTCCAATGTCAACACAGCGTCCATAGTGCCTAAGCCTACCCTAAACCCACTCTGATAACCAGCTAAATACCCTCTCCTCTCCAAATAATACACCAACCTATCCGTAACCATTCTTTCCATTACTTTACAAAGCACCGATGTGAGTGCAATAGGCCTATAGGACTCTGGGCAGTCCGGTTCCTTACCCGGCTTTAATATTGGCACCACCACAGCATGCTTCCAAGAGCTTGGTAATACCTAGGGCCAGACGGAATACGCGCGCGCGGAATTCCGACGAAATATCACGGAATCTACTATTCCCCGCAGAAACTCCCATGCCCCGCAGAAACAAACAAAAAATCTAAAATACCCGCGGAATTACTCCAAATTAAATGACATTTTGTCACAATATCTTTTAAAATACCCAAAACAAGTGTGAAATTAAAAAAGCTCAACGTATTTTGGGCTCTTCAATGTAGCTCTCCCCTAGGCTCTCCCCACTTCAATCTGATATTACTGGTGCCCACGTCCACCGGGCAACAGCTAGCAACGCAAGTTCAACAGCAACCACCAGCAGCGCGAGTGAAAGCTAACAACATAGCTAACGTTATCAGCTCAACTGATCGCCTTATGAAATATGCCGAAGGCCAGTGAAAAACACAGTGCTGAACAATTAAAACGTAAACATATGTCTTCTAAAATTAAAGCAAAAGATCGAGCAATTGAATTTCCAGATGATTTTTATGAGGATGATGGAATTCTTTTTTGCTCCGTTTGTCAGCACTCCGTGGAATTCATTCGCCGGCAAACCATCCAGGAGCATCTTAAGTCGCAGAGACACATCAGCAGGAAATAAAAAAAATATTGTTGCCATATGAAAATCAAAAGAATCTATTCAATGTGTTTTGTTTATTTTGTCAAATAAAACAAATGGTTTGTATCTGCTTCATTGTGTTTTATTTTCAGTGTAGATAACTTAGATCAGGGGTGTCCAAACTTTTTTCACTGAGGGCCAGATGGAGAAAAATGATGACTACCAGGGGCCACAGGCTATTAGCCTATATATATATATATATGTGTGTGCGTGTGTGTGTAAAATAAATACAAGTGCGCTCAGACATGTGGCATACAGTTGCCAACATCACTTAGATTTCTATTTAAATTAGGCAAATAGTATAATAGCCTATTAAAAGGCGAGCTTGAAGAGATTTTAAGAATTTCACTCACCAGTGTCACTTCTAATGAGAACAGTGTTGTTGTGCCTTGGACTGAAGAATCACTGTGATGTCGGGCGTGAGGTTTGTAGATGCGATTCGCAGGACATCGCAAAGGTGACTGTCTGTTATCTTTGATCGCAAACGGCTCTTGTTTAGCGTCATCAGGGAAAATGTTTGCTCACATATGTGAGAGTATATCAGAGTGGTAGATCACGTCCCCATATTCTGTATCCATTTCAGACAGGAATGCTCGAAATTCTCTGTGATTGAGTGCTTTCGCACAAATTATGTTAATAGTTTTCACGACTGTATTCATGACATCGCCCAGTTTCGTGACTTTAGCGCATAATGCTTCCTGGTGTATAATACAGCAATTGAATAGAAAAGAAACAACGGAGCTTTGTCTGATATTTGCGCCTTGATGTTAGCTGATAAATCCTCGATTTGCCGGCCCACTGTGTTTCTCGCAACACTAACATTGCAGAAGTATTGTTTCTTTTCTGGGCATACAATCTCCACAATTTAAATCACAATAAAATCACCCTCTACAAAGGCCTTTCCATACTTCGCTATTAGCTTAGCCACCTCGTAGCTAGCCCTGGTAGCATTCTGCTGCGTTTGCTTAGCACGAAAAAACTGGGTTTGTTGCAATGATAGGCTTGCCGCCAACTGCTTTGATTTCTCTTCTCTGGCTGCTCCAGTCACGGCCGGATTAATAATTTTCTGTGCCCTGGGCAACAAGACTCAAGTGCCCCCCAACTCATGCCCGCAGCAACCCACCCCCTACCAATACAACAATTGCAAAGTCGAATATATATTTTTTCTGTTTCTATTACTCACAAAGCAGGCGTCTGCATGGCTCAATGGAGATCAGTACATATTACAGTACGATAGCCTCAGCAGAAAGTGTATTCGAGAGACAGACCAGATGGACAAATGTTTTTTTTGTTGTTTTATTTATTTATTTTTTTACAATAAATCTGTCACAGAACGTATTGGAACCTGGCTACAGAGTAATCAATAAATATTTCAATGTAGCCAAGCAGTTATCTTTTGACTGCTACAGTGAAATAAGGCAGATACTGGTAGCAAGGGAAGACTCAACTTTAAACCAGAGATTACTTATAAAATGCTAAAATGTGAAATTATCACTAGCCATGAAGCAAGCAATTACTGTGTAGTGTGTATGGAACAAAAGTAAACCATTGGCTACACTGTTGCATGTAGCTCACAGTCAAGAGCATGTTTATTGTTTCAATTTAGGCTACTATTAGGCTATATCAACATTTTGCAGGTACACAGAAGAACAGGTGACCCTAACACACTGGACTGACTCCTTTACTTTTTTTTTTCCCCCCCACAACGATTTTTATTGCCTTTATCATTTTTTACACATGGAATAACAAATACAAAATGCCCTCCCTCCCCCCTCCCTACAAACACCCTTACCCTCAATAAACCTTGGCTTAAATATAAAACAGTCATAGTAGAGAAGGACATTAATAATAATAATATAAAATACAATATATAATATACAACTGGTAATATACAGGCTGGTTGGTGTCTCACTGGCACTGCTAGCTTCACTTGTGCTAGCCTGGCTGCTACTAGCATTAACGTTAGCTGTTCCAACGGCCACAGGAGGGGTTTCAGTGTTGTCAACATCGCCTTTGCTCAGAGAGTTAAGTAAAAAATCTGGCTATTTTCGGTAGATGTTTCAAATCGTTGACTCTTTTCAATTCATTTTCTCGTTTGAAATTTTTTTTAGCGCTCCCGCTTAGCTGCTTCTCCATCATGCAACTCCTTTCAGTTTTCAGAGCGTCACGTGCTCACACGTCAAGTCACTGCCGGGTCATAATGCTTAACGTTGTTACGAGTTTGACGTGATTTAAAATATAATTTGGATTTAATTTGTTGCAAAAAACAGCATAATATTCTGTATCATTATTATTATTATAAAATAAAAAAAACGTTTTATTTTTATTTATTTTTATTTACTTTTATTTTTTATTGTGCCCAGTGCCCCTCTCAGGTCCTGTGCCCTGGGCAAGTGCCCCGTTGCCCTAATGGTTAATCCGGCTGAGGCTCCAGTATATGCCTTAAAAGACGCATTATGTTTCGTTTCATAATGTCTCTTAACGTTAAATTATTTTCATCAACGCTACTGATTCCTGGCAAATTAAACACACACTTGCCTCTGTACTCTGAAAAAGTATTAATTTTGCCATCGTAGCTGGAATTTCCTACATTCACTATCCACCTTTCGATTCTTTGCAGTCGCCATGTTGATAAGAACACGATTTGTAGGCTACAGGAACGTTGGCTAGCTAATGCTTAAGATAATTTTTTGTTTGGGGGGGCGCAAACTGCTGATCTGTTTTTAGAGTTGGGCTTTTTTATACTGCCCCCTAGTGATGTGCAGTTCGCGAACGAATCGGTATTATGAGTCGACTCTTTATGCTGAGTCGTCTGAGTCGACTCGCCAGTTCGAGGGAATCGTGCTAACCCACGGCTCTCGACTCTCGGCTCTGACTCTCGGCTCTCGGCTCTTAGCTCCGACTCTGCCTGCTTTCTACTACAGCCGGGAGACACTCCCCCGAGACACTCAGCAGTGGTAATGCGCGGCGTTGAAGTCGAGCAGCGATTGATGCGCCCAACAAAATAGGTCACACGAATATCTTCTTTATAATGCTTTATGAATACATTTAAAGTTGATCTAAACAATATTGCACACAATTTTGTGAATGAGATAATCGCCCCAGCTCATTCCAAAGTAATTTTGACTAGGCTACTACTAACGGTTAAAGGATAGGTAGCAATAGTAGGCTAGTAGTCGGACCTAACTCCGTTCAGCACGAAATCACCTCGACTCAGAGCCGTGAAACAAACAAAGCCCTTTCAAGTTTTAACGGAGAGGAAAATAAATGCTGTAGGCGACAGCATTAATAATCGAGTTTAGCCTACTCAGCGTGTATCAACCAGAAACCATATTTGCAAAGGAATTCTGTACCTAATAGGCTATCTAATTATATTCCGAGACGTCGACACTTTAATAGCCAACTGTTTATTATTATATTAATACATTTGGCTGTTTGCGAGGAAATTGCAGTAGGCTATAAAACAGAATTAATATGCGATTGTGTTCAGCTAAGTTAGGCTACTAAAAATGACAGCAAATACTTCAAAATGACAGGTTAGGCTACTAAAAATGACAGCAAATATATTTAAAGTGGTGGCATTTTTATTTTAGAACTATTGACCAACAACAACAGTGAACAGAATAAATAGCCTACAATTGTGTATGATATAATAAATAAAGTACAGTTAAAATAAACACATTTAAATAACCCTATGGTTAGCATAGATTAAATAGCTCTATACAAATATAACCATTCAATGTCTATTATTACCTGTAAGATCTAATGTTACAATCTGATCGAAAAAACGGAGATGGGAAAGTCGTAAATAAACGTAACCTGCGATTGCAAACTAGCTTGAGACAGTAGGGTACTGTAAATTGAGAATATTAGCAATGAGTATCATTCAGATTATTTGGGTCTGAATAAAATATCAAGGCTAGTTTACAAATTTATTTTGTCTACTTTGTTACCAGCTAGGGTCTGCTGTCTGAAACAGCTTCTAATTCCAGCTCGCGAGTAGCGCCGCTGAAAGAAAAAGATGCGGCTCAAAGATGCGGCTCTCACGGCTCACGGCTCTCACGGCTCTCGGCTCTCACGGCTCACGGCTCTCACGGCTCTCGGCTCTCACGGCTCTCGGCTCTGGCTCTCGGCTCTCGGCGCTCGGCTCTGACTCACGGCTCTCGGCTCTCGGCTCTCGGCTCTCGGCTCTGGCTCTCGGCTCTCGGCTCTCGGCTCACGGCTCTCGGCTCTCGGCTCTGGCTCTCGGCTCTCGGCTCACGGCTCTCGGCTCTGGCTCTGGCTCTCGGCTCTCGGCTCTGGCTCTTAGCTCTGGCTCTGACTCTGCCTGCTTTCTACTACAGCCGGGAGACACTCAGCACTGGTTAATGCGCGGCGCGCAGTTTCTGATTGCTAAGTTAGAACCTACGTAAGAATATATATATTTTTAATTTGATCTAACAATATTGCACACACTTTTGTGAAGTTAATAATCGCCCCAGCTCATTCCAAAGTTATTATGACTACTAATGGTTAAAAGAAAGATACGTAGCTACAGTAGCTATACTACCCAACTGATCAGCACGAAATCAACTCGACTCAATTTAAGAGCCATGAGCCGTAGCAATATTCCACGGCTCCAGACAGAGCCGTGACACAAACCGAAGTAATTTTCGAGTTTTAACCACATAACTGTTCTTATAGAGTTCTGTGGTTTTAATAAAGGGCAAAATGAAGTACACCATTAAGCTATTAATCGGGTTTACTACTCAGCGTGATTCAAACGGAAACCCTATTGACAAAGGAATTATGTTAGCCTATATCTAATGATATTCCGAGACGCCGACTGTATATTACGAAATTATTAAACTTTTTGCGAGAATTGCAACCGAATTCCAGTCAACGATGAAACAATTAGGCCAAATTTGCGATATTGCGATTGTGTTCAGCTAGATTAGGCTACAAAAAAATGACAGAAAAGACTTATTTAAAGTGGTGCCATTTTTATTTTAGAACTCTTGACCAACAACAACAGCGAACAGAATAAATAGCCTACAATTGCGTATGATATAATAAATAAAGTACAGTTAAAATAAACACATTTAAATAACCTTATGGTGTCCAAATAAATAAACGACACAGGCTCCTGTACATCATATGTACACACTGACACACACAATAAATATCTGGCTTGTTTGTCCAATTTGGCTGGCTATCTCTCTTATACAGTCTTCCATCCACCTAATTTTCAGTAGACCTAGACTACTGGATTCTGGGATCTGATAAAAAATATAAGATTAATATTAGCATAGATTAAATAGCTCTATACAAATATAACCATTCAATGTCTATTATTACCTGTAAGATCTAATGTTACAATCTATGATCGAAAAAACGGAGATGGGAAAGTCGTAAATAAACGTAACCTGCGATTGCAAACTAGCTTGAGACAGTAGGCTACTGTAAATTGAGAATATTAGCAATGAGTATCATTCAGATGATTTGGGTCTGAATAAAATATCAAGGCTAGTTTACAAACTTATTTTGTCTACTTTGTTACCAGCTAGGGTCTGCTGTCTGAAACAGCTTCTAATTCCAGCTCGCGAGTAGCGCCGCTGAAAGAAAAAGATGCGGCTCAAACGGAAACGGCTCTTCTGTATTAACCGGAACCGGAAGTACCAAAATGGCAACTCCGACTCCGACTCCGACTCCGACTCTTCAAACTGAATGGTACGAATAGAGCCGACTCAGAAAAAAGAGCCGAACTGCCCATCACTACTGCCCCCCTAGTGTTAAAAAAACAACAGCATTTTTTTTTGTCATTTGTAGCAGCGGGCCAGATTTAATAATTCTTCTGAAATGTCTCGAGGGCCGCTTTAAAACGCTTCAAGGGCCGCAATTGGCCCGCGGGCCGTAGTTTGGACACCCCTGACTTAGATTATACACAGAGGGTAAAATAAGATTTCCGCAGATTTTAGGTAAAAATTCCCGCAGAAACAAGGAAAATTCTCCGCAGATTCCGTTTGGCCCTGGAATACCCCATCCTCCCAAACAGTGTTCATGAGTGCCAGCACTTCCTCCAACCCCAAATCCCCCAAGTGTTTAAGCATTTCATAACAAATTTCATCACGCCCTGGTGCAGTGCTGCCGCCCCCTCGTATAGCCCTACGCAATTCCTCCAACTGAAAAAACACATTACCAGGACCCTCATTTTCACAATTCTTCATTAACTTCTCCTGCAGCCCTGCCACCATCCGTGCCCGAGCTCTAATGCCTCCCTCCCCCACATTAGCGTTACTATGTACCGCACAGAATGCTGCCACGCACATCTCCGCCTTTTCCCTATCACTCACTGCCACCTTACCATCAGTGTTAAGCACGGGCATCCCCACCCGCCTATATACCCCCGCCATCCTCCTTACCACTGCCCACACTTCACCAACAGGCGTGTCCGCTCCCAGCGTCCCACAATACCTCCTCCAACACTCCCTCTTAGCTGCCTTAATAACCTGCCTTGCCACTGCCCTCAGCTTTTTATACTCCACCACATTACCCACCATGGGACTCCGCCTCAGCCTCCTATACGCCCTATTCCTAGCCCGGACTGCCTCATCGCACACACTGTCCCACCACGGCACTATCCGGCGCACCCTAACAGGCCCCTTCCTAGAAATACTGAGAGCCGCTGCCTGTGAAAACACCCTACACAAAGATTCACTCCAGACGTCCACATTCTCACATTCCACCCTCAGTGGCGCCGCCAAGGGGGGGCCAGGGGGGGCCACGGCCACCCTGAGAAAATCGCTGGACCCCCCACTGGCCCCCCCTGGCGGCTCGCGAGTCGCATATGCATAATATGCTTCCGAGTATGTATAATATGCTTTTATCTGATATTTTACATTAGGTACTATTCATTTAAATCAATAATGTATATTTTGCATAATAGTTAATGTGAAAGAAAATAACAAACGCATAGCCAGCCAGCCGCTTTTGACCGTCCGTCATTGCGTCACACTCCGACCCCTCCCCCGGCCTGCTGCTGCACACAGTGCACTGCCAGATGACAGTCTGCCTCTGAGCTCAGCCTCTTGTCTCTGGTGGCATAATCGGAAGCTAGCGTAGCTGGCAGCTGCCTGCAGAGTTGAGTTGAGACAACCAGACTGCTAACGGGTAAGTAAGTCATACAATACTTACTTATAGTTAAAAAATAAATAAAATAATTATGTATTTAGTAAACTGTTTGTTTTTTGACGGTGTCGAATTGCCTAGCTAGCTAAATTAGGGCTTAGCTAGCTAGTTTATGCCTTAAAGGAACACGCCAACTTTTTTATTTGAAGATGATGGATACCCTTCTCCTCTTTGTGCGTGCAGGAGGAAGCATAGAGACCCGCACCGTTAGCCTAGCTTAGCCGCAATCACTGGAAGAGGGTTAGTCCTGTTAGCCTAGCTCCCTCAAAAGTGACGAAATACATTTTCCAACAACCATTTGCCATCTTCCCAAAAAGTTGGCGTATTTATTTAAGGTTACTCTGCAGCATAGAGAGTGTTAGCTAACTGTAGTTAGAGTTATCGTAGCAAAGCAAACTAGTGGCTTGGAAACACCAACCAATTTAATAGAGCTCACAGTCTTCCTTTAGCCATATAGGGAGGTGTTCCATGAGATGTTTAAACTTTGCAAAATTGCCCTTGCATTACCTGTGAGCACTGCAGCATGTGAGCGCAGTTTTTCTGTGCTAAAGTTAATCAAGACTGTCTTGAGAAATACAATGAGTGACGAGCGATTGAGCAATTTGGGGGTGTTACGTATAGAGTCAAGAAGGGCTAGGGCCATAAATCTTGATGAATTTGTGGATGTGTTTGCCAAAAGACACAGCAACAGGCGAATAAAGCTGTATTGAAAAGAGTGTAGCCTAATAAAGCAGGGATATGAATAGGTTGTGAGTAGGCTATAGTAAAATGTATATTGTTGTCCATGATTATGCTTTTTTGTTTTGTTTTTCATTTTTGGACATATATAATAAAATATTTTTGTTTACAAAAAGACACAGCAACAGCGGAATAAAGCTGTATTGAAAAGAATTGGAGGCCTCTGTGTGGTATTTTTAAACTTCCCAGTATATGTTTTGTTCCTTACAATCAAAGTACTCCTTCAAATTAAAGCTGTATATTTGTCTTTTTAAGGAAAAGAACAACTAGCCTATTTGAAGAACAATGAATCGCCTAACACATGTATTGTAAGACTGGACGAGTACAGAATCAGTACAGAATCAGCGAGTACAGAATCAGCGTTGGTGGCTGATGATTTACTGTAACACACACAGGCTGTTCTTTGGATAAACTGGGGTCAAGGTAGACCAGACTTAAAGCGGAAGGTAACGTGGTACGAGTACCTTTGATTTGTGGTCCCTTATTAGCTAATCCCGTGAATCTAAAGAGCAGTCTAACCCGGTTGCAAGAACATTAACATTACTTTATTAACTTTCATAACTTTTCCCTTTTCCCACAGCAATAGCGGAATACATCACGCTTAAACCTTCGCTCCGAGCTATTCCCTCATTGGTCTAGTCGCGCGGAGTTTTACAATTTGGTTTGTAACATGATTTCAGTTGCTGTTTCCAAATTTTACAATTTGGAGAACTCAACATGATTTCAGTTGCTAATTTCCAGATTTACAGTATACAAATACAAAACACATTAAAACAGGATTGTTGTGGGACTCAAAATGTTAACTGTACCGGTATTAGTCTGTGCACATCAGATAATTAGGAACATTAACTGTAAAATAAGAAACCAAAGTATATCAGTATGTGATTCCTTAACTCTCATATTGACATAGTTTTCAACTAGCCTATATACTACAACAACATAATAGAATTCCTGAAATTCAGTTATGACTTTTGGTTTTGGTGTGCCACCCCAAGATTTTCAGTGCCCCCCCCCCCTGGCCCCCCCTATGAAAAATTTCTGGGGGCACCACTGTCCACCCTACCCAAGCCCCCCTCGCACCTTTCCTCAAACTCCTCCCACCTAGCCCTTCTAAAATCAATTGCCCTTGGTCTCCCATCCCTCTCCATTGGCAACCTAACCCCAAACTTACACATAATTAGACAGTGATCACTCCCCATTGTATACTTATCCAATGCTTCCCACACACCTCTTCTCGCCAGGCCCTCTGAAGCCAGCGTCAGGTTGATACACGACCCCCTCCCACTGCCCACCTGAAACCTAGTCTGCCTCCCATCATTCAAACACACCAATCCGTATAAATCCAAAAACTCCTCCACCACCTCACCATTACAATCTCTGTGCATGCTACCCCACAATGGGTTATGCGCATTAAAATCCCCAGCCCAGATCACCGCACCCCGCACTGCATCCATCACAACATTCAGGTCCCCAATGTTCAATTGGAGGCACGGATTATAAAAATTTACCACACTAAATCTCCCCTGTGAACCCCAAATCTCCACTGCCACACACTCCAACCTCGTCTGCAACCCTACCCTCCGATACTGAATGCCCTCCAAAACAAACACCACACAACCACCCCCAGCCTTCTCCGGCCGATCTTCCCGAATAGCAACATAGCCAGGGATAATAAAATCCAAACATGGCTTCAACCATGTCTCCTGTACACAAATAACCTCCGGTTTATCTCTGAAAGAGTCTACAAACCTTTTAAACTCCTGCCCATTTGCTATTAGGCTTCTCGCGTTCCATTGCAGTACATAAAAATTCATATTGCCTCTTCCAGAGCCTCCTCCCGGAACTTTAGCTGCACCGCCGCAATATATGTATGTAATTCATTCGGCTGTAGCCCTATTTCCCCCAAAAACTTCTCTGCCTCTTTAAACACCACCTGAGTTATATCTGACTTCCTATCCGTTTTAGCCGTTTTCACCAGGTGCAGAACTTGTACCAAAAACCCCAGAAACTCCCTCCTCTGAATCACTATTGATCCCGCCGGAACCGTAGCCGGCACCTCCACCACTTGCCCCCCCCCTCGGACCCCCCTCTCCCGCTGTAGCACGCGCTGCCACTGACACAACCGGCACCCTCTTCGCCACTTCCGCAAAAGCGATTTTCTCCTGTTCTTTGATCTTATGCACTTGCAGCGCCCGCACATGAAACTCACACTCCTTATTAGCCGCAAGATGATTTCATCCACAATTACAACACTTTATCACAGACCCTCGACACTCCGAAAACTCATGATTCCCCCCACACTTCCCACAGCGCCGCTCACCCCTACACACCGCCGCAACATGCCCATACCGCTGACACTTGTAGCACCTAAGCGGTGGCCGTTCATATGCCTTGACCGAGAAACTTAAATATCCAAAACTCACCCTCACCGGCAACTTCTCCTCAGCAAATGTTACGAGCACCGCCGTGCTATCACTCCTCTGCCCATCCCGGAAGCTCTTGAACCTGGATACAGCTAGCACCTTAGCTCCCTTAATATAGCTTAGCATATCCGCCTCAGATATCTCTGTCGATACTCCATAAATCACCCCTTTACTCCCCCTGGCACCGGAGCTCACGTCAGTGTCATACGCCTCCACCTCCTTTCCCCCCAATGATCGAATAGCCATGGCTTTGTCCCGCTGACCTGCATTTTTGCAAACGATAATCAAGATCCCAGTCGCAAACATTTCTGCACTCTGGACATCGCCCACATCATTCTGCAAAGACGCCGATACTTTCAGCGGATTGGGACCGCCACCCCCCACCTTGAATCTGAACCCCACCTTGAACCCTTCCACCCGCTTACCCACCACCTTTCACTGCTTCAGAGGCTTACCAGGACCCGCCGGCTGCCGAAAATCAGCCTGGTCACTAGCAGACCCACTATCTGGGGGCGGCTGTGGCTCAGGAGGTAGAGCGGGTCGTCCGCTGATCGCAGGGTTGGCAGTTCGATCCCCGGCTCCTCCTGTCCACATGTCGAAGTGTCCTTGGGCAAGACACTGAACCCCAAATTGCTCCCGATGAGCAGGCTAGCACCTTGCATGGCAGCTGCCGCCATTGGTGTGTGAATGTGTGTGTGAACGGGTGAGTGAGAGGCCATTGTAAAGCGCTTTGGATAAAGGCGCTATATAAGTGCAGTCCATTTACCATTTATCTCTCCTACTTTCCTGCCTCGTAGATTTCCTTTTCCCTGCTAGTTGCCCCCCCTCCCCCGTTTCCATGATGTTGGCGTAACCACCTAAACTGAACAACGTAAGTTATTAACAAAAAGAAAAGAAAAAACACAATCATAAGATTGTTCCAGATTGTTTGAACAAGCCTTCAGCAAGGATCAAACAATCCAAACTCTCCCGCTCGTTTTCCACACCACGTGCAGCTTCAGAACCTCAGACAGAGAACTCAGCACCATAGATAGTAGCCGACTCCTTCCCCTGTCAACTACACTCACTCTCCCGAATGAAGCATTCCTCCCATTTTTAAAGGACGCCTGATTGTTTGATTTCGCGCAGCTGAGACAGGACGTGTTCTCAGTGCTAACTTGTGCGAGGGCGGAGCCGGAGATCCTAATATGGGCTTCCGTGGTACAACAGGGAAAAGCACATATCGGTCATTTATTATTATTCCTCTCGGTTTCTTCTGTCGGCTGCCACAGTATCCTCTAATGCATAGCACTCTAATGCATAGGAGATGGGATTTAAAATATATTTCACACATGTTCACAATTTGTACCAGTGTACGTGGATGTAACAGCACCACTGGCAAATACATTTTTTTTTATTTGACTTGTTACATTTACATTTTTATCCGAATATATTTTCATAATTAACTTGCTTGTTTAAGCTCTGAGCAATAATCTCTCACACTTGCCTCTTTTCCAGGATGAAGGTGAAGATGATGATCTTACTTTTTCAAATCTTGGCCCTTTCAATCCTCAAGCCCGTTTCAGCTGTTTTTATAAGTGACAAACGCCTAGGTACTCTTCACCCCATACACAAGCACTGCCATGGTAACCACCTGTGCCATGCAGGGTTACATCAGGTGTTTCTCTGAAAAATAACCTTTATGCTTTAACATAACAGGGGGGGGGGGTTAAATGTAAACCTAATGCAATGTGTTTGTGCACTGGCTCATCTGATCAGTTACCTGGATATAAGTGCAGTTCAGATCAGACACATTTGACAGTGACATAAATACACTGAATTAAAGCAATAAAACCCAGATGTCTCAGGCCTTGTGGAAGGGAAGTGTGTGAAGTATGAAAGCCAGCTTCACGTATCACACTCATATTAATATTAATATACAAACTTCTCACTGGTTTAAACCTCATGAGCCAAAGTGATCAGAAGACCAGTAAATTTCAGCCTCTGCTGTGGGGAATTTGACTGAACAAACACAGGGAGTATGGATATTTTCACAGCATTGTTGAGGTTACACAGAGCTCAGTTGAGCCAGGATGCTCCTAAAGTGACAGCATTTTAAACAGCCATGTTGTATCAGTCGTGATTATTTTATCCCCTTGTAGAGAATGTGGCTGTACGCGGTAAGGCCACCCAGTCGACCATTCTGAGCACTGCAGTCACGGCTTACGCTAATGCAGGCAATGTCATTGATGGAAACCGAGATTCAAATTTCTTCGATGGATCCTGTTCCCACACCCACAGTGAGGCTAACCCCTGGTGGAGGGTGGACCTGCTGGAGGAGTATGTAGTCGCCTCTGTCACTATCACCAACAGAGGAGACTGTGTGCCCTGCTCACAATTAATCATTGGAGCTCAGATCACCATCGGCGACTCCCTGGAGAACAACGGCATCGATAATCCACAGTCAGTACCGATCTTTACAGTGCAAAGCCTTTCATTCAGAATGCAATTTAAAAATACTGATTTTTTCTCTGTTGATTTGAAAATCCTGGGCGGATTCATAATGCCCATCTCATCTCTGCAACATCCTTTGTCTATTTGGGAGAGCACAGATAAGTGTACACTACTCCTAAATACAGAGTGCTCTCTCTATTCAGTACAGAACAGATAAGTGTACACTACTCCTTTAGATAGAGTGCTCTCTCTATTCAGTACAGCACAGATAAGTGTACACTACTCCTTTAGATAGAGTGCTCTCTCTATTCAGTACAGCACAGATAAGTGTACACTACTCCTTTAGATAGAGTGCTCTCTCTATTCAGTACAGAACAGATAAGTGTACACTACTCCTTAATACAGAGTGCTCTCTCTATTCAGTACAGCACAGATAAGTGTACACTACTCCTAAATACAGAGTGCTCTCTCTATTCAGTACAGCACAGATAAGTGTACACTACTCCTAAATACAGAGTGCTCTCTCTATTCAGTACAGCACAGATAAGTGTACACTACTCCTTTAGATAGAGTGCTCTCTCTATTCAGTACAGCACAGATAAGTGTACACTACTCCTAAATACAGAGTGCTCTCTCTATTCAGTACAGAACAGATAAGTGTACACTACTCCTTAATACAGAGTGCTCTCTCTATTCAGTACAGCACAGATAAGTGTACACTACTCCTTAATACAGAGTGCTCTCTCTATTCAGTACAGCACAGATAAGTGTACACTACTCCTTTAGATAGAGTGCTCTCTCTATTCAGTACAGAACAGATAAGTGTACACTACTCCTAAATACAGAGTGCTCTCTCTATTCAGTACAGAACAGATAAGTGTGCACTACTCCTTAATACAGAGTGCTCTCTCTATTCAGTACAGAACAGATAAGTGTACACTACTCCTAAATACAGAGTGCTCTCTCTATTCAGAACGGCACAGATACGTGTACACTACTCCTTTAGATAGAGTGCTCTCTCTATTTGGGACAGCACAGATAAGTGTACACTACTCCTAAATAGAGAGTGCTCTCTCTATTCAGTACAGCACAAATAAGTGTACACTACTCCTTAATACAGAGTGCTCTCTCTATTCAGTACAGCACAGATAAGTGTACACTACTCCTTAATACAGAGTGCTCTCTCTATTCAGAACAGCACAGATAAGTGTACACTACTCCTAAATACAGAGTGCTCTCTCTATTCAGAACGGCACAGATAAGTGTACACTACTCCTTTAGATAGAGTGCTCTCTCTATTCAGTACAGCACAGATAAGTGTACACTACTCCTTAATACAGAGTGCTCTCTCTATTCAGGACAGCACAGATAAGTGTACACTACTCCTAAATACAGAGTGCTCTCTCTATTCAGAACAGCACAGATAAGTGTACACTACTCCTTTAGATAGAGTGCTCTCTCTATTTGGGACAGCACAGATAATTGTACACTACTCCTTTAGATAGAGTGCTCTCTCTATTTGGGACAGCACAGATAAGTGTACACTACTCCTTTAGAGAGAGTGCTCTCTCTATTCAGTATTCAGTACAGCACAGATAAGTATACACTACTCCTTTAGATAGAGTGCTCTCTCTATTCAGTACAGCACAGATAAGTGTACACTACTCCTTTAGAGAGAGTCCTCTCTCTATTCAGCACAGCACAGATAAGTGTGCACTACTCCTTTAGAGAGAGTGCTCTCTGTCTATTCAGTACAGCACAGATAAGTGTGCACTACTCCTTTAGAGAGAGTGCTCTCTGTCTATTCAGTACAGCACAGATAAGTGTACACTACTACTATAGAGAGAGTGCTCTCTGTTTATTCAGTACAGCACAGATAAGTGTGCACTACTCCTTTAGAGAGAGTGCTCTCTCTATTCAGTACAGCACAGATAAGTGTGCACTACTCCTTTAGAGAGAGTGCTCTCTGTCTATTCAGTACAGCACAGATAAGTGTACACTACTCCTTTAGAGAGAGAGCTGCCAGTAGCCGTCTCTGTTTAACTCTGCAGTCCTGCAGTTACGCTGCACAGTACAGACCAGAGTACAGACCTGCCAACACTGACAAATCGTTTCCATTACCACCCCAACCAAATGATAAGCTTCCCCCTTGTCATACGGTAGCTACTGAGCATCATATTATTCATAATTAGGGTGATTATTATTCAAAAAGAAGAGCAAAGTCAGTGACCCACATGGTACCTTAATTCTGTTCCCTCTTGCAGGTGCAGCGTCGTTAGCGCTCTGGCATCAGGGGAGACTAAAACCTTCCAGTGTGAGAAGCCAATGAGCGGACGCTACGTGACCGTGTCTCTTCCAAAAACAACTTACCTTGAAATCTGCGAAGTGGAAGTCAACGCTTGGGTTCCTGAAGCTAAATGATATTGCTGTGCAGTAGATTGGAAATCTCTTTGCATTTAAAACTGGTCATTTATATGTAGTCAGACAAATATCAAATATCAAATATAATATCTTGGGATTTTGGGATCATATAGTCATGAGTATATTTTCAGGTTTTTATGTACACAAAACCTGCTGAAGTTCTACTAGGGTTATTTTTGCAATTTGATTTATTGATTTTCTCTGTAGCCAGTCAAATAAACATCTCATTTAAGGAACTGACATACATGTTGTGTGTGCAGAATATGTGATTGGGTGCACAGAGTTTAATCACCATGAATGAAAGAGTTGGATTGTTGTATTTTGTATGCTGTGATAAAATTTCACTTCATTTTTCCATTTCATTTAATTTATTATACAGGAAAAAGTTTATACACCAATAACTGTTTATAAAAAACTTTGGCCCTACTCAGCATTAATGCTGGTTTGGAGAGGGGTCCTGTCCTGCAGTGATAAAGGAAGAAAATAGAGAGAACAGAAGATAGAAAGTACACTCAAGAATAGATAAGAAGAACATTAGTAGAAAATAAAACTCTCGATTAAAAAGGGATAATACAGTACACTAGAGAAATATATAAATCAATTTCAGATAATTTACAAGAAATCATATAGATTCAGACTTGTGTACATTTCTGTCCTTTACCACATTATCATGTTGCTGATTGTGTTCTTTAATAACAGGTTATAATAGTTACAGAAAAGCAGTGTGACTCCCACACCTTACCTGCCCCTTTCCTGCCTCTTACCTGCCTCTTACCTGCACCTTACCTGCCCCTTACATGCACCTTACCTGCACCTTACCTGCCCCTTACATGCACCTTACCTGCACCTTACCTGCCTCTTACCTGCCCCTTTCCTGCCTTTTACCTGCCTCTTACCTGCCCCTTACCTGCCTTTTTACCTGCCTCTTACCTGCCCCTTACCTGCTCTTTACCTGCACCTTACCTGCCCCTTACCTGCCTCTTACCTGCCCTTTACCTGCCCCTTACCTGCCTCTTACCTGCACCTTACCTGCCTCTTGCCTGCCCTTTACCTGCACCTTACCTGCCTCTTGCCTGCCCTTTACCTGCCCCTTACCTGCCTCTTACCTGCCCCTTACCTGCCTCTTACCTGCACCTTACCTGCCTCTTGCCTGCCCTTTACCTGCCCCTTACCTGCTCTTTACCTGCCTCTTACCTGCCCTTTACCTGCCCCTTACCTGCACCTTACCTGCCCCTTACCTGCCTCTTACCTGCCCTTTACCTGCACCTCACCTGCCTCTTACCTGCCCTTTACCTGCACCTTACCTGCCTCTTGCCTGCCCTTTACCTGCCCCTTACCTGCCCTTTACCTGCACCTTACCTGCCTCTTACCTGCCCTTTACCTGCACCTTACCTGCCTCTTGCCTGCCCTTTACCTGCCCCTTACCTGCCCCTTACCTGCCTCTTACCTGCACCTTACCTGCCTCTTACCTGCCCTTTACCTGCACCTTACCTGCCCCTTACCTGCCTCTTACCTGCCCTTTACCTGCACCTTACCTGCCCCTTACCTGCCTCTTACCTGCCTCTTACCTGCCCCTTACCTGCCTCTTACCTGCACCTTACCTGCCTCTTACCTGCCCCTTACCTGCACCTTAACTGCCTCTTACAGTCTAAAACACTTCTCATGGACCTCACCTACAAGGGACAAAAATAAAATGTATATTAATTAGTGCTTAAAAGCTTATAAATATAGATATAGATCCATAGTCTGGAAAAACTCATTCTTGATAGCTTTTTTCTCCCTGTAGATGTAGTGTAAGTGTATAAATTTCAACTCGGCAGTGGGAGGCAGTAGCAAAATCGTACAGTGAGCGCCATAATTCATTGTTATGAGTTTGTTGGTGGTGCTAGAGCAGGGGTGGCCAATTCCAGGCCTCGCGGGCCGGTGTGTATGCAGGTTTTTACTGCCACCAGTTACCACGGTTCAATCAGCTAATTAGTCATACACACAATCACCGATTCACTTGTAAATTACAGAACGATAAAATGCTACAATACACGCATTGACGCATACCGGCACAAGAACATTCATCAGCTGCTTTTCATATCGCGGATATGTAGATTAAAATATCAGATCGTGTAAACGATTGGGCTAATTCAATAATTGTTAACTGGCGGCAGCAAAAACCTGCATACACACCGGCCCGCGAGGCCTGGAATTGGCCACCCCTGTGCTAGAGGAAAGCCTCTTCATCAGGAGCAGGGAAGGGTTCTGTCAGTTGCGTTTGATTTTTGCCACCAGTTTGTGTGGATTTACTCATTTTGGCCCATTTTGGCCCAGTTTGACTTTTGGGACAATTAGTAAAATTGCCTCACTAGAACAAAACACAAAGAACACTAAAATTAAGGAAATGTCAGAGAGCAGACACCATGCGTCTTTCCAACTGCATCTTCAGCGGAAGTCCGCAACAATCCATCCATCCATTGGACCACTGGTCAGGGTCGCTGGGGGGAGAGCTGGAGCCTATCCCAGAATGCATTTGACGAGAGGCAGGAATGCCCCCTGGACAGGTCACCAATCGATCGCAGGACACACACACCATTCACTCACACCCTCATACCTACGGGCGATTTAGAGGCTCCACTTAGCCTAACCTGCATGTTTTTGGACTGTGGGAAGAAACCGGAGAACCTGGAGGAAACCCACATGGACACGGGGAGAATTCGAACCCATGACCTTTGTAGTGTGTGACGACAGTGCTATCCACTGCACCACTGTGCCACCCCAGTCCACAACAAAGTATTTTCAAATTCAAAGTCAGGTCTCAAGTAATGAAGTCTTCACTCTGAGTGGAGATGGTGGTGGAAGGTGGGGCAAAGTGGAGCTCTGTGTCACCCTCTGTCTTACCTGCATCAGTGATTCAACGTTTGCATCACGTCACAGAAGTGCGAGACACCCCCCAGCTTTAGACAGATAGATAAAAACCTTTATTTAACCAGAGAGAGGCCAGTTGGCACTCCGAGAATAGAACAATGTAACAAATACACAACAATAAATTATAATCCCACAAATAATATTGTGCAAACAAGATGAAAATGTACAGATGAATAACAAATACATTATGAAAAGCAAGTGTTATGGATCACGCCTTTCTTTCCTTATCTCTGCGTTTTTTATTCTTTTTGTTTTTTGCCGGTAATCTATCTGATTTTTCTGTGTTCTGCGACGGGTTTTGCTTTAGTCTGCATGTTTTTGGACTGTGGGAAGAAACCGGAGAACCTGGAGGAAACCCACATGGACACGGGGAGAACACATTTAATGCAAACACACAAAATGGCTTGAATTCAAACCCATGACTTTCGTTGTGTGAGACGACAGTGCTATCCACTGCACCACTGTGCCTCCCCAGTCCACAACAAAGTATTTACAGTGCTTTTAATAAATATTTAGGCTACTGCAAATGGGCACGCACATACACTCGTAATCCCACCCTCAATAGCCCACCACGAGGGCTGCCGGCCGCCCGGTCCCACAATACTCACGAGGGAAAAGCCCACACAAACAGACACGGTGGTACACACTCATACAATAACAAAACTCGCTAGCATCCCACGCCACAAACAGATAACATGAAACACAATGAAAGAATATATGTTGTAGAATACTACTCACGATGCAGCTCAGGGAGGACTGCCACACAAATAAAAAACCTGGCTGCTGTGGTGGTACGGTGGTAAAATGCGCCGACTTTTCCGAGCCCACATAAAGGTACTATGACACATTCACACTCGTACTAGCAAAATAAAACTTAATCAAACCAACAAAATAAAAGAAAGAAAGAAAAACACCACCACTTGCAACCGCTCAGAGACTCACACACGCTCTGGCTCGCCTTCCGTCAGTTCTGTCTCTCTACCCCAGTCAGTTCTGGCTTTTTACCCCTGTCAGTTCTGTGTCTTTACCCCAGTCAGTTCTGTCTCTTTACCCCTGTCAGTTCTGTGTCTTTACCCCAGTCAGTTCTGTCTCTTTACCCCAGTCAGTTCTGTCTCTTTACCCCAGTCAGTTCAATCTCTCTACCCCTGTCAGTTCTGTCTCTCTACCCAGTCAGTTCTGGCTCTTTACCCCTGTCAGTTCTATCTCTCAACCCCAGTCAGTTCTGTCTCTTTACCCCTGTCAGTTCTGTCTCTCTATCCCAGTCAGTTCTGTCTCTTTACCCAGTCAGTTCTGGCTCTTTACCCCTGTCAGTTCTATCTCTCAACCCCAGTCAGTTCTGTCTCTTTACCCCTGTCAGTTCTGTCTCTCTATCCCAGTCAGTTCTGTCTCTCTACCCCTGTCAGTTCTGTCTCTTTACCCCTGTCAGTTATGTGTCTTTACCCCAGTCAGTTCTGTCTCTTTACCCAGTCAGTTCTGGCTCTTTACCCCTGTCAGTTCTATCTCTCAACCCCAGTCAGTTCTGTCTCTTTACCCCTGTCAGTTCTGTCTCTCTATCCCAGTCAGTTCTGTCTCTCTACCCCTGTCAGTTCTGTCTCTTTACCCCTGTCAGTTCTGTGTCTTTACCCCAGTCAGTTCTGTCTCTTTACCCCAGTCAGTTCTGTCTCTTTACCCCAGTCAGTTCTATCTCTCTACCCCTGTCAGTTCTGTCTCTCTACCCAGTCAGTTCTGTCTCTTTACCCCAGTCAGTTCTGTCTCTTTACCCCAGTCAGTTCTATCTCTCTACCCCTGTCAGTTCTGTCTCTCTACCCAGTCAGTTCTGTCTCTTTACCACAGTCAGTTCTGTCTCTTTACCCCTGTCAGTTCTGTGTCTTTACCCCAGTCAGTTCTGTCTCTTTACCCCAGTCAGTTCTGTCTCTTTACCCCAGTCAGTTCTGTCTCTCTACCCCAGTCAGTTCTGTCTCTTTACCCCAGTCAGTTCTGTCTCTTTACCCCAGTCAGTTCTGTCTCTTTACCCCAGTCAGTTCTGTCTCTCTACCCAGTCAGTTCTGTCTCTTTACCCCAGTCAGTTCTGTCTCTTTACCCCAGTCAGTTCTGTCTCTCTACCCCTGTCAGTTCTGTCTCTCTATCCCAGTCAGTTCTGTCTCTTTACCCCAGTCAGTTCTGTCTCTTTACCCCAGTCAGTTCTGTCTCTCTACCCCTGTCAGTTCTGTCTCTCAACCCCAGTCAGTTCTGTCTCTCTACCCAGTCAGTTCTGTCTCTTTACCCCAGTCAGTTCTGTCTCTTTACCCCAGTCAGTTCTGTCTCTTTACCCCAGTCAGTTCTGTCTCTTTACCCCAGTCAGTTCTGTCTCTTTACCCCAGTCAGTTCTGTCTCTCTACCCCTGTCAGTTCTGTCTCTCTATCCCAGTCAGTTCTGTCTCTTTACCCCAGTCAGTTCTGTCTCTCTACCCCAGTCAGTTCTGTCTCTCTACCCCAGTCAGTTCTGTCTCTTTACCCCAGTCAGTTCTGTCTCTTTACCCGAGTCAGTTCTATCTCTTTACCCCTGTCAGTTCTGTCTCTCTACCCCAGTCAGTTCTGTCTCTTTACCCCTGTCAGTTCTCTCTCTTTACCCCAGTCAGTTCTCTCTCTTTACCCCTGTCAGTTCTGGCTCTTTACCCCAGTCAGTTCTGTCTCTTTACCCCAGTCAGTTCTGTCTCTCTATCCCAGTCAGTTCTGTCTCTCTACCCCAGGTGTGCTTCAGTATATTCCCTCAGGAAACCCAGCCCCAGTGTTCCCTTCCAATGAGTACCATACACTCACTCTCCCAATCGTTCAATCAATAATTCAATCCGGCTTTGCAATGATCCCATATTCTATTACATAAGCCGCACACATTCCCTCCTCACTGAGGGAGACCGCAAACATGTTACATTTGTACAACTTCTAATCTTGATGCCTTTATAAAACTTTTTAAATGCCCTTTTGTTCCTGTAGAAAAAAAACTATATTTTAATATTCTCATTAGTTCTTCAACATGTGTTTAATGCAGGATTAAGCACATAGATCTCATAGAGCATTCTGAAGGACACGAAAGGCAGCCTGTAAATTTGTGAAGCTTTATTGACTGAGGGTGCTGAAGTGTAAGTGATTTTATCATCCGCATTGTCATGAACAGAACTAATCAGAATATTTCTGTATAAAGTGAAGAGCAATAGATCTAATATGGAGCCCTGACTATTTTAAAAGGTATAATAAGGAGAGGGAAGAGGAGACAGTACAGTAATATAACTTTCTGTTTCAGCCGTGCATTTGGTAATTGAACCACCTTGTAGTGATCTGTGTAGTTGAAGTAAATAGCAATAGTTAGCGATTTGTTTAAAGTTGATTGTAGCTATCATTAAGCCTACAATCTGCGCTTTTGTGTTGCTAATGGTAACTGGTTTCACCGGAGCGAATATATAGCGGGTAAACCACTTCGTCTTCAGTGTGCATCTAGGTAGCGTTGTTGATTTGTTCTGCCGACGGACGGGTAAAGTATCTTTTAAACTTTCTGTTTCAGCCGTGCATTTGGTAATTGAACCACCTTGTAGTGATCTGTGTAGTTGAAGTAAATAGCAATAGTTAGCGATTTGTTTAAAGTTGATTGTAGCTATCATTAAGCCTACAATCTGCGCTTTTGTGTTGCTAATGGTAACTGGTTTCACCGGAGCGAATTAGCCCTGCAAGCAGCTGAATGCAATCGGTAATTAGCAAATAGGGCATAAATTAAAGCCGAGGCTGCCGTAAGTACGGCAGCCTCATCAGCAATTTGTACGACTTTGTTCTTATCTCTTCACCACCTACCATGTGTTTAACCCCCATTCCTCTGTGCTATATACCTCGAGCCTGGAGGTCCAACCACCGCAGGCGCTGCCCGGCTAACCTGGTCTGCCCACCCCTGTCCCTTCATAAGGAACTCTCAGTGGTGGGTGGACTATGGAACTGCCGCTCAGCTGTCCAGAAAACTGACTTCATCACTGCCTACGCTAAGGTGAAGTCCCTCCACTTCCTGGCTCTCACTGAGACCTGGATCACTCCAGATAACACAGCCACTCCCGCTGCTCTGTCTGCTGGCTATTCCTTCTCCCACACCCCCAGGGCCGCTCGCCGAGGCGGGGGTACTGGTCTGCTGATTTCCACATCCTGGAAATTCTCTATTCCCACTGCACACTGCATGAATTTCTCCTCTTTTGAGTTTCATGCAGTCACTGTAACCCACCCGTCTACACTTAACATTGTTGTTATCTATCGTCCCCCAGGTCCGCTCGGCGCTTTCCTGGATGAACTGGACACTCTCCTGAGCTCCTTCCCTGAGGATGGCACCCCTGTAATCCTACTGGGAGACTTCAACCTCCATCCAGAGAGTTCCCAGCTATCCAGTGTCGCCTCACTCTTCCAGTCCTTCGCTCTCACTCAACCCCCATCGCCTGCCACCCACAAGGCTGGTAACCAACTTGACCTTGTACTCACCAGGAGCTGCGCCACATCTGAACTCACGGTGACCCCGCTCCACGTATCGGACCATTTCTTTATTTCATTCTCTCTTTCCCTCCCGCTCTCCCTCAACCCTACTAACGACCCGCCCACTGTTATGTTCAGGAGAAATCTCCGCACCCTCTCGTACTCCTCTCTCACTACTTCCGCTCTCTCTATACTTCCTCCTCCTGCGTCTTTTGCTAATATGCATGTTGATGTTGCCACCTTTATGTTTAACTCCTGCCTCTCTGTCTCTCAACTCACTTTGTCCCCTTGTCTCCAAACCAGCTCGACCATCACCCCCTTCCCCTTGGCTGACAGATTCTCTCAGATCCAACAGAACCATACTGCGAGGCGCTGAGAGAAAGTGGAGGAAATCCAGATCCCCAGATGACCTGGCCTCCTATCACACACTGCTGGCAGCCTTCACAGCTGCAACTACATCGGCTAAGACTTTTTTTCAGACTAAAATTAATGCATGTGTGTCTAATCCACGGAAACTCTTTTCCACCTTCTCCTCCCTGCTTACCCCCCCTCCACCCCCTTCACCCTCCTCCCTCTCTGCAGATGACTTCCTGACCCACTTTGAGGGGAAGGTGGCCATGATTCGCAACTCCTTCACACCTCAGGTGACACCCCACATCCCCCGTACCGAACCTATCGCCACGCTGTCGTCCTTCAAGACTCTGGAGGACGCAGATGTGCTCCAACTTGTGACGCACCATCGCGCGACCACCTGTCCGCTGGACCCCATCCCGTCAGCAGTCCTCCAGTCAATATCTGCTGAGCTCGTTCCATATCTGTCCACTATTATCAACACCTCCCTAACCTGTGGCCATGTCCCTGCTGTTTTTAAGACTGCCCGTGTATCCCCACTCCTAAAAAAACCTAGCTTAGACCCCTCTGATGTCAGGAACTACCGTCCTGTATCTCATTTGCCCTTCCTGTCCAAAACTCTGGAACGAGCTGTCCATAACCAACTGTCTGTTTTTCTCCACCAGAACAACCTGCTTGACCCCCATCAGTCCGGCTTCAGAACCGGACATTCCACAGAAACTGCTCTCCTGGCCGTGACTGAGGCGCTCTCCGCTGCCAGAGCCTCATCCCTCTCCTCTGTCCTGATTCTACTTGACCTGTCTGCAGCGTTCGACACGGTCAACCACAAACTCCTGATTTCCACACTTTCTGAGATGGGCATTTCTGGGACTGCCCTCTCCTGGTTTGTATCGTACCTCACTGATCGATCCTACCAAGTCTCTTGGAAGGGTTCTGTGTCTGCACCCCATCCCCTGTCTACAGGAGTCCCGCAGGGATCTGTACTGGGTCCTCTGCTGTTCTCCATCTATACAAAGTCTCTTAGTTCAGTAATCAATTCACATGGCTTCTCATACCATAGTTATGCTGACGATACTCAACTCTTCCTCTCTTTCCCTCCCTCTACCCAACAGGTGAAGGAGAGGATATCTGCTTGTCTGGCTGACATCTCTGAGTGGATGACTACCCATCACCTGAAGCTCAACCTGGACAAGACAGAGCTCCTCTTCATGCCACACAAAACCTCCCCGCTACTTGACCTCTCCATCACCATTGACGGGACCGTGGTGGCTGCCTCCCGCTCTGCAAAGAACCTGGGGGTGGTCCTGGATGACCAGCTGAACTTCAAAGACCATATCAGGGCGACGGCACGGTCCTGCAGGTTCCTCCTGTACAACATCAGGAGGATTCGACCGTACCTGACCACCTATTCCACCCAGCTTTTGGTCCAGACCATGGTCACCTCACGCCTTGACTACTGTAACTCCCTGCTCGCAAGCCTACCGGCCTGCACCATCCTGCCTCTTCAACTGATTCAGAACGCAGCTGCCCGGCTTGTGTTCAACCTCCCGAAATTTTCACATGTCACCCCCCCTGTTGAGGTCACTCCACTGGCTGCCAGTTGCAGCCAGGATCAGGTTCAAAGTTCTGACCCTGGCCTACACTGCAGCCAATAGGACAGGCCCTATCTACCTGCAGGACTTGATTCAGAACTATGTTCCTGCTCGACCGCTTCGCTCATCTACTGCAGGGCGACTTGCACTTCCCCCCCTCCGTGTAAATGGTACTCGCTCGTCCCGACTGCGGAGCTTTTCCACCCTAGCTCCCCAGTGGTGGAACGAACTTCCCATTCCCCTACATTCCATGCCAACCCTGCCTACTTTCTGTCGTGGCCTGAAAACGCACCTTTTCAGACTCCACCTGGACTAATACTTAGCTAGGACCTCATGGTTTGTGTTCTTGTTGAACTATGTACTCAGGATAGTCAAGTTTATAATGGTTAGAATAGAATTGTATTAGAGCTGATTTACCCAGTTCACTGTGAACTGCATTGTGTTCATTACTAGGGATAGCTGCTACTGTATGTGAAGAATGTGCTTTATCTGTTCTGTAGTTACTTCGATTACCTTTCTGTATGCACTTACTGTACGTCGCTTTGGATAAAAGCGTCTGCTAAATGAATGTAATGTAATATACAAATAAAAACATTTAGCATATTATTTAAAGTATGGTGTCACTGTCAATCTTCACATCAATGTAAATCTAGGGTATGCAAATTAAGACAGCTTTTCATCAACATGCAAGTTCACTGAATAATACCAGGCCAAAATAAAAGGGTGGGGGGGGGGTGCAGGTATAAAGGCTTCTTCACAGATCAATAAGGGTTGTTGCTGTTGGATTTAAGACTAATATAAACTTGTGTATGAACCGCTTTTGAATTAAATGCCTGTCTGTCTTGCGGGCTCTAGTACCTGCATACAAGAAATGAAGTGCACAATTTACACAAGTTATTTTAAATAACAGAAATTACATTTAGATATTACCTAAATTACATTACTGTTCTATACTTTATATTTTGTATTTTATGTATTGGCTTATAATCGTTTTAAATGATCAATAAAAATGTCACCGTACAGTACCTCTCCACAAGGGCTGCCTGCTCAGCTGCAAAGGATTTCTGCCCGGCCACCATGACCACCTTCAAGCTGGAGCCTTCAGCATAGGAGGAGAAAACTTTGACCTGATTGGTGGAAAGAGTTTAGAGAAGGTGCGATTCGACCTGATTGGCCAAAACGGTAGTGGTCTCTCACTTCGAGCAGGTTCCTCATCCATTTAATAAGAGGTGTGAAAAGACATCAGAGTGCCATGGTCGTGGTTACCTGCTGTGCCAGCTCTTTGGTTGGCAGCACCGCCAGGGCCCGGACTTCACGCACCACCCGCTGTGTCAAGGCCTAGAGAGATAAGCATGAGCACAGCCGAATGTTTAATGCACAGACACCGTCTCCCCCAGAGTATTGTCATATCCTGTGATATGGTCCCAACCTGAATGACTGGGATGACGAATGCCAACGTCTTGCCGCTCCCAGTAGGTGCAGACACACAGATTTGGCAAAATTTTATCTGAAAAAATAATAATTTTGGTTTTAAGGTGCACTTATTACTAATTACTAACCAGTTATGGAAGTTTGCCATCTGTCAAGTTAGGGCATGTCCCATACCTATACAACACAGAGAGTTTATCACTTTTCAGTGTTTCCTACAGAAATAAGCACAATGACCACAGACTCTCAGCCCTTGAGAACATTTAAACCTCATTTCCGCTTCCTGGCGCATCTTCATGATATCGTGCCTTCACGTATTCAGCGTTGGTTCTAAGAAAGATTCTATCTTTTCCCCTACTTCTCTTCCTACTCTCTGCTACTGGGAGAGTGAGAGGTTTATTTTGATTTAATTTATTTTTCACCTATTTATCGGGCGTTATAGTCTACGTTCCCGAAGAGGATTCTTTTTTTAATCTCTGGACACCACATTTCATAAAATAAATAAATAGGCTACGTTTCCAGTCCCATGAGCAAAGAGACTCTGTCCATGTAAGCCTATACAGAATTACCCAAAGTAAATAGGTCTATGTATTAAGGTATCTTAACAGGATCTTTATGAAAAGAAATGACACTCCTTATCCATTGCTTCAATGTACTTGCTCTGCTTGCACTCGCTCCATCACACTGCTTTTCTAGTCCGCTAATAAATAAATAGGTTTATATTAATGTTGCATTGGGATGGCAGGTATGCCATCTGCTAAGTTACGGCTTGGCGGGGCATGCCCCATACCTCTACAGCACAGAATGTTTGCCACTGTTCAGGGTTTCCTACATAAATATCCACAATGACCACAGACTCTCAGTCCATAAAAACATTAACTTCTGTACATTTTGACCTCATGTACCCACAAAGAATTAATGTACAACGCCATACATCCACACAATAATAATACCTGCAGGGTATTTAGGTTCCTCACTTCCGGTTATCCGGTGCTTGTTTGTCTTTCGATATTGCATTCGAGCCAGGTATAGCCAGGTACTAGCGACCTCCTGATATTAAACTTTGTTTATTTTCATGAGGGACTTGCTATTAGCTATTTATTCAGGTATAGGATTTTTTTCTCCTGTTAGCGTTCTGCGTTATTTATTTTGTCCATGGCTGTTATCACAGAGACAGTTTTTTGTCTTTGTACATTTGTTTTGGTTTTACACTATTCCGGCTCTGAGCTAAGGTAGCCGAAGGTGTTTTTTTGTTTGATAGATTTTCCATTCTAGCTCATTATGTGAACTTTTGGCTGTTTAGCCTTAAAGAATTAAGTTCCTGTTTTTTTGTTTCTTTTCTTTTATTATTTTCTCTCCCATTTATTGGTCCTCACGGTTGTGAGCTGACTTGTTCTGATTCCCCCACCTTCGCGTTTAAATCTCCGAGCCATTAAAGACCCTTTACAAACTTGTCATTTTCACATATTTTTTCCTTCTTCTTCTTTTTCCTGCCTCCATACCTTCAAAGAACAATTCTTCCCATTGGATAACATGTTCATGCTCATGCTCAGCCAATAAAAACATCTGATAGTATTCGGATTGCTCCAAAACGCCTATATGGTGCGACAGTCCTTATGCAGCCACTTTGGCTCAGCGCTTAAGTTGCCCTTTTTGATATGGACGACCTGGGTTCCGGTACCAACAGTTTGACTTCAATTTTTTTTCCTTAATGTGGAAAACACATTTTTATATGTTAAAATGCATAATGTTAGGGCCAAATTACAATAAATCACTTAGGAAAGTTTGGATAGTATTGCTTTGGAATAAAGTTAGTTTAATTAGTGTGAGCTAGGATAGGATAGGTTAGTTGTAACTTGGCCACATTTTGATATCAATACTTTTAAAAGCAGGTCTAGTTTTTGCAAATTGGAATTAAGGACTTACAGACTAGCTTTGTAGGCTATGCGTGAGTAACTTGACATTTTTGCTGAGATATTGCTTTGTTCAATTTTTGTCTGATTGAAATACAGTCAGTAAATAACAGTAACAGTTTTAGGAGAGTGTATATGTGATGGCGAAAGAGAGGAAGTTGCAGAGGAGATGTAGAAATGCCTTGCGGTGTAAAACTACTTTCTTGCTTTCAAAGAAAAACTCAACTTGAGAGCATCCGGAAGCTGCTGATTTCTGGAATCAAGTTAAACTTTACCCTCAGTTCTTTATTGAGCCTTTCCGTATTCTCTGTTGGCATTATTATGAATTCACCCTAAATTTCTCATTACAGCAGAAAGACTGAATAGCTGCCCTCACTGCTGCATAAGGAGTTACTAATCACCTCAGCACACCCTACCATGACTACAAAGCACACAGACCTTCCTACACATGATGTATAAGGAGTTACTAATCACCTCAGCACACCCTACCATGACTACAAAGCACACAGACCTCCCTACACATGATGTATAAGGAGTTACTAATCTCCTCAGCACACCCTACCATGACTACAAAGCACACAGACCTCCCTACACATGATGTATAAGGAGTTACTAATCGCCTCAGCACACCCTACCATGACTACAAAGCACACAGACCTTCTTAAACATGATGTATAAAGAGTTACTAATCACCTCAGCACACCCTACCATGACTACAAAGCACACAGACCTTCTTACACATGATGTATAAGGAGTTACTAATCACCTCAGCACACCCTATCATGACTACAAAGCACACAGACCTCCCTACACATGATGTATAAAGAGTTACTAATCACCTCAGCACACCCTACCATGACTACAAAGCACACAGACCTTCCTACACATGTTAGCAATCAAATTTATTGCTTTTCGTGGTCAAGGAGGTAGATCAAGGATACTCTTCAATTCAATTCGAAAGATTAAATCACTTTGTATTTATTGTGTCAGCTCATATCTTAACAGGAGTATACAATGGGTTAGTACATCTGTGGTCCTCTGGTAGCGCGCGCTCGAAGCGCGCTCTCGCGCACGCTCCTACTTATATACTGTAAAGTGAAAGTTAGTTCATCACTGGGCGTATAATTCAAACCAATCAAACCTTTAGAATTACTCATGTTCAGCTCATGGCTTGTATTTTTCCACAGGGTTTGCTAGGATAGAATCTTATCTTTTGTAGCAAACCCTTTTTCTGAGGAATGTTTCACAGGACATCTTCCTGCAGCCCCCCTCTCAGAACTCTCATAACACAGGCCCAAGGTCACCCATTCTCAACTACCACAGACAAGTTTATATATTCTATTTACAACCTGTATTTTTATAGGATTAAATGTCCGAATCCCACAATTCCCTCCTTTGATCCCTTGGGATCAACACTATACGGCGGTAATTCAAGCTTGTATGGGTGATATCTTTACTCAATACCTGAAGCAGTTACACATTGCAAACCCAGTTTTCTTAATTTTATTTATTCTAACTATCAGGGTTATAATACTGGCACAGCGGTAAGCAATGATGTCAGAGCTCTTACTTAATCACCAGGAAAACCTCATAGGCAAAACCACAGAACTCCAGACTGAGTCTGCTGCTGGTGAGGACATGTCTCTGTCCGATATCCATCTTAAGCGATACTCCTTCATTTTTAATACATTTTACTTTTTACCCTTCTATCAAGAGGAAAGAAAATCCTAGCATTTTGGCAACAGTGCATTGGCAGCTTTTTCTAAACATTTTATCACAATATAGTTACATGGGGGTTTCTTCTTCAGGGGTTGGTGCATGTCCCGCATTGGTGATGATTTCTACAATTTGTGGCATCACAATCATTTGGTGTTCAGGTCCTAAGGTGCCATCAGAGTTAATATCTGCTGGAGTATACCCACGAGCCTCAAGCTCCTCGTACAGCACAATCGCTGACTCTCCAAACCAATAGGCATTACTGAATTTCTCATCATCTCTCAGGGCCAATAAGAGGTTTGGCTTTTCTGGGTGATAGATGGCAGCCCACTCCCAGCACCGCCATCCTGACCCTCCTCCCTGGGCATGTTTACAGTGGGGATTTCCAATCGGGCAATTGGGGGTGTAGGGAGGATCTGGTACCTCCCACACGGTTGGCATTGGGGGTTCCCATAGCCCATCACTGTATGGCGCGATAATTCCCCAGTCCTCTCCTATGTTTTCACCTGTTTCATGGGAATAAACTGGCAACATCATTAGTGCATCACTTCCGGGCTCATCTTCCTCCGCTACTGGGGCAGAGGGGACTTCATCATCGTAAAAATAGGGTGTAATCTGGGCTGCTTGGTATTTCGGAGGTGGGGTTTCTTCCTTAGTTAATGCTTTTTCAATTGTTTTCGTGACTAGGGTTCTTATGCATGGTATACAACAACATCCACAAGTGATAAATATAGCTACAGCTATGGCTATGCCTATGAATATTTGTCCAATCATAGTGCCCCACTTTCCAAAAGTATCTGATAGCCATGTTGTTACTGGGTTTTTTATTCCTGTTGGTCGTTATCGGGAAGATAGCAGAGAAAAGTGGGAAACTCTCAAATCCTGCTGCGACTTCATCTGCTAATTTATATTCATCAGGTATGTTTCTAGCCTGTCCAATGGAGTCTATCCAAATACCACTATTTTCCCCTCCCCATGATAATACAGATCTCCTACGCCTGTTTCCATATTGGTGTTTTACAGGGATTTCTTCCAGAATGTCTAACGCATTTGAAAGTACCAGAGTCTGCGCGCTTAAGCTTATCAGGGCACATGTGCCTGACCATTGTGGGGGCAGCCAATTGAACAGTCTTCTTCCTCCACAATACCACCAGACGTCAGCTCTGGATTGGGTGAGCGAGGTTACCGTGTTATTTTTTGTCAGATCAACAGTTTTGTCACACTCTTTTAGGGTCCCAAGAACCATTCTGCCACCGCCTGTGTTATTGTTTTTGAAACATGTTAGTGGAGGTATTACATCAGTTTGAAATATTGGTGGGGTCACATTACCTGGGGCTATGGGGACTATTTGTTCCCATACTGCACAGCTTTTGGTCGGATTCTCATTACTCATAGCTGACAGCAAACACTCGATATCTTTACCTGGGGAGGTCATATTTCTTGCATATTGCTCAAACGGGGAAGGGGTAAGCAGGAGGCTGGGCCTGCCTTTAGTACATACAATACAGTCAGTTTTTCCTGTTTGATGTGCATAATGTGCAGCTTGATCAATCCATGCATTTTTATTAGTATATCCTGTTTCAATAGCCAATACTCTTTGAAATGACATTTTATTAGTATCAAATTTCTTTACCACTGCTGAGTCTGAATGGGGTTCAGTCTTATTTTCTTTTATTGTGGGCTTTTGGGTAATTTTGGAACCTTCACCTTTGTCGGGGGCTGGTGTCTCTGCTTCCACTAGATCTATTCTGAATAGTCCCAATGGGTCCTTTCCAGTTATTTCTACTCCTAGTAATAGGTAGAATGTTAATTTGTCCTGGTGTGCCTTGGAGTCTGCCCCCCTACATTTCTGTCTATCATATCCTTTCATGGCCCAGGGGTTTTCCATTCCTTTCCTTGTTGTTAGTATTATTGGATTCACTTTTCTAGGATCTGTCACGCTGGTCAACTGTCCCCTTATTATGGAGATTCGTTTTTGTAATTCCCCGAATGCACCCTTCTTTTTCCCAATATACCCATCCCTTACTTGATACAATCCTGTACTCCAGAACATTTGTCCCCACCCCAGTCCTGTTCCCCTAAATGACCTCATCCACGGATCCCTTGTGGGATACCCTCCTTCACCAAACACTCCTATATATATATCATATCCTCTGTATCCCTCGGGGTTCCTTCCACAGTCTATTATATCACATAAGTCAAATTGAAATGTGTTGTCCATTGTTTTGTCTACTTTTAATATTACTTTTGCTTCACATGGGTCTTTCTTTGTTGCACTTACCATTGTTATCATCAATATTATTGTAGTCACTAAGGCAGATAACCTGGGCACTTTAGTTATTTCCAGATTTATCCAGGGGAATCGAATTGATCCTAGAAACAGGAAGCTCGCTGACATTATGAAACACACCTTAGTTTCCCTCCTCATCAGAACTGTAGTGGACATCTTTGAGATGATCCCTAATTTCCCTTAAAGGTTTTTTCGGTGTGGGTGCTTTGGAACAGTGTGCGAAATGGTGCCAGACTGGAGCGCTCGTATTACCGTCTTGGAACACTCTTACCGATCTGTTAGTTGCGTCTGTTACCTGGACCGGTCCTGTCCAATGTGGGAGGTTCCACCCTGGTCGTCCTGGAACCTTGAGGTAAACCCACTCTCCTACCGAAATGGGCTCTGTGTCTTGTTCTGTTTTCAAATCTGGTCGTCCTGCATTAGCAACCTGCTGAGATAAGACTCTTGTCATTTGTTCTAATACCCGCATATATTCTGTCAGATGAGTTTGAAAAAGCTCATGAGTGGGCACTATGTTGGGGTCCTCTAATGGACCTGGCATTGGTCTTCCTGTCATTAACTCATGTGGGGAGAGGAATGTGTCCTTGGCAGGGGTTTGTCTCATGGAAAACAGGACCAGTGGTAGTGCTTCAGTCCATTTCAGTGTGGTTCCAGTCATAGCTTTGGCCAATTTTCGCTTTATTGTCTGGTTGGCTCTTTCTACAATACCCTGTGATTGGGGTCTGTAGACGCTTCCGAATCTGTGTTTGATTCCATAGAATTCTTCCACTTTTTGTAAGTGTTCGTTTCTAAAATGTGATCCATTGTCTGAACAGATCACTGTAGGGACGCCATATCGGGGTATAAGATCCTGTACCAACCAATCCACTACTGTCTGGCTGTCCTCTCTTTTGGTGGGTATTGCTTCTACCCACTTAGTAAACCTGTCAATTACCACTAACAAATATCTGTAATTTGTCGGAGTGCGCATGTTCATTCCCATGTCAGTGTAGTCAATGCATATTTCCTTCCATGGTGCTGTGGGCACCGGAAATTTCAACAAGGGATGTGGAATTGTTCTTTTATTGTTAAATGTGTTGCAGACTGCGCATTCTGCCGTATAATTTGCAATCATTTCTTTTAGCTGTGGACACCACCATGATTTCTGTATGTGCGTCAACATTATCTTTTTCCCTATGTGGGTTTTCCCATGGGCTTGCTCTATTAGCAATTGGGCCAACCTTGCTGAGGCCACTAATTTTCCTTCTGAGGATCTCCATAGTTCAATTTTACTTCCAGTTTTGTCTCCTGGTATTATCTGTTTTGTTGCTCCTAACGCAATCCACTGAGACTTCTCCTGGGGGCTTGCAGCCTCTTGTAACTGTGCAAAATGCTGTACTTGTGCTGTGTCTAATTGTACATGCTTGATTTGTGTTTTCTCCTCGGTTTCTTTCAGATTCGGGCATTCGTGTAATGTGTCATGCTTTATCAGTACCTCAGGTACTTCTCCCTCCTTTGGTTCTTCTAGAACCAATGAAATGTCATGTTTAGCCGTCTTTGTTCCGCTTCGCAGTGTCACCAGTTGTTTAGTGACGTAACCACTCACATGTTTGACCCAGTAGTCTGCAGCGCGGTTGCCTACTGCTTCCTTGTGTGCTCCAGACGCGTGACCTGCGACTTTTATGACCGCGACCTCCTTTGGGTCCTGTACTGCTTGTAACAGTTCTTTTAAATAAGCTTCATGTTTAACCGGAGTTCCAGCAGCAGTGAGGAAATTCCTCCTTTTCCAAGCTGGTCCGTCCAAGTGGACGGCCGTGTATGCATATGCTGAATCTGTGTAAATGTTGACCTTGAGGTTTTTAGCTAATTGTAGCGCCCTGGTGAGTGCCACAATTTCAGCAACTTGTGCTGATGCCGGTTGAGGTATTATGTGGCCCTCAACCAATTGAGATTGATCGTCACTAATCAGTTGGTCATGTGCCATGTCGGGGAGACTGACGACTGCATAGGCCGCTATATTTCCGTCAGGTCCTTTGTGGCAACTGCCGTCCGTGAACAGTTCCCAGTCAGTGTCCGTCATTGCTTCAGTATGTAAACCAGTTCGTAAGGAACCTGCTCTCCTAATCAGTGGTGCACAGTCATGTGGTTCACTCCCGGAATTAACACCTGATGTCATATTGGCAACTGTGGTTGACCCTGGCACATATGAGATGTGAGCTGCTGTCAATATTTTTGAAATTTTGATTTTACGAGTGTTTGAGAAACTGAAAGCGCCTGCAGCTATTAATGATGCTACTCCGTGATCCGTGTTGATCTGCAACGGGTGGCACATGACTATGTGTGCAGTTTTTTCAACTGTTTTGGATAGTGCTGCCAGAAAACGAGTACAGTTCGGTTGTCCCAATTCCACTGAATCCAATTTACAGCTGTAATACAGCAGGATCTTTCTCTGAGAATTATCTTTTTGGTAAAGTATGCCATTTACAACACCTTCGTTTTCTGACACATCCAAATGAAAGGTTTTGTCATAGTCTGGCGTGGCCAAATGGGCTGCCAACCCTAGTTCCTGTTTAGTTCTGGAAAATGCCTTAGAGGCATTCTCTGTCCATTCCAAAATGCCTCGCAGACTTCGACATCCTGCTTTGTTAATCAAATCTCGCAAGGGTTGTGTGACGCCAACGTAATCTTCAACATACGTTCGACTGTATCCGCACAGGCCTAGAAAGGCCAACATTTCCTGTACTGTGTTTGGTTGTTTATATGCCAGAATACTTTGCCTATGTGTCTCGGTCAGGGTTGTCCCTGCTTGTGTGATTATTCTCCCTAGGAAAATAACGCGCTTGCGTGCAATTTGGCACTTGTCCCTTTTTACTTTAAAGCCTGCTGTGGCCAAAGTTTTGAGAATTGCTTGGGCAGCTTCTAAATTTTCCTCGGGTGTTTCAGAACTTATCAACAAATCGTCTACGTATTGGATCAATGTGGATCCCTTTGGTAACTTGATACTCTGCAGTATCTGACGCAATGCTGTGTTAAACAGACCCGGACTGTCTTTGAACCCTTGAGGCAGCCGTGTGTATGTGTATTTGGTTCCCTCAAAAGTGAAAGCAAACCATGGCTGGCATTCTTCGGCTAATGGAAGGCAGAAAAAGGCATTTGCCAAATCGATCACAGTAAAGTACTTGTGTTCAGGTTGTATAGCTCGTATTGCTACATACGGGTCAGGTACGGGCAAACCGAGTGTGGTTGTGGCATTATTGATTCTTCGCAAGTCATGTACCATTCGCCATCCTTTCCCTTCTGCTTTTGGGACTGGTAGGATGGGTGTATTCCATTGTGAGTACGGTAGTTTTTTCAAAATTTTTGCTTCCAAAAGACCTGTTATGGTTTCCCTAATGCCTTCAATTTGCTGTGGTTTTAGCGGATATTGTGGGTTCCAAATGGGTTTGTTCAAATCCGGTTTTAGTTTAAGGGTGACCTCACCCTCTATTTTCCCTACATCATGAGGACCTGTGGTCCAGATGTGTTCTGGGATTGTTGCCAACATGTCATCAGTGCCTTGGTGATTCACATCTTCACTCATTGTTTTACGAATTCTCACAATCGTCTCCGGAATTCCCTGCGTCATGTCATGCACATAAATCCTAGTGTATTTGCCACTTGTACTCCTAGATACTCCGGGAATGGTCGTTTCGGTGTACGTCTCTGAACATGCCTGCTTAATCATGGGGCCTAGTGCTTTAGCTTCACATCCTTCGGATATTGCCAAGGATATGTGTGGTACTGCATTCTCTCCTAACCTGTACCATTCCATTTGTTTATCATTTAGGAGGGCAGCAGCCGCTACACCCTCAGGACCAATGTAGAGGTATTTAGCCTCTATCCTCTCTATTTGTCCCTTCTTACACCCTTCCCACAAGTCCTGGTAATCGGTGTCATCTGTACAGTCATAATTGTAGGTCATGTGTATTTCATCGGCTGGCTGTGCGAAGGTTCCCATTGTGTTAATGAACGGAGTCCACTCCGCCATTTGTGCCAAAAGACCGGGACATGAGGCATCCTGTAGCAGCCTTGTCCAATAGATGCGAACCTCAGTTTGTATCATTTCGGTGTTAGGCGCATGTACGATGTATTGTCCAATTGGATTAGTGGGTGTGATTTGAATTTGATTTTGTAGTGGACATTGGACCAATAGTCCATCAGCGCTACAGAGAATTGTCATATTAAATTTAGTCATCAAATCTCGTCCCAACAATGGTATAGGACACTTCGGGGCATACAGGAATTTATGATTTACCCTTTGGTTTCCTATCTGAATAGGAATGGTCGTGGTGTACGAAGTTTGTTCAATTTCCCCAGAGAATCCTACTGTAGCCGCCGTGTCATTTGAGAGTTTAATTTCATTCCCCAATTTGGTGAGAGTGGAGATGCCTGCTCCAGTATCTATCATTAAATTTACATGTTTTCCGTTTATTACAGCTTTTACTAACGGTGGTGTCATTGGTGCTGTCAGGGTAGGTTTAAGCGGCTGAGATTCTCCGGGGCACCGTCAGTACCCTGGATACTGTGTCTCCTCACACCACTCCTGATCCTCATAATACACGGGTGCCTGCACGCTAGTATGTTGGGTGTTGTCAGATGTTTGATTTACGTGTGCTGGATTTGGGCCTGGTCGCCATCCTCCCAAATGACCTCTACCTCTACTAGGCCCTCCTCTTCCGCGGGGGGCACTAAAATTACCTCTGCCTCGGGACTGTGTCGCAACTGGGTACGCATAGTTTCCATTGTTTGGAAGCTGGTCTGCCTTTGGGTTATAAAAACAACGCCGTTGAGAATGTCCGGTTTTGCCACAATACCAACATATCAATGTTGGCCTATTTCCCCATTGCTGCGGCTGAGGGGCATAGTTTTGTTGGGGGTATGTTTGTGGGGTGGGCCCATAGGTCACCGGGGGAGCTGCTGGAGTCGGTTGTGGGTTTGGGGCAGTTATCGTGGGCGCAGCTGCTGGCACCGCCTGTGGTGCTTGAGCTATCGGGGTATTCAGTATTGCTTTAGCAGTTTCAGACGCGACCGTTTGTTTGATCAAATTATCAATTTGGAGTTTCAGAAGTTTAGTCTGTAGCGAGGAGGATTCGTCGTCTTTGACTAATTTACGTTCGCGATCTTTGTTTACATTATGCACTATGTGATCTTTCCACAGCTGTTCAGAGAGGGAATCCAATCCCACTACATCTCCTAATTTTGCCTGAACCTTTAGGGGGAGTCCATTTTGCACTCCATGACGGAAATGTCCATGTGCCGCATCACTCGCATCAGGTCGTTCTCCTGTGGCCGTTTCCCACAGTTTAAATGCACGTTTGAGGTACTCATGGACCTCTTCGTCAGGGCCCATTGTCAGGCTGGCCAGTGCTGTGTAATCACGCTTGGTAGGGAACAACTGTTTTATGATTTTCCAAAAAGTGGGGCGCACTTGATCAAAATCCCCATGTCCCATTTCAGACCTGGTTTGTGTCGCGTTTTCGCACTGGTGTAGCATAGCTAGCTGGCCTATTTTGATTAGCACTGCGCGCACATCTAGTAAGGCAAGGGTGTCTTGGGCTGTTTGGAGTTCAAATTCTGCTATCCACAGTGCTCCTCCCTTCTCTATTGGGGGTAGCTTAGCCAATACTGCGTCAATATCCTGTCTTGCCCATGCTTCGTACACATGTTTGCGTCCTTGCATTACTAGTGGGGCCTGCACCTCTACTTGGGGTAATGCGATATGGGTGGAAGTAGCACCTATTTCAGATGGATTAAACCGCGGTGTTGTTTGATTCCTGGCTCCACTTTCTGGGTATACGAAAGGGTTGTTTCGCTCCCGTCTCTGCTCATGGTAACCTAATTGCTCAAATTCTCCATTTAGGTTTACCACTCCTCCTGGTGTCCTTGCTGCAGCTCGCATCTGCTGCTCTTCCCTACTCTTGTGGCGACCAGCTATTTGATCATTACTTTCTATGTAGCACTCAGTCTCTGCTACTTGTTCCATCTCTACTCGATTCATCATGCTTTCTGACATTCCTTGATGCTGCCGTACCTTTAAGTCAAGGCCGGTAACCGTCACTGTTCCTGAGTGCCCTGCGGCTGACTCATAACGATCCTTGTCTATACTTTCCTCATCACTCCACTCACTTCTACTTGCTTCACTTCCTACGGGGCACACCTCATATGTGCTCATACGGGGTGGTTCTCGTTCTGTACAATTATTTCCAGTCATGGAAATGTCTCCTAGAGCGCTACGTTCTGACACACGTGCAGGGGCAATGGTGGGTGTTTGGTCATGGTTAAGCCTGCTTTCTTCATTTCTCACGACCTGTTTTGAGAGATCTATCGCGGTGGTCATGGTGTTTTTCATGTATCCCATCAACTCGGCAGTTTGTAAGCTTTGACGCTGCATCATGCTAAGCATGCTATCCATGTTTGGTATCTCTATGTTTAGTTGTCCATCTAGAACATTTAATACCGGGGCTTGCATTACTGGGGCTGAGGGTGGGGGAGAACGGCTTTCCAAAAAAGGAGGACGGCTCTCGCCATAAGGAGGCGGAAGTGTGGAGAGTGCCGGATATAAACTTCTCTTCTGGGGTATGGGTAACACTGGGGTCTCTACCGGGGTAGTAGGCTGCTTACTTTCTGTCAGTTTGCTCTTGACAGCCTGTATGGCCTGCAATTGAGTGGGTCCATGATTCTTCGGAATCAAGGCCCCCAGAGCTAATAGTAGCTCTTTTTTAAGCATGCATTTGTTACGGAGTTTCTCATGATCTCTAGCACTGGCCTTGGGAAATGTCTTTCCCTCCAGCTTGCCTTCCTCTGCTATCATGGACTGTTGAACTTGTTTGACAAGTTCCTGGCGCTTTTTCTCAGACAAAAATGGTTTGTCTGGCTCGGGGAACCATCCCAATTTATTCCACTCGGCTAAATATTTAGTCCATTTATCACGTCGTTTTTTCAATTCCTGGGCACATAGTTTAGTACTCAGATTGTCCCATAGTTTATTCAGTACTTCTACTGTAGTAGCCATATTAAAAAAAAATATATATATTTTTATTTTTTTATTTTTTTTATTTTAAATTTTTTTTTATTTATTTATTTATTTAAATATTTATTATTTATTCTGTAGAATTAGATATTGACTCGTTTTAATTTCTACTTCTTACTAGATATGTTTGCTTAGGATCCACAATTTAACAGTTCTAATTAAATTAACACAACCTTATTTCCCTTAATTATTCACCAAATATCAGTTATATTGCAGTCATTGGCTGTGATCCGCTGTATTCAGTTACTCATTTAATTTTCTCAATGCCTCATAACGTCTGCATTAACAGAAAATATTTTCACTGAATCAGTATCACGAAGGATCACAATGACTGGCCGCGTCGTGTAGAAAAACACACCCACAGTTTTGTGACGTTAGAGTTTCCTCTCAAGGACTACAAGTACCAGTTGTCTTGTGCCGCGACTTCTGGCGACTTAGTCAGCTTCACAAAATTTTCTATCCCCTTTTTCCTTTTAATACAGCAGATATACAAAAAATAAAAAATAAAAAACTCAAAGACCTGTTTATGAATCAAAACTGTATTCCATGAATCAAGTCCTTTTGTATGTTTTCACTCGTGGATTTAGCGCAATTCTAGCTCGACTGTCCGGTTCGAGTTACCTCAATACATTAAATGTCGACTATTTGGTTCGACGGACCTTACATTGATATCACTAGATCAATGTATACCACAGTAATTTGCGTATTTTCGTTTCAGAGGTGCATATGCGTCGCATCACTATGTAACTATTGATACTGGCTCAGAATCCTAAGGCTGAATTCGTTTCCAAAAGACTACGCACTTAGTATCTCAATACATAGGTCCCACAAATAATGGACCCGCAAATTTTTAATTACACACAACCAAAGAATATTTTATTCTGTGTCTTCCCTGCACTTTTTATCCTTATTCTTTGTCAAGTTGGGTCATGGAATACACCTTAATCCATTTATATTCGTTCTGACAAATTTAGTTTTCACAAATCAGTTTTATATCTAGAATTTTGGAAATAGTCAGTTATATTTCTCAGACATTCTCTAAAATTCTATGCAGATTTTATGAAAAAGGTTCTGCTTACCTTATCTTTTTGAGGCCTCAGAATGTCCAAGAGATTAAACCAGCAATTTCTTTTCTTTTGGACTCCGAGATCCCCGACCTTCCTCCCCACGTCGGGGTCACCAGCTGTTAGCAATCAAATTTATTGCTTTTCGTGGTCAAGGAGGTAGATCAAGGATACTCTTCAATTCAATTCGAAAGATTAAATCACTTTGTATTTATTGTGTCAGCTCATATCTTAACAGGAGTATACAATGGGTTAGTACATCTGTGGTCCTCTGGTAGCGCGCGCTCGAAGCGCGCTCTCGCGCACGCTCCTACTTATATACTGTAAAGTGAAAGTTAGTTCATCACTGGGCGTATAATTCAAACCAATCAAACCTTTAGAATTACTCATGTTCAGCTCATGGCTTGTATTTTTCCACAGGGTTTGCTAGGATAGAATCTTATCTTTTGTAGCAAACCCTTTTTCTGAGGAATGTTTCACAGGACATCTTCCTGCAGCCCCCCTCTCAGAACTCTCATAACACAGGCCCAAGGTCACCCATTCTCAACTACCACAGACAAGTTTATATATTCTATGTACAACCTGTATTTTTATAGGATTAAATGTCCGAATCCCACACACATGATGTATAAGGAGTTACTAATCTCCTCAGCACACCCTACCATGACTACAAAGCACACAGACCTTCCTACACATGATGTATAAGGAGTTACTAATCACCTCAGCACACCCTACCATGACTACAAAGCACACAGACCTCCCTACACATGATGTATAAAGAGTTACTAATCACCTCAGCACACCCTACCATGGCTACAAAGCACACAGACCTTCCTACACATGATGTATAAGGAGTTACTAATCACCTCAGCACACCCTACCATGACTAGAAAGCACACAGCCCTCCCTACACATGATGTATAAAGAGTTACTAATCACCTCAGCACACCCTACCATGGCTACAAAGCACACAGACCTTCCTACACATGATGTATAAAGAGTTACTAATCACCTCAGCACACCCTACCATGACTACAAAGCACACAGACCTCCCTACACATGATGTATAAAGAGTTACTAATCACCTCAGCACACCCTACCATGGCTACAAAGCACACAGACCTTCCTACACATGATGTATAAAGAATGGTCATCTGTGATAGAGGACGTTTTGCATATTTTCTGAAAATGATTCTATGGCCTCTCGCTTGCTGCTGCTGCAAAGCCAGGTGAACCTGTTTCACTGGAAAAAGTACAGAAGCCGTTGGACGCCATGAATGAAGGGAAGTCCCCTACAGTGGATAGAAATTAAGATGAATCTTATCTTTCTGGGTACATATCGCCGTAACCTGAGAAGACGTCTCTCCGCTTGCTCTGCTTGCTTCCGCCTTTGCTTTCATTTAAACTATTTTATTTTATTTTATCTGATTTCATTTACTTGGTTTTATCTTTCTACACGTTAGCCCTTATTTTATTTTCCTAGTTTCTACGATGCTGTCCTGGAACTTTTAAATTCTAAATTCTACGCTGAACTCAACATCATAGCATAGCCTCTGTAGCTCAGAGTGCAGTTACCGGAGCTAACTAGGCTACACATAGTCACAACAACAGACTATGAAACACACGGACTGTGTTAGCTGTCGTGACCTGAGATCTAAAGTCACGGAGTTAGAATCTCGGATATCTACACTTTATTCTATCAACGAAAGTGAGAAATTCATCGACGCTATAGCTTGTAGCACAAACTCCGGTAGACCCAAATCTCCACCAGACTATCCTGAGGCTTCTGGGGGGCTTGATGAGAAGGAATGGCCGGCCCTCGCTGCGTCCACACCACACCGAGCATGGATCCGACCTATGTGATCGAAACGGGTAAGGAACTCTTCCCGCATTCTATCTCCCCCCATTCAACTCCAAAACAGCTACGGACCTCTGATGACCATTCATAAAGATTCTTTCGTAGCTCTGCCTAGAGCTAAGCGCCAGCGTAGCACTAGCGGGGCTGAATATGAGGAAACTACCGTCCCATCGACACACACTGTACCAACGCTGACACGTCCTGCTCAGTTCCGCCCGGGTAACATCAACTATACACCTTCGCCCTCTCGGATTATCAATCACAGGTACTCTATCACAGCTCATGATACTAGCAGGGAAACTATTGTTGCTAATAGTAGCTCAGCAGCTAATACTGACAGGGGAACTGCTATTGTCGCTATCAGTGGCACAGCAGCTAACCCTAGCAAATAAGCTAACATCGCTAACGCCGCTAGCACAGAAGCTAAAGCTAGCAGGGCAAATGCTACCAGACCACCAGTAGCTAATACTGCTAGCATTGGCACTGAGACTTTTCAAGGATGTTATACTACTAACCCAAACATAGGCCCCACAGCTACTGATAACACGAATGGTGACGTGGTGACTGAGAACACGATGCCACAGTTGGACACCATACTGATTGGGGACGCCATGACAAAACATGTGAGACTGGCTAAGACTGAAAACATCTGTCTTAGCAACACATCCATTGAAGAGCTGACGTCAACACTACCAACACTCCTAAACAACAAGTCATGTGACTCCAAGATTATCATCCACACTGGCTCTTTTGATATCCTGCACAAAAAAACCGGAACTGAGATACTTAAATACCAGTTCACCCAGCTTCTGAACGCACTCCGCAGATTTCGAGATGTATCCATCAGTGGACCAATTGCATGCTTTCGAAGAGGAAAGGAAGTTTTCAGCAGACTGCTATCTTTTAACACATGGCTGGCGTCTATCTGCCAAACATGCACTTTGAGATTTATTGACAATTTCAATGTTTTTTGGAACTCTGCAGACCGTTTTCAAGCTGATGGACTCCACCCAAACCATAGAGGTTCGAGGCTACTAACAGCAAACATCAGCCACGCACTACTAACCACCATAAAGGGACTGGAAGTGGGAGGCGCCATTGGGGCACTGAACTCTATGAACGCTAAACACAATCGCAACCAAGCGCTGTTTCTGGAGGAAGCCCCAATTGACGCATCCCACACCGCCTACCGCAAGGACACTGACACTGCTCAGACCTCTATCCCCCTGACGGATTTCGTCATTGACATGGACATCCAGCGAGGAAAACACTGTTAGGACAGTCGCCATGCTATTTCATCAAACATACCGGTCATCATAAATAGCAAATGGCATGGTAAAATGCATGGTCACAACTACAAAATACATGAAATACGTCCTAGAAGTCTTAAAACTGTGCATGTTTCTCCTACAGAAATATCTCCTCCTGTCCCATCTCAAAATGCCCAGCAGATGAAACTGGCCCTCCTAAATGTCAGATCATTAAATAACAAAACCTTTCTAGTTAATGAACTGATTAAGGACAATAACTTAGACTGCATATGTCTAACAGAAACCTGGTTAAACGATGATACGGCAACGGCAACATTGATAGAAGCATGCCCGCCAAACTATAACTTTCATCAAGTATCTAGAAAATCAAAAAGAGGAGGAGGAGTCGCAGCTATCTTCTCATCAAAACTGTTGTTCAAAATCATTGACATGGGTAAATTCACAGCAATTGAATATCTTGCTACTGAGCTCACAACTGAACAAATACTACTTGTCATAATATATCGGCCACCCAAGCACTCACCAATATTTATGCAGGAAATGTCTGAACTACTATCAATATGTGTCACCAGATATGACAAAATAGTTCTAAACGGGGACCTCAATATTCACGTAAATAAAAAAGCAGACCCTAGAACTGTTGAGCTTTTAAATCTTCTAGACAGCTTCAATCTAACTCAACACATAACAGATTCAACTCACCGGCAAGGAAACACACTGGATTTAGTGATAACAACTGGACTGAACATCAATAATGTTTCAGTAACAGATCTACCACTCTCTGATCACCACTGTATTCTCTTTGATGTAACCATCTTAACCAGTATAACAAACACCACAAACCAATTCCTAATCCAAAAAAGATATTTAGATGATAAAGCTGTGGAAAATTTCTTAGAAGAAATGACTCTCTATAAGCCAAATCATGAATGTTCCCTTAACGAAATGGTAGAGAATCTCAATGATGCTCTATCATCGGTGTTAGATTCGGTAGCCCCATTGAAAACTAAAAAAAAGAAGTTGTCACATCGAACCTCCCCATGGCTCAAAATCAATAACGTTAGTGAAGCAAAAAGAAAATGCCGCGTAGCAGAGAGAAAATGGAAAAAATATCGATCGATAGACCCTGCAATGTAACCATGAGTAAGTTCACTTGTATCACAATGAGTGAATTATGCAAAACGGTCACTCAGTGCAATTCAACTACATCAGATGTCGATCCTATACCCACAATGTTTTTCAAGCGAGTGTTTGATGGTATCTCAAGCCCGGTACTGGAAATTATAAACACGTCTCTTAGAACTGGTGTCTTCCCAGAAAGCTTTAAAACAGCTGTTGTAAAGCCTATACTTAAGAAACCCAAACTGGATAACAACATACTAACAAATTATAGACCGATATCAAATCTTCCATTCATTAGTAAAGTGCTAGAAAAGATAGTCTCAATCCAACTAAACTCATTCCTCAATGAAAATAACATCTTAGAAATCTTTCAGTCGGGTTTCAGAAGATATCACAGTACTGAAACGGCTCTCACAAAATTAATTAGCGATCTCAGAGTAAACTCAAATGCAAATAAAGTCTCCATCCTTATCTTATTGGATCTCAGTGCGGCTTTTGATACCATTGATCATGCCATTTTAATCAATCGACTTGAAAAGCATATTGGGTTCTCTGATTGTGTATTGAACTGGCTCAAGACATATATCAGAGGAAGGAAGTTTTATGTTAGTCTGGGTAACAATGTATCAGAGAGACATGAAAGTTGCTACGGGGTTGCACAAGGGAGCTGCTTAGGTCCATTACTTTTCTCTCTCTATATGTTACCACTCGGTGACATCATTAGAGAATATAATGTAGATTTCCATAGCTATGCGGATGATACACAATTGTACATATCCGCTGAACCAAACGATACAACAGCAATTAAATCCATTACCAACTGCCTGTTGGCAATAAATAAATGGATGAATGCAAATTTCCTCAAATTAAATGAAGACAAAACTGAAGTTCTTCTAGTTGGTCCCAAATCAAAGAGAGAGATACTAACTAAAAACCTAGGAAGCTTAACTTCCTGGATTAAACCTGAGGTAACTAGTCTTGGTGTCATCCTTGACTCAGACTTGAACTTCAACTCCCACATAAATAAAGTGACCAAAACAGCTTTCTTCCACCTCAGAAACATAGCGAAGGTACGACCATTCATAACTCAAAATGATGCTGAGAAGCTAATTCATGCGTTCATATCTAGCCGACTGGACTACTGCAATGCACTTTTCACTGGTCTCCCCAAGAAAACCACTGAAAGACTCCAACTTATTCAAAACTCTGCAGCTAGATTACTAACCAAAACCAAGAGGCGAGAACACATTAGTCCAGTCTTAGCTACTCTACATTGGCTACCTGTCACCTTTAGAATTGACTTTAAGGTCCTCCTCCTCACATACAAAGCTCTAAATGGACAAGGACCTAGCTACATTGCAAACTCCCTAACAAATTACACACCAGCTAGAACACTCCGATCATCTGATGCAGGTCTATTAGAAATCAACAGAAACAGTTATAAAAAGATTGGTGATGCAGCCTTTGTTAACTATGCCCCAAAACTTTGGAATGCACTACCCTCAAATATCAGGGAAGCTAACACCTTAGAGATATTTAAAAGGCAGCTTAAAACATATCTTTTCACCAAAGCATTTGACTGACCCGCCTTCATCATTATCCCTAAATACTAGTTCCAGTTTTGCTGCACTCTGACTTGCACTTTTAATATTACTCTGCACTGAACACACTAATGTTTAATTTTAAATTTTATATTTTTAAACTTTAAATTTTTTAACTGCCACTATTTATACTCCATCCTTTGTTGTAACGAGATTATGGTAACTCAAGTAACCTATTAGAACACTAGGATCTGATATGATGTTTGATTAATGTGTTAATGTTTGTTTGAAACGAGATTATGGTAACTAAGTAACCTATTAGAACATTAGGATCTGATATGATGTTGATTATTATTTTATACCTTCCCCATTATATAAACTGCACTTGCTGCTTGCCTTACACTGTCATTATTTTATTGATGTAAAGCACTTTGAGCTACAATCCTTGTATGAAATGTGCTATACAAATAAAGTTTTATTATTATTATAATATTACAGCTCCACCCAGATTTGCATGCGATAAGTAAACATTCTATCGACAAAGGGTCATTCAGTAGACATCAATGCAACTACAGATACTTTCATATCTGCCAAAATAAAGGAATAATTTGCATAAATGAGGCATACAACATTTAGTGAAAGTAGGTGCTTCTACAGACATGCTTCTTCCTCATATTATGTTTTGGGTAAATTTGACCCGGTTCAATGTTTGACCTCTCTTAAACCCTTTGTGCAGAAGCTTAGTGACCATGCCGCTGGCACCATCATTTTGCTCAACTGAGACATTCGTTGCTCCTGCAGCAAAACTATTAGTGGAAATTACAAGCTCTGTGATAAGCCCTGCTCACTGAAATGCAAAATAAACATGTGAAATTATTGTCTTATTGTACCTGTCATGGATCGCGCCTTCCTTCCCTTATCTCCGTGTTTAGTATTCCGTTTTTTCATGTACCTTTACATCTATCAGATTTTTCTGTGTTCCGCTACGGGTTTTGCTTTCACCTCGGTGATTAGTGAGTTCACCTGTACTGCATTTCCTCTCACTATTTATACCCCGCTTCCTATTTTTCTCTTTGCTTCCATGTTATTTCACGTAACATTCGAGCCGGTAAAGGTATAGGAAGTTGTGCTGCTATCGACCGCTTTGCTTCTCAACGCGGGACTTGTTAGCAGTACAATTTAGAAAGAAAGCAAAGTGATCTTTTCTCTCTTATTTCAGAGCAGAGGTTTTTAGTTTCTTTGTTTTTCCACTCATACCTACGAGTGCTCTTACCCTACGTCTTAGGGGTCTGTTGAGTTTTTCTTTTCTTTCTGTTGTTAGCTCCACAAAAGGGAGTTTGATAAGTGTTACTGCTTATTTCGTTGTTTTGCTCGGATATCGAGTTCCTTGTTAGATAAGCGTTACTGCTTATTTTGTTGTTTTGCTCGGATATCGAGTTCCTCGTTAGATAAGCGTTACTGCTTATTTCGTTGTTTTGCTCGGATATCGAGTTCCTCGTTAGATAAACGTTACTGCTTATTTCGTTGTTTTGCTCGGAGTGGTAGAGTGATGAAACAGTCTTAGGGCATTGGGTTATTGCTGGTAGTGATGAAACAGACTTAGGGCATTGGGTTATTGCTGGTAGTGATGAAACAGTCTTAGGGCATTGGGTTATTGCTGGTAGTGATGAACCAGTCTTAGTGCATTGGGTTATTGCTGGTAGAGTGATGAAACAGTCTGAGGGCATTGGGTTATTGCTGGTAGAGTGATGAAACAGTCTGAGGGCATTGGGTTATTGCTGGTAGTGATGAAACAGTCTTAGAGCATTGGGTTATTGCTGGTAGAGTGATGAAACAGTCTTAGGGCATTGGGTTATTGCTGGTAGAGTGATTAAACAGTCTTAGGGCATTGGGTTATTGCTGGTAGAGTGATGAAACAGTCTTAGGGCATTGGGTTATTGCTGGTAGAGTGATTAAACAGTCTCAGGGCATTGGGTTATTGCTGGTAGAGTGATTAAACAGTCTTAGGGCATTGGGTTATTGCTGGAAGAGTGATGAACCAGTCTTAGGGCATTGGGTTATTGCTGGGAGAGTGATGAAACAGTCTTAGGGCATTGGGTTATTGCTGGTAGAGTGATTAAACAGTCTTTGGACATTGGGATATTGCTGGGAGAGTGATGAAACAGTCTGAGGGCATTGGGTTATTGCTGGTCGTGATGAAACAGTCTTAGGGCATTGGGTTATTGCTGGTAGAGTGATGAACCAGTCTGAGGGCATTGGGTTATTGCTGGTAGAGTGATGAAACAGTCTTAGGGCATTGGGTTATTGCTGGTCGTGATGAAACAGTCTGAGGGCATTGGGTTATTGCTGGTCGTGATGAAACAGTCTTAGGGCATTGGGTTATTGCTGGTAGAGTGATGAAACAGTCTTAGGGCATTGGGTTATTGCTGGTAGAGTGATGAAACAGTCTGAGGGCATTGGGTTATTGCTGGTAGTGATGAAACAGTCTTAGGGCATTGGGTTATTGCTGGTAGAGTGATGAAACAGTCTTAGGGCATTGGGTTATTGCTGGTAGAGTGATGAAACAGTCTTAGGGCATTGGGTTATTGCTGGTAGTGATGAAACAGTCTTAGGGCATTGGGTTATTGCTAGAAGAGTGATGAAACAGTCTCAGGGCATTGGGTTATTGCTAGAAGAGTGATGAACCAGTCTTAGGGCATTGGTTGGTTGAAGAGTGCAGTGAAGTGTTCTATGGAGCTTTACTGTGGTTCTCGAGAAGGCTGATTTGGTTCCGGGAATAAAGGCCATTGTTGTGACATCTGCGCAGATCTGTGTGTGTGTTTGTGTGTGTTTGTGTGTGTGTGCGTGTACTTATTTTCCTATTAAACTCTGTGGAAAAATGAGTCAGGAGAAAAAACCCTGAAAGTGATCCATCCATATCTACTGCATATCTGGCAGCAGAGTGATGGTTTGAGGCTCATTTGATACCTCAGACCCTTGATGACTTACAGCCATTTAGCCAACCATGTGTTCCATACTATTCCCATGTAATTTATTGCTTAATCTAGTCCCACCACCCAATCCCCATAGAGATCCATTAAAATGCAAAGAGATTATAGTATCACTTCTAAGAGTCTCTGAAAATAATATATCAGGAGTCTTTTGATGTTGTTGGGTCACAGGCATCAGGAAGTCATGACATGCAAAGGATATGCAACCAAATATTAAATATGATGACTTTATTATAGTTTATGTTAATTTGTCCAATTCGTTTTGGTACTCTAAAATGGGGGGGACTATATATAGAAATGGCCCACAATTGCTACACCCTTCACCCGATATGGACATAAAAACCCTCAAATTTAAGCTGAAATTCTGCACTTTAACCTTATAGTCACTGTTCTATTTCAAATGCAATGTTCTGGAGTACAGAGCCAAAAAAACAAAAATTGTGTCACTGTCCAAATACCTATGGACCTGACTGTATAAGCGCTTGTTGGACATCCCATTCCAAAACCATGGGCATTAATATGGAGTTGACCCCCCTTTGCGGTTATAACAGCCGTCATTCTTCTGGGAAGGCTGTCCACAAGATTTTGGAGTGTCTGTAGGAATTTGTGCCCATTCAGCCAAAAGAGGAATAAGCTGGTGGTTGAACATCATAGAACATAATGTAACATTACAGTCTCAGACGCTCTCCTCCAGAGTAAAGTACTTATTGCACTTACTGTATGTTGCTTTGGATAAAAGCATCTGCTAAATGACTGTAATGGAATGTAATGTAAAGTAGTGAAGAACACCAGTGTTGCTCTCAGAAGTACTAAAATGGGGTGGGAACAGACAGTCATTCATAATCAATAAGTGTAATGTTAACCTAACAATCAACAGTTTGTATGATAACAAAAGTAAACACCACTAGGCCAATAATCTGTCTTTACACATCTGTACCTATAACATTATTCAAAGGGAAATTCAAAGAAAGAAAGTGAAAAACAAAGGATGTATCTAAAGGGCCTCACTGTATCTAAAGAGGTTGGGGGATCCATGGTGCTTTCTGAAAAGGCGAGTCTTCAATCTGCCTGGCAACACATGCAGGGTTTCTGCTGTTCTGACTGCAGTGGGAAGATGGGCAGGGTTTCTGCTGTTCTGACTGCAGTGGGAAGATGAGCAGGGTTTCTGCTGTTCTGACTGTAGTGGGAAGATGAGCAGGGTTTCTGCTGTTCTGACTGTAGTGGGAAGATGGGCAGGGTTTCTGCTGTTCTGACTGTAGTGGGAAGATGGGCAGGGTTTCTGCTGTTCTGACTGTAGTGGGAAGATGAGCAGGGTTTCTGCTGTTCTGACTGTAGTGGGAAGATGGGCAGGGTTTCTGCTGTTCTGACTGTAGTGGGAAGATGGGCAGGGTTTCTGCTGTTCTGACTGTAGTGGGAAGATGGGCAGGGTTTCTGCTGTTCTGACTGTAGTGGGAAGATGAGCAGGGTTTCTGCTGTTCTGACTGTAGTGGGAAGATGGGCAGGGTTTCTGCTGTTCTGACTGCAGTGAGAAGATGGGCAGGGTTTCTGTTGTTCTGACTGCAGTGGGAAGCTGGCCCAGGGTTTTTCCTACATAGTAAATGATTTCACGGACCACAAAAGAGAAATCACAAACGCCAAAATGACAGTAATTGAGAATATAACGGCAAATAAAATCATATCCGAATGAATTACATTTTTTGGATGCAATATGGTCTTTCGGCCAGCGGATGGCGATATATTGTACTCGTCGCCTTCAAGATGTTGGTACTAGTAGATGAGTAAAAGAAGCATAGAACCATAGACTGTATAAAAATGCATAGAACCGCGGCTCAGCTATTCTGTGGAAGAGTGCGCCATAAATCTTTGGGGCGACTCGGTAGAAAGAGAGAGCCTGTGCAGCGAGTTGAATGAAATACGCTCCAATTTTGAATTCTTTTGAAGCCCTAACTTCTGAAAAGGAAAAAGCTTTAACCCAATCCACGTTGGTGCTCTTTAGTGGTTAAAGTATCAGTCCCAATTACAGTATTCATGTTTGTCTGAAATGATAAACGAGGCTACAGCTAGGATTGACGCGGGGTTGTTACTGCAGTGCAATAAAATAAGAGGGTGCTTTTAATAACCCAAAGTGCTTTCCACCCTCGTCTTGCCACAGCCACAGACTGTAAAATGCATATAATGCACCGTTTATACAAGAAAACCATGTTCAGATATCAAAACAATAATATATTTTTTAAACGTTGTACAAATAGGCCTAATCGATCGGCGTTTTCCATTGCTTACTGTAGGCCAATATATACAGCTACCTGATGCACTTTCGGTTTAGAAGACACCTCATTGTTTTTCTCCAAAATTTCTTGTATAAATACGTTAATGAAACCAAATTCTTTACCAGTATATGCGGCTACCACTGTGTTATGATTAACCCTGAAGAGTTACATTTCGCAAAGTCCCGTACAGTCGATATTTCCACAGCAACCACCTATCGCATTTTGGGCTGAAATAGTCTACGTTGCTGTTGTGTAAAAACACACACGGCGCAAAACTTGTACACTTATTTTTTATTTCCATTTTAGAGTGTTGTTTATTTATTTATTATCAAAATTGCCTAAATGGTGTAATATTAAAATATTCAAAAAGCTTCAAGGACATTTTATTTTAAAACCTAACTCTTAAACACAAACCTACTGGTACTTTACAACCAAAGCCTACATGGGCTCTTTGTACTCCAAAAACTGTATTTACGGTAAAATGTATGCAAATGAAAGCGTGTGCTCACCTAGGTACTGCCTCCCGACTGCAGTGGGAAGACGGGCAGGGTTTCTGCTGTTCTGACTGCAGTGGAAAGATGGGCAGGGTTTCTGCTGTTCTGACTGCAGTGGGAAGATGGGCAGGGTTTCTGCTGTTCTGACTGCAGTGGGAAGATGGGCAGGGTTTCTGCTGTTCTGACTGTAGTGGGAAGCTCATTTCACCACTTGGGGGCCAGAACAGACACTCCCATTTTGGGGTATTTAAGGGGCATTGTTCTGGACACGTCTACATTGCAGTTGGCTGATAAACAAATAACTACCAACTATCCACCTGTGAAAACCTGCTGCCTTACTGTCAGGTAAGATTACTGGCTAGATGTCCCAGCAGATCTATCTGCAAAGCTCTGTATTAATCATTCAGTAATTAATGATGAACTCCTTTCCTAATTGAACATTTTGAAAGCTGTCATTTTATCAAACATTAGGACTCAGTTTCACTGTTTATTTCTCAGAGAAAATGTAGCCAAGCTAAACATCCACATGAGACAAATGTTGTTTCTTATGTTTTGAAACCATGTAGTTTAACTCTAAATTGGTTAACCTGTGATATTTACACTGAATTTATTTATTTGTGAAGATTTTTTGTGTGTTAAATAGTTATGGTGCTACAAACGTGTCATTAGTGGTGGCTCATGCTCAGGGCCGGCCCTACACATTTTGGTGCCCCAGGCGAGATTGGCATTTGGGTGCCCCCCCCTCCCCCCCCCACCCACAAACATCACTCAGACATCACCATGGATTCAAGAGAAAAATACAAACATGTTTTTTTATTTTATTTTTATTTTTCCTGTATGTGTATACTGAAAGGTGCTGTTCAATAGTCTTTGGTAATACTGTGGCCAGTAATAATAAGTGGCCAGCTTAATATGTCTTACATTTATGTATATTTATCAGTCCTTATAGCCTGTTCTACATATAGAACTACTGTGTGTGTGCACACACCAGAGTGTGTATGTGTACAGGTTTCTCTCTTATCCAGTAAATTATTACAAAGAAAGGTTTGTGGAAAATAAAACATTTTATTTCTCTTTCATTCAAAGATGGAAAACAAAACAAGTAAACAAAATCTGCTGTTATTCACATTTAAGGCTAGCCCATGTTGTAGTAGGCTAATTCAGTTTTCTACATTAAACACAGTGACATTTCTTGTCACTGTCCAAAAGAAAAAAGTAAAATAAAATACAAAAAATCTACAAAAGCTGAATGCGACGATTGCTATGCTGTGCAGCAAATCGCGTCACAAACTCATCCAACTCATTTTCAACATTCATTAAAGTCTATAATAACAAATAACTCTAACGTTAGCAAAACAGTAAAAGCTGTAATGGTAACGTTATCTGTGTAGCTAACGATAGCATAGCTAGCTAGCTAGTTAGTTAGTTAGTTAGCTAACTGCTAACGGTTGGCTAACGGGGTCATAGCTAATAATAATAGTCATTTGCTTCGTTTTTTTTCTACAGCAATGGCTGATCATGGATAGCCTGACACTCAGACTGAATTTGCAATTCGTTACAAGAGAAATTCTAAAGTGATTCAGTCAAGGGCGTAGGTTTGCATATGGACGGTAGGGACATGTCCCTACCAATATTTTGGGAGGACAGAATTGTCCCTACCAATATTTGAGCGAATTCGTTCTCATTATCTTTGGAGTGAAGTCATATTAGATCATTTCAATGTGCCCTCCCAGCGGCAACGTCTCCAAGATGACCAATTTAGGCATGCTAGCATTTGATTGGCTGAAATGGAGGAGGTTCTTTTTCCAATATTCGCTTGATCTGAAGGCTCACATGACCTAAAATATCGTACTTACTGCCAGACACGGAGGAGGCGAGAGATGATCTGTGTGTGCTGACAACGGTTACTCTTTTTCTCATTGAACGGTAAGTTATCAGGGCTCAGGGCTGTCAGTCCTTACCTCTAGCATGGGCGAAAATTTAGTCTTTCAGATGACCGTCTTACTCCCTTTCCTGAGTAAAGTTTCCTCTATTGCCTGCACTGCACACATAAGTAATTTTGTCCATGCCAACACGCTTTGTACTTTGGGCGGCAGTGTGGTATAATGGTTAAGGAACTGGGTTTGTAACCGAAAGGTTGCAGGTTCGATTCCCAGGTCGGACGCTGCCGTTGTACCCTTGAGCAAGGTACTTCACCTGCATTGCTTCAGTATATATCCAGCTGTATTAATGGATACTATATAAAAATAAAAAGGCTAGTCTGTTCTGCATACCTGTTTTTGCCAAAGCTCATCATAGCTATGATAACGCGGAGCTTTCAAAAATATAACAATGCGGAAACCCTTTAAAAAAAACAAAATAAAAACCTTAGTTATGCTACACGAAGCCTAGCCTATGGATTTTATAACTGTCTGGACTAAACAGGCCACTTTTTATTTCATAAAACTCAAAAGTAAGCTAAAGATATCCAGTGAGCACAAGTAGCTTACACGAGACTAAGCCTACTAGTTCACTATTTTTAATATGCTCTTTTTTCTGTATATAACTTCAGATTTTTTACATTTTTATTATAGTTTATTTATATATGCATTTTAGTACACGCCGAAATATGCCTTTCTGAAGTGTGTCTCTGTGGCTCATTGAGTAGGTAGCTGCTACATTACCTTTTCTACCCGCAACGTTGTATGTTCGAATCTGACCTTTGCTGCATGACTCGCTCCCATCCCTAAGTAGATCTTAAAGATATGTGCCAACAGTTCGTATCTGTGAATGACCGACGTAGGCATCTGTTTGGATTGTTTAAATAGACACCAAGGACTATCATAAGAAAAACACAGAAAACAAGAAATACTACAGAATAGAAAAGGAAAGGATGTAATGTGGAACAACAGTGAGTTTCTTTTTCAAACATGAAAATTAGGGGATTTTACACTGAAATCGGATTTTTTTTTTTTTAATCCAATAATAATAATAAAACAAATTATATCAGTTGGTCTGTGTCACTGGGGTGGCAAGTGGGGTGGCAAGCCTCTTTTCAAGGGTGGCAGCTGCCACCCTATGCCACCCTGGTAGCTTCGCCAGTGGAGCGATGTCATCATCTGTGATAGTCTGCCTGCTATGCTCCAACCAGTGATGAGGCCAAGATGGCGGCGTTGTAGGAGGACGTGCGTTTCTCGCTCTGTCAGGTTCGAAGGAGGGTTTGTGTTTAAACAACCGTTGCAACTTTAATTACTGATACAAGGCAATGCACAAGTGACTTTCTACATGTTGAGATTATTTTAACTTGAATGGGGGAAAGGAGTAAAGGCAGGAAAGCTTTGTTCACGGACACAATACAAGGCAAGCTAACGTTGCTAGCAATAACTCCGCAATCATGCAGGATTTAGAGGAACTTAAGGAAGAGAGGGCCGAAGCTAACTTTAACCTCCAATCCGATGACATTGCGTTTCCACCTTTAGATACTCCGGAAAAACCTCCAACAAAAAAAAAAAAACGTAACAGTGCAGATAACTCTGATATTTTAGCAGCGATCAATTCGCTCTCTGAAAAGCTTGATGAAACTTTCCGGAAAATCTCCGCCATAGAAAAAACAACTGAAGCTACTTCAAGGCAGCTGGAGAAGTTAACATCGACAGTCCAGCAGCTTACTCTGGACGTTAACCAACAGGAGCGAACGCTGGAAAGCATGAACAATGAGATTCATAAATTGCAAGCTGAAAACAAGGTACTGAAAACGGCTGTTGCTGACGGTCAGCGTTACAGCCGAAAATGGTCCTTAAAGATCCATGGCGTGAGAGAGGAAGATGGGGAAGACATCAGGAGCAAGATCGTTGACATCCTCCGGAAAACAGCTCCCGTGATTCGTGATAGTTTCAAGGAGGGGGTCGATATCGTCCATCGCGTTGGAAAACGACGACAAGACAACTCATCTAGATCAATCATCGTCCTGTTTGCAATGAGACGTTACCGCGATGTTGTCTAGCGAGAGGCGAAAGATTCGAAATTTCTTATTGATAACAAGCTGAGAATCACCGAAGCTCTGTCCCTAGAGGATAGAGCTGCACGAGAGAAGCTTTGGCCCTTAGTAAAGAAAGCGAGGGAAGAAGGGAAGAAAGCCTCGTTTCGAGGCCCTTTTGTCTTCATAAATGGGAAAAAGATTGACGGATCAGAGGTAACATAAGTAGCCTACTCAGTATCTTATAAATTACTAGTTTAGCGGAGATGTATGTCGCATGCTCAGCTGTGCTCTTATCTCAGTATGATGGAAAATAGGCCTCCGTGCAAGTGAAACTGAGACTTCGCGCTTATTGACGAGCTCTTTTTGTGGTTCTAAGAACACTTTATACGAGACATTGCTGAGAGTTTATTCTCACGGACGTTTAGTTGTTTGCACAAACAATGCGCAGTGACTGACTCGTGAACTATATTCATGGGCTTTTTATTTTAATTTTTACCTAATGTACCTGCTTTAGTTACATACATTTTCAATGCACTTAGGCAAGTATAATTTAGTTTCTCTTCTCCAATTGGTCGTATCTTGGTCGCTGCCTTTTTATTGCTTCTATCTAAAGGAGCATTCAAATTACTGTTCTAGTTTGATTGTTTTTTTGATCCCATATTAGACAAGATTATACAATAATTTTCTTTGTCAATGTGTTAAGCCAATTCAAATGGTTGTTGATCACCACCTCATCCTTGGTTAGTTTTCTTCAGCACATCTTAAGGTTTTCGGCGTTTACAGGTAAACCTAGTTTTCTTATCCTTTTTATTTTTTTCAATTTTTTAATTTTTATTTTCTATGGATTTTACGTTTAACTCTCTTAATGTTATGTCTTTAAATGTCAGGGGTATTAGGGATCTTACTAAGAGGAAGGCTATCTTTTTACTGTGTAAGAGAACTGAGGCTGATTTAATTTTACTTCAGGAAACACATTCTTGTGAATTGGATACAAAATTCTGGAAAGCACAATGGGGTAACTTAGTTCATTTTAGTCATGGTACTAATCATTCTGCTGGGGTTTTAATCTTTTTGCATAAATTTAAAGGGGATGTTCTTGAAACAGTGCCTTCTTGCGATGGTAGGTGGATTGCCCTGATAGTCAAACAAGACAATGCTATCTTTATTGTTTGTAATATATACGGATTTAACTCCCATGCTTCTAACAAGACCTTATTTAGTGAAATATCACGCAAGTTGAAGGAACTCAATAACAAATATCAAGGCTCATACATAATTCTTTGTGGTGATTTTAATGAATGTCCGGATGATATAAAAGATAGGTTTCCTCCTAGACTAAGCCAATCCTCTCAGAGCAACAACCTGGTTTCGATGCTCTGTTCCGACCTCTCTTTGACTGATGCATGGCGTTTCTTTAACCCTGATGCAATGGAATTCACATGGTGTAATAGAAAGCTAACCTTAAAATCAAGAATTGACTTATTTTTAATTTCTTCATCTACCCTTCAGTTTGTGAAAAAAGTGGATCACTTGTATGCCCCTTTAACGGATCATAACCAAATCATTTTGAAATTAAGTGCTACCCTGGAGACCCCGGGTATGCGAGGTTATTGGAAATTTAACAATTCCCTTTTAAATGATGACTCTTTCAATGATTCTGTTAAAAAACTAGTAGAGGAAATCCTGGATGATGGCTTAAATAAGGATTATAAGAAAAAATGGGAATTCTTTAAATATAAGGTCAGATACGTTGCGATTAAAAGATGTAAGGAACTAAAGAAAAGAAAAAATAGCCTCGAAATTGATTTGATGAATAAACTTGACTTTTTATTGAAGAAAGAAAATATTACCTTAGAAGAAGAACTCCAATTGAAGGACGTCCAGCTACGGTTAGATCAAATTTATTTAGATATGGCAAAAGGAGCATTCATTAGGTCTAGAGCTAAGTGGCTAGAGGATGGTGAAAAGAATACATCCTACTTTTTTGCTCTTGAAAAAAGAAATTCTAAAAGAAAATCATTGACTGCCCTTAATATTAATGGAACTCCTTCTAAAGACCCAAAGTTGATTTCTAATTTTGTCACTGCATTTTACGAAAAATTATATGAATCCAAATTTAATGCAAAGGATAGCGCTAGTTTTATGGGAAAAAATCATACTAATATCCCCTCAATCGATGAAGATCTTAAACTTATCTGTGATTCTGAATTGTCAGCTATGGAAATTAAAGATGCATTATTTTCAATGAAGAAAGGCAAATCGCCAGGTATTGATGGTTTATCTGTCGAATTTTATTTGCATTTTTGGGAACTTATTGGTGGTCCATTAATCTCTATGTATAGAGAGTGCATCAGTCAGAGAGAGATGACAGTTACAATGAAACAGGGCATTATATCTCTTATCCCCAAACCTGATAAAGACCCTTTATGGATAGATAATTGGCGTCCTATCACACTTTTGACAATAGATTATAAATTATTGGCTTTAACGTATTCCAACAGATTAAAGAATTGTCTAGATTCCATTATAGCTGAAACTCAAACAGGATTTATGAGAAATCGACACATTAGTTGTAACATTAGACTCGTCTTGGACTTGCTGGATTATGCAGATGCAGTTGATTCTAGAGCTCTTATTTTGACACTGTTGAGCATACATTTCTTTTACAGTCTCTCAAGGCATTTGGCTTTGGTAATAACTTTGTTGACATTGTCCATATGTTTTACAATGATATTAATAGCTCAGTTATAGTTAACTTTAGCACTTCTCATAGATTCAAAATTAATAGAGGGGTCAGACAGGGTTGCCCTATTTCTCCCTTTTTATTTATTTTAGTTACCGAACTATTGTCAATTAATATTATGAATGACAGAAAGTTTAAAGGAATTTCAATTTTTGGGAGGGAGTTAAAAATTTCTCAACTAGCAGATGATACCACACTTTTTCTACAAGATAAGACACAAGTGTCTAATGCTATTGATCTGGTTAACCAATTTTCCAACGCTTCAGGTTTAAAACTGAATATGTCCAAATGTGAAATTTTAGGCTTGCATGATTGTGAGGGAACTGCAATTGAAAATATCCCAATTAAAGACACCGTTAAATATTTAGGAATATTTATGACAAAAAATCTTATAGCTAGACAACATCTAAATTTTTCATGTAGACTAAAGAAAACCAAGTTAATTTTCAACAATTGGCTTCAAAGAGATTTGTCTATCCTAGGTAGAGTTCTCCTTTCTAAAGCAGAAGGCCTTTCTCGTTTTGTGTATCCTTCTTTATCCTTATTTGTGAAAGATTCAACAGCTACAGAAGTAAATAACATTTTTCTAGATTTTATTTGGAAAAACAAGTCCCATAAACTTAAAAAAGGTGTTCTGTCCAATAGTAAAGCAGAGGGTGGTCTTGAAGTCCTGGATTTCGTTGATACTGTTAACACTTATAAGGTCAATTGGTTAAAAAGATGTCTTAACGATCCTGTTTCTGTTTGGTATTTCATCCCAAATTATATTTTCAGCAAAGTTGGAGGTCTTTCTTTTCTTTTGTCTTGCAACTTTCTTCTGAACAAATTGCCCATCAAGCTATCGAAATTTCACCAGCAAGCCCTTCTAGCTTGGAAGTTGGCCTTTGTACACAATTTCTCACCTCACAAAGCTCTTCTCTGGAATAATTGTGACATAATAATCAGTAACAAATCCTTATTCTTTCCTACTTGGTTCCAAAGAGGTATAAATTATGTTCTTAATCTTTTCGATGACTTTGGTAATATGCTGTCTTATGAACGGTTTATGTCTGTGCACAGTTTCCCTATTCCATTCAAAGATTTTAAATCTTTAACTCGTGTTATTCCTGCTGGAATAACCCAACTTGTGAAAAGCCATTTAAGTTATAGTGAGAACAGTATAACACAACCTCTTTTGATGTTAGATGGAATTAAACTAACAAATATTAAGTGTAATAATAAGCATATTCGCCAGACTTTCCAAAGAAAAAATAAGATTGTTCCTAGAGGCAAATTTTTCTGGAGATCACAATTTGAAAATATTAATTGGAGAAGGGCTTGGCTCTTACCCTATAAATACTGTATTCCAAACAAAGCTAAGGTAGTACACTTCAATATTTTACATAAGATATACCCTGTTAATTGCCTTATTGCTAAGTTTGCAGACATTGATACGTCTTGCTCTTTTTGCAATCATAATATAGAAACTATCTCTCATCTGTTTTTTGACTGTGAAATATCCCGAAAATTTTGGAAAGACCTAGAATCTTATGTTTTTGAAGCTGCTAATTCTGTTTATTCCTTCACTCTAAAAGACATTATATGTTACTATGATAATCCAGTAGATGGCACTCTTGAATTTGTAGTCAACTTCATTATTTTATATGTCAAGTTTTTTGTCCATAAACAGAAGTTTGCTAAATCATTACCTGTGATATCCCATTTTCTCAATGAATTAAAATCTCTCCTCAGTTCTCTCAATTTGTTTAAAAATGCAAAGAATGACAGACTATTGAAACATTATAGATCCTTTTTCCCTGTAGTCTTTGACTAAACCTGTTTACTTATATGTGCATATACCCGTCCTTTTTGTTTAGTTTTCTTTTTTTAATTTATTTTATTTTTATTTCTTTAAATTTAAAAAAAAAAAGTAATTGTATGTGTATAAATATATTGTATACTTTTATAATATGAACCTTGATGTTTTGTATGTGCTAATATTCTTACCTGTTTGTTTGTATTATTTGTTCTTCAATAAAAAAAATTTAAAAAAAAAAAAGAAGAAAAAAAAATGCTCCAACCAGTGTCACTATGCGTGTTTTTCATCCGACATTTCCCCCACTAAAGCAAGCAGCAGCCAGGCCAGATGAAACATTGTAAACAGGGGTGCAAAGTGTATTTATTCTTGTTTATTTGTTCATTGCGTAGAAAAGGAGGGGGGCGCCTGGGCGCCCACCAGCGATTTTTTTGTTTTTTTTTGCGGAATTTGTTTTTTTTTGCGATTTTCTTTCTTTCTTTTTTTTGTGAGGGCTACCGGCGGCGCCCTAAGCAGACCTGGCGCCCCAGGCAAGAAACTGCTTCGCCTGTAGGACGGGCCGGCCCTGCTCATGCTAGCTGTCTGGGTATCTAAGCTAAGTTAGCGAGCAGCATTAACTTAAGCACTGAAGCACTGTGCAGGACAGCACCAGCGTCAACTCAACAATGTTTTTAATAATTCACTTGTCACATTCACATTTTCATCAGAATATTTATTTTATTAACTTGCTTGTTTAAGGTCTGAGCAATAATCTGTCTCACTTGCCTGTTTTCCAGGATGAAGGTGAAGATGATGATCTTACTTTTTCAAATTTTGGCCATTTCAATCCTCAAGCCCGTTTCAGCTTGGCTTCCTCCTTACCGATATATGCAAGGTACTCTTTACCCCATGCACATGCATTGCCATGGAAACCTCCTGTGCCATGCAGGGTTACATTAATGTTGTGAGAGAGAGAGAGAGAGAGAGAGAGAGAGAGAGATAGAGAGAGAGAGAGAGACTGCAATCTGAATCTTCATGTTCAATTTTTAATGTACTTCACTATATGGAAATGTCTGTACAAACCTTTCCGATATTTGTTTTATGGTGACATATTGCTGAGAAGAGTTGATCTGGCACGTGGCTTGGTAACTTGTGTTAAGACGGCAGAGATATTGATGACCGAAATTTGTGTTATAACATGTAAGTTGCAACCACAACCAAACTTAGGGGGCCACATTTACTAAGCCAGACAAACTTCTCACTGGTTTAAACCTCATGAGCCAAAGTGATCAGAAGACCAGTAAATTTCAGCCTCTGCTGTGGGGAATTTGACTGAACAAACACAGGGAGTATGGATATTCTCACAGCACTGCTGAGGTTACACAGAGCTCAGTTAAACCAGGATGCTCCTAAAGTGACAGCATTTTAAACAGCCGTGTTGTATAAGTTAGGGCGAGGCGATATACAGCAATGATAATTATGGATTGCAATAACAGCCATCATCACCATGTGGGGTATTGCCTTTCTTTTTGTCTTTTTTAAAATGATACCTGATGGAATAGTCATCTAAACTTCAAAACCCACGTGAAATTCTCCCAGGGAGAAAACAACGTCCGCACTGTCTACTGGTTGTTGATAAGACGGACAATCAGCAAAAAGGCGTTGCAATTTTCATGTGATTGACAAAAACACATCACATGATCATGTGGAAACTGCACGACCTTGCTGCTGATTGGCTGTTTTGTCAACACTCAATAGATATCAGCGGTGATTTTATTTTTCTGGAAGCATTTCACGTGGCCTCTGAAGTTTGGATGTTTACTGCCGTATATCGGGAATACTTAACGAAAGACAGACAAAAACAAAATGCAGTACCCCACATGGTGGTGACGGCCATTATTGCATTTGATAATTATCAATGCGGTTTGTTGCCCAGCCCAAGTGTCAGTTGTGATTATTTCCCCTCTTGCAGAGAACGTGGCTTTACGCGGTAAGGCCACTCAGTCGGCCATTCGGACAGGGGGAGGACAGGAAGCTTACAGTCATGCCAGCAATGCCATCGATGGAAACCAAGATTCAAATCTCGACCATGGATCCTGTTCCCGCACCTCAACCGTCCCCAACTCCTGGTGGAGGGTGGACCTGCTGGAGACGTACGTCATCGTCTCTGTCACCATCACCAACTTAGGAAACTGCTGTGCAGAACAAATCAACGGAGCGCAAATCCACATCGGCGACTCCCTGGTGAACAACGGCACCAATAATAAACAGTCAGTACCGATCTTTACAGTGAAAAGCCAAATATTCATAAATGCAATTAAAATGTTTTTTTTTCTTTTTTGGTTTGAAATTCACGGGCGTATTCATAATTCCCTCCTCATCTCTGCAACATCTTCTCTTTGTGACAACACAGATAAGTGTACACTACTCCTTTAGAGAGAGTGCTCTCTGTCTATTCAGTACAGAACAGATAAGTGTGCACTACTCCTTTAGAGAGAGTGCTCTCTGTCTATTCAGTACAGCACAGATAAGTGTACACTACTCCTTTAGAGAGAGTGCTCTGTCTATTCAGTACAGCACAGATAAGTGTACACTACTCCTTTAGAGAGAGTGCTCTGTCTATTCAGTACAGCACAGATAAGTGTACACTACTCCTTTAGAGAGAGTGCTCTGTCTATTCAGTACAGCACAGATAAGTGTACACTACTCCTTTAGAAAGAGTGCTCTGTCTATTCAGGACAGCACAGATAAGTGTACACTACTCCTTTAGAGAGAGTGCTCTCTGTCTATTCAGTACAGCACAGATAAGTGTACACTACTCCTTTAGAGAGAGTGCTCTGTCTATTCAGTACAGCACAGATAAGTGTACACTACTCCTTTAGAGAGAGTGCTCTCTCTCTATTCAGTACAGTACAGATAAGTGTACACTAGTCCTTTAGAGAGAGTGCTCTGTCTATTCAGTACAGCACAGATAAGTGTACACTACTCCTTTAGAGAGAGTGCTCTGTCTATTCAGTACAGCACAGATAAGTGTACACTATTCCTTTAGAGAGAGTGCTCTGTCTATTCAGGACAGCACAGATAAGTGTACACTACTCCTTTAGAGAGAGTGCTCTGTCTATTCAGTACAGCACAGATAAGTGTACACTACTCCTTTAGAGAGAGTGCTCTCTGTCTATTCAGTACAGCACAGATAAGTGTGCACTACTCCTTTAGAGAGAGTGCTCTGTCTATTCAGTACAGCACAGATAAGTGTACACTACTCCTTTAGAGAGAGTGCTCTGTCTATTCAGTACAGCACAGATAAGTGTACACTATTCCTTTAGAGAGAGTGCTCTGTCTATTCAGTACAGCACAGATAAGTGTGCACTACTCCTTTAGAGAGAGTGCTTTGTCTATTCAGGACAGCACAGATAAGTGTACACTACTCCTTTAGAGAGAGTGCTCTCTGTCTATTCAGTACAGCACAGATAAGTGTACACTACTCCTTTAGAGAGAGTGCTCTGTCTATTCAGTACAGCACAGATAAGTGTACACTACTCCTTTAGAGAGAGTGCTCTGTCTATTCAGTACAGCACAGATAAGTGTACACTACTCCTTTAGAGAGAGTGCTCTGTCTATTCAGTACAGCACAGATAAGTGTACACTACTCCTTTAGAGAGAGTGCTCTGTCTATTCAGGACAGCACAGATAAGTGTACACTACTCCTTTAGAGAGAGTGCTCTCTGTCTATTCAGTACAGCACAGATAAGTGTACACTACTCCTTTAGAGAGAGTGCTCTGTCTATTCAGTACAGCACAGATAAGTGTACACTACTCCTTTAGAGAGAGTGCTGTCTGTCTATTCAGTACAGCACAGATAAGTGTGCACTACTCCTTTAGAGAGAGTGCTCTGTCTATTTAGTACAGCACAGATAAGTGTACACTACTCCTTTAGAGAGAGTGCTCTGTCTATTCAGTACAGCACAGATACGTGTGCACTACTCCTTTAGAGAGAGTGCTCTGTCTATTCAGTACAGCACAGATAAGTGTACACTACTCCTTTAGAGAGAGTGCTCTCTGTCTATTCAGTACAGCACAGATAAGTGTGCACTACTCCTTTAGAGAGAGTGCTCTGTCTATTCAGTACAGCACAGATACGTGTACACTACTCCTTTAGAGAGAGTGCTCTGTCTATTCAGTACAGCACAGATAAGTGTACACTACTCCTTTAGAGAGAGTGCTCTGTCTATTCAGTACAGCACAGATAAGTGTACACTACTCCTTTAGAGAGAGTGCTCTGTCTATTCAGTACAGCACAGATACGTGTACACTACTCCTTTAGAGAGAGTGCTCTCTGTCTATTCAGTACAGCACAGATAAGTGTACACTACTCCTTTAGAGAGAGTGCTCTGTCTATTCAGTACAGCACAGATAAGTGTACACTACTCCTTTAGAGAGAGTGCTCTCTGTCTATTCAGTACAGCACAGATAAGTGTGCACTACTCCTTTAGAGAGAGTGCTCTGTCTATTCAGTACAGCACAGATAAGTGTACACTACTCCTTTAGAGAGAGTGCTCTGTCTATTCAGTACAGCACAGATAAGTGTACACTACTCCTTTAGAGAGAGTGCTCTGTCTATTCAGTACAGCACAGATAAGTGTACACTACTCCTTTAGAGAGAGTGCTCTGTCTATTCAGTACAGCACAGATAAGTGTGCACTACTCCTTTAGAGAGAGTGCTCTGTCTATTCAGGACAGCACAGATAAGTGTGCACTACTCCTTTAGAGAGAGTGCTCTGTCTATTCAGGACAGCACAGATAAGTGTACACTACTCCTTTAGAGAGAGTGCTCTCTGTCTATTCAGTACAGCACAGATAAGTGTACACTACTCCTTTAGAGAGAGTGCTCTGTCTATTCAGTACAGCACAGATAAGTGTACACTACTGCTTTAGAGAGAGTGCTCTGTCTATTCAGTACAGCACAGATAAGTGTACACTACTCCTTTAGAGAGAGTGCTCTGTCTATTCAGTACAGCACAGATAAGTGTACACTACTCCTTTAGAGAGAGTGCTCTGTCTATTCAGTACAGCACAGATAAGTGTACACTACTCCTTTAGAGAGAGTGCTCTGTCTATTCAGTACAGCACAGATAAGTGTACACTACTCCTTTAGAGAGAGTGCTCTGTCTATTCAGTACAGCACAGATAAGTGTACACTACTCCTTTAGAGAGAGTGCTCTGTCTATTCAGGACAGCACAGATAAGTGTACACTACTCCTTTAGAGAGAATGCTCTCTGTCTATTCAGTACAGCACAGATACGTGTGCACTACTCCTTTAGAGAGAGTGCTCTGTCTATTCAGTACAGCACAGATAAGTGTACACTACTCCTTTAGAGAGAGTGCTCTCTGTCTATTCAGTACAGCACAGATAAGTGTGCACTACTCCTTTAGAGAGAGTGCTCTGTCTATTCAGTACAGCACAGATACGTGTACACTACTCCTTTAGAGAGAGTGCTCTGTCTATTCAGTACAGCACAGATAAGTGTACACTACTCCTTTAGAGAGAGTGCTCTGTCTATTCAGTACAGCACAGATAAGTGTACACTACTCCTTTAGAGAGAGTGCTCTGTCTATTCAGTACAGCACAGATAAGTGTACACTACTCCTTTAGAGAGAGTGCTCTGTCTATTCAGGACAGCACAGATAAGTGTACACTACTCCTTTAGAGAGAGTGCTCTCTGTCTATTCAGTACAGCACAGATAAGTGTACACTACTCCTTTAGAGAGAGTGCTCTGTCTATTCAGTACAGCACAGATAAGTGTACACTACTCCTTTAGAGAGAGTGCTCTCTGTCTATTCAGTACAGCACAGATAAGTGTGCACTACTCCTTTAGAGAGAGTGCTCTGTCTATTTAGTACAGCACAGATAAGTGTACACTACTCCTTTAGAGAGAGTGCTCTGTCTATTCAGTACAGCACAGATAAGTGTACACTACTCCTTTAGAGAGAGTGCTCTGTCTATTCAGTACAGCACAGATAAGTGTACACTACTCCTTTAGAGAGAGTGCTCTCTCTATTCAGTACAGCACAGATAAGTGTACACTACTCCTTTAGAGAGAGTGCTCTCTGTCTATTCAGTACAGCACAGATAAGTGTACACTACTCCTTTAGAGAGAGTGCTCTCTGTCTATTCAGTACAGCACAGATAAGTGTACACTACTCCTTTAGAGAGAGTGCTCTGTCTATTCAGTACAGCACAGATAAGTGTACACTACTCCTTTAGAGAGAGTGCTCTGTCTATTCAGTACAGCACAGATAAGTGTACACTACTCCTTTAGAGAGAGTGCTCTCTGTCTATTCAGTACAGCACAGATAAGTGTACACTACTCCTTTAGAGAGAGTGCTCTGTCTATTCAGTACAGCACAGATAAGTGTACACTACTCCTTTAGAGAGAGTGCTCTGTCTATTCAGTACAGCACAGATAAGTGTACACTACTCCTTTAGAGAGAGTGCTCTCTGTCTATTTGGTACAGCACAGATAAGTGTACACTACTCCTTTAGAGAGAGTGCTCTGTCTATTCAGTACAGCACAGATAAGTGTACACTACTCCTTTAGAGAGAGTGCTCTCTGTCTATTCAGTACAGCACAGATAAGTGTACACTACTCCTTTAGAGAGAGTGCTCTCTGTCTATTCAGTACAGCACAGATAAGTATACACTACTCCTTTAGAGAGAGTGCTCTGTCTATTCAGTACAGCACAGATAAGTGTACACTACTCCTTTAGAGAGAGTGCTTTCTGTCTATTCAGTACAGCACAGATAAGTGTACACTACTCCTTTAGTGAAAGTGCTCTGTCTATTCAGTACAGCACAGATAAGTGTACACTACTCCTTTAGAGAGAGTGCTCTGTCTATTCAGTACAGCACAGATAAGTGTACACTACTCCTTTAGAGAGAGTGCTCTGTCTATTCAGTACAGCACAGATAAGTGTACACTACTCCTTTAGAGAGAGTGCTCTGTCTATTCAGTCCAGCACAGATAAGTGTACACTACTTCTTTAGAGAAAGTGCTCTCTGTCTATTCAGTACAGCACAGATAAGTGTACACTACTCATTTAGAGAGAGTTCTCTGTCTATTCAGTACAGCACAGATAAGTGTACACTACTCCTTTAGAGAGAGTGCTCTCTGTCTATTCAGTACAGCACAGATAAGTGTACACTACTCCTTTAGAGAGAGTGCTCTGTATATTCAGTACAGCACAGATAAGTGTACACTATTCCTTTAGAGAGAGTGCTCTCTGTCTATTCAGTACAGCACAGATAAGTGTACACTACTCCTTTAGAGAGAGTGCTCTCTGTCTATTCAGTACAGCACAGATAAGTGTACACTACTCCTTTAGAGAGAGTGCTCTGTCTATTCAGTACAGCACAGATAAGTGTACACTACTCCTTTAGAGAGAGTGCTCTGTCTATTCAGTACAGCACAGATAAGTGTACACTACTCCTTTAGAGAGAGTGCTCTCTGTCTATTCAGTACAGCACAGATAAATGTACACTACTCCTTTAGAGTGAGTGCTCTCTGTCTATTCAGTACAGCACAGATACGTGTACACTACTCCTTTAGAGAGAGTGCTCTCTGTCTATTCAGTACAGCACAGATAAGTGTACACTACTCCTTTAGAGAGAGTGCTCTGTCTATTCAGTACAGCACAGATAAGTGTACACTACTCCTTTAGAGAGAGTGCTCTCTGTCTATTCAGTACAGCACAGATAAGTGTACACTACTCCTTTAGAGAGAGTGCTCTCTGTCTATTCAGTACAGCACAGATAAGTGTACACTACTCCTTTAGAGAGAGTGCTCTGTCTATTCAGTACAGCACAGATAAGTGTACACTACTCATTTAGAGAGAGTTCTCTCTGTCTATTTAGTACTGAACAGATAAGTGTAGACTACTCCTTTAGAGAGAGTGCTCTCTCTATTCAGGACAGCACAGATAAGTGTACACTACTCCTTTAGAGAGAGTGCTCTCTGTCTATTCAGTACAGCACAGATAAGTGTACACTACTCCTTTAGAGAGAGTGCTCTCTGTCTATTCAGTACAGCACAGATAAGTGTACACTACTCCTTTAGAGAGAGTGCTCTGTCTATTCAGTACAGCACAGATAAGTGTACACTACTCCTTTAGAGAGAGTGCTCTGTCTATTCAGTACAGCACAGATAAGTGTACACTACTCCTTTAGAGAGAGTGCTCTCTCTATTCAGTACAGCACAGATAAGTGTACACTACTCCTTTAGAGAGAGTCCTCTCTGTCTATTCAGTACAGCACAGATAAGTGTACACTACTCCTTTAGAGAGAGTGCTCTCTGTCTATTCAGTACAGCACAGATAAGTGTACACTACTCCTTTAGAGAGAGTGCTCTGTCTATTCAGTACAGCACAGATAAGTGTACACTACTCCTTTAGAGAGAGTGCTCTGTCTATTCAGTACAGCACAGATAAGTGTACACTACTCCTTTAGAGAGAGTGCTCTCTGTCTATTCAGTACAGCACAGATAAGTGTACACTACTCCTTTAGAGAGAGTGCTCTGTCTATTCAGTACAGCACAGATAAGTGTACACTACTCCTTTAGAGAGAGTGCTCTCTGTCTATTCGGTACAGCACAGATAAGTGTACACTACTCCTTTAGAGAAAGTGCTCTGTCTATTCAGTTCTGCACACATAAGTGTACACTACTCCTTTAGAGAAAGTGCTCTCTGTCTATTCAGTGCAGCACAGATAAGTGTACACTACTCATTTAGAGAGAGTGCTCTGTCTATTCAGTACAGCACAGATAAGTGTACACTACTCCTTTAGAGAGAGTGCTCTCTGTCTATTCAGTACAGCACAGATAAGTGTACACTACTCCTTTAGAGAGAGTGCTCTCTGTCTATTCAGTACAGCACAGATAAGTGTACACTACTCATTTAGAGAGAGTGCTCTGTCTATTCAGTACAGCACAGATAAGTGTACACTACTCCTTTAGAGAGAGTGCTCTCTGTCTATTCAGTACAGCACAGATAAGTGTGCACTACTCCTTTAGAGAGAGTGCTCTGTCTATTCAGTACAGCACAGATAAGTGTACACTACTCATTTAGAGAGAGTGCTCTCTCTCTATTCAGGACAGCACAGATAAGTGTACACTACTCCTTTAGAGAAAGTGCTCTGTCCATTCAGTTCAGCACACATAAGTGTACACTACTCCTTTAGAGAAAATGCTCTCTGTCTATTCAGTACAGCACAGATAAGTGTACACTACTCATTTAGAGAGAGTGCTCTGTCTATTCAGTACAGCACAGATAGGTGTACACTACTCCTTTAGAGAGAGTGCTCTCTGTCTATTCAGTACAGCACAGATAAGTGTGCACTACTCCTTTAGAGAGAGTGCTCTGTCTATTCAGTACAGCACAGATAAGTGTTCACTACTCCTTCAGAGAGAGTGCTCTCTCTCTATTCAGGACAGCACAGATAAGTGTACACTACTCCTTTAGAGAGAGTGCTCTCTGTCTATTCGGTACAGCACAGATAAGTGTACACTACTCCTTTAGAGAGAGTGCTCTCTCTATTCAGTACAGCACAGATAAGTGTACACTACTCCTTTAGAGAGAGTGCTCTCTGTCTATTCAGTACAGCACAGATAAGTGTGCACTACTCCTTTAGAGAGAGTGCTCTCTGTCTATTCAGTACAGCACAGATAAGTGTACACTACTCCTTTAGAGTGAGTGCTCTCTGTCTATTCAGTACAGCACAGATAAGTGTACACTACTCCTTCAGAGAGAGTGCTCTCTGTCTATTCAGTACAGCACAGATAAGTGTACACTACTCCTTTAGAGAGAGTGCTCTCTGTCTATTCAGGACAGCACAGATAAGTGTACACTACTCCTTTAGAGAGAGTGCTCTCTGTCTATACAGTACAGCACAGATAAGTGTACACTACTCCTTTAGAGAGAGAGCTGCCAGCAGTCGTCTCTGTTTAACTCTGCAGTCCTGCAGTTACGCTGCACACTACAGACCGGAGTACAGACCTGCCAACACTGACAAATCATTTCCATTACCACTCCAACCAAATGATAAGCTTCCCCCTTATCATACGGTAGCTACAGAGCATCATATTATTCATAATTAGGATGATTATTGTTCAAAAAGACGAGCAAAGTCCGTGACCCACATGGTAACTTTATTGTGTTCTCTCTTACAGGTGCAGCGTTATTGTCTCCATGGCAACAGGGGAGACTGACACCTTTTACTGTGAGAAGCCAATGATGGGACGCTACGTGACGGTGTACATTCCAAGAACAGAAACCCTTAACCTCTGCGAAGTGGAAGTGAACGCTTGGCTTCCAATCCCTCAGTGATATTGCTGAGCAGTAGATTGCAAATGCTTTCACATTTAATCTGGGCATTTCTATTAGAAAGACACAGTATGTAAGAAAATGGCGGTATTAAAATCAATTGTACTATTTTGAGATTTTGCCATCATACTGTCAAGAGTATATTTTCAAGTTTTCACGGACACAAAACCTGCTGAAGTTCTACTAGGGTTCCTTTTCAATTTGATTTATCGATTGATGACCAATCTCTGATTTATCTCTGTGACCAATCAAATAAATATCAAATTTAAGGCATTGACGTCCGTGTTGTGTGTGCTGATTATGCTATTGGGTGCACAGAGTTTAATCACCATGAATGAAAGTGTTGGGAAGTTGTATTTATTTGCTGTGATACAATTTAAATACATTTTTTCAGTTAATTTTATTTATTATAAAATCTGTTTATACACCAACAAAGTTCATAAAAAAGTTTTATACTCCAACAACTGGTTATAAAAAAAACTTGGGCCCTACTCAGCAAAATTGCTGGTTAGCAGCTGGTTTACATATTCAGCATTCAGATGGTGTCACAAAGAAGAGGTCTTTATCCAAAAACCAATCATCTATGTGTGAGTACACCTGGAGAACATGAGAAAAGTATGAAAACACTTTTGTGATCAGGAAGAGGAAACGCTACGGGTCACTGTGAGTCATCAGTGTTTAGAGCTCTGGCCATTTCGATGCGGTTGATGTTTTTGGAGGAGCGCTGTCTCGCCCCGGGTCAACCACTAAGTTGAGGTTCCCTCCAAAAATAAAGAGCTGAGAATCAAGTTCTGGTAAAAAGGAAAAAAGGGCGGTCATAAAATTTGGATTTGACCAATTAGGGGCCTGGACCTTGACAAGAATGATTGGGTTCTGATACAAAGTACTGCTACTATATAGTGCAGGGATGGTCTTAGCGGGGCGTATCCGTTTCTGGATTTCAGACTTCAAACTTCTTAATTATTTAATTAGCCCAATGATTTACATGATCCGATTTTAGCTACATTCCATGATATGAACAGCAACTGATGAATGTTATGGTGCCTGTATGCATGTATTGTAGTGTTTCATTGTGGTCTAATTTATGAGTGAATCGGTGTTGGTGTATGTCACTAATTAGCTGGTTGAGCCAGAGTAACTGGGGGCAGCAAAAACCTGCATACACACCGACCCCCCAGGCCTGGAGTTAAACCTGCATACACACCGGCCCCCCAGGCCTGGAGTTAAACCTGCATACACACCGGCCCCCCAGGACTAGAGTTAAACCTGCATACACACCTGCCCGTGAGGCCTGGAGTTAAACCTGCATACACACCGGCCCGTGAGGCCTGGAGTTAAACCTGCATACACACCGGCCCGCGAGGCCTGGAGTTAAACCTGCATACACACCGGCCCGCGAGGCCTGGAGTTAAACCTGCATACACACCGGCCCACGAGGCCTGGAGTTAAACCTGCATACACACCGGCCCCCCAGGCCTGGAGTTAAACCTGCATACACACCGGCCCCCCAGGCCTGGAGTTAAACCTGCATACACACCGGCCCGCGAGGCCTGGAGTTAAACCTGCATACACACCGACCCGCGAGGCCTGGAGTTAAACCTGCATACACACTGACCCACGAGTCCTGGAGTTAAACCTGCATACACACCGGCCCCCCAGGTCCGGAGTTAAACCTGCATTCACACCGGCCCCCCAGGACTAGAGTTAAACCTGCATACACACCGGCCCGTGAGGCCTGGAGTTAAACCTACATACACACCGGCCCGCGAGGCCTGGAGTTGCCCACCCCTGATATAGTGCATGCTCGGGTCTGATATTGTCTGTTCTCCCGAAAATTGTATTTGTTTGTGTATAAGTATAGCTGTCTCCCTTGATCTGCTATTGAAATCTGAATGATAGACTTGCCAAATCCATGGTTTACGCAACCTGGTAGGATCACATACCCGAAGGTGTGTTTCTTGGAGGAAGGCCATTTAAGTGACATTGTAAGAATCGAGTAATAAAGAGTATTGAAGTAATCCTGGGTCTAACCATATTACCAAGCAGGATATACTGAGCAAAGCACATCAAAGCACCATGTGACTATAACCATGTCATGAACAGTGAATAAAACCCTCCCTTAGACAAACCCCTAAAGCAGGGCTACTCAACTTTACATGGCTCAAGGGCCACACAGCAAGATACAGCTATGTCAAAGGGCCGCAACCCAAATTTTTTGGTCATATAAGAAACTATTTTGTGGTGTTTGTAGTGTTATTTCAAGCCACATGGATATCAAATGATTAAATGACAAAATAAGTAGGCTTTATTCAGTAAATGTAAAGGTTTTACATTGCTGTTGCAATAAATCACAAGAATGGTTAATAAAATAAATATAGGCCTACTAAATTGAAATCAAGTCTGAGTAACAGATAAGTTTCTTCTCTTTGAACAAATAAAGACATAAAATACCAATTTCTTTTAAAAAACAAAAATAAGATTTTTGAAATGTTTATCATGGATAAACTGAAAAAGGACATCAGCTGACTTCAACTGCATGGCTTGACTGATGAGCTGCTATTCATCCAGGCCTGAAATACAGTAAAGACAAACACAAACAAGAATGATGAAAATCTTTCAAGTGACATTCATTCTCAGTGTTCAGATGATAGTCTCGATCTTGAAAAGCAAAAACAAATATTTTAATAAATCGGCTATACTTACTTAATGCGACGTTTGAGTCTGCATTTTCGCCACTAATCGTCTCAAGTCTGGCTGATATGCGGAAGTTGCTGCGCGCAGACAATCGCTGAGATGCTTGTCACTGAGAGAGTTGCGCTGCTTTGACTTGATGATTGTCATTGATGAAAAGGCACTTTCGCACACATGTATATGTTGATCCGAAACAGGTCAAGACTTTCTTTGCACAAAGAGTGACAGTGCCGTAGGATTCATCGGGTACATAATGCATCCAGAAATCCACCATGGATTCATCCTTATGTTTCTGATTCAAAACGCAATTGTTCTTTAATTCGATCAGCTCCTCTTCAAATCTTTCCTTTGAAACTCCAAACCTCTCAGAGTGCTGTGAAACATCCTTCACATCAGTGTTGTACGGATTCTCCACAATGCGAATCACTGGCATTACCCCCTTCAGGTCAGTAAAACGACTAGCAAACTCTCTGGCCAGCAATTCAAGATATGAGACGCAATTAGCTGTTTGAAAGGATACGATGTGCAGCTGATTGACTTGTGAGTGTAGGTTTGCAAAGTGCTTAAAATCGTTGTCACCAAGCTGTTCTTGATAAAGGGAGAGCTTCTCCGCGAAGGCCGAAACATCGTTCAACAAGGTAGGCAGCACTTTGTCATTTCCTTGAAGCTTCAAATTGAGGGAGTTTAAGTGCTTGGTTATGTCCGCCAGAAAAGCCACATCTAGTGCGAATTTTTCATCATTGACGTAATCCAGATCCGCCTGCTTTCTCTGTGTAATGAAGTCTCGAATCACAGGCAGCAAGTCCATAAACCTTTCCAGTACAATGCCTCTACTTAACCATCGGACTTCGGCGTGCAGGGTCAGGTCTTGATACTGCGTCTCGTATTCCTCAACTAATGTGCGGAATTGTCTGTGTTTCAGCGCGTGACTTCTGATGTAGTTTACAACTCTAACTACTTTACACATCGTTGTTTTCAGTTCACCACCCTTAAGCTTGCAACACAGCTGTTCCTGATGAAGAATACAATGATAGGCAAAGAAGTCGGGAATTGCGCCGTCTTTTCTCAGTAACGCGATGAGCCCTCTCTCCTTCCCAACCATTGATGGCGCACCATCGGTGGTAATTGACACCAATTTTCCCAAATCAACCTCTCTTCCCGGTCCTCGGAAAAAATCCATGAGTGACAAACAAATATCCTCTCCTCTTGTCTGACCTTTCAGAGGCAGAAGAGCGAGCATTTCCTTAACAAAAGTATTGCCATTAAAAAAACGCACCCATACCATAAGCTGCGCAGTGTCTGACACATCGGTTGACTCGTCTATGGCGAGGCTAAAATGCTCCGTCTTCTTGAGCTCTTCGATCAATTTCACAAACAAATAATCAGAAATGTTTTCCACACGCCTGGAGAGGGTCGAATCTGAAAGCTGCAACTTGGATATCTGCAGGAGGATGTCGTCTTTGTTTTTAAAATCAGCGAAAAGTGACTCACTGCAGTCCAGAAAACATTTCTTAATCAGCTCCCCTTCAGTGAAAGGCCTTCGACTCCTCGCTACATTCCATGCTATTTTGTACGATGCCTCAGTGACCCTCTCACTTTCCTTACAGTTAAATCTCAACACAGTTTGCTGGCCACGAAAGTTTTTAATGAGAGTGTTAACTTTGTCTCTTCTCAAATTACTCCCAGATGGATATGTAATTCCGAAGTCACCGTGATAGCTATCATGGTGTCGTTGAACGTTTGCCCGTTTTGGTACTGCTATTGTTCTCTGGCAAAGAAGGCACATTGGTTTGCTATTTACCTCAACAAAAGCAAATTCTTCCTCCCATGTTTTTTGAAATACCCTGTGTTCATCAGAAATTTTACGTTTTGCCGGTTTTGCCATGACTTCAGAGAAGGCTAGGCTAGACTTTCTGCACGATTGTTTTTTCTTCTTTGTTGATCCCACACTTTCTAAATAAGCACAGTATGCACGATCGCCCTCTTGTGGTCAGTAAGAATTTAGTTTAGAAATGGTTTGTGTTCATTGAAATTAGAATATGATATTTTTATTGTCAGTTGCTATGACAATTCAAATTCAACCGGGCCGCAATAATATTAACCTTGGGCCGCATGCGGCCCGCGGGCCGCGTGTTGAGTAGCGCGGCCCTAAAGCATTCTCAATAACTATAGAAATGAAAAAGGTTATAACCACAGTAAACCCAAGGACACATCCTAAGCTCTTGTTTAATAGATAAGCAGCAGGATTCATGTTTGTGCTTACAGCCAGTGGACCATGTGGTGGGTTCTGCATCCTGGAATATCACAGTAGTAATACACCCTGTAGATTGGGTCTACATGCAAGAGGAAGTAAACAAAACAGTCCAAAAACAAATACATACGCACTAATACTAGCCTTAAAAAAACCCAAAATAAAAAGAAACAAAACAAATACATACGCACTAATACTAGCCTTAAAAAACCCAAAAATAAACAGAAACAAAACAAATACATACGCACTAATACTAGCCTTAAAAAAACCCAAAATAAACAGAAACAAAACAACATAATATCCAACAAAATTAATAAATAAATTAAATAAAAATACATATAGTTATAAAAACACTATTTGAAACAGTTCAGTCCAAAAACATTTTCATCCTGCGAGACCACACCCAGGGGTTATATAAAACACACCTGAAGGTGGCAGCATTGGGCCACTGTGAAACCTCCTTGCTGTGAACCTATTGACTTTACAGTGTTTGCCAGTGAACACAGAGGTAGTGGACCATGCCAGTAGTAAGGTAGGGGTGCAGTGATTTACAGAGAACCTGCTGGACACCGTCACATCCTCATACCCATATCACATCCTCCTGTGTCCCCATCAGTGGCCTTAACATGTGGAACCCCTGCACACAAATCACAGTCCATGTTACAAACCTGTCCAGCTTCATACCTCAAATCAGACTCTAAACTCTGGCAATCAGCAAGCCTGAAACACAGTCTCAAAGAAATAATAATTATTATAATAATAATCCACAAAAAATCCACTTATAGTTTGTTGACGGAGGGATGATAAAAGTAAAGGTTAAGTGTGCCACATTCCTTCCCTTTCCTGTTCATTTCCTGATGCCCTCCTGATGAGGATGCTAAATTAGACTTAAGCGTAGCTACTTCTTGCTCCAGATTGCTAATGCTATCAGAGTGGGCAGTGAGAGTCGCCTCATTCTCAGTTATAGTGGCAGTGTTTGTGGCCATGGTGTTATTAATGGACTCAACAGAGGCTTGTATTGGTGAAGGCTGTGTCCATGGAGGTGGTTTAGTTCCATTGTCATGCTTCTCTTTAATATCTCCAGCTTGCTAACAGGCATCTACAGAGTTATCTGTGTGCTGGTGCTGCTGTTGCTGCCATCCTGCTAACCTCTTCATCAGGAGCAGGGAAGGGTTCTGTCAGTTGCGTTTGATTTTTGCCACCAGTTTGTGTGGATTTGCTCATTTTGGTACCAGTTTGACTTTTGGGACAATTAGTAAAATTGCCTCAATAAAAAAAACCACTAAGAACACAAAAATTAAGGAAAAGTCGGAGAGCAGACACCATGCATCTTTCCACTTGCATCTTCAGCGGAAGTCCGCAACAACCCATCCATCCATTGGACCACTGGTCAGGATCGCTGGGGGAGGGCTGGAGCCTATCCCAGAATGCATTTGACGAGAGGCAGGAATGCCCTCTGGACAGGTCACCAATCGATCGCAGGACACACACACCATTCACTCACACACTCACACCGACAGTAATTTTTTTAAAATTCCATTTCGATTCCATTTAAAAAAGTGCATAGAAGGAAAATGCGGTCTTTCCTCCCAATTCAGTATTCATACAAGGGTTACAGAGAGTGCATTTTTCTTGAGAGCGAGTATGCCGTCCAATAAAACTCAACTGATAATTGGAAAAAGATATAAAAGGTCGCTTGTAGCTAACTATACCTGGCTCAATGTAAGCCGGAATGACTTAACAAAATGAATAACCAGCTCGTTAACTGCCCCACATTGAGGACTGCGCATAGCAAACATTAACGTTGAAGTGTAGTATAATGGTTAAGGAACTGGCCTTGTAACTGAAAGGTTTGCAGGTTCGATTCCCAGGTAGGACACTGCTGCTGTACCCCTGAGCAAGGTGCTTAACCTGAATCGCTCCAGTAATAAAAATAAATGCTGAAAAGTTGTGTTCTGGATAAGAGCGTCTGCTAAATGCCTGTAATGTAATGTAATGTAATGTAATGTTGAAGATCACCATTAAAATTTTACATAAAAGCACAACTTCGCCTCTATGCAATACTCATAAAATTTGTCCAGGGTTGGCAGGTCTGGATTCATATAGTCCATTAAAACCACTAAAGGCTGCTCTGCCCACTCTAACCAGTGCCTCCTAACTTGATAGCTAAGAGTTCCTTAAGAAAAAAAGGCACATGGATGCAGTCTCTGGTCGCGAGAAATGCATTGAGATACCGCATGCACATCTGGGTGGAGCTGTACCCGGAAAGATAATATTTATCTTCATTTCTATCCACTGTAGGGGACTTCCCTTCATTCATGGCGCCCAAGGGCTTCTGTACTTCCTCCAGTGAAACAGGTTCACCTGGCTCTGCAGCAGCAGCAAGCGAGAGGCCGTAGAATCATTTACCACAAAGATGCATAATGTCCTGAATCAGATCTGAACTTACCAATGACCATTCCTTATACATCATGTATAGGGAGGTCTGTGTCCTTTGTAGTCATGGTAGGGTGTACTGAGGTGATTAGTAACTCCTTATACATCATGTGTAAGAAAGTGTGTGTGCTTTGTAGTCATGGTAGGGTGTTCTGAGGTGATTAGTAACTCCTTATACATCATGTGTAGGGAGGTCTGTGTGCTTTGTAGTCATGGTAGGGTGTGCTGAGGCGATTAGTAACTCCTAATACATCATGTGTAGGGAGGTCTGTGTGCTTTATAGTCATGGTAGGGTGTGCTGAGGTGATTAGTAACTCCTTATACATCATGTGTAGGGAGGTCTGTGTGCTTTATAGTCATGGTAGGGTGTGCTGAGGTGATTAGTAACTCCTTATACATCATGTGTAGGGAGGTGAAATTCATCAATGTGAAATTGAAATTATATTGCAGTATTGCACTGTTTTGAAATATGCTGTATTGTAGCATTGAAATTTTTGATTGTTGTATTGTAGTTGAAACAGTATTGTATTTATGTTATTTTATTTTATTTCATTTTATTTTATTTGACTTGTAATTTGTGGTTTGATGATGTATCTTATTGTATGTTTTAATCTCGGCTGCATTGATTTTTAACTGTATTGCTTATGCCCTTGTTTTTTATTTTTTATTTTTTATTTGTTTTTACTTATCTATTTTTAAATTTGTAGCACTTTGAGATTTGTTTCAAATGTAAAGTGCTTTATAAATAAAATGTATTATTATTATTATTATTATTAGGGTGTGCTGAGGTGATTAGTAACTCCTTATGCAGCAGTGAGGGCAGCTATTCAGTCTTTCTGCTGTAATGAAAAATTTAGGGTGAATTCATAATAATGCCATCAGAGAATACGGAAAGGCTCAATCAAGAACGGAGGGTAAATTTCAACTTGATTCCAGAAATCTGCAGCTTCTGGATAATTTTTTTTTTTTAAAGTAAGAAACTAGTTTGGTACACCTCTGCAACTTCTTCACTTTCTCCATCACACAGACATTCCCCAAAACAGAAAGTTACTGTTTTTGTATCCTGTCTATAAATACGTTATATACACTGTATGTAACTCGGTAACCTTGTTTTGCTTGTTGTAAAATTACTTGCATGTACTGAAATTCTGGATGTATTATTGCATACAAACCAACTGGTGATTTATCAAGGCTGGTGCTCATTAGCTTGTGCTACACTGCGCATTTACCATCAAAAGTCTTTGTCATCTAAGAACAGAACCGCACAAGGAGAATGATGTGCGATACGCTTGCGGCATTTTCACATCTAGCACAGGATTAAATAAAGCCAGCCTGCTCACAGTACCGGTTTTGTCATGAATGTTTTGCTATAATTTAGCACGATCAGAGATAAAGGCCAATAACTCACTCAATCACATTTATCTTTTTTCTCTTGCATTCCTTCTGGCACATCAGCAATTCCTGCAGTTCTATTCACTGAAGCTCCTGCCAAACATTCCCCATCAATCAGCCCTCTTTCAAAGTCACAGATCTCTTATTCTAGCCATGGTATTCAAAATAATGGCAACTGGCACTGCAGGCAGTTTTATACACAGCCGTGATCAATTTTATTTAATTTTTTAATTTGCTGCCCAACGTAGGCCTAGGTATATCCAATTTACAGTGATGGGGTGAGACAGATGTGTGCGGGTTGGACCCGTAATGCACGATTCAGAACACTAACTTGATAATAAATACCCGCAAGGGCTTTATTATGGGGAAATCCAAAAACGTAGTCACACAAGCAAAGTCCAAAAACCAATAAATCCAGCCAGACCAAAGATACAGTACCGAGGGAGAAGGCAGTCTCGAAATCGGTATCCATGCAATAGTTCATTAACCAGAGTAGCTGTCAGCGGAGCAGAAGTACAAAACAGGGAAAAAGCAAAGTTTGTAGTCGTGGGGCGTAGCAGGAGTCAGACCGAAGTCCCTATCCACGGGGCAGAGGTACAAACAGACAGCAGGCAAAACTCGTGGTCAAAAACAGGCAGTGGAAACAATAGGCAGGCAGTAACGATGGTCAATAAACAGGCTAGTTCAATAACGGTGGTCAAAACAATGGAAAACGCTCAAAAGTGACAATAGTAAACTAAGGCAACAATTTCACAAAGACGTGACATGAACACTGATCTTATATGCAGGTGTTGACAGGTGCAGACATTAGCTTGAGAGCAGCAGGACATTCACAACAGCTTGAGAAAATGAGACATGTAACGAGGCAATTAGTAAATCGTTAGTAGTTAACCTATCCTGACTTAGCGTTAGTAAATTAGTAATTAACATGTACGAGAAACGTAAGGTAAACATGAACACATAGTTAGTATTACCCAATCCTGATCTAATGTTAGTATATTAGTAACTAGACAAGGGAGAATGAAACAATTAGGGAAGCGTGAGTGACAGCAAGAGAAGAAACAGCATGAACGCAAGGCTGCGGAAAAACATGGAAATATGTATGCAAACAATGAACTGCCTTGTAACATAAACAGAAAATAAACTGTGACAAACACTAAGCATGAAACATGGCATAAACATGACAGAAACATAACATGGTGAGTAGTTTAACTACATGTAGTTAATCTAGTAGTTTAATTATATTGTGCAGCAGTTGGCTGGTAGTTCAACTGCATTCAAATTTGTGTCATGGTTGCAGTAGTAAAGTCCTTTTTTGTGAGTTTGAAGTGTAGTTAACTACATGACCTACCCATTTTTCACTTTATAATAATTTACTTCAGGTGGGGTTCAGGGTTGGTGAAAATGAACAAAATAAGCCTCTCAGGCCAGGTCTGGTCCGGGTTTGGCCTGAGTCCAGCAGCATGTGGCTCAGTGCTGGTGCAGTTAATCACATACGGCATGGACTCGGCTGTGACGTGGCAGCCCGGACTCATCGCCACATCACTCGGCCCAGAATCATGCCCTAATTTAAGGCCGACACTGAGCCGAGTCTGAATCAAGAACATCATTCCAAACGAGGGACTCAAGAAACGGGTGATTCCGGTCCGGAACTGGGCCAGAATAAGTTTGCTATCTGGGATTTATTCTTTAAGTCTATCTCATGTTTGCCCCTTCGCATTACAAATATGAAAGCAGGGTCATTTTCTAGTAAGGACTGGCTTACTGGTCTCTTTGTCCTCATTTATACTTTCTTTATTATTATGTTCTCTCTCTCAACCCCCCCTCTGTCAGTCTTGTTAAATAACTTCCTTAAAGAGCAGAGAAGCTACATTCCTACGAGAGATTTTGATTTATTTTGTTTTCCATCATTAAGACATGGCTATCATCACTAAATCTTTACAGGAACCAAACATTGCAGACAATAACCCTGCAAATTTTTATGATTTTTCAACAGAACCACCAGCAAAAGCTGCAATGCCTTAGGCACCTGTGACAAGTCAGGTACATACCATTCTTTGGACTGGGTAAGATGGGTGGAAATACTTAGAGGGGCCATAAACACATTTAAAACTCATTTATAAAACCATAGATTAGGCCCCCTGATGCAGCACCAGAGATAATTTTACAACACACATTTTTTTATATAAAAGGATCCACCCATCCAATTCAGAACAAGACTACAGAGTCACTCTGCACAATAATGGCAGTCAACTATAAGTGCACACAAACCAGCAGCCACCCCAGTACAAAATACATTACAATGATAAAAGGTGTAATGGTTTCAGTTAGCGGCAAATCAAATGCGACAGGAAGGGGGATCAGAACAAGTCACCCACAAAGGTGAGAACCATTAAAGGAGCTTAAGCCGCTAATTGGTAGAAAAAAAACACCTTCGGCACGTAACACTAAAACGGCCGGTAGGAAGGTAAAAAGAAAATGAAACAACAAAGGAGACCAGCACGGAGTAAGTGGAACAGAATTAGCACCAACGAGGAATAATCCTCTACATAAGAACTAATAAACTAAAGCAAGTCCTTCGTAAACATAAAGCAAAAGCTTTAATATTATGAGGTCCCTTGTACCTGACTATACCTGGCTCAATGTAAGTCGATAAGACAAAGAAGCACCGGGAAGCGGAAGTGAGGGGCTTAAATACCCCGCAGGCTGTAACACGGGTGAAACGAACAATAGGCGAGACGAAGCTAAACCCCAGAACGGAACGTGGAAAAAATCTGATCGATTACTAACCGGAGAGAGAGGACGAGAACCGTAGTGAAAAAGAAAAAAATAGCCATGGACCTTGACAAACAGGTATATTAATAGGTCTGTACATTAATAGCTTAGTTTATAAACATTACTAGCTTCGCTTATAAAAAGCTTTCAGTTTTCTGGCAGTTGAACTTGAACTGCAGCTTCTGGATGCTCTAAAGTTGAGTTTTTTTTTTTTTTAAAGCAAGAAGGTAGTTTGATACACCGCAATTACAGTCAGTCTTGTTAAATAAATAACCATCATTAAGACCTGGCTATCATCACTAAATCTTTATGGGAACCTAACATTGCATACAATAACCCTGCATAGTTTTATTATTTTTCAACAAAAACACAAGCAAAATCTGCTACACCTTAGGCACCTGTGACAAGTCAGGTACATACCATTCTTTGGACTGGGTAAGATGGGTGGAATAAACACATTTAAAACTCAGTTAGAAAACTTTAACCACAAATTAGGCCCCCTTGTGTAGCACCAGAGATAATTGTACAACACAAATTTTAAATGTAAAGGTAATTTAACATGTAAAAGGATTAACTCATCCAATTCAGAACAACACTACAGATTCGCTCAGCACAATAATGGCAGTCAACTAGAAGTGGACACAAACCTGCAGCCAACACCATATCAACACACATCCAAAACCACATAACTGCAGCCACCACCACCATATCAACACACATCCAAAACCTCATAACTGCAGCCAACACCACCATATCAACACACATCCAAAACCACATAACTGCAGCCAACACCACCATATCAACACACATCCAAAACCACATAACTGCAGCCAACACCACCATATCAACACACATCCAAAACCACAAACCTGCAGCCAACACCACCATATCAACACACATCCAAAACCACATAACTGCAGCCAACACCACCATATCAACACACATCCAAAACCACATAACTGCAGCCAACACCACCATATCAACACACATCCAAAACCACATAACTGCAGCCAACACCACCATATCAACACACATCCAAAACCACATAACTGCAGCCAACACCACCATATCAACACACATCCAAAACCTCATAACTGCAGCCAACACCACCATATCAACACACATCCAAAACCATATAACTGCAGCCAACACCACCATATCAACACACATCCAAAACCTCATAACTGCAGCCAACACCACCATATCAACACACATCCAAAACTACAAACCTGCAGCCAACACCACCATATCAACACACATCCAAAACCTCATAACTGCAGCACATATAGGACTCAAGCCCACATGTTTTTTTTTGTGTTTGTAGAAACAAAACATTTGGAATTAGACAACATAAAATAATAATTTGATTAATGACGTCACGTGGCGCTGTAATGGCGACATGTAGTCCAGCTGTCTCTCGTGTTCATGTTTGTTCATTTGAATGTGTTTTGTTGCGTCTGGCTTTTGTCTTAGTTTTTTTCATGCGCTGTGTGTCTGTAGTGGGACGGGGAAGCGGGCTGGAGATTTTTCAGGGCACAACATATGCTCGGGAATGTCCGTTAGATCTGCAGACTGCAGCAACAAAGTTTACCATCGTTCTTCACCGGAGTTGAAGATGTCAGGACTGATCTGGGAGTGCAGGCAATCATCAAAAGGCAACCAGGGAAGGAGAACATAATGTGGTGGAGGAGTGTTGAGATGACTGGGAAGATTTACGCAGTTCGGTGCTCCGTTTCGGCGGTGTACAGAGACCGCGGCGCTTAGTGCATGGAGGAGAGTCGTGGAGGCGGAGTTTGTGTGTTGGACTGCTTGGTGACACTGGACATCTCGGGACAGCGGGGGGGCTATTTTTAATCATGGCTGTATTGTACTTTAATTTACTTAATTCACTTTATTGATGTAATGATTTTGTTGGATGTCTTTGTTTGATATGTTTGTTTGTGTGCTGTGAGTCTGCCCCACTGTCTGTTTTTTTTGTTGTTGCTGGGGCTACAACTGAAGTTCCCTAGCGGGAAACAAAAGGTTATTCTATTCTATTCTATTAATGAATGACAGTGCCTACAGTTATTGCAAATCAAGTGTCATCTCACATTTCCAGCACCAAAAAGGGGGTAAAAGAGAATAAAATATTACAGAATAGCAATGTATTTACGGTACTAAACCCTGACTTCCCTGTTATGAGTTTTGGGTAAGCCTACTATAATTCCCCAGAACCGAGGTTGAGAACCAAGGGAAAGATGATTGCAGCTAAGTACACAGAGATCCTTGAAGAAAACCTGCTCCAGAGCGCTCTGGACCTCAGACTGGGGCGAAGGTTTACCTTCCAACATGACAACGACCCGAAGCACACAGCCAAGAGGACAAAGGAGTGGCTTCGGAGAAAGTCTGTGCATGTCCTTGAGGGCCCAGCCAGAGCCCAGACCTGAATCCAATTGAACATCTGTGGAAAGAGCTGAAAATGGCTGTGTACCGACACTCCCCATCCAACCTGACGGAGCTTGCAAGGATATGCCAAGAGGAATGGGCAAAAATGTCCAGAAACAAGTGTGCCAAGCTCGTAGCTTCTTTCCCAAGACGCCTTGAAGCTGTAATCGCTGCCAAAGGTGCAGCAACCAAGTATTAGGCTAAGGGTGTGTACAGATATGTAACCCCTAAATAACCAATTTTTGTCAGTAAAATAAAATTGCATATTTTCTAAAAACCTGTTTTCACTTTGTCATTATTGGCTATTGTGTGTAGATGTTTGAGGCAAAAAACTTAATCTATTGTAGTATAAGTCTGTAATGTAATAAAACTTCGGAGAAGGTGAAAGGGGTGTGCAGACTTTCCGGCTTGATTGTACACACACCAAACGCATGCAGATGCAAAATGGCTGTTCTTCACAATATCCAGTTCCCCAAAGTGGACAAAGTCAGTGGGGGCACTTTTGAGTATGATTGTGCAAAAGCAATTCTATATCCAGGGACGAAAGCTTGCTTTTGGTGCAAGGAACTGTCTTTCTCTGCCAAAGGAATCTCAAAAATGTGCACAAAGTTCCCTGACGGATTTACGTAAAAAATGTTTCCTCATTCTTTATTTTTGTCACAATACTTTGGAGAATTATTTCAGGTATGTCAGGTTAGCTGTCAGTTGGGACATCATCTCCATTCCACAACTATTTCAAATATGAATTAACCGTCAGATTTTTTGGGGTGGGCCACTCAGCCTTAAGTATTTAAGGTGCAACATTCTGGACACTTTTGCATTACAGTTGACTGGTCAACAAATAACTACCAACTATCCACCTGTGAGAACAACCTGCTGCCTTACTGTCAGGTAAGATTACAGAATAGACTGACCTGCGGATCAATCTGCAAATAATAATAATAATAACTTTATGTATACAGCACATTATAATAATAATAATAATAATAATAATAATAATAATAATAATAACTTTATGTATACAGCACATTATGATAATAATAATAATAATAATAATAATAATAATAATAATAATAATAATAATAATAACTTTATGTATACAGCACATTATGATGACAATAATAATAATATTAACTTTATGTATACAGCACATTATAATAATAATACTAATAATAATAATAACTTTATGTATACAGCACATTATAATAACAATACTAATGATAATAATAACTTTATGTATACAGCACATTATGATGAATAATAATAATAATAATAATAATAATATTAACTTTATGTATACAGCACATTATAATAATAATACTAATAATAATAATAACTTTATTTATACAGCACATTATGATAATAATTATAATAATAATAACTTTATGTATACAGCACATTATGATGACAATAATAATAATAATAACTTTATGTATACAGCACATTATAATAACAATACTAATGATAATAATAACTTTATGTATACAGCACATTATGATAATAATTATAATAATAATAACTTTATGTATACAGCACATTATGATGACAATAATAATAATAATAACTTTATGTATACAGCACATTATAATAACAATACTAATGATAATAATAACTTTATGTATACAGCACATTATGATGACAATAATAATAATAATAATAACTTTATGTATACAGCACATTATAATAATAATACTCATAATAATAATAATAACTTTATGTATACAGCACATTATGATGACAATAATAATAATAATAATAATAATAATAATAACTTTATGTATACAGCACATTATGATAATAATAATAATAACTTTATGTATACAGCACATTATGATAATAATAATAATAATAATAATAATAATAATAATAATAACTTTATGCATACAGCACATTATGATAATAATAATAATAATAATAATAATAACTTTATGTATACAGCACATTATGATGACAATAATAATAATAATAACTTTATGTATACAGCACATTATGATAATAATTATAATAATAATAATAACTTTATGTATACAGCACATTATGATGACAATAATAATAATAATAATAACTTTATGTATACAGCACATTATAATAATAATACTCATAATAATAATAATAACTTTATGTATACAGCACATTATGATAATATAAATAATAATAATAATAATTATAATAAATAACTCATTATATAATAACACATTATGATAATAATAATAATAATAATAACTTTATGTATACAGCACATTATGATAATAATTATAATAATAATAACTTTATATACAGCACATTATGACAATAATAATAATAATAATAACTTTATGTATACAGCACATTATAATAATAATACTCATAATAATAATAATAACTTTATGTATACAGCACATTATGATAATAATAATAATAATAATAATAACTTTATGTATACAGCACATTATAATAATAATACTCTCATAATAATAATAACTTTATGTATACAGCACATTATGATAATAATTATAATAATAATAACTTTATGTATACAGCACATTATGATGACAATAATAATAATAATAATAACTTTATGTATACAGCACATTATAATAATAATACTCATAATAATAATAACTTTATGTATACAGCACATTATGATAATATAATAATAATAATAATAATAATAATAATAACTTTATGTATACAGCACATTATAATAATAATACTCATAATAATAATAATAACTTTATGTATACAGCACATTATGATAATAATTATAATAATAATAACTTTATGTATACAGCAAATTATGATGACAATAATAATAATAATAATAACTTTATGTATACAGCACATTATAATAATAATACTCATAATAATAATAATAACTTTATGTATACAGCACATTATGATAATAATAATAATAATAATAATAACTTTATGTATACAGCACATTATGATGACAATAATAATAATAATAACTTTATGTATGCAGCACAGTATAATAATAATACTCATAATAATAATAACTTTATGTATACAGCACATTATGATAATAATAATAATAATAATAATAATAATAATAATAATACTAATAATAATAATAACTTTATGTATACAGCACATTATGATAATAATAATAATAATAATAATAATAATACTAATAATAATAATAACTTTATGTATACAGCACATTATGATAATAATAATAATAATAATAATACTAATAATAATAATAATACTAATAATAATAATAACTTTATGTATACAGCACATTATAATAATAATACTAATAATAATAATAACTTTATTTATATAGCACATTATAATGGTTTGCAGCTCAAAATACTTCACAGAAGAACATAAAAAAATAATGCTGAACTCTTTTTTTGACGCATACTTATATTTGTATATGTATACCTGGAGTGAACGTGCTAAAACAGGGTGGAGATTATGTAAATTAGGCCAATTAAGTATTCCATCTCATTTACTAAAGCGCGCATTAAAGCTGCAGTTTAGGCAACTTTCTTAATGGTCACAATGTTTTGAAAACAAAGTTTCTAGCTGCGCTTGTAGGATTACAGAGCTACACTAAAAATGACAGCTCCTATAGTCCAGGATCCAGTTAGCTATCAAACATTACCTTTCTGAAATAGTTTTTATACATGAAAACAGGGACTTAACATTACAGTTAACCGGTACATCTAGCCCCAATTCAGTACTCTGCAGGATGTTTTAGTATAGGGCATTTTTCCTGGTTTTCATCATTGTAAAGACAATAAATAAAGAAGCTAATCTTTCAGAAAGCCAGTTTTACATAAACACAATAATTGCTAGTGATGGTTAGCTGAATTACATAGCTAGCTAATTGTAAAAAGACCCCAGATATATAAACTTGTGCCGGCTGTAGTCCCGTTCAGCATTGCAGGCAGGATGGGGTGGAAGTCTTTCTGACCACAAACTGTAACCTACTGTTACGTAGATATATGTGTGAATTGTGAGCAGGTCACTTCACGTGGCGAGATTGAGTTCCGCAAAAAAAGTTCCTGAATTCTGGAAAAAGGGCTTTAGAGGCCAACATAATCCACTGTCTTTCCCCGAGTTTATGAATATCTCGAGTTTATGAATAAACTTTGGTGTGATTGCTTCAGCAAGATTTTAAATATGCTGTATCAAGTTTAAAGTTTAGGAGCCCTAGAATGTACAGTTAGAGTACAGAATGTACAGAATTGAGTCACATTAGGGATAAACTGTAGGGCAATAGAGTGAGAGTCTAAGGTAAATAAGGGAGCCTATTAGCTAACAAATTTACATGATGAGATAGTTTTATATTATTTTGCTAAAGCGCCTCCCTGGCTTTTTTGGAGGTAATGATGTCACTTTTTGCTCTTTTTGTTTTATGATCTTTGTATCCGTCCGTATCAGTGTGTTTTTTTCCTCAGGAGAGAAATACGCTGCTCGAGTACAGCCCATGCTGTAACGCTATATCTGCTCGAGTACAGCCCATGCTGTAACGCTATATCTGCTCGAGTACAGCCCATGCTGTAACACTATATCTGCTCGAGTACAGCCCATGCTGTAACGCTATATCTGCTCGAGTACAGCCCATGCTGTAACGCTATATCTGCTTGAGTACAGCCCATGCTGTAACGCTATATCTGCTCGAGTACAGCCCATGCTGTAATGCTATATCTGCTCGAGTACAGCCCATGCTGTAACGCTATATCTGCTCGAGTACAGCCCATGCTGTAACGCTATATCTGCTCGAGTACAGCCCATGCTGTAACGCTATAGGCTTGTGTTGCAGACACCACCCCTGTTATGGGAACAGAGCTTGATTAACAAAGCCGTGTTCACTTGGCAAGTTCATAACCACTTTTGTAGTACCGGTTAAGCCATATTGCAGTGGTTAGGTTTTGTCAAGCCAGCTAACACAAAGAAACCCTGGCGATAAGCATCTTTCGTAGTATACACCTTGGTTTTAGAATGCAGAATTAGAGGGTAGGCCTATGAACACAATGTATGGTGCTGGACTTCTCTTACAACAGCTTTTTTGATACCAATGATGCATGTCCATTATTCTATATCTTTTGGAGTTTTCTACTCCAGCTTTAATTGGAACTCTTCTCTTTTCGTGAGAATTTGTAGAACTGAAAGCAGGCAGTGATTGTTCAGCACTGATAAAGCCTATAGCTCATACACAAGATGCCGGAGAGGAGTATCGGGCTGTACGCACGTGCTCGGTGTTCAAATCAGTTTCCCTTTTGGGCTGCATGGGGTTTAGATTTTAAATGTATGTATCCTCTAATGCATAGCACTCTAATGCATAGGAGATGGGATTTAAAATATATTTCACACATGTTTCTGCTAATCATTCAAACCACTGACGTTCCTGCTCACAATGATCATGTGGACAGTCCTCGAGGCTAGGCCAGCGATACACCTTTATAGGCTCTTTCCTGTGCTGTCTCTCTCTCACTGCCACTGTGATCTACAGAAGACATACTTGCAGGGGCGGCACCAGAAGATTTTGTTTGGAAGCGTGTATAATTGTGTGTGGCTGCTCATGAAATTTAGACACCGTGGAGTTCACGTGGCATTTAACTGTGCACAGACGACGGGCGGCTATTTATACTGTAGCCATCTAATATAACAAGCATGTATGCATGCATATGCATTGATTTAGCTTATGTTATGTCCCTACATAGCTGTAATAAACATTCTTATCCTTTATTTAACATGTAAGTATCTTCAACATACTGTTCAATTTCAACTTTCCAGTACCACCATTTAGCTGGGTACAGAGGAGTAGCCAGAGAGTGCGGGCAGTTTGACCGTAAACCTGAGCAGCTTTAGACCAGTGGGGGGGTGGGGGGTATTACTGAAGAGTCTTGAGGAAGTGTCAATCATCCATGCTCTGTGCCTGTATTGCTTCTGCTCCAGATGTTTCACCAGCTGAGACAGAAAACAGCAACGTGCGCAACGTCAGGCATCTTTTCGCATATTTTTAGTGTAATAATTTGTACCAGTGTACTTGGATGTAACAGCACCACTGGCAAATACATTTTTTAAAGATTTGACTTGTTACATTTACATTTTCATCCGAATATTTTCATAATTAACTTGCTTGTTTAAGCTCTGAGCAATAATCTCTCACACTTGCCTCTTTTCCAGGATGAAGGTGAAGATGATGATCTTACTTTTTCAAATCTTGGCCATTTCAATCCTCAAGCCCGTTTCAGCTGTTTTTATAAGTGACAAACGCCTAGGTACTCTTCACCCCATGCACAAGCACTGCCATGGTAACCACCTGTGCCATGCAGGGTTACATCAGGTGTTTCTTTAACATGTACATCTATGTGGATCTGTTATCTGAGAGAGAAAGAGAGGGGGGTGGCGGGGTTAAATGTAAACCTAATGCAATGTGTTTGTGCACTGGCTCATCTGATCAGTTACCTGGATATAAGTGCAGTTCAGATCAGACACATTTGACAGTGACATAAATACACTGAATTAAAGCAATAAAACCCAGATGTCTCAGGCCTTGTGGAAGGGAAGTGTGTGAAGTATGAAAGCCAGCTTCACGTATCACACTCATATTAATATTAATATACAAACTTCTCACTGGTTTAAACCTCATGAGCCAAAGTGATCAGAAGACCAGTAAATTTCAGCCTCTGCTGTGGGGAATTTGACTGAACAAACACAGGGAGTATGGATATTTTCACAGCATTGTTGAGGTTACACAGAGCTCAGTTGAGCCAGGATGCTCCTAAAGTGACGGCATTTTAAACAGCCATGTTGTATCAGTCATGATTATTTTATCTCCTTGTAGAGAATGTGGCTTTACGCGGGAAGGCCACCCAGTCAACCCTTCTGAAGGATGGAAACAGGGGTTACGCTGATGCAGGCAATGCCATTGATGGAAACCGAGATTCTAATTTCTTCGATGGATCCTGTTCCCACACCCACAGTGAGGCTAACCCCTGGTGGAGGGTGGACCTGCTGGAGGAGTATGTAGTCGCCTCTGTCACTATCACCAACAGAGGAGACTGTGTGCCCTGCTCACAAATAATCATTGGAGCTCAGATCACCATCGGCGACTCCCTGGAGAACAACGGCATCGATAATCCACAGTCAGTACCGATCTTTACAGTGCAAAGCCTTTCATTCAGAATGCAATTAAAAAATACTTTTCTCTGTTGATTTGAAAATCCTGGGCGGATTCATAATGCCCATCTCATCTCTGCAACATCCTTTGTCTATTTGGGACAGCACAGATAAGTGTACACTACTCCTTAATACAGAGTGCTCTCTCTATTCAGAACAGCACAGATAAGTGTACACTACTCCTGTAGAGAGAGTGCTGTCTCTATTCAGGACAACACAGATAAGTGTACACTACTCCTTTAGAGAGAGTGCTCTCTCTCTATTCAGTACAGCACAGATAAGTGTACACTACTCCTGTAGAGAGAGAGCTGCCAGTAGCTGTCTCTGTTTAACTCTGCAGTCCTGCAGTTACACTGCACAGTACAGACCGGAGTACAGACCTGCCAACACTGACAAATCGTTTCCATTCCCACCCCAACCAAATAATAAGCTTCCCCCTTGTCATACGGTAGCTACTGAGCATCATATTATTCATAATTAGGATGATTATTATTCAAAAAGAAGAGCAAAGTCAGTGACCCACATGGTACCTTAATTCTGTTCCCTCTTGTAGGTGCAGCGTCGTTAGCGCTCTGGCAGCAGGGGAGACTAAAACCTTCCAGTGTGAGCAGCCAATGAACGGACGCTACGTGACCGTGTCTCTTCCAAAAACAAATTACCTTGAAATCTGCGAATTGGAAGTCAACGCTTGGGATCCTCACCCTAAATGATATTGCTGTGCAGTAGATTGCAAATCCCTTTGCATTTAAAACTGGTCATTTATATGTAGCCAGACACAGTATGTAAGAAAATGGGGATAATTAAATCAAATCTACAATCTTGGGATTTTTGGATCATATCGTCAAGAGTATATTTCTAGGTTTTTATGTACACAAAACCTGCTGAAGTTCTACTAGGGTTATTTTTGCAATTTGATTTATTGATTTTTTTTGTAGCCAGTCAAATAAACATCTCATTTAAAGAACTGACATACATGTTGTGTGTGCAGAATATGTGATTGGGTGCACAGAGCCATTTCGCCAGTCATGTGTTCCATACTGTACCAGCGTAATTTACAGCTGAATCTAACAAGATATTGAGAGTCTTTTGATGTTGATGGGTCACAGACTTCAGGAAGTAACAGCATGCAAAGGATATGTGACCAAATATTAAATATGATACTTTAAAAATATGTTAAAGCAAAGGGTCTGAATACTTATGTAAATGAGAGATTTCAGTTTTCGATTTTTAATACATTTGCAAAAATTTCTAAAAACATGTTTTCACTTTGTCATTATGGGCTATTTTGTGTAGAATTTTGAGACAAACAATGAACTCAATCTATTGTAGAATATGTCTGTAATGTAATAAAATGTGGAGAAGGTGAAAGGGGTGTGCAGACTTTCTGGCTTGACTGTAGTATACTGAAGCGATTCAGGTTAAGTACCTTGATAAAGGGTGTAGAATCTGAAAACAGCAACTGAAATCACGTCGGGGTCACCAAATTGTAGAATCTGGAAACAGCAACTGAAATCACGTCGGGGTCACCAAATTGTAGAATCTGGAAACAGCAACTGAAATCATGTCGGGTTCTCCAAATTGTAAAACTTCGCAATTACTAGACCAATGAGGGAATAGCTCGGAGCGAAGGTTTAAGCGTGATGTATTCCACTATTGCTGTGGGAAAAGGTTATTTAGAAATATTATTATTTTATTTACTCATTTATCTGACTCCATTTATAATTATAATTTAGAATTTTGGTTAAACATGCGTGGAGCTCGGAGTGGTTACACTCAACTCGCCCTTAGGTACCACCATTACTTCAATATATGTTTGCCGGAATCAACATTATTGCTCAGTTTCGGGGCGTGAGAACGCAGAGGTTGGGGGTCTAGCCAACACAATACATGATATTCATTTATCATAGATAGTTGCGAGCCCAGGTAAGACACATAAACATGAACAAGTTCACAAACAAAGTATATCACCAAGTGATTCCGTACGGTGTGACTATGGTACCAGGAGAACTGTTAAGCAGATTCTCCTATATGAAAATGACTATGGTGCCACTACAGCACCAGGAGACCTGTTAAGCAGATTCTCCTCGAATATCCCTTTGGGCTTTCCTTAAATGCAGGCTTTTCACACTCCACAAGTCCCTTTGTTTGTCCAAATAAGGTCTGGCAGGAAGAGAAGTTTCACCACCCAGGGACCCCCCTCCAGGGAGAGAAACAGCTACCCCTCCCAATCTAGTGACAGTAATAAGACTCTTTGAACGACGGCGCGTGATCTTATGATCTTCTCTATCATATCTAGATATCAGGTGAGGTCCCGGTGATGGCCACTCTAGGTTCCAGATATTTATATGGACAAGCGCATCCCAGATAACCTATACAATCCTCCTTTCACATTCTTTATTTCTCCCCCTCCTATACTTTCACATACCACACACTTCAATTAGTATTATCCAGGTTCACCACATTTATCATATTATCCACAATTACTTTATACTTACACAATTACCAATTTACATGCACATACATATGATTCAATATACATATACAGCTTTGTTTAATATGTTCACCATTCAGTCCAGAACCTAGGCCGTAAAAGACCTGTGAGCAAGCCTGAGTTCCCGGCGTCATTAGGGATGCCGTTTCCTTCTGATGTCCAGTTGTAGGCTCAATCCCAGCTGTAGTTTACGAGGCCGTGAGAGGTCAGAGGAAAAGGTTCTCAGGCCACCAGGTAAATTGTTTTATTGCACCCTCAAGGAAGTCACCACCAGCTGCAAGGGTTTATGACTGATTTCCAGCCTTACAAGGGTACAACGGCAGTGTCCTACTTGGGAATCGAACCTGCAGCCTTTCGTTTACAAGTCCAGTTCCTTAACCATTATACTACACTGCCGCCGCCCACTACAGATACTGTAAATATTAAAAGTTTCATACAAATATTCTGCAAAACAAAGCAACACATTCATAGTCACAAATATAACCTATACTAACTAACTGTTTTAATACTGTAGCTAGCTAACTAGGTTAAATACGAACAACACCCAGCTAAATACATTAATACAGAAACATTCATTAAAGTAAAAGTAATTTTAGATAAAAATATGAAATAGGGCTGGCGTTCATCTGAACCACTAACCTGCCAAAATTTGAGGGTTCAAGACGGAGAGCTTTGGACATTTAAAGTCAACAGACCATCATGGGGCTATTCTGAACATCAACAAAATGTCAATGAAATCACTTTTCCAAAACAAGCGGACTGTAGTTGATTCAGTATAACATAACAAAGGAAACAAATACATTTTACAAATATCCGGCACTGAACTTTTTTGTAAATGTAA
>CM040406.1:54807668-54924452 GCA_022702515.1 Ilyophis sp. 1 JC-2022
TACTCCCGTTTCCCCCCGTTTCATTTCTTTTCTCTTCTCCACTCCGTGTGTACTGTATACAGACCAGGCACCTCCATAAAACTCCTTTAGCTCCGTTTTCTCTGCACGGCCTGCTGCTCCGTACAACAGCCACAATTCTACTATGTAGCCTAAATTCACAATGGTGTTGTAGATTTTATTTGGCCTCATCAATCGGCTGTAAGTACTTCAAAGACTGAAAAATAATGAAAAAAGACGCGAGAAGAGAGGAAGTCCGTATTATTCAGTCAGTTTAACGCTCAGTTTATTTTTTAAAAGCTGGCTAAAATAACGTTGTTTAAATTCAGCTCTGTGTTCAGGACACTTACGAGTAACATTATCCAACAAAAAGATCACAATCTTTAGTTTCTGTGTAAGTTTTACTCTCCCAGGCTTGTTTTATAAAGCTCTGCACAGACTCCCCCCGGTGTTTCGCCAGCCTGCACCGTTATCGTTGCCGTTGGTTTCTGTATCAGAACAGCCTGGGGTCACCATCTCCCTGATCTCATTTACCAGTGCTGAGCCCCCCCCCACTTTCACTCCCCTGGGGGGTCCCGGGAAACAGCAGAGGAGCTGCGGAGAACTCGAGCGATGGAGCGCAAACCTGCGCCCCCGTTTGGGGGACCCCAGACTGGACATTCAGCACATGCCTGCATCCAGAGGCTGTACCAGAGTTTACAGCCATTTTAGTTTATTATTCACATTTAATTTCAACAGCTGGATACTTAACAGTGCCCCATCCCAGATCCGTGTGCGTGTGCGCTGGACTGCTCCGCTGCGTGTGCAGCAGGGTCCGTGTGCATGTGCATCCGTGTGCGTGCGCGCGGCTGGGTCCGTGTGCGTGTGCATCCGTGTGCGTGTGCATCCGTGTGCGTGCGCTTGGCTGCTCTGCAGCGTGTGCGCGGCTGGGTCCATGTGCGTGTGCATCCGTGTGCGTGCGCTTGGCTGCTCTGCTGCGTGTGCGGCTGGGTCCGTGTGCGCTCGGCACGGACCATCTCCCGTCGTGTTTCTGCCGCTTCCTGCATGGGGGGCTCCTGGCGGTATGGCGGCCAAAACACATAGACCTCCTGTGCCCCCCCCCCTCCCCCCCCCCCTCCCCCCACACACCACCACCGGGTGTGTGCTGCAAACCCGAAAAAAACTGTCCGTCTGGACCAATGAAAGGTCAATATCTGATGGGTGCGTGCGTTGCCTGGAAACATCTTCAGCACCCTGCATACAGGCCCTGCGTAGCCGCGTAACATTCCCACAACGCTCCCGCAACATCCCAACACTCACAATGTCACCAGTACCACAGAGTGGGATCAAACCTACAGGCCCTGCGTAGCTGTGCAACATTCACACAACGTTCCCACAATACCCCCCAAACCCAAAAGAGTTGTAGAGCTTAATTCCGGAGTTTTCCCGACGTCACTCGTCAGTACTGCCAGAAACGAGGACGTGGGCCAGCAGTCCTCCCCTCTCCGTACATCCTGAGGAACAGGCCCTCACAGGCTGCTAGCTGTTAGCACCTCAGGATATTCGCCTGCTACCTTTCAGAAAATAACAACACAGCACATCAGTCATGCTACGCTATTCCACCCCACCGTGACGGACTCGATAAAGGATTTATCTGCAGCTTCCTGTTAGGGGGGAGGGGGGGTGTCTTTTGGGCCAAAAGACACTTTAATACTGAATACTTTAATAACTATTAACACTGAAGCTTTGCCAAGCATCCCTGCTCACTCTCTGGAATGCAGACTGTTCAAGACAAAAAATAATAATAATTACAAACGACTCGTCGGTTTTCCTCGTGACTGCAGTGCGTTGTTGGGGGGCATAAATCCCGCTGCCGGGATGCTGGAGCGTCTGCCCTGCACGGTTTATCGGGCCTTTCCTTGCATCGGGGGCGTGAATCACAGTAACCGCTTTCCGATTGCTAAACCTCTGTGTCTCTGTCAACATGCACAGTTCCTGACCGACACCATTGTTACCGTCTTCCTAAACGTCCCGAGGAGCAAGGGGGGGTGGGGGTGTGTGAATAAACAGATGACACAACCTGACCCCCCCCACAACCTCAAAAAAATTGCCGCCTGTGTCTGTATCTGAAACACACGCACACACACACTCACACTCACACCCGTTTGCCAATATCCCTGCTCCTCATACAAAAACAACAGCCCAGTCAATGACTTTCAATGTGAATTTCAGTCAGGTCACAAAATTCTATTTGATTCAATTTATTAATTAGAAAAAAAAAATCTACATAGAACCCAGTTGATTAATTGAATTCCAATTAATATCCTGGACTGACTGAGCTGCAATGGAACTGACCCCTACCATGCACAATAGTTCCTCCTCCCCACTCATCCACTCAGACAATTTGAGGAAGTAAAAACTACAACTTGTAGTACAAGAGCAGGATGTATTACAAACTACTGTCTTTTTATTTTTGTTAATTCTATCTTCATTCATAATTGTAACCTTTGTCCGATGTAAACTGATTGATATTCTCAATAAAAATAAAAAATAAAAATATTACAAACTACTTCCTCACTAGTTTGGAAAGAGTTTTGCAGGATTTATTTCGCACACTGCTTGCAAAGTGAGGGGAGAGGGCACATAGTAGACAGGGGTCTGAGTGGACAGGGAACAGGGATCATATTATTCGGTCACAACCCTGAGGTCACAGCCGACGGCTGCACATCCCATGCGCCATTACCGCAGACAAAACAACGTTCCCATAACGTTAGGCCGACTGCACTGTGCGGTGGAGTAACAACGCGGAGTAACAAAGGTCAGCACGGTGTACTCGCGCCCCCAATGACGCACACACGTCCGTGGGAATACGTGCTGGCAGGCTGTTAACTATTGAGGGAACTCCATTCTCCATCATCCTTCAGAAAACCTGTATTTGTTCAACAACAATAATCCTTTCATTGTCTCTCCAGTATAGGCTACTGTAAAATCACTAATATTGTGTTTAGCACATCAAACATTTTGTGAGAGATCTAGGCTACAGGTTACCACACAAGCAGCATGCGAAATTGGATTACTAAAACCAACAGGAGCCGATCAACATCTACTATACAAGAAGCTGTCGCTCTGTTTTGACCGTTAATGGTTGAGGCACCGTTAATTTCGACAAACAAAATTCCCTTCAGCTGGAAATGGAAGAGGAATGAAACGTAGGGCATACGTTATATAACCAAGACTTGTTAACTGGTGACATGGCTGTCATCACCATGAAGATGCACACGTCTAAGCGAGTCATTTTCTTATTCACATCGGAGCGTAGAGGCACGGCCAATCTGCGGCCAGTCTGCGCCGAAAAAAGGCCACTGACCTCGTGCAACAGGTGCATTCTGGTGGTGAACAGAACAGACATATTACTGACCTAAACGCAGCTACATTAAGTACCCACACGCATTTGTCAGGCTACTGTGAACTCAGCTACGTTTCGTGTAAAAAAATTGTAGTAGGTTCTGTAAAGCGTAAACCATTAAATAGTTTGCAAAAAATTCTAAAAGGTGTATTTACATGTCAAACTCTTTCCCCTTGTTTAGAAAAGCAGAATGTGTGAGCTTGCACTAAAGCACGGCTCCCTATACAATCCCTGCGCAATGTTTACTACGGAAGGTGAATCCACCAGCAAGCAAACGCTACGTTATTCATTAACTTAGAAAGGGGAAGAAATCTGAACATTAAAGTAAACAACATAACACGTTATGGTTACGACAATGGCAGCTATGAAATGATAACCTCTTTCTGAGCAGCTACCATCCTTTAAACAAATAATACCGTGACAGTACGAAGTTTTTCCACAGATAACGTTATAGCTTACCGTCCTGCCCGTGAACACCCAACGTCTTGAAACATGAAGCAAACAACACCCAAATCAAAAAACCTACAGCATCCCAAATGCTCCCAGGCGTAGTTTGCATGATTTACGCGATGGGGAAGGTCAATCCAAGTGCTCGACATTTAAGCCATCAGTTACAGCGACAATGAATCGAGCACACATACAGCTACGCTCGTAGCTATAGATCCACACTTCTCAAACAAGTTAAAAGCCTCAACGAACATTGTCAACACTTTCCATTGGACAAGTTGCAGTTTACTTAACTCCCATAGGCTCTCCAACGTGTCCATCAAGTCACCAACTTCCATGAAGTTCTTCTCCAAATAAGGCTGACCCGCAGCAGGAATTTTACAATCTTATAATGGTGTCCATGTTTAATAACAATGTGTTAATTACTCACCGCAAGTTGGCGGTTTTTCTTTGGTACAGGAACTACAGACCAACTGAACGGCATCACAATTTTTAACTGTATACTGGCATTCGAATTTGGACTGAAAATGAATTATACTCATTGGTTTCCTGAGGTTGTTTTGCTGCATTTAATCAGTGGTTTTCAAACTCAGTCCTGTGACCCACAGTGTACAATGGTTTTTTGTCACAGAATGTATTGATCAATTAAGGACGTTAAAACGTGTTTAAGTTCCAGTTTTAATTCTTTTTTTTAACTATTAAAAATAATGGCATGTTCTTTTGCTTTGTAATTTAACTCTTTATTTTTAAAAAAAGCGACCAGGTGACCACACTTTCAGCAGTTAGGATATCAATGACTCCACGTGTCAACCTATAATTGAATAAATGCAAATCAATGATTTGATTACAAATCAATTTTAAAAAAATAATAATAATTTTCTAAAGGAATAATTTGTCATACAGCACGCTTATAGAAAATGAAAGCATTTTGTTGATCTGGCTGATTAAAATACAAGGGATGTGAACGTGGAATATTTATTCTTCATGGCATACAGAGCTATGTCTGAAATAATGTCACCATTAAATTCAGTAGATATTAAATGTCTAATTAAGAACAATTAACATCTCATTGTTATTCAGAGCTGCGGTTACAATATAAACAGGATCAAGTATGAAAATCCCTGGTGAAGCTACACCATCAGATAAATGCACAGCAGGGATACTGACATCTGCCCATTGCAGGTCAGTACTAATACTACTGCGTTCAGAATGGCTCCCTACACACCTTATAGTGCACTTATTAGGGAATTGGACATTTTCTAGGGTGTCATAATTCTCAATGTTCTCAATTGAGAATTCAGAAAGCATCAAAATAAGTAAGTAGTGCTGGCTATTTGAAAATTCCTATTATATCTAAAATTACAATGGGTGGCAGAGCCTTCTCTTACAGAGCTCCTCTCTTATGGAACAATCTTCATATGTACGTATGTTCGGGCTTCAGATACACTTTCTGTCTAAGTGTAGGCTAAAAACATACCTCTTTAGTCAATCCTATAGTTAAGGAGCTGCAGATTACTCCGTGCCGTGCCTCCTCGCCCTGAGTTTGCACACTGCTCCAGGCCTGTCCCTCCTTTGGTTTATCCTCCCGACTTGACGCAAGCGGAGTCCCAGATGCACCACCCGCCCCTTTGAATTGAACATTTTACATCCTTTTTTTTGGAATTCATATTTACCAGCTAGTTGTATTAGAACCCTTATTACAGTCTATTACTATCCAGTTCACCACCTTTACTTTAAACCGGGCCGGCCAGCGAAGGATGGGCACCCCCTCCTCTCTAGCCAGCGAAGGATGGCCCCCCCTCCTCTCTAGCCAGCGAAGAATGGGCACCCCCTCTCTAGCCAGCGAAGGATGGGCACCCCCTCTCTAGCCAGTGAAGGATGGGCACCCCCTCTCTAGCCAGTGAAGGATGGGCCCCCCCTCTCTAGCCAGTGAAGGATGGGCTCCCCCTCTCTAGCCAGCGAAGGATGGGCTCCCCCTCTCTAGCCAGCGAAGGATGGGCACCCCCTCTCTAGCCAGTGAAGGCTGGGCTCCCCCTCTCTAGCCAGTGAAGGATGGGCACCCCCTCTCTAGCCAGCGAAGGATGGGCACCCCCTCTCTAGCCAGTGAAGGATGGGCACCCCCTCTCTAGCCAGCGAAGGATGGGCACCCCCTCTCTAGCCAGTGAAGGATGGGCTCCCCCTCTCTAGCCAGTGAAGGATGGGCTCCCCCTCTCTAGCCAGTGAAGGATGGGCTCCCCCTCTCTAGCCAGTGAAGGATGGGCACCCCCTCTCTAGCCAGTGAAGGATGGGCTCCCCCTCTCTAGCCAGTGAAGGATGGGCTCCCCCTCTCTAGCCAGTGAAGGATGGGCTCCCCCTCTCTAGCCAGTGAAGGATGGGCACCCCCTCTCTAGCCAGCGAAGGATGGGCACCCCCTCTCTAGCCAGCGAAGGATGGGCACCCCCTCTCTAGCCAGTGAAGGATGGGCTCCCCCTCTCTAGCCAGTGAAGGATGGGCACCCCCTCTCTAGCCAGTGAAGGATGGGCACCCCCTCTCTAGCCAGCGAAGGATGGGCACCCCCTCTCTAGCCAGCGAAGGATGGGCACCCCCTCTCTAGCCAGTGAAGGATGGGCTCCCCCTCTCTAGCCAGTGAAGGATGGGCTCCCCCTCTCTAGCCAGTGAAGGATGGGCACCCCCTCTCTAGCCAGTGAAGGATGGGCTCCCCCTCTCTAGCCAGTGAAGGATGGGCACCCCCTCTCTAGCCAGTGAAGGATGGGCTCCCCCTCTCTAGCCAGCGAAGGATGGACACCCCCTCTCTAGCCAGCGAAGGATGGGCACCCCCTCTCTAGCCAGTGAAGGATGGGCTCCCCCTCTCTAGCCAGCGAAGGATGGGCACCCCCTCTCTAGCCAGTGAAGGATGGGCTCCCCCTCTCTAGCCAGTGAAGGATGGGCTCCCCCTCTCTAGCCAGTGAAGGATGGGCTCCCCCTCTCTAGCCAGTGAAGGATGGGCTCCCCCTCTCTAGCCAGTGAAGGATGGGCTCCCCCTCTCTAGCCAGGTTCCTTCCCAGATTTCTTCCCACTGGGGAGTTTTTTCTCACCACCGTTGAGTTTTACCTTTCTCCCCTACCGGGGAGTTTTTTTTACCTTGTTTTGCTGGTAGGGGGCTAAGGCCTGTTTTTTTTGTGTGACAGTTTTCTGTAAAAAGTGCTATAAAATTGAATTGAATTGAATACTGCTGGTTTTCATCCCTCCCCTATAATCAGGGACAGATTTGATGCACCAGGTGAGTGTAATCTCTGGCTAATCAGTGACGTTATTAGACCATGGACTATCAGGCAGAGGATAAAACCAGCAGTAGGCTACAACTGACCTTGATTTGAGTATTCCTCATCCAAAGACTAATCTGGGCTTGTTTGATGTGAGTTAAAAAATAAATCCAGTAAAACAAACAAAGGAGAAGGAAGGTTGTGACTATAAATTCAATGACTGGCTTTTAGAAAGAAAAATATTGTAATTGTCATCTCAGTCAAAATCCAGTCTGACAAACCAAGCCAATTAAAAAAATAGCATTTGGCCTAAATTAAATAAATATTCTGAATGTTCATCATGCCGTCGGTCTGAATGGCAGGAATACCACCAGGCTACTATTGCATAGCAGTTTGTACCACTTCAGCATGTCAGATCTGGAATGGCTGAAATTACTATGCATTGGGAGTGCAATTTAAATCCCAGCTGTTTTAATTAGCCCAGGAAGCCTAACCCAGCAGACCCTGTTTGCACCCCATAATACTTTTTGTTTATCAATTATATTTATGAATTTTAGCTCTTTAGTTTACAAGAGGGCTGCATGGAACTTGTATGAACACATCCCAGTACAGTGAAACAAAATTATCTTATTTCCCCTTCATCTGCAGCTTTATGTTCACAAAAGGCGGCAACAGATTCAAAGATTTATCCCGAAGCACAGAATCAATTTCGCCAACTATTCCATTATACCGTACTAGTTAGTTCACGTAACTGAAAAAGTCTGCCACCCACTGGAGGAAATGTATACTGCAGCTATGCTTTGGTCAATAATTTGACACTGCTTATAAAAATATAGCCTAATAATATAGAAGCAATGAAGTGCATCCTTGACGACACTGAGTTTGGACCATGCAGTGTAGAAAGGTTTGGGTTTGTACTCTTGAAAGCAAGCTTGCCACCCAGCCAACTTAGTTAACTAGTATCACACCTGTGCAAGACGTGACTAACTACCTGGGTGGCTGACGCCGAACGGCAAACACGCGCATCTTCCTCCCTCAAAGTAACCAAAACCAGACCGGGCTGTGTTTTATTTTGACACTCAAGAGCTCAGCCAGCAAATGGAAACGGAGTGGTTTAGCCGCTTTCCATATCGCGTGCGAACCAGGCGCATCTCGTGTCAGCCGCGCAGATGCTCCTCACAGGCAAACGTCCCTGTGCGTGCTGCAGGAAGTGTAGCGAAGCAGCACGCGCATGCTCAAAAACCTTTCCGAAAGCCAAGGATGTGTTTCCCTCTATAAAACGGTAAGGAAATAATTCGCCGAACAACTTATTTAAGTTTGGGTTTTTCTTGTCGTGTAGGTGTGATTGTGTCGCGAAATGTTGGGAATAGGACCTGCATTGACGTTGTGGGGATGGAAAGCGACGGGAGTCGCTCGGAACGGGGCGACGCTGCTGTTGATGCACGTGCTGCCGCACAGGGACAAACGTCAGTTCGAGGGGGGCAGTAAAAGAAAGACGGGGTCACGTTAGCGACCGAGGCAAGCAACGCGCGGTGCGTTATTAGTCTTTGTTGATGCTATAAGCGGGGCTCCTGCCCGTTTTCTCTCTTTATAATCCATCTGTCTACAGCGAGTACTTGGCTGACGTAAATGGCAACGAGGGGCAAATCCAGATCCAGAATGGCGTGCAATATATATAAATATACGAGACGGAGCAAAACAAGTCAGTGGTGGGACTTGGCTTGCTAGCTAAGCATAGTTTCGTAAATGTTTAGAAACCCTCTCCATTTTGGAAATGCATACTGCTGTTTTAAATAATTTCTACCTACAGAAATGTGTGTTCTTTCTCATTTATTTAGCGATAGCGAGCTCCGCTGATTTGGGAAGTTCAGTCCCCCGGATCTATGTATCCACATTGTCAGGCACTTTGCACCGCGGGGCATACCAGCTGCGTGTAGCACAGTTAGCAACTAAAACTGGCTTGTTTCCAACTCATGTCACCTGTTGTTGCCACAACAGTTGGCAGTGGGGTCCAAGTATGTCCACAGTTGTTTCTGCTCTTGGCAAGTGATCAGACATGCTAAACTGCCCTGTTTGCTATGAATGGGATAGTTGGCTAATGTTGGCTCGCTAAAGTCGCTTTGTTCATAGTAGTTTCGGTGTGCTGTAGAGCTGATACATTCATTGTGGAAGGCTGGTGACGTGCCGAGCCTGCCAGTCAACCTGCATCGGGCGAGTTCAGTGCGCGATTCAGTCATTCAAGAGAAAATAAATGGATGCGATTAAACCAAAACAGGCTCGATATCGAGGGTTAACATTAGCTAATCTCTCTATTAGCGATTACTAGCTATCTCTTTATTTTTTGTAACTAATTGCTCATTTAAATTGGACAGCTAGCCCTATGGAGTTCTTAACATTACATGACAGTCATTTAGCAGACGCTTTTATTCAAAGCGACATACAGTAAGTGCAGCAGATTCTGGATCATACAATTAATAGCATAACGGATCATACAATTATGAATCATACTATTGAAGGATCGAGAAGAGAACTCATAACTAAATGTATAGTTGCTATTGTCGGGCAATACGTTGGCTGCTGTCAGTAGGATAGGCTATCTGCCATGAGTTATTCTGTGGCACGCAGCCAGTGGAAGTCACGCATGCCTGTGCGGCCAGATGAACGCAGTTCCAAGCGAAGTCACGGACGTGATCACCTGCTTCTCTCACGCACCACCACGCTAATCTTTAGCCTCTGTTGTGGATAGTAAACATCACGCACACAGCTGAAGTGGATTAAAACGTCGGTGGCCTGAAATTTAAATTTAAGGCTTGTTCCGCGCCAGTGGATTTTCAGTTCTGGCTCAAATTCGTTCCGTTTTGACGAACGGGAAAATCCTGCGGTATACCTCATTAATAATTCAGAACAGCTAAGCACCCGGACTAAATGTAAATGTCATCATTTAGCACATGCCATCGGAAATAATAAGGTCACCCGTATAAATAATTATTGAGATTCTTGTTAAAATTGTGGGTCCTCAAGATTCCTCATGCACCTGTTAACCTGTTTGGCTTGGACCATTAAGCCAAGCATTTATCCGTCAGCTGTTCCTAACTGCGCTACACACATATACACACACACCTGGAAAACTTAACCACGTCCAAAATGGACATTTTTTATTAACCTTCCGTTTAGTGCATTTGAACTTTGGCGGTTACTGCGTCATTAAGTGCAGGGAGATCCGCTTCTCAGGATTTCATGGTTTGAAGACATTTTCCCTAGAAATTAGAATTTGAACACAATGAAACGTTCTATGCGTGGAGGATATTTGCCAGAACTCCACAATAATATTTAAAACAGCCTAATTGTTAGAGATGTCTTTCTTTGTCCTCTAATAAAGAGTTGTAATATGCAGTGTGCTGGACGTCCATGAAACATTTCATTTCTTCGAGCGCCTGTTACAACATATCCGTACCTTTCTCCTGTTTTTGAGATGTGTGTTTATGTAGGTGAGGGTTTTTTGCATACATGCCAGTGCTTGGACTGGAGCAAACCTAAATTGAAATCAAAGAAAGTCTTGTGCATTGTTTCTCACATACACTCATAAACATACACACACACACACACACACACACGCACGCACACACATAGTCCTGTGCATTGTTTCTCTGAAATTTCATATCTTTATTATCACATTTGAAAAGCACTAATATTTTAGTCGGTAGACCTTTATCAGTGCTGTACTGGCAGGGCATTAAGAACACTTTTCAATGTGCCAGTAAATAAGTAGCTTTAAAGAAACTGTGTGGGCATTTATTTGATTTTGATTGATACATCATTGTTTAAAATATAATCTTTCCATCCAGTAAATATAGACACGGTCATGGTCATCTTAAACCTCACTGTTCCAAAATGCCAATATTTATTTAAAAGTATGTTTATTATCCTTTATTTTTTTACAGGTAGTCTCATTGAGATCAAGATCTCTTTTACAAGAGAGACCTGCGAACAGAATAAAAACATGTATAAAACTTTAAAAACAAGTACAATTCAGCCATGTTAACATTCAGCATTCAAACGGCATACAACATTAAGAAGATCCATGTATAAAACTTAAAAATATTCTAAAGGAATAAGAGATTCTTGTTTAAAAGTTTTTTGCAATTCATTCCAATTATGAGGGGCATAATATTGAAAAAGCCTTATAAATAAATACAATGGAATGTAGTTCCCTCCTCTTTGATAAAGAGGACCATCCTTCTTTTCCATACAAAACACAATGATGCGTGAGAAATGTATCCCAGTGATAAAACGGAATGCACTGTGATAAACTGCCTCAAGGGGCTTTAAAGTGGAAGGGGCAGTGTGCATATACAGAATGTCTCCATAATCAAATACAGATAAGACTGTTGATTGTACAATCGTTTTTCTATTAGCAAAAGAGAAGCATGCTTTATTTCTATACAAGAAACCAATTTTAGCTTTTAGCTTTTGAGACAGATGTTCAACATGAGTCTTAAAGGAAAATTACCATCAAGCCAAATTCCTAAATATATATATGGGAAAGATTCTGCAGTTTCAATTTGGGTACCATGAAGTGTATGAATGCCAATATTAGATGTATTTCCCAATAGATTTTTTGAAAATAAAATACATTTTGTCATCAGAATTTAAAACAAGCTTGTGGTTAATAAGAGCTAACTGAAAAGAATCAAAGGCAGACTGTAAATTAGTAATAGCCTGGTTAAGCGTGGAGCCAGTGGCATACAAGATTGTATCATCCGCATAAAAATGGACATTACATTGCGGTGTTGGGAATACCATGTTGTTTATAAAAAGTGTGAATAAAAGTGGACCAAGAATAGACCCTTGTGGGACACCTTTACTAATTTCAAGAGAGCTAAATTTAAAACCATCCGCAACAATAGACTGAGTTCTCCCAGAGAGATATGCATAAAACCAGTTAAGGGAAAGTTCATCCAGTCCAGTGGAGGATAACTTATTCAATAAAATATTATGGTCAATGGTGTCAAAAGCCTTTGATAGGTTAATAAAGAGTGCAGCACACTGCAGTTTGTTATCCATAGAGTTGACAATATAATTTATCACAAGTTTTTGCTGTTAATGTGCTATGACCTGGCCTAAAACCCAATTGCTGTGGTTGTAAAATGTTATTAATCTCTAACAAGGCCCGTAGCTGAGAGTTAGCAAATGATTCTAGGACTTTGGCCAAACAGGAAAGTTTTGAAATTGGACGATTGTTATTTAAGTCACAGGTATCACCCCTTTATATAGAGGAATAACCTGAGCTGCCTTCCATAGGTTTGGGATTCTACCTGAAATAAAAGTTCACTATAACTTACAGGTCTAAAAGAGAATCTGCTAGGACAATAATTGCGTAAAAGTTCCTAATACTGGGCTGAGGGTTTAGCTTTCTGGAACAATGTCACCAGAACAGATGGCCCGAGGAGATAAAATGATGATTAAAAGCTTCAGCCATATATGTTTTATCTATAATAAAATGATTATCACTAGAAATGCGAGAAGGAAGAGTATTGGTAGGATTATTTTTGAAAGATTTTACAGTTTTTCAAAAGCTATATGCATCTCCATTACAGTTTGAAAGAGAGGTCAAGTAATAATGGGCCTTTTCTGCTTTCTAGGCTTTTCTTATTATGCTAATGAACTAAAGCTAAGCCAATCAGGAGTGCCAGTCGTTCTAGCTTTGGACCAAGCTTTGTCTCTGATATGAATAGCTGCAGAAATGCCTGAGGAAGACCAGGGGTTACACCGGTTTTTAATCCTGAAGTTCTTTTTTGTCCATTTTTATCAGCAATATAATGAAATGCATTACAGAAATGGTCCAAAGCGAGATCACGATCAGGAATGAAACGAGTTCTGTCTAAATCAGAAAAGTATGGATTCTGAAGAAAACCTTGTTCAACAAAATCTACATGAATTGTGTTTTTTAAATGACATTTGACATTCATTGCTTTTTAAACATTTTTTTTGAATGAAATATGAATATTCAAAATGAATATTTTGAATATATACCCTGGACAGGTCGCCAAACCGTCACAGAGAACCCAACACACCATTCACTCACACACTCCAGTTAGCCTGACCTGCATGTCTTTGCACTGTGGGAGGAAACCAGAGTACCCAGAGGAAACCCACATGCACACGCACACGCGCACGGGCAGAACATGCAAATTGCACAGCGGGTGCTCCTGGAAAAAATATTATTTTAAGCATTTTGCTGAGATGGGGGTGTTTTAGGGGCCCTTCATGTTGGAAACTAATTTAGAAAAAAATTCAAAGAAATTATGGAAAAAGGCGCAACGCTCGCTCGTAGAAAAAAATTGAAAAATGTTTATTGGTTAAAACATGACGTTTCGGCCACCATGGCCTTCATCAGATTACTAAAAAATGTAATACTCATTTTATGCAAGGCAAATATCTTGCTTGCTTTCAAAAAATAAAAAGTTCAGGTAGAGTACATAATTTAAGTTGCTCAACGCTAGGCCTACGACAGCAATGCCCCACCTTGGATTTAAACGTGCAACATCTAGGTTAAAGGCTCACTTCCATAACCACAGGAACCACAGGAACGCACTGCCACCCCCCCACTGCACCACGTGACGCACCTGTTCCGCAAATTGAATGGGCAACATTCCTGTGTGGGAATTCCAGAAGTGGAAATTCCGTTCCCGGAGGCCAGGTGTGTGTGTTTCCAACGGTTACCCTCGCTCAGTTAGCTAATCGACTGCACCCACCAACACTGGTTTGCTCATAGAATAGACCACAGTAAAATATTTCATATAGACACAAGAACAGTCTTCAGCTATCATTCAAATGTAGCTAAAGTGTCAGATCACCTTAAAGGACTGGGCTAATTAAATAATGAGCAGAAATTCACTGCAACATTGGACACAAATATCTGAAAAACGCTTGAATGCAGCCCAGGGGGTTATACTACGAAGCAGGATAACTGCGCTGAGTAAAACCGGGGACAGCTCTTTTTACTTCAGTCCGTGTTCCAGAATTGGGTTGTTTTCGGGTTTTACTCAGTGCAGTAATCCAGCTAACTCGGTAATCCTCTTCATAGTATACCCCACTGGTCCCCCAATGTGTTTATTGGTTCTTGATTTTTAAAAAAAATGCAGATAAATCTGTATAGGACCAAAGTTGGGTACCCCGTTGGCTTTATTGGGACAGTTTGCACTTGTGGAGCCCGACACACACAATCTTCTTTGATGGTCTAATGTTTAAGAGTGTGTGTGTACACGTCATAAAAATTAACTGCACATTAACAGCTTAGCAAAAAATCGGTCTCCCTTAATGTATATATAAAGAATGTATGTGTGTATTTCAGAGAACACTTTGTGTACTTTGTGTTGACAAAGAAACGGGTGAACAGGCCGAGACTGTTTAAAGGTAAAGAGGCTAACAGAACCTGAGAGAATATATAAAAGGGCAGCAGTGATTGGCTGTGTCACAGCACCACAGGGGGAATAAATAAAAAGGGAGCTGTGATTGGCTGAATAGCCGGCTTCTTTACACTCTTTACTACGGGTTTACAACTTAAAACATCTTCATGCTCAGCGAATGAACAAATCCATCTGTAACTGTGGCAACCCAGCTGGTGTAATACCCTGGTGTTTCATGCTGTGGGTTCGTGTTTCTTTGTAGGGATTGTGAGGTCGCAGGAGAGATGGGTACAGCTATCGTGGCGGTGGAAACTCACAACGGTAAGCTGTGTACGTGTGGGAGGTGTAAGATGAGTTACCCCTCCCCATGGTGTCATCTCACATTGATGAAACATCTTTATTTTCAGACTGTGCATGACTAGAGAGGTTTGCCAGGGTAATTCTCAGAAAGCTGAAGTGCGTGTGTGCGTGTGTTTGTGTGCGCATGCCTGTGCGTGCGTGCGTGCGTCTGTGTGTCCTTACAGAAGATGGCACTGCAGAGGGGGAGGAGATTGAATATGGATACCCAATCACATGTGGAGGCAGCAGAGCAGTGCTGCTCTTTAAGAAGTTTGTTTGCCCTGGAATCAACGTCAAATGTGTCAAGGTCTGATTTACATTTCAGTTTGATTGATTGCAATTATGGCTCAGGCCAAACGGCATTAAACTGTGATGTAAATACAAAAAACAAATAACCTTAAACGGTGAGGAAGTCTCTGCTCAGCACGCATGATGGAGACGTGTGTTCTCTCTCTCTCTCTCACGCTCTCGCTCTCACTCTCTCAGTACAATGACCAGCTCATCAGCCCAAAGCAATTTGTTCACATGGCTGGAAAGGCCACCCTCAAGGACTGGAAAAGAGCCATCCGACTGGGCGGAGTCATGCTCAGGTGAGCCCTGCTAGGTGTACTGGGCGGAGTCATGCTCAGGTGAGCCCTGCTAGGTGTATAGGGCGGAGTCATGCTCAGGTGAGCCTCTGCTAGGTGTATAGGGCGGAGTCATGCTCAGGTGAGCTTCTGCTAGGTGTACAGGGTGGAGTCATGCTCAGGTGAGCCTCTGCTAGGTGTATAGGTGGAGTCATGCTCAGGTGTGCCTCTGCTAGGTGTACAGGGTGGAGTCATGCTCAGGTGAGCCTCTGCTAGGTGTATAGGGCGGAGTCATGCTCAGGTGAGCTTCTGCTAGGTGTATAGGGCGGAGTCATGCTCAGGTGTGCCTCTGCTAGGTGTATAGGGCGGAGTCATGCTCAGGTGAGCTTCTGCTAGGTGTATAGGGCGGAGTCATGCTCAGGTGAGCCTCTGCTAGGTGTATAGGGTGGAGTCATGCTCAGGTGTGCCTCTGCTAGGTGTACAGGGTGGAGTCATGCTCAGGTGAGCCTCTGCTAGGTGTATAGGTGGAGTCATGCTCAGGTGTGCCTCTGCTAGGTGTACAGGGTGGAGTCATGCTCAGGTGAGCCCTGCTAGGTGTACAGGGCGGAGTCATGCTCAGGTGAGCCTCTGCTAGGTGTACTGGGCGGAGTCATGCTCAGGTGAGCCCTGCTAGGTGTACTGGGCGGAGTCATGCTCAGGTGAGCCCTGCTAGGTGTACAGGGCGGAGTCATGCTCAGGTGAGCCTCTGCTAGGTGTATAGGTGTTCAGAGCTTTTTATCATTCCTGCTTCTCTTTCTTTATCCCCCACAGGAAGATGATGGACTCAGGCCAGATAGATTTTTACCTGCATGACACCGTGTGCACAAACACCTGTCGCAGCACCAAGTTCGACGTGCTGATCAGTAACACTCACTTTCCCCCGCCGGGAAACACCCTTATGGCGCCGCCCTCTCCGCAAGGTAAGATCAGGTGGGGGTTAGAGGGACGGGGTGTATGAACATGTATGTATGTGTGTGTGCGTGTATGTGTTTGTGCGCTTGCGTGCTGGTGTGTCTGTACGCGTGCTGGTGTGCTGGTGAGTGTGTGTGCCTGCGTGTGCGTGCCTGCGTGCCTGCGTGTGCGTGCGTGCCTGCGTGTGCGTGCGTGCCTGCGTGTGTCTCCAGCATCACTGTGCTCCCTTTTTCTCTGTCTCTAGCTAACGGAGAGCCGGTGGCTTCAGTGGAGGACCAACCAAAGGAGGCGGTTGCCAAGGCTGTGGAGTGGAGTTCCAGTGTAGTCACTGCCATCGCCACAGCAACTGAGGCTGAGATTAAGAGGGAGATGGGAGAGATCTCCGGTGGGTGAGCCAATCACGTGTCCCGTGCTGTGTACCTGTAAACACGGTATAAACCGCCCCTCTCCCGCTTTCTTTATTCCTTTATCATGGATTTCTAAAAGATTTATATATTTTATATTACAACACATCACGTAAGAATCCCCCCTGCCCCCTCCCTCTCTCTCCTTCCTCTCTCCCTCCCTCTCCCTCCTCCCTCCCTCCCTCTCTCCTCTCTCCCCTCTCCCTCCACTTTGTCCTCTCTCCCTCTCCCTCTCTCCCTCCCCCTCCCTCTCCCTCTCCTGCCCTCTCTCTCTCCCTCTCCCTCCCTCTCCCTCTCCCTCTCCCTCTCCCTCTCCCTCTCTCTCCCTCTCTCTCTCTCTCTCTCCCTCTCCCACCCTCTCTATTTCTCTCTCTCCCTCTCCCTCCCTCTCTATTTCTCTCTCTCCCTCTCCCTCCCACTCTCTCCCTCTCCCCTCTCCCACCCATTCTCGCCCTCTCCAGAGGGGAGACTAAGTTTGTGGAAAGGTGTAGCGGAGGTGGGGTTGATGGCGGAGGTGGTGTCCAACATGCGCACTGAGCTGCTGGCCCTGCTGAGAGACATACAGCTACGTAGTGGCCTGGGGGCACTGCAGGAGCCTGGTGGGTACACACACACACTCGTGCACGCACGCAGTTATTTTTAACTGCATTTGGATACGATTCATAACTTAAGAGTAATCGTACTGTTACTCTCACAGCCGGTAACACTGCAAATAAGTCAAGCTATAATCCTATACACATAAAATAGCCAGTTTTAAATTTAGTGCGTCTGTAGCTCATTTCTCCACTGGGGGGCGCCACAAAACAGACGTTTGTGCCATCCCTTTCTCATTTCTATGCCGTGTAATATGGTTGTTGACAGAACTGACCAATGGTTTTGGATGGATTATTTATTGATTAATTAGGTCACTGATTAATGCATAAAATGTTTTGATGAATCCGTTTATCACGTGAATTATAACTTGATTGATTGCTTGATTTGTTGGTTGATTTGCTTATTAACTGGCTGAATTGCGTGGCTGATTGGCTGAATGATTTCATGGTTGGCTAGCTGATAGATCAAGTTGATTGACTGACTGATTGATTTATCGATTGACTGATTGATTGACTGACTGACTGATTGATTTATCGATTGGCTAATTGATTGATTAACTGACTGATTGATTTATCGATTGGCTAATTGATTGATTTACTGACTGATTGATTTATCGATTGGCTAATTGATTGATTTACTGACTGATTTTATCGATTGGCTGATTGATTGATTGACTGACTGATTTATCGATTGGCTAATTGATTGATTGACTCTGCTCAGACACAGCAGTGTTACACACCCTGGCCCAGATGTGTGGACTTCTGGACTCAGTCAAGCGGGCCCTGGAGAGCCGGCGAGGCCAAATGGATCAGGACCACGAGCAAGGCCTCCACAGAACCCCAAGCAGTGAGCAGAGAGACCCGCGCACAGATCCTAAATCAGGGGGCATCCGTTTCAGGCTTTTGCGCCGACTCATGCCGTTAATTATTCAATTAGCTCAATCATATCTTGATCTGACATTTGTATAAACACCAGCTACATCCACAGACTGCGTGTATGCTAAAGATTTTACTGCTCAAGTACAGGAGTGAACACCTCCAGGACCGGAGTTATGCAGCACCCCTGCCCTAAATACACTGCTCAAAAAACACTTAATCATCACAGTATAACACCAAGTCAATTAAAACAAACCGGTCATGCTGGATGATGTTGCAGGCAGCATAACGTTCTCCACGGCGTCTCCAGACTCTCACGTCTGTCACATGTGCTCAGTGTGAACCTGCTCTCATCTGTGAAGAGAACGGGGCGCTAATGGCGAACCTGCCAATTCTGGTGTTCTCTGGCAAATGCCAATCGAGCTGCACGGTGCTGGGCTGTGAGCAGAGGTCCCACTACAGGACGTCAGGCCCTCATGCCACCCTCATGGAGTCTGATTCTGACAGTTTGGTCAGAAACATGCACACGAGTAGACCGCTGGAGGTCATTTTGTAGGGCTCTGGCAGTGCTCCTCCTGTTCCTCCTCGCACAAAGGAGCAGATACCGGTCCTGCCGCTGGGTTGTTGCCCTTCTAAGGCTCTGTCTAGCTCTCCTCGTGTAATGGCCCATCTCCCGGTATCTCCTCCATGCTCTTGAGACTGTGCTGGGAGACACAGCAAACGCTCTTGTGACGGCACGTATGGATGTGCCATCCTGGAGGAGCTGGACTACCTGCGCAACCTGAATGGGCTGCAGGTCCCGTCTCATGCCACTAGTAGTGACAAGAGCACTAGCAAAATGCAAAACAAGAGAAAAATCAGTCAGAAAGGATAAGGAGAGAGAAACGGTCTGTGGCCACCACCTGCAGAACCTTTTGAGGGTGTAAAATAAATAAAGACCAGAAGTCGGCATGAAATCTGGAAACCGACAAAGCCCACCTGGCCCACCTCTGCCCAATGTGACGTTACTAGGGGCCCAATGTGACGTTACTAGGGGTGTGTCAACCAGATACGGTTAATTTGTTTTTTTTTTCATGTGAAAAATATGTCATGAAATACTGAAATCTAAACAAGATATTATTTCTAATTTAACATTTGTTTTTCCATGTGCATTTATGCATTTAGCACACACTCTTATCCACAGATTACAGTCTTTTACACACAATACATTTATAAGCTGGACATTTTTACTGAAGTAATTTGGGTTAAGTCGCCCACTCAAAAACATTTTGATGAATTTGACTCAAATATGCGCCCTCAAAGGGGTGAAGGGATCATATTCAGTCACGGTCAGCTGTTATGAGTTTGGTGAAAGGGCCGCTGGGTAATTAACTGTTAGTTTCACCTCTGACCTCTGCCTCCCCCTCAGGCCTGGAGGACCAGAAGAAGCAGCGTGATTGGCAGCAGTGTTCCCAGGCCTTACCCAGCATGCTCCTTGTGTCTCCGGGTGGATGCCCCATGCCCCCGCCCCCCAAACGGCTCAGAACTTCCTGCTACGGCCCTGCCCCCAGTAAAGAGCACTCAGGGGCGGGGCCACCCGGGGACCAGGGTGGGGCAGGAGAGGCACGCCCCACCCTCATCGAGATCAACCCAACGACAAGGCACCACGATGGGGGGGAGGTAGGGGGGAAGGGAGTTCAGCACGAGGAGGAGGAGGAGGAGGAGGAAGAGGAAGAGGAGGACGAGGACGAGGAGGTTGATGGCATGCAGCTCAATCACCAGGAGCGTGTGGAGCTCATCGAGTGTGAGAGAGTGTGAGAGAGAGAGTGTGTGAGAGAGAGAGAGTGTGTGTGAGAGAGAGTGTGTGAGAGAGAGAGAGAGTGTGTGAGAGAGAGAGAGAGTGTGAGAGAGAGAGAGAGTGTGTGAGAGAGAGAGAGTGTGTGAGAGAGAGAGAGTGTGTGTGTGTGAGAGTGTGTGTGTGTGTGTGTGTGTGTGATCAGGCTAAATTAGCAATGGAAGTGCTTAGTTCTAAGGCGCTAAGGCACCAGTACAGACGGGCCTGTGATCAGCATCATGAAGGCTAGCACGTCCTTTCCCTGTCAGAACCACAAATACTCCCTAGTTTCTGAAAATATTCTGTTTTCTTTTTTTAAGAATTATAGCTTGCATTCTCAAATGTAATTTTTAAACCCATTTTGTTTGTTCCAACAGCCTGCCCAAAATGTGGTTGTTTTTGCCATCCGTTTTCCAATGTTGTTGTTTATTTTAATACTTTGAAAGATTGCATTTTCGGTATGTCTTACGTTGGAGTCACATGACACAGCGAGGCGGTGCGGTGAGAGACTGTGGACGGGACGTCCCGAGTTCAGGCCAGCTGACGTGTTTATCTTGTGTAAAAGACTATCGCAGGATGGCGTGCTGGTCAAACGGCAGACTCCACAGCCTCAATGTTGCAGGAGAAATGAATATCTGAGTTGAGCAAAATCTTGGCGCCGGCGCTGTGGCCACTAGGGGGTCTGTGTGAGGGGGTTAAGAATGACACTATCTGCACAGAGAGATGTGCACAAGTTATTTAACTCCTGACTGTTGAGTCTTCATCTTATTACTAAATTAGACGGTGACATCAAATCTAATATAGCCAAATGAGTAAGATAAAACGCATGACTGCCATCAACACTTTACTGGTCTGCATGTGTCTCCTTTTGATTAGTACCCACAATGCACCAGTACAGCAATCATGATGTCACATACAGTATATTAAACCAATACATGACATTCATCTTTTCTTAGGAATAAACTTTCCATTACATTTTCAGGTGTGTGCTGTTTTCAGAAAGATTTTCCCTCTACCACATATTGTTATTGTATCATAGTTATTTTAAAACAGTGCAATTGCATTCATTTATTATGTTTACAGACATCTTATAAATGTGTGTCTTACAGTGAACGAGAACTATAATTCACATTAAAGTGTACAGTTCAATACAGTACACAGTCAGACGGTCTATCAGGTGCTCGTTTGACCCTCTGAGGAGCCTGATAGCAGTGTTGTGTGTGTCAAAGTCCAATACACTGTCCTGGACACCCTGGTGCATCCCAATACTCGAGAAATGCATCCTCCTCCTCTCCTCCGCTACCACCTCCTCTTCTCCTCTACCACCTCCTCTACTCAGCTACCACCTCCTCTCCTCCTCTACCACCTCCTCCGCTACCACCTCTTCTCCTCCTCTACCACCTCCTCCTCTACCACCTCCTCTTCTCTACCTCCTCTTCTCCGCTACCACCTCCTCTTCTCCTCTACCACCTCCTCTTCTCCTCTACCACCTCCTCCGCTACCACCTCCTCTTCTCCTCTACCACCTCTTCTCCTCTACCACCTCCTCCGCTACCACCTCCTCTTCTCCTCTACCACCTCCTCTCCTCCTCTACCACCTCCTCTCCTCCTCTACCACCTCCTCCGCTACCACCTCCTCTCCTCCTCTACCACCTCCTCCTCTACCACCTCCTCTTCTTCTCTACCTCCTCTTCTCTGCTACCACCTCCTCTTCTCCTCTACCACCTCCTCTTCTCCTCTACCACCTCCTCCGCTACCACCTCCTCTTCTCCTCTACCACCTCTTCTCCTCTACCACCTCCTCCGCTACCACCTCCTCTTCTCCTCTACCACCTCCTCTCCTCCTCTACCACCTCCTCTCCTCCTCTACCACCTCCTCTCCTCTACCACCTCCTCTTCTCCTCTACCACCTCCTCCGCTACCACCTCCTCTTCTCTACCACCTCCTCTTCTCCTCTACCACCTCCTCTTCTCCTCTACCACCTTGTGTAAATTCAGACAGCATTAAAAACCGACATGCTTCTGTAATGAATCTAACCACATGGGCTCGGGATTCAGGAATACTTCAGAAAACCGTTGTCAGTAAACAGACGCAGTTCGTCACTGCATCTGCAAATGAAAGTTAGACTATACTGCGCAGAGCGTAAGCCGTATATCAACAACATCCAGAAATGCCGCCGACTTCTCTGGGCTCCAGCTCATCTGAGAAAGTGAAACGTGCTGGTCTGACGAGTCCACCTTTCAAATAGTGAAATTAGTTTTTTTCTAATTTTCACTCTCTGCATCTGTCATGTAAGTGAGGATTTAGGTAAAATGTGTATTTTCTGAATCCAGCGGTTCCAACGGTCCCTTGTTAAAATGTTTGGCACTGAATACTGAACACAATATTGCGTGCTAGAACCCCTCACTTAACCTACATTCAAAATATGTTTTATGTAATTGAATTGAATAATTATTATTAAAAATGACAATCATCAATTAAATCACCAAATTCTTTGATGGGTCAGTCGAACAGTAACCTGGGGGATCAACTAACAAGTGGCAGTCAGCCGGTGGTTTTCTAGGGGGACAAATTGTCCCCCCCCGGAATTTATTTCTGTGTGTAACAGGGAAGGAGAGCGGCCCGGATGTGTAATTCTGTGGGCTCCGTGTGGTTTGTTTGCTATGCAGTATCTGAGAAGTCATAATATGGTTTGGGTATCTTAGTCTACGGTGTGAAAATATTAAATGAACACTGGTTGTACCTGTGAAATAACTCAGGCGTGATATGCTGTGCATGCACACGATGTATTGATCAAGTGAGGGGGTCTTGTAAGATTGGTGTGAGTGCGGTGGATTATTGTAATTTGATTTAATTACCTATACATTGTGATGTCTAAGATACCATAGAATATAACTGTAGGGGGTTTAACAGTCTATTGATACTCATACTGGGCTGCCATCCTTTCCTTTGAGTCTATGGTTTTCATTCATTAAATAAAGATTGTAACTGCTGGTATTATACTCCTGCCTGGTGTGCATTTTCTGGATCAATGCTATTGGACCCAAGTAAAACAAAGAACCTGATTTGATTGTGTAGGGTAGAACAGACCCCTTATTAATAGGGGTATCCTGGCTGGGCTGTTACTTTTCCACCCCTCACGCCTCTCCTGCACGGATGTAACCCGGGATGAGATACGCTGTAGTCTAACCTGTGCTACGCGGGTGCGTTTCTCAAAATGCAGAAAAACCTAATATTAGGCGGACTGAAATTGATTCAGTATAACATAACAAAGGAAACAAATTAATTTTACAAATATCCGGCACTGAAATTGTTTGTAAGGTTTGGTACAGTCCACAAGAGCCAATATTATTTTCCAATGAAATCATCCAAATGCAATTACAGATGCAGCACTGAGCTGAGGATTTTTTTAAAATACTGAGAATCCAAACTAATTTCATCATTAATACATACAACAAGCTTCTTATGCAGGTACCCCCTTGATTATAGTTCCTGATTCATAACTGCTGTGCTGTATTTAACTTTCGTAAAATATTGCACTGGCAAACACCTACTTCTTGAATGCTGATATTTTGTTAGTTGGTATAATATGGCATCATATCAGCTACAGCACATTATTCTGTAACACGCTTAAGCCAACAGGGCATTAATTTCAGCCCAACTCATTCAAACCCATAGACATGCATATGTACGCTCTATGTTCAAACTCTAGTCAGTTAATTCCAGGGTTGTGTAGGGGGGAGTCAAAGTGGGACTCAGGAAAGGCTGCCATTGGAAAGAACCTGAGAACTGGTGCTCGTCATGCACTTCAAGAGACCAGAGGGCCTTGTAATGAAACAATAGGCTACTCGGACTTCCTTTGGGTTTTCAGGCCATTTGCTCCCAAGAATGTCCCCATCTGGGAAAGACTGAGATCAGGGGAAATTGGACTGTTTGTCATGGTTGTGTATGTGTGTTCTCGGGGCATTAAGGGCGGAACCAGCAACCAGGAAATACATGCCATCATACAGACACTAGTAGAAAACAAATACATCACGAAAAAACAAAGTTTTTACCTGAGGGGAGAGGACAACCCAAGATCTAGAATTCTTTACCTCCTCCCTAAAATAAACAAGCCACCAGAATCCTGGAGCATACCATATGAGGTCCCGGCAGGGAGGCCTATTATTTCAGACTGCAACAGTGAATCCTATAGGATAGCTGAATACTTAGATGTATTTCTCAATCCACTGTCCACAAAACACAAACGCTACATATAAGACACATATGATTTCATAAACAAAATAAAAACCACCAAAATACCTGAAGAAAGCATCCTGTTCACCATAGACATAGATAGTCTATACACCAACATAAACACAGCAGCGGGATTAACAGCGCTAAAAACATGGATGGAAAAGTACCCGGACAACAATCGACCAGATACGATCCTCCTGCAATTACTGGAGATACGCCTCACCAAGAATGACTTTGAATTCAATAAAGAATTCTTCTTACAGACCAGCGGCACAGCTACAGGCAAAAAATTTGCACCGGCTTATGCCAGCATTTACATGGCGCATTGGGAGGAGACAGTTTTAGAAAAATGCCAAAATTCTATATTCTAATTTCATTTGGAGTCAGATAACTACGAGAGTAAAATGATAGTAACTGCTAAGCTTACTTTCTGTGATCATAGATATATTTGATGTGTTGTTCAGCTCCTTTGTGAATGTTCTGATGCTCCCATTAGAATATTGACATTATGACGACAGATCGGATATGTCCTTGATGACAACATGGCCTCGTTTGCGAACAGAGAATAACAAAAATCTTACTGATCCGTTTCAGGCCAGTCTTAAGCGGGATATGGAGCCGCGCAATTCATATCTGACTCGTGGCGACAGGCCCAGTATATTCTTAAATGTAATTGTGCTCTGTTCATATGAACGGAGGATAAATAAATAACATCTCTTGTTTGCATCACATCAGCTGAGGAAAAACACGCTGCACCTTCCCCTCCAGCTGCACCCTCATTGGTTTAGCTGTGCGGTGTCTGCAGTTGTATTATGCTGTTTGGCCTGCAGAGGGCACCAGTGAGACTATTAATAATGACCATCAGATTACACCTGAGAAATTTACTATGGGGAGCAACAAAGCTTTGCGAATTGACAAAAGAGACGATGAGCTCCCATCGCCTGTAGAAATGAACATCTAAGCCCCTCAGATTTTGTTTAAATTTTTTCTAGTTGGAGGCAAGACAACAAGTCCGTCTGAGTTCTTTTAGTACTTATATTTATATTTATATCAAGAGTAGGGATATTATAATTTTCAATAAAAAAAATTGTTCATGACAATATTTTTGGCTGGGGGTTCTGATTTGTAAAGAGTAAGAGGAGGCAAAAGTATTGTTTATTTCATCATGTGACTAGGGTGTGGGAGGAGTTATGCACTTGTGCAAAGTACCACTATTATATAGTGCATGCTATGGTCTGATATTGTCTGTTCTGCAAAACATTGGATTTGTTTGTGTATAAGTACAGCTGTGCCCCTTGATCTGTGATTTCTATTAGAATGAGACTTGCCAAACTCATGGTTTACACAACCTGGTATGATCACATACCTGCAGGTGTGTTTCTTGGAGGAAGGCGAGGTCAGCATTCAAGTTCTTGAGATGTGAGAACACTCTTGTCCATTTGATTGGGCCTCTCAGCCCCTTTACATTCCAACATTACATTAAGCCCAATGACCCCCAGTACATCTCCCTGAACTAAGCACACATCAGCCATAGACTAAAAACCTGAGTGAAGGACATTTAAGTGACATTGTAAGAATCGAGTAATAAAGAGTATTGAAGTAATCCTGGATCTAACCATATTACCAAGCAGGATATACTGAGCAAAGCACATCAAAGCACCATGTGACTATAACCATGTCATGGACAGTGAATAAAACCCTCCCTTAGACAAACCCCTAAAGCATTCTCAATAAATATAGAAATGAAAAAGGCTATAACCACAGTAAACCCAAGGACACATCCTAAGCCCTTGTTTAATAGATAAGCAGCAGGATTAATGTTTGTGCTTACAGCCAGTGGACCATGTGGTGGGTTCTGCATCCTGGAATATCACAGTAGTAATACACCCTGTAGATTGGGTCAACATGCAAGAGGAAATAAACAAAACAGAACAAAAACAAATACATACGCACTAATACTAGCCTTAAAAAACCCCAAAATAAACAGAAACAAAACAAATACATACGCACTAATACTAGCCTTAAAAAACCCCAAAATAAACAGAAACAAAACAAATACATACGCACTAATACTAGCCTTAAAAAACCCCAAAATAAACAGAAACAAAACAAATACATACGCACTAATACTAGCCTTAAAAACCCCCAAAATAAACAGAAACAAAACAAATACATACGCACTAATACTAGCCTTAAAAAAACCCAAAATAAACAGAAACAAAACAAATACATACGCACTAATACTAGCCTTAAAAAACCCCAAAATCAACAGAAACAAAACAAATACATACGCACTAATACTAGCCTTAAAAAAACCCAAAATAAACAGAAACAAAACAAATACATACGCACTAATACTAGCCTTAAAAACCCCAAATAAACAGAAACAAAACAAATACATACGCACTAATACTAGCCTTAAAAAACCCAAAATAAACAGAAACAAAACAACATAATATCCAACAAAATGAATAAATAAATGAAATAAAAATACATAGTAATAAAAACACTATTTGAAACAGTTCAGTCCAAAAACATTTTCATACTGCGAGACCACACCAAGGAGTGATCTAAAACACACCTGAAGGTGGCAGCATTGGGCCACTGTGAAACCTCCTTGCTGTGAACCTATTGACTTTACAGTGTTTGCCAGTGAACACAGAGGTAGTGGACCATGCCAGTAGTAAGGTAGGGGTGCAGTGATTTACAGAACCTGCTGGACACCGTCACATCCTCATACCCATATCACATCCTCCTGTGTCCCCATCAGTGGCCTTAACATGTGGAACCCCTGCACACAAATCACAGTCTAAGTTACAAACCTGTCCAGCTTCATACCTCAAATCAGACTCTGAACTCTGGCAATCAGCAAGCCTGAAACACAGTCTCAAAGAAATAATAATAATTATAATAATAATCCACAAAAAATCCACTTATAGTTTGTTCACGGAGGGATGATAAAAAGGCGGCACGGTGGTGCAGTGGTTAGCACTGTCGCCTTACAGCAAGAAGGTACCGAGTTCGAATCCCGGCCGAGGGCCTTTCTGTGTGGAGTTTGCATGTTCTCCTCGTGTCAGCGTGGGTTTTCTCCGGGTACTCCGGTTTCCTCCCACAGTCCAAAAACATGCAGGTTAGGCTAATTGGAGACTCTAAATTGCCCATAGGTATGAATGAGTGAGTGAATGGTGTGAGTGCTCTGTGATGGATTGGCGGCCTGTCCAGGGTGTATTCCTGCCTCTCGCACAATGCATGCTGGGATAGGCTCCAGCACCCCCCGTGACCCTGAATAAGGAATAAAAAATGGATGATGATGATGATGAGGGATGATAAAAGTAAAGGTTAAGTGTGCCACATTCCTTCCCTGTCCTGTTCATTTCCTGATGCCCTCCTGATGAGAATGCTAAATTAGACTTAAGCGTAGCTACTTCTTGCTCCAGATTGCTCATGCTATCAGAGTGGGCAGTGAGAGTCGTCTAATTCTCAGTTATAGTGGCAGTGTTTGTGGCCATGGTGTTATTAATGCACTCAAGAGGCTTGTATTGGTGAAGGCTGTGTCCATGGAGGCGGTTTAGTTCCATTGTCATGCTTCTCTTTAATTTCTCCAGCTTGCTAACAGGCATCTACAGAGTTATCTGTGTGCTGGTGCTGCTGTTGCTGCCATCCTGCAAACCACTTCATCAGGAGCAGGGAAGGGTTCTGTCAGTTACATTAGATTTTTGGCACCAGTTTGTGTGGATTTACTCATTTTGGTACCAGTTTGACTTTTGGGACAATTAGTAAAATTGCCTCACGAGAACAAAACACAAAGAACACTAAAATTAAGGAAAAGTCGGAAAGCAGACACCATGCGTCTTTCCAACTGCATCTTCAGCGGAAGTCCGCAACAACCCATCCATCCATTGGACCACTGGTCAGGGTCGCTGGGGGGAGAGCTGGAGCCTATCCCAGAATGCATTGGACGAGAGGCAGGAATGCCCCCTGGACAGGTCACCAATCGATCGCAGGACACACACACCATTCACTCACACACTCACACCGACAGAAATCTTTTTAAAATTCCATTTCGATTCCATTTAAAAAAGTGCATAGAAGGAAAATGCGGTCTTTCCTAATCCCAATTCAGTATTCATACAAGGGTTACAGAGAGTGAATTATTCTTGAGAGCGAGTATGCCGTCCAACAAAACTCAACTGATAATTGGAAAAAGATATAAAAGGTCGCTTGTAGCTAACTATACCTGGCTCAATGTAAGCCGGAATGACTTAACAAAATGAATAACCAGCGAGTTAACTGCCCCAAACATTAGCGTTGAAGTGTAGTATAATGGTTAAGGAACTGGCCTTGTAACTGAAAGGTTTGCAGGTTCGATTCCCAGGTAGGACACTGCTGTTGTACCCCTGAGCAAGGTGCTTAACCTGAATCGCTCCAGTAATAAAAATAAAAATAAAAGCACAACTTCGCCTCTATGCAACACTCATAAAATTTGTCCAGGATTGGCAGGTCTGGATTCATATAGTCCATTAAAACCACTAAAGGCTGCTCTGCCCACTCTAACCAGTGCCTCCTAACTTGATAGCTAAGAGTTCCTTAAGAAAAAAAGGCACATGGATGCAGTCTCTGGTTGTGAGAAATGCACTGAGATACCGCATGCACATCTGGGTGGAGCTGTACCCGGAAAGATAACATTTATCTTCATTTCTATCCACTGTAGGGGACTTCTCTTCATTCATGGCACCCAAGGGCTTCTGTACTTCCTCCAGTGAAACAGGTTCACCTGGCTCTGCAGCAGTAGCAAGCGAGAGGCCATAGAATCATTTACCACAAAGATGCATAATGTCCTGAATCAGATCTGAACTTACCAATGACCCTTACCAACTCCTTATACATCATGTGTAGGAAGGTCTGTGTGCTTTGTAGTCATGGTAGGGTGTGCTGAGGCGATTAGTAACTCTTTATACATCATGTGTAGGGAGGTCTGTGTGCTTTGTAGTCATGGTAGGGTGTACTGAGGTGATTAGTAACTCCTTATGCAGCAGTGAGGGCAGCTATTCAGTCTTTCTGCTTTAATGAAAAATTTAGGGTGAATTCATAATAATGCCAACAGAGAATACGGAAAGGCTCAATCAAGAACTGAGGGTAAAGTTCAACTTGATTCCAGAAATCTGCAGCTTCTGGATGCTCTCAAGTTGAGTTTTTTTTTTTAAAGTAAGAAACTAGTTTGGAACACCTCTGCAACTTCTTCACTTTCTCCATCACACAGACATTCCCCAAAACAGAAAGTTACTGTTTTTATATCCTGTCTATAAATGAGTTCTATATACTGTATGGAACTTGGTAACCTTGTTTTGCTTGTTGTAAAATTACTTGCATGTACTGAAATTCTGGATGTATTATTGCATACAAACCAACTGGTGATTTATAAAGGCTGGTGCTCATTAGCTTGTGCTACACTGCGCATTTACCATCAAAAGTCTTTGGCACCTAAGAACAGAACCGCACAAGGACAATGATGTCTGATACGCTTGCGGCATTTTCACATCTAGCACAGGATTAAATAAAGCCAGCCTGCTCACAGTACCGGTTTTGTCATGAATGTTTTGCTATAATTTAGCACGATCAGAGATAAAGGCCGATAACTCACTCAATCACATTTACAATGGGGGAAATAAGTATTAGACACGTCAACAATTTTTTAATTAAACATATTTTCAGTGCAGCTACTCACATGAAATTCTGACCAGACATTGTTATTAACTCAATAAGTGGTTGTAGTAGTGAATTCCTTTTTTGTAAGTTTGAGGTGTATTTAACAACATGTTCTACAAACTTTGCTTCAGGTGGAGTGCAGGGTTGGTGAAAATGAACAAAAGAAGCCTCTCTGGCCAGGTCTGGTCCGGGTTTGGCCAGAGTCCAGCAGCATGTGGCTCAGTGCTGGTGCAGTTAATCACATACGGCATGGACTCGGCTGTGACATGGCAGCCCGGACTTATCGCCACATCACTCGGCCCAGAATCAGGCCCTAATTTAAGGCCGACACTGAGCCGAGTCAGAATCAAGGACATCATTACAAACGAGGGACTCAAAAAACTGGTGATTCCGGTCCGGAACTGGGCCAGAATAAGTTTGTTATCCGGAATTTCTTCTTTAAGTCTATCTTATGTTTGCCCCTTGGCATTACAAATATGAAAGCGGGTCATTTTCTAGTAAGGACTGGCTTACTGGTCTCTTTGCCCTCATTTATACTTTATTTTTTATTATGTTCTCTCTCTCAACCCCCCCTCTGCCAGTCTTGTTAAATAACTTCCTTACAGAGCAGTGAAGCTACATTCCTATGAGAGATTTTGATTTATTTTGTTTTCCATCATTAAGACAGGAACCAAACAATGCAGACAATAACCCTGCATATTTTCATAATTGTTCAACAGAACCACACCTTAGGCACCTGTGACAAGTCAGGTACATACCATTCTTTGGACTGGGTAAGATGGGTGGAAATACTTAGAGTGGCCATAAACACATTTAAAACTCATTTAGAAAACCTTAACCATAGACTAGGCCCCCTGATGCAGCACCAGAGATAATTTTACAACACACATTTTTTCATATAAAAGGATCCACCCAGCCAATTCAGAACAAGACTACAGAGTCACTCTGCACAATAATGGCAATCAACTATAAGTGCACACAAACCAGCAGCCACCCCAGTACAAAATACATTACAATGATAACAGGTGTAATGGTTTCAGTAGCGGGAAATCAAATGCGACGGGAAGGGGGTTAAGAACAAGTCACCCGCAAAGGTGAGAACCACTAAAGGAGCTTAAGCCGCTAATGGGTAGAAAAAAAAACACCTTCGGCACGTAACACTAAAACGGCCGGTAGGAAGGTAAAAATAAAATGAAACAACAAAGGAGACTGTCTCAGGGAGAACATCACGAAGTAAGTGGAACAGAATTAGCACCAACGAGGAATAATCCTCTACGTAAGAACCAATAAACTAAAGCAAGTCCTTCGTAAACATAAAGCGAAAGCTTTAATATTATGAGGTCCCTTGTACCTGACTATACCTGGCTCAATGTAAGTCGATAAGACAAAGAAGCACCGGGAAGCGGAAGTGAGGGGCTTAAATACCCTGCAGGCAGTAGCACAGGTGAAAGGAATAAAAGGCGAGATGAAGCAAAACCCCGAAACAGAACGTGGAAAAAATCAGATAGATTACCAACCGGAGAGAGAGGACGTGAACCATAGTGAAAAAGAAAAAAATAACCACGGACCTTAACAAGCAGGTATAATTATAGGTCTGTACATTAATAGCTTAGTTTATAAACACTACTAGCTTCGCTTATAAAAAGCTTTCAGTTTTCTGGTACTTGAACTTTATTCCAGAAATCAGCAGCTTCTGGATGCTCTCAAGTTGAGATTTTTTTTTTAAAGCAAGGTAGTTTGATACACCGTGTAAATCTTGGAAACATCAACTGAAATCACGTTGAGGTCACCAAATTGTAAATCTCTGCGCAGCTAGACCAATGAGAGAATAGCTCGGAGCGAAGGTTTAAGCGTGATGTATTCCGCTATTGCTGTGGGAAAAGAGAAAAGTTATTAAAGTTCATAAAGAAATATTGCTATGCTTGCAACCAGGTGAGACTGCTCTTTAGATTCACGGGATCAGCTAATAAGTGACCACGTATCAAAGGTAATTGTACCACGTTACCTTCCGCTTTAAGAACTTTTTTATTATGTTCTCTCTCTCAACCCCCCCCCCCCCCCTTTCTGTCAGTCTTGTTAAATAACTTCCTTAAAGAGCAGTGAAGCTACATTCCTATGAGAGATTTGGATTAATTTTGTTTTCCATCATTAAGACAGGTGTAGGAGGGGAGTCAAAGTGGGACTCAGGAAACACTGCCATTTGGGAACTGGAGAGCATCATGCACTTCAAAGGACCAAAGGGCCTTGTAATAAAATAATCGGTTACTCTGACTTCCTTTGGGGTCCGGCTTTTTGCTCCCAAGAATGTCCCCATCTGCTAAAGATGGAGATAAGGGCAAATGGAACTGTTTGCCCTGATTGTAAATGTATCATAAAAGAGCATTTACGGCATCCAGACCCTAGCCAGACAATGGGAAAGGAATGTCCGCACAGGACATCTGTGATCTCCAGTACCCCACAACCTGGACACATCCTATGGGAAAGCCATTGGACATACCACAGTGCCCTCATTTGGGCACCCCTGTCATTACACTGTTTAATTCTCTTCTGTACCAGGACTCTAAAACTTCTGTGAAGATTGTTAATAACCATGTAAAAACCTACAAACATTGCGAATGTGATCCTTATATTGTTACATTCTGTCTTATGTGGTAGTAACAGGAATTGCATGTAAAATGGTTAATCAAGTGGGAATTATCATGACAACTGCACCTTAATATTATAACACCTTAATCTGTTTGGTATGTATGGATTCAGGTAAAATTAAGGAATTGACTGAAATACATTTCATACCAAATAAAGTTTAATAAAGCATAGTTTCAGTAACTCAGGGAAAACTTGTAACAGTGAAATGTCCTCTCTGGTAATTACCTCCTCTTCCCCTCTCGCTACACAAACATCCCCCAACAGTGGGGGTCTAAATTCCAGATTGACCACCCTTTTCCAGGTTAATTTATGGCACTGCCGCCTGGTTCAAACACATGATTTGGCATAAAAGGAAGCGAGACAAGCCAATCAGGGAAGATTGTAACCGACTTCCCACACCGTGCATATTCTGTGTCTGTGTGTAGTTGAACAGGCTGGGTAAGATATTTACTTTGTATTTCTTTTCGTAAATCTATGTTTTGGGTAATTTAATGTTTTAATTGAAGTTAATGACCTGCCTGCCTGTTATTAAATTATGTTTATTTTAAACTTGCGTGGTTTCCATGACTCTAATTCATCTTATACCCTTTTTAGCCTAAATTATAACTGAATATTCAGGGGGACAATTCTGACCAAGGACCGACTGATCAGCGGCCTTGGACAGCAAGTGGCGTTCTCAAGTTGGGAAAGGCAGCCAAGTTCTGCCCGCAAAACAGGGTCGGTAGTGTATGGTTCTGGTGTTTTGATGTGACGAGAATCCATGGGCGTTCTACGCCGGTTCTTGTCAAATCTGCCTTAAGGAGCCCTTTAAATGCACTCAGACCTGGGCTCGCAACTATCTATGATAAACATAATGCATGTATTGTGTTTGCTAGACCCCCAACCTCTGCGTTCTCCACCGAACTGAAATTCAGCAATAATGCTGATTCCGGCAAGCATATATTGAAGTAATGATGGTACCTAAAGACGAGTCGAGTGTAACCACTTCGAGCTCCACGCCTGTTAAACCCAAATTCTAAATTATTATTTTAAATGGAGTCAGATACATGACGAGAGTAAAACTATAATAACTAATATAATTGTGCTCTGTTCATATGAATGGAGGATACATAAATAACATCTGTTGTTTGCGTCACAGCAGCTGAGGGAAAACACGTTGCACCTTCCCCCCCAGCTATTCCCTCATTGGTTTAGCCTTCCCCCCCAGCTATTCCCTCATTGGTTTAGCCTTCCCCCCCAGCTATTCCCTCATTGGTTTAGCTGTGCGGGTTCTACAAAGGAACCAAACAATGCAGACAATAACCCTGCATATTTTCATAATTGTTCAACAGAACCACACCTTAGGCACCTGTGACAAGTCAGGTACATACCATTCTTTGGACTTGTTAAGATGGGTGGAAATACTTAGAGTGGCTATAAACACTTTTAAAACTCATTTATAAAACCTTAACCATAGACTAGGCCCCCTGATGCAGCACCAGAGATAATTTTACATCACACATTTTTTTATATAAAAGGATCCACCCATCCAATTCAGAACAAGACTACAGAGTCACTCTGCACAATAATGGCAATCAACTATAAGTGCACACAAACCAGCAGCCACCCCAGTACAAAATACATTACAATGATAACAGGTGTAATGGTTTCAGTTAGCGGGAAATCAAATGCGACGGGAAGGGGGATCAGAACAAGTCACCCACAAAGGTGAGAACCACTAAAGGAGCTTAAGCCGCTAATGGGTAGAAAAAAAACACCTTCGGCACGTAACACTAAAACGGCCGGTAGGAAGGTAAAAAGAAAATGAAACAACAAAGGAGACCAGCACGGAGTAAGTGGAACAGAATTAGCACTAACGAGGAATAATCCTCTACGTAAGAACTAATAAACTAAAGCAAGTCCTTAGTAAACATAAAGCAAAAGCTTTAATATTATGAGGTCCCTTGTACCTGACTATACCTGGCTCAATGTAAGTCGATAAGACAAAGAAGCACCGGGAAGCAGAAGTGAGGGGCTTAAATACCCCGCAGGCAGTAGCACAGGTGAAAGGAATAATAGGCGAGATGAAGCTAAACCCCGGAACGGAACGTGGAAAAAATCAGATAGATTACGAACCGGAGAGAGAGGACGAGAACCGTAGTGAAAAAGAAAAAAATAACCACGGACCTTAACAAACAGGTATAATTATAGGTCTGTACATTAATAGCTTAGTTTATAAACATTACTAGCTTCGCTTATAAAAAGCTTTCAGTTTTCTGGTACTTGAACTTTATTCCAGAAATCAGCAGCTTCTGGATGCTCTCAAATTGAGATTTTTTGGATAGTTACCTTCCGCTTTAAGTCTGGTCTACGCTGACCCCAGTTTATCCAAAAGGCAGCCTGTGTGCATTACATTAACTCATCAGCCACCAACGCTGATTTTGTACTCGTTTATCTGACTCCATTTAAAATGATAATTTAGAATTTGGTATGTTAAATTTCCACTTGATTTGCTAAAGGACTCCCATACTTTTAAAACGGTTCTCTGAACTGGATCTGCCGGTTCCACCGCGCATTACATTCGGCCGTTATGTCCACGACTCACAGCTGGCTAGATATCTGCGGTTATCTCAGAGGTTGCGGAAGAAGCCACTTCGTGAGATATATCCTATGGTTAAGGCTCAGGGACCCACGAAAGGACTTTTGGCGACCACCGTTCTCAACATGTATAAACGCCAGATGGAGGTGATCTACTTTAAGACATAGTTCTACGGGTGCAATACTCCGTGATACATTAAGCTTAAATAGTCAACCTCCCTAGACCAGCTGAGGGGGTAACCAAGACTGAGCAAATTAATCAACCCATTACCGGTGAACAGAGATAGTACGTCAATTTTCTGAGAAACCACACAAATCAAGTTTCACTAATTTATTACCAGGTAGGTTATTTACTTAAAATAATCGGCCGCCGCGTTAGCTCAACGGTAAAAGCGCTGACTTTCAGTCAGCGCAGTTGTGCTCCGAGGATCGGGGTTCACGCCCCGGTCCTGCCATGTCCGAGCGTGGCCGGTGCCCTGTGGAAGCGGCAATTGGGCGCCGCTTCCGGGTGGGGGGAGGGGCTCGGAGAGAATCACTGCCCGCACGGGACCCAGGCGAGTCGCGGTCAGGAAGTTCGAGGAGTCGCGCCCTGTAGAGCAGTGTTTCCCAACCGGGGGTACGCGTACCCCTGGGGGTACGCGAGCTGCTTGCAGGGGGTACGTGAAAAAATTCCAAAATTATGTTTAAAAAAAATTACAAATTACAAATAAACAAATAATTAAATATTTTATCAACCGATTACTAAAACGGTACGTGCGCGACTTAATTAGTTCCCCCCCGGCAGGTGTCAACTGTTACACAACTCTGTGAGGAGGTCAAGCACACGCATGGTGAAGCAGCGCGCAAACCAACAGGCTAGCGAACATGGATAAATGGCTCAAGCGTCCGGTTACAGTTGCTCCAGGTTCAGATTTAGGGGAGCCCAGTGACAAGATAAAGAAAGAGGCCAAGAGCAAACACCGGCAGTTCAGCGACGCATATGTTTTGTATGGATTTACATGTAACACCGCGGATCCACCGCAGCCACAGTGTTTTTTTTGCGGCGATGTACTGGCAAATAACTCGATGAAGCCAGCTCATCTACAGAGGCACCAGAGCACCAAACACCCGGGAAGTGTTGGTAAAACTGAGAACTTTTTCAAACGAAAACTATCAGAATTCAAGTCATGTCAGACTACACTGAAGAAAGCGACAAGTGTGTCGAGCAAAGCACTGGAGGCGTCGTACGCTGTGGCTCTACTTGTGGCTAAGTCAAAAAAGCCGCACACCATCGTCGAAGATCTCGTCCTCCCTGCTGCTATAGTTTTGGCTGAAATTATGATCGACAAGAAAGCAGCCGACGCATTCAAAACTGTTCCAGTGTCAAACAACACGGTGTCCCGTCGGATCGACGACATGTCCGTTAATATTGTGGGACAAGTGGTGGATAAAATGAAGCAAGCAGGTCAGTTCGCTTTGCAGCTGGATGAAATGACGGATTGTAGCGGAGAGGCTCAACTCCTGGTATTTGTGCGCTATAAGGACGTGTCGGACATAAACGAGCATATCTTGTTTTGCAAGAAGCTGACGGGAAAGACAACTGGAGAGGAGATTTTCCAAGTTATCGACAGTTTTTTCAAAGACAACGATCTGGAGTGGAAATCCTGCAGTCACTTTTGCACGGATGGCGCGGCCGCGATGACGGGAAGAGTGCACGGATTATTCGGGCGTGTGAAAAAGGTAAATCCTGACATTAAGTGGATGCACTGTATTATTCATCGGGAGGCACTCGCCAGTAAGAGAATAAGCCCTGAGTTAAGCGCTGTTATGGATGATGCGGTAAAGGTGATTAATTTAATCCAGTCCAGGCCAATGAATCACAGACTATTTCAAACTCTTTGCCATGAGAGCGGTTCAGAGCACGAGCAGCTACTGCTTCATACAGACGTCCGCTGGCCCGTCTCGCGGTAAAACACTGCTAAGACTATTTGAACTTCGCACTGAGGTGTTGGTGTTCCTGAAAGAGCATTTGCACCCTCTTGCGGCAAAGTTTGAGGACGCCGAGTGGGTTGCACGTCTGGCGTATCTTGCCGATGTGTTCACCAAACTGAATGACCTCAACTTATCACTTCAAGGCAAGGATTCACATATCCTTAACATGTATGACAAAGTGAAAGGATTCATAAAAAAAATCTAATTATGGGAGAGGAAATGTAAGGAGATGTGAGCTTTTCCCCACTGCTTGATGCTCATCTTGCCACCACTGATGTGGACAGAGGTCCTGTGATGAAAATGGTGAAAGCACATCTATCCAAACTCGACACTGACTTCAACCAGTACTTCCAAGACATTGAAGCAACGTCAGCAAAACTGGACTGGGTGAGGAACCCATTCAGTGTGAGTGAAAGCAGCAGCAGCCTTTCTGCCAGGCTGCAGGAAAGTCTGATGGATTTCTCTTCTGACTGGACTTAAGATTGCACATGCTGAAAAGACACTGACTGAGTTTTGGTGTGATGTTGAAACGGAATATCCAGAGCTGGGGAAACATGCATTGACTGAACTTTTGCCTTTTGGATCTACATATATGTGTGAGGTAACCTTCTCAGCTCTGACCCAAATCAAAACCAAGCAGAGGAACAGACTGAATGTGGAGAACAGCCTGGTAACAGCTGTTGCCACGCTGCCCCCAGAAATATCAAAACTTATGAATGACAAACAAGCTCAAGTGTCACATTAAAGCTCAGGTGACTGATCAAAAGGAACTGAAGTGACTGTGAGAGTCTAATTCCCCCTCTCCACTCACAATAAGTGTTAATGTCTGTATTAAAGGAGAGGATTTCAAATGATTTTCATTCTGTTAAATTTAATGAGTTAGTCTTAATTCCCCCTCTCCACTCACAATAAGTGTTAGTGTCTGTATTAAAGGGGAGTATTTCAAATGATTTTCATTCTGTTAAATTTAATGAGTTAGTCTTAATTCCCCCTCTCCACTCACAATAAGTGTTAATGTCTGTATTAAAGGGGAGTATTTCAAATGATTTTCATTCTGTTAAATTTAATGAGTTAGTCTTAATTCCCCCTCTCCACTCACAATAAGTGTTAGTGTCTGTATTAAAGGGGAGTATTTCAAATGATTTTCATTCTGTTAAATTTAATGAGTTAGTCTTAATTCCCCCTCTCCACTCACAATAAGTGTTAATGTCTGTATTAAAGGGGAGTATTTCAAATGATTTTCATTCTGTTAAATTTAATGAGTTAGTCTTAATTCCCCCTCTCCACTCACAATAAGTGTTAGTGTCTGTATTAAAGGGGAGTATTTCAAATGATTTTCATTCTGTTAAATTTAATGAGTTAGTCTTAATTCCCCCTCTCCACTCACAATAAGTGTTAATGTCTGTATTAAAGGAGAGGATTTCAGATTATTTTCATTCTGTTAAATTTAATGAGTTAGTCTTAATTCCCCCTCTCCACTCACAATAAGTGTTAATGTCTGTATTAAAGGAGAGGATTTCAGATTATTTTCATTCTGTTAAATTTAATGAGTTAGTCTTAATTCCCCCTCTCTACTCACAATAAGTGTTAATGTCTGTATTAAAGGAGAGGATTTCAAATGATTTTCATTCTGTTAAATTTAATGAGTTAGTCTTAATTCCCCCTCTCTACTCACAATAAGTGTTAATGTCTGTATTAAAGGGGAGTATTTCAGATTATTTTCATTCTCTGTTGTTAAATTTAATTAGTGGAGAATCAACACACCTGTAAATGTAAAAAGATTAAATCTTGTGAACTTTTGTGGAGCACACCTGTTAATGTTTTTGTATTAAAAAGGGACTCATTAAAATGATTTTCATTTAATATTCAGTTTTTTTAAAATCTTCATTTAATGAGTTTAAATGAACATATTTTTAAGAATCATTAACTTGCGCGAGTGAGGGGGTACAGTTGGCATGGCAAAATAGCTCAGGGGGTACACAAGACAAAAAAGGTTGGGAACCACTGCTGTAGAGGACGTGGCGACCTCCTTCCTACTACTAGTACCGATAGACGGGATTGTGTAACGGTGGTTCTCTAGCGGTTGCTACATGGGTGGGAATTGAATTTAGAATAGGGGTTCAATTGGCTACTAAATTGGGAGAAAAAGGGAAAAATCAGAAACAAAAATAAAAAAATAAAAAAAAAATAATCAATTCACAGTTACAGATTAAACAGCCAATATTCAAATATAGTACAGAGAAAAAATACTTTGTCATACCTGGCAACCGCTACACACAATGACCTGAGGTGGGATGTGTGGGAAAGTCTGACTACAGCTTCCCTGAGGGCTTTGTTTCCTCTGCTTAAATGCCCAAATTCTGTGTTTGATCTGGCTACAGATGGTCGTAAAACCATACACTGGCCAGAAATAGATCAATTGCACTTTTAGTCCCCCCTTCTAGGGGGTTTCACAGAATGGTTACCTGAGACGAAATTCCACAACGGCAGTTTACTCCTGAGTTATGAAATATACATTCCATCCATGTTGAACATTTAGGAAATGTAGGCCATTGCACCACCTATCACAACGATATTAAACATGAGTAGGTCTAAGTTTGTGTTGTCATGAGAATCCCATCTCTATGTTTTTAGGCCTTTTTAAGGACAAAAGCAATCTGTACAGTCATGTTGTGTTGTGTGTGAACTATTTTAAGGAGAGGGATGTGACCTGCTCTGGTGACACCAGGTGGTGACTCTGTCCATATGCTTGGTTTTACGCAGTCCAAGCGTTTCTCCCATGATATTCTGCCGGGAGTCTGAGTATGGATCCCGAGAAGGTCAAAGCCGTTGTTGAGTGGCCCCGTCCAGAGTCCCGGAAGGACCTACAAAGATTCCTAGGATTTGCCAATTTCTATCGGCGCTTCATCCGGAGTTATAGCACCATTGCTGCCCCCCTCATTGCCCTTACTTCCACTAAGACTACCTTCTCATGGAACCTTCGAGCCGACAAGGTATTTGATGATCTTAAGAACCGCTTCACCACGGCACCTATATTAATCCACTCAGAACCGACAGCCCAGTTTATTGTGGAGGTTGACAATATAGTAGCAGGAGCGGTTCTCTCCCAGCGTTCTTCCAAGGACAACAAGGTTCACCCATGTGCCTTTTTGTCACATCGCCTCACACCCACGGAGGTGAACTACGATATCGGCAATCGTGAGCTACTGGCGGTCAAGTTATCTCTTGAGGAGTGGCGGCATTGGCTGGAGGGAGCACAAGAACCGTTCTTGGTGTGGACGGATAACAAAAGAACCTGGAGTATCTTCAGACTGCCAAGAGACTTAACTCCCGCCAAGCTCGCTGGGCACTGTTCTTTGCCTGATTTAATTTCATACTCGCCTACCGACTCGGGTCCAAGAACATCAAACCAGACGCTCTGTCCCACCGATTTATCACTCCAGCCAAGGATGAGGACCCTGACACCATCCTGCCTACTAGTTGTTTCATCAGCGCCGTCCACCTCAACATTGAGAAGACTGTTATCAACGCCCTCAAGGGCGAAGCAGGGCCCAGCAGTTGCCTCAATAACCGTCTCTATGTGCCCGATTCAGTCCGCTCTAACGTTCTGCAATGGGGTCACTCCTCCAATCTGTCATGTCACCCAGGGGTCACCAGAACTCTCACATTCATCCAGCGACTATTCTGGTTGCCCCGCATGAAGGAGGACATCAAGGACTTAATTTCCGCCTGCTCAGTCTGTGCCCAGAACAAGGTACCACACACACCCCCTGTAGGACTACTCCAACCCCATCCTATCCGACATCGTCCCTGGTCACACATTGCGCTTGATTTCATCACCGGTTTACCCCCTTCTAACAGTTACACCACCATCCTCACTATTGTTGATAGGTTCTCCAAAGCACTTTGTTCCCCTCACTAAGCTTCCCTCCTCTGCGAAAGACACAGTATCCCTTTTAGTACGACACATCATTAGATTACATGGCATTCCCACAGACATAGTTTCAGACAGAGGTCTTCACTTCACAGCTCACTTCTGGAAGGCATTCTGCAAATTACTCGGCACATCAGTTAGTCTTTCTTCAGGTTTCCACCCACAAAGCAATGGCCAGACTGAGCGAGCCAATCAAGTCATAGAAACGGTGTTACAATGCCTTTGTTCCAGAAACCCCACTTCCTGGAGTCATCAGTTGCCTTGGGCCAAATATGCTATCAATTCTCACACCTCCTCTGCCTCTAAACTATTCCCATTTGAGTGTTGTTTAGGCTACCAGCCACCCCTGTTACCAGGCCAGGAGGAGGAGGTGGGAGTTCCGTCGGCCGAAGCCTTCATCCGGTGCTGCATCCGCACCTGGAAGACTACTCGCCTTAACTTGCTCCGTGCCAGCACCCGGATGAAGGTAACGGCCGACCGTCACCGGTCCAAGGCACCCCCTTATCGAGTGGGTCAACGTGTTTGGCTCACCACACGGGACATTCCCCTCCGTGTGGACTCCCGCAAGCTGGCACCTCGGTATATCGGACCTTATACCATCACCAAGGTGTTAAGCCCTACTGCCGTCAAGCTCAAGCTGCCCTCCACCATGCGTCGGATACATCCGACTTTCCATGTTTCGAGACTCAAACCTGTTGTCACCCACCCCCTTTGTCCCGCCCCTGATGCCCCCCCTCCCCCCGTCTCATTGATGGAGGCGACGCATATACAGTGCGCAAGCTGTTGGACTGCCGTCGTCGGGGTCGTAGCCTCCAATACTTGGTCGACTGGGAGGGCTACGGCCCCGAGGAAAGAAGTTGGATTCCTATGAGCTTCATGTTGGACAAGACTTTGATAAGGGACTTCCATAAGACTCATCCGGTGCCACCGGTTAAAGCACCAAGAGGTGCTTCTTAGGGGGGGGGGGGGGGGTACTGTTATGTTCTGTACATCTGTTTGTCTGTTTGTATTATTATTTGAGATTTATTCTGGATTGATTGTTTCATCTCATCATTGCATTCCCCTCTGTTCGTGGGTTGTCCGAGTCTCATCTTTGTGTTTGTTTACCCAGTCTCGTCTGTAAGGCTGGAAAAAGTGTTATCAGTCCTAAAGCCTTGCAGCTGGTGGTGATTTCCTGGAGGGTGCAATAAAACTATTTACTTGATAGCCTGAGAACCTTTTACTCTGATCTCTCACGGCCTCGTAAACTACAGCTGGGGTTGAGAAGGAAACGGCATCCGAATGACGCTGGGAACTCAGGCCTGCTCACAGGACTTTTACGGCCTAGATTCTGGACTGAATGGTGAACGTATTAAACAAAGCTGTATATGTATATTGAATCATATGTATGTGCATGTAGATTGGTAATTGTGGAAGTATAAAGTAATTGTGGATAATATGATAAATGTGGTGAACCTGGATAATACTAATTGAAGTGTGTGGTATGTGAAAGTATTGGAGGGGGAGAAATAAAGAATGTGGAAGGAGGATTGTATAGGTTATCAGGGATGCGCTTGTCCATATAAATATCTGGAACCAAGAGTGGCCATCACCGGGACCTCACCGGATATCTAGATATGATAGAGAAGATCATGAGATCACGCGCCGTCGTTCAAAGAGTCTTATTACTGTCACTAGATTGGGGGAGGGAGACTCTGCTTCTCTCCCTGGAGGGGGTCCCTGCGTGGTGAAACTGCTCTTCCTGCCAGACCTTATTTGGACAAACAAAGGGACTTGTGGAGTGGGCATACCGGCGCTGTACTGCATTTAAGGACATCCCAAAGGGAGACTCAAGGAGAATCTGCTTAACAGTTCTCCTGGTACCATAGTCACACCGTACGGAATCACTTGGTGATATACTTTGTTTGTGAACTTGTTCATGTTTATTTGTCTTGACAGCATGTTATCCTGTGTTTAGTTATAGGCATTGAATATGTTCATGTTTGCTCTCACAGTTTTAACCAGTGATTATTTGTCATTAATAAATTATCATGTTTTCATATCAACTACATCTTTCTTTTCATCCTTTTTCCAGCTTCAATTGTCTGCATGATCTGAGCTGCAGCGTTCCAAGCTAATGACCTCCCTGCCTGTTATCCAATTCTTTTTATATTTAACGTGCGTGGCTCTCATCCATCTTATACCCTTTTCAGCCTAAATTACTACTGAAGACTCAGGGGGACAATTCTGACCCAGGACCGACTGATCAGCGGCCTGGTACAGACGTGGTGTACTCAAGTTGGGAGGCAGCAAGTGACGGTCCAATTGTAAAGGTCGGGTTTGGTGTATCGGTTCTGGTGATTTGATGTGAAGAGAATCCATGGGCGTCCTACGCCGATTCTTGTCAAATTTGCCTTAAGGAACTCTTTAAATACACCCAGAGTAGTGCATGGTTCTGGTGATTTGATATGGGAACCCATGGGCATTTATGCCGGTTCTTATCAAATTTGCCTTAAGGAACCAGGTTCTGGTGATTTGATATGGGAACCCATGGGCATTAATGCCGGTTCTTATCAAATTTGCCTTAAGGAGCCCTTTAAATGTACTCAGACTGGGGCTCACAACTATCTATGATAAATGAATATCATGTATTGTGTTGACTAGACCCCCAACCTCTGCGTTCGCCACCGAACTGAGCTTCAGCAATAATGTTGATTCCGGCAAACATATATTGAAGTAATGATGGTACCTAAGGGCGAGTGGAGTGTAAACACTCCGAGCTCCACGCATGTTTAACCAAAATTCTAAATTATAATTATAAATGGAGTCAGATAAACGAGTAAATAAAATAATAATATTTCTAAATAACTTTTACCTTTTCCCACAGCAAGAGTGGAATACATCACGTTTAAACTTTCGCTCCGAGCTATTCCCTCATTGGTCTAGTAATTGCGGATTCTACATTTGGTGACCCCGACGTGATTCCAATTGCTGTTTGTGGGATTTACAATTTGGATCCCTCTGGCAGGGGGGTATCTGCTTTCCTTTTACCTCCTAATTTTCCCTGCACTTTTGTCTACGAAAAATTCCTGGCAGTTTGGCGTACAAGATATTCCTTACAGGGAGTTTCTGGTCAGCTAAATTGCTGGTTCTTCATCCTTGGTGTGGTGAGTAACACAATTATCTTATGTATTAACATATACTAGTGAGAGTTGTTGTTGTTTCACCACATCTAGAGGCTGTTTAGGGGATTTACATATAAGTGCAAAGTTTTCCTTTTATCCGTGGAATAGTGAGGTTGCAGTCCTCACTGTCATATGTATGCAAGGTTGACACTGTCATTCTAAAATGCAGAGGTCATGTATGCAATTAGGTCACTGTAATGGCAATATCATTTTAAAACCCTAGAATGGGTAAATTAAAGATGATATATATATATGTGTGTGGATGTATGGATGTATATATGTAGGTATGTGTATATGTGCGTGTATATGTATATGTGTACGTATGTGTAAAAGAACGTAAAGGTTTGAGTATGTGTAAAAGAACGTAAAGGTTTGAGTATGTGTAAAAGAAAGTAAAGGTTTGAGATATGGCAGAGAAGGGATGTCGATATAAGGTACTGTTCTGTTGTTCCACAATACTGTGGGGAACGCAGAGAATCTTGTTCAGACACAGACAGGAAGAAATGACACACTGGTGAAAAGCCAGTAAGATTTAGAGGATGATTGTTTGTAGAGAAGTGTGAGGAAGGGTTGAAGGTAATAGTAGGTAGAGAATGCATAAATCAAGTGAAAGTATGTTAAAATGATTACATAATATATCAACTGTTGCCAGTAAGATCAATGATTAAAAATAAATCACGTGACAATGGCATCTGTGGCACTGCTCTAAAATCCAGCAGGCCACGCTTTCATAGGAAAGCACATCTTTAAAAAACTGCATGCCATTTTTGCATTGGCTATTTTCATGCAAAAACAGAAGTCTTTCTTCTGTAGTTACTTTTTTGCCACCATATTGGTGTCTTCCTTTGTGTTTAATTTGTGTCTTAAGATATACATCTGTGAAACAATAAGGCTAAAGTGTAGTATACTTGCTTTAAATCTATAAATTATGCCTGGGCATGTCATGTAGGAAATGTTGGGATTCACTAATATACCTACTTGGGTGCCCATTCAGTTAACTGAGGCATATTTATAAAATTTCATGGATGTATTTTTGTGTAAATTTCCCTAGCACAAAAACATGTGTTAGAATGTCTGTCTGATGTCAGTGAGCCAGTTAATGCTTTAAAATTAATCAAATGCCATTCATATTTGCTCTTTTTATTTAAAAGCTGATGGTAGGGTCATTTTATAGCACAGACTGGCTTACTGGTCTCTTTTTGTGTTATTTTTCCTCACTTCCCCCTCTCTCTATCTGGTGTGTTGAAGATCTTTGTTTTTTTAAAGAGAGGTGAACCTACATTCTTTAGAGAGTGTATGATTATTTGTGTTCAATCATCAAGACCGGGCTATAACCACATCACATTATATTACATTACATTACAGGCATTTAGCAGACGCTTTGATCCAAAGCGATTGACCATTCTTTGATCTGAGTAAGATGGGTGGAAATACCTGTAGGGGCCGTAAAGACATTCAAACCTCGTTTAGGAAATCTGAACCATAAACAGGCCCCCTGGTGTAGCACTAGAGTAAAGTTTACAACACATTTATTAGTGTAAAAGGATCCACCCATCCAATTCAGAATATCACCTTAGATTCACTTAGCACCATGACGACAGTACACACCTCGCACAGTTGCATAAGAGACAACTTCTGTTAAACAGACAAGGCTGGTAAAAACGGTAAATGTTTCTATACCCATAGCAAAGTGGGATAGGGACCAGACCGTCGGTTCCCCGTAGTGGCTAATTACCACTACGGGGCTCAGTGTTACACTGAGCTAGGGATTGCGATCGACTGGATCACTGGCGGGTCGGGTCGCATAGAGCAGTAAGACCATGAGTAAGACCCTGTAGTGGAGCACATGGCTTGCGTCCCTGTAGTGGAGCTCATGGCCGCTGCACTCCAGCCTGGAGCTGCGCCCGACAGAGAGGGAGGCTCGAAGGAGCTAAGTGAAATCTGCACTCAACACCACTAGATCAACACACATCCAAAACCACATAACTGCAGCACATATAGAACAATGTACATTCAGACATATGTGTTTTGTGTGTGAAACCAAAAGTTTTATATATTTCAATGCTCTCAACAACATACAACTTTGTTGTTACATTGTATTTTACAACTGTAAAATAATTTATAATGAATGACTGTTTCAGTTAAACTGTTTTCTGTTTCGGTCTATTTCCATCCTGTTTTCAAGCATGCAATGGGGGAGTAATAGAGGGCAATACAATATAGTATAACTACAGTATGCTATATATGCAATAGGCATACGGTATTAAAAATTCAAACCCAATTTCCCTGTCTGTCAGTTCTGTGTAGACATTCCATAATTCCGCATCCCTTCATATTTTGATTAACCTTGTAAAACAGATGGGTAGATAGCAAAGTGTACCACTGAATTGTTCAGAAAGCCTCCACATTTATCATATTTACATGTAAGCCTCCACATTTATCATATGTACATGTATTGATGTTTGTATAATACAGCTACTGTGATGTAATCCAGCAGTCCAGGTGTCGGATGCACTGTGGGATGATTGTTCAACAGGTAAATGAACTATCACCTCCACCGGCCCAGGTAGAGGTGAACATGGCCAAAGAACAGCGGAAATCCTGTCCAGCTCCTCTACCCGCTCGGCCCAGGGTGCCTACACATGGTGGGACTGGGTGTTCTGAGGATGCGTCATTGCCAGCGCCCTCATATGTGCCTTCACCCTGGTGCAGTGCTGCTATTTCCGACACCTCATCTACTCCCAGCGCAACCCAACCCATGCTGCATTAGTTCTCAGCCATCTCCAGTTGCCAACGCTGCTGGGACTGGGACCATAGACACCAGCATGGAACCAGCGCCACTTTTTATGACCCCTTGGGACTGTGTTTGTTTGTCCCACGGGGCCAAACGGGGGATCTGTAAGGCTGGAAAAAGTGTTATCAGTCCTAAAGCCTTGCAGCTGGTGGTGATTTCCTGGAGGGTGCAATAAAACTATTTACTTGATGGCCTGAGAACCTTTTACTCTGATCTCTCACGGCCTCGTAAACTACAGCTGGGGTTGAGAAGGAAACGGCATCCGAATGACGCTGGGAACTCAGGCCTGCTCACAGGACTTTTACGGCCTAGATTCTGGACTGAATGGTGAACATATTAAACAAAGCTGTATATGTATATTGAATCATATGTATGTGCATGTAGATTGGTAATTGTGGAAGTATAAAGTAATTGTGGATAATATGATAAATGTGGTGAACCTGGATAATACTAATTGAAGTGTGTGGTATGTGAAAGTATTGGAGGGGGAGAAATAAAGAATGTGGAAGGAGGATTGTATAGGTTATCAGGGATGCGCTTGTCCATATAAATATCTGGAACCAAGAGTGGCCATCACCGGGACCTCACCGGATATCTAGATATGATAGAGAAGATCATGAGATCACGCGCCGTCGTTCAAAGAGTCTTATTACTGTCACTAGATTGGGGGAGGGAGACTCTGCTTCACTCCCTGGAGGGGGTCCCTGCGTGATGAAACTGCTCTTCCTGCCAGACCTTATTTGGACAAACAAAGGGACTTGTGGAGTGGGCATACCGGCGCTGTACTGCATTTAAGGACATCCCAAAGGGAGACTCAAGGAGAATCTGCTTAACAGTTCTCCTGGTACCATAGTCACACCGTACGGAATCACTTGGTGATATACTTTGTTTGTGAACTTGTTCATGTTTATTTGTCTTGACAGCATGTTATCCTGTGTTTAGTTATAGGCATTGAATATGTTCATGTTTGCTCTCACAGTTTTAACCAGTGATTATTTGTCATTAATAAATTATCATGTTTTCATATCAACTACATCTTTCTTTTCATCCTTTTTCCAGCTTCAATTGTCTGCATGATCTGAGCTGCAGCGTTCCAAGCTAATGACCTCCCTGCCTGTTATCCAATTCTTTTTATATTTAACGTGCGTGGCTCTCATCCATCTTATACCCTTTTCAGCCTAAATTACTACTGAAGACTCAGGGGGACAATTCTGACCCAGGACCGACTGATCAGCGGCCTGGTACAGACGTGGTGTACTCAAGTTGGGAGGCAGCAAGTGACGGTCCAATTGTAAAGGTCGGGTTTGGTGTATCGGTTCTGGTGATTTGATGTGAAGAGAATCCATGGGCGTCCTACGCCGATTCTTGTCAAATTTGCCTTAAGGAACTCTTTAAATACACCCAGAGTAGTGCATGGTTCTGGTGATTTGATATGGGAACCCATGGGCATTTATGCCGGTTCTTATCAAATTTGCCTTAAGGAACCAGGTTCTGGTGATTTGATATGGGAACCCATGGGCATTAATGCCGGTTCTTATCAAATTTGCCTTAAGGAGCCCTTTAAATGTACTCAGACTGGGGCTCACAACTATCTATGATAAATGAATATCATGTATTGTGTTGACTAGACCCCCAACCTCTGCGTTCGCCACCGAACTGAGCTTCAGCAATAATGTTGATTCCGGCAAACATATATTGAAGTAATGATGGTACCTAAGGGCGAGTGGAGTGTAAACACTCCGAGCTCCACGCATGTTTAACCAAAATTCTAAATTATAATTATAAATGGAGTCAGATAAACGAGTAAATAAAATAATAATATTTCTAAATAACTTTTACCTTTTCCCACAGCAAGAGTGGAATACATCACGTTTAAACTTTCGCTCCCAGCTATTCCCTCATTGGTCTAGTAATTGCGGATTCTACACGTGCATGCACTATTCGGGTGATTTCGGGAGTTTTCGTGGGTTAACGTTGTATTTCCGAAGTTTTCTTTTCTGCTACGTACTTCCTGATTTCCTTCCCATGTATAATTGTATATATTACTAACTCGCGCTAACAATCACTCGGGTGCTTTATTAGTTACGTGCACTTTACTAAACCAATTAACATAGATGTATACTAACAACTAACTGTCTGTCTTATAGTTAGATACTAACAGTTAACCAGCTTCTCCGCTTTCTCTTTGTACTCGCATCCTGAGCTATCTCTGTAATTCGCTCCATATGTTTGTACGTAGAGTTCACCTCTCGTGATTACTGAGCACACTCCGCTCCTCTTCGAGCCCGTTGTTTGTTATGTATGTTTCCGAATCCCTTTCATGTTTTTGTTATGTTCTTGTGATTGAATCATTGTTTTCCTAATGTGTTAACCTCACGTTGTTTGTTACCCCTCCCTTTCCTATGTGTATATAAGACCCACAAGTCTGTTTCTTCCCCGTCAGAACGTTGATCACTTTTCCTGAGCCTGTTATCGTAAAGCCAGAGATTAGCTGAAATTCCTGAGACACCCTTTGTTTTTGATTCCGATTTAGCCTACCCCCTTTTCTGTACTTTAGCCCTTTGATTTCCTGGTTTCGACTTTCTTTTGTATTTACCTAAGTTTGATTTAGCCTAGCCCTTTTCTGTACCTTAGCCATTTGATTTCCTGGTTTCCTGGTCCAGACCTACAACCAGGAGGTGATGGAGGCAGCGTGTGAGCTCATCTGTGACTGGGCACAGAAGATCCTGAAGCGCTCCTTCGACACGGTAGTGGAGATAGCCCGCTTCCTGGTTCAGGAGCACATCGTCAACCCACGCTGCAGCACTGGTGATTCCGGTCCGGAACTGGGCCAGAATAAGTTTGTTATCTGGAATTTCTTCTTTAAGTCTATCTCATGTTTGCCCCTTGGCATTACAAATATGAAAGCGGGTCATTTTCTAGTAAGGACTGGCTTACTGGTCTCTTTGTCCTCATTTATACTTTCTTTTTTATTATGTTCTCTCTCTCAACCCCCCCCCCCCTCTGTCAGTCTTGTTAAATAACTTCCTTAAAGAGCAGTGAAGCTACATTCCTATGAAAGATTTTGATTTATTTTGTTTTCCATCATTAAGACAGGAACCAAACAATGCAGACAATAACCCTGCATATTTTTATAATTGTTCAACAGAACCACACCTTAGGCACCTGTGACAAGTCAGGTACATACCATTCTTTGGACTGGTTAAGATGGGTGGAAATACTTAGAGTGGCTATAAACACATTTAAAACTCATTTAGAAAACCTTAACCATAGACTAGGCCCCCTGATGCAGCACCATTCTTTGTCACTGAGATCTTTTATTCTAGCTATGGTATTGAGAACAATAGCAACTGGGACTGCTGGCATCTACTAACCTCATAGAAATTAGGGCTTCTATTAATTATCTGATGTCATCTTCTCTATTTGCTACAGCTGTCTCTCCTTTCCACCTTTGCCTTTGCTGTCACTATCCTCTTTTCTGATTTCCTCGTTAACTCTTCTACTCACTACAGCTGATTCTCGTTTCCGCTTTCTGCTCTCTCTAATTTGTTGCACCTGTATTTGAGTGTATTTAAACCCTGTCTTGGCTTGTGTTCAGTGTGAAATTGTTGCCTCGGTTGCCTTTTGAGTGGTTTTTAATTGTTTTGATTCCACGTTTTGACCTTGTTTGTACTTTGCTTTTACGGATTGCCTGCCTGTCTTTTTGACCTTTGCATTGAACCTACTATGAACGCTCTACCATTCTACTGTGTGTAATAAAATCTCCTTTGGGAGTTTTTAAAATTTTTTTTTTTTTTTTTACATCTGGCTTTGAGTCAGCCTTTTTGGGTTCAACATCTGTGCCTAGTCATCACACTTAGCCACTGTTCCTCATGACACATCAGCAATTCCTGCAGTCCTATTCACTGAAGCTCCTGCCAAACATTCCCCATCAATCAGCCCTCTTTCAGAGTCACTGAGATCTCTTATTCTAGCCATGGTATTCAAAATAATGGCAACTGGGACAGCAGGCAGTTTTGTACACAGCCGTGATCCATTTTATTTTATTTTTAATTTGCAGCCCAATGTAGGCCTAGGTATATCCAATTTACAGTGATGGGGAGTAGTTTAACTGCATGTAGTTAATCTAGTAGTTTAATTATATTGTGCAGCAGTTTGTTGGTAGTTCAACTGCATTCAAATTTGTGTCATGGTTGTAGTAGTGAATTCCTTTTTTGTAAGTTTGAGGTGTATTTAACAACATGACCTACCCATTTTTCACTTTATAATAAGTTACTTCAGGTGGGGTTGGTGAAAATGAACAAAATAAGGCACTCTGGCCAGATCTGGTTCAGGTTTGGCCTGAGTCCAGCAGCATGTGGCTCAGTGCTGGTGCAGTTAATCACATACGGCATGGACTCGGCTGTGACGTGGCAGCCCGGACTCATCGCCACATCACTCGGCCCAGAATAATGCCCTAATTTAAGGCCGACACTGAGCCGAGTCAGAATCAAGAACATCATTCCAAACGAGGGACTCAAAAAACGGATGATTCCGGTCCGGAACTGGGCCAGAATAAGTTTGCTATCTGGATGGCCCCCTCTGTCAGTCTTGTTAAATAACCTTCCTTAAAGAGCAGTGAAGCTACATTCCTATGAGAGATTTTTGATTTATTTTGATTTCCATCCTAAAGACCTGGCTATCATCACTAAATTTTTACAGGAAGCAAACATTGCAGACAATAACCCTGCATAGTTTTATTATTTTTCAACAAAAACACAAGAAAAGGCTGCTACACCTTAGGCACCCATGACAAGTCAGGTACATACCATTCTTTGGTCTGGGTAAGATGGGTGGAATAAACACATTTAAAACTCAGTTAGAAAACCTTAACTTCAAATTAGGCCCCCTTGTGTAGCACCAGAGATAATTGTACAACACAAATTTTAAATGTAAAGGTAATTTAACATGTAAAAGGATTAACTCATCTAATTCAGAACAACACTACAGATTCGCTCAGCACAATAATGGCAGTCAACTAGAAGTGGACACAAACCTGCAGCCACCACCATATCAACACACATCCAAAACCATATAACTGCAGCACATATAGGACTCAAGCCCACGTGTTTTTTTGTGCAAAAAAATAGTTTCTGTATATTTTGGTGTTTGTAGAAACAAAACATTTGGAATTAGACAACATAAAATAATAATTTGATTAATGACGTCACGTGGCGTTGTAATAGTCCAGCTGTCTCTTGTGTTTGTGTTTGTTCATTTGAATATGTTTTGTTGTGTCGGGCTTTTGTCTTTTGTTTTTTTCATGCGCTATGTGTCTGTAGTGGGACGGGAAAGCGGGCTGGAGATTTTTCAGGGCATTTCTGCTGCTCGTTTTGATAATATTGACGAATTGTCTAATCGATATAATTTTGTTTGTGGTCCTCACCATGGAGACGCATTCACAACATATGCTCGGGAATGTCCGATAGATCTGCAGACTGCAGCAACAAAGTTTACCATCGTTCTTCACCAGAGTTGAAGATGTCGGGACTCATCTGGGAGTGCAGGCAATCTTCAAAAGGCAACCAGGGAAGGAGAACATAATGTGGTGGAGTGTTGAGATGACTGGGAAGATTGACGCAGTTTGGTGCTCCGTTTCAGCGGTGTACAGAGACCGCGGCGCTTAGTGTATGGAGGAGAGTCGTGGAGGCGGAGTTTGTGTGTTGGACTGCTTGGTGACACTGGACATCTCAGGACAGCGGAGGGGCTATTTTTAATCATGGCTGTATTGTACTTTAATTCACTTAATTCACTTGATTGATGTAATGATTATGTTGAATGTCTTTGTTTGATATGTTTGTTTGTGTGTTGTGAGTCTGCCCCACTGTCTGTTTTTTTTTGTTGTTGCTGGGGCTACAACTGAAGTTCCCTAGCGGGAAATAAATAGTTATTCTATTCTATTCTATTAATGAATGACAGTGCCTAAAGTTATTGCAAATCAAGTGTCATCTCACATTTCCAGCACCAAAAAGGGGGTAAAAGAGAATAAAATATTACAGAATAGGATGTAAATACTTGAGGAAATTTTCTTTACAGAAATAAGCTACCTTTGTGTGGTCTTGCAAATTATTGTGAGGAAACACAAAAGTATTGCAAGGAAATGCGATATTCATTGCGAGGGAACGCAATACTAAATTGTTTGTTTTTTCACCCTTAGCCTTTTAGGGGCTCCATATGTGAGACAGAAAAGTCTCTCAAACTAATGCAACTCTTCACTGTTCACTCTCACGGGATCCTGGCAACAATAATAAACTAAAATAACAGACAAAATAAACCAAAACACAATAAATGCTTTTCAGCTTGGTTTCACATTTCTCTTGGTCTCTCTCTTGGTTTCCTGGTCTCAGACACCTGGGCTGTGTCCGAATCAGAGCCCTATCTACTGCCTCCTGTGTACTAGCAGACTGTACTGTTTACTGTATACTGTTTAGTACACAGCATGCAGTCTGCAAAAAATATCCTCCATACTATTTTCCAACTGTAGTGTGGTTTTGTAAGACATCCCATCCTTGTGCGGCCAAGTCACGTCTTTTTTGTTGTTGAAGAAAAAACATCACAAAACTGTGCCTCATTATTAAATAGAAGCTGTGCATCATATTTATGGGAGCAAAATGGTTTTTTACTTTCTAAAAAGTATGCTCCCGAATATAATCAGCAAAACCCCGGTAATAAGTACATCATCTTAATGAACTTGAATAGGCCTAATGATGAGCTTGACATGATAATAATTTAGTAATTTCAAAACCTTATAATTTTGTTTTCATCTTTATTCAATAATAGATGACTCCTCTTTATTCCAAGGAAAATTACTTTTCAATAAATACCAATAAATATGAGATCAAGTGTCATGGTTTTCAGAGCCTTCGCTGGCTTCTGTGGTCGTTCAGTCGGGGCACTCTATCGGATTTTCCATCTTCCATTCCGGTGTTTTGATCTCGCGCGGCTATTTGTCTCACACCTGTGTTGGGTTTCCTGTCGGCTATATATAGCGCAGGGTTTACGATTTCCAGTGCTTGAAAGGTATAGGTAGTTACAAAGCGACCACTTCACTTTTAAGCTTAAGAGATACGAGGGACATGCTTGTTAGCTTCATTATAGATTTTCCGTACTTGGATTTGTTTTTCTCTTCTGTTCTTTCTGTCCCTCGTTTTGGTTTGCACTTCTGTTCTCGTTGAGACAGATTGCCTTTGTTTACTTTCTTTGCTTGTCTCTCCTGTGCTCTCCCGTATTGAGAGTGAGAGAATTCTTTTCTTTCCCTGTTTTGCTTCTCGTTTGTTTTTATACCTCAGTTTATATCGCTTACTCGTATTGTAAGCGAGAGGTATTTTTATTTTCTCTCGGATCTCGAGTTCGCCCTGTTTTTATTGGGTAGTTTTGATTTGGCTTTTGCCTGGAGTGTTTTTCATTTTCCATTTATGTTTGTAATTTTTCTTTCCTGGTGCGGACCTGTCTGCTTTATTGGTGTACACTACGGTGTACACTTTGAGATTCCTTGGCTGTCGCATTTGGTACTCCGAACCTGACACTCCACCTTACATCTAGATCATCTTATAGTGAGAAAAACATTATATACAGTCAAGCCGGAAAGTCTGCACACCCCTTTCACCTTCTCCACGTTTTATTACGTTACAGACATATTCTACAGTAGATTGAATACATTTTTTGTCTCAAAATTCTACACAAAATAGCCCATAATGACAAAGTGAAAACAGGTTTTTAGACATTTGTGCTAATTTATTAAAAATCTAAATGTAAAATAGTATATGTACACAAGTGTGCACACCCTTTTGATATGACACCCAAAAGTGAGAACGGACCATCGGATAAGGTCCTCTTTTATCCTGTTTACCGAGTCCTCTCCTCCTGCAGTAAAAGCCAGCCAGTACAGAAGAGCCCATGCCGGTTGATGGGGCACCAGCCAGTACAGAAGAGCCCAGGCAGGTTGATGGGGCAGCATGCCCACCTTCCGGAGACACCGCTTCTAAACCTGAGTGGTGTCGTTACTGCAAAAGAAAAGGTCTCTCAACCAGGGCCGGAAACTTAAGGGAAAAGGGGGGTCTCGCTAAAGGAACCGGGGCTTCTAGCGGGATTTAAGGGTACTTTAAAAAGTGAGCTGAGGTGCATTTTGTTTCCACTGATACTGCTTGAGATATTTCTACAACTTAATTGGAGTACACCTGTGATAAATTCAATTGATTGGACATGATTGGGGATTGCCAACACCTGCCTATATAAGGTCCCACAGTTGACAGTGCATTTCAGAGCAAACTCCAAGAATTATCTGCAGACCTCATAAACAGGATTGTGTCAAGGCATAGATCTGAAGAAGGGTATGGAAAAATCTCTGCAGCTTTACAGGGCCCAAAGAGCACAGTGGCCACCATCATTCGTAAATGGAAGAAGTTTGGAACCACCAAGAATCTTCCTAGATCTGGCCGCCCGGCCAAACTGAGCAATCGGGGAAGACGGGCCTTGGCCAGGGAGGTGAGCAGGAACCCGAGGGTCACTCTGACAGAGCTCCAGCATATCTTTGTGGAGATGAGAGAACCTTTCAGAAGATCAACCATCCAGGCAGCACTCCACCAATCAGGCCAGACGGAAGCCCCCCTTAATAAAAGGCACATCACAGCCTGCTTGGAGTTTGGCAAAAGGCACCTAGAGGACTCTCAAACCATGAAAATCAAGATTCTCTGGTCTGATAAAAACCAAAATTTAACTTTTTGGTCACGTCTGGAGGAAACCAGGCACCGCTCATCACCTGGCTAATACCATCCCTACAGTGAAGCATGGCAGTGGCAGCATCATGATGTGGTGATGTTTTTCAGCAGCGGAAACGGGGTGACTAGTCCTGATAGAGGGAAAGATGAATGCAGCTAAGTACACCGAGATCCTTGAAGAAAACCTGCTCCAGAGCGCTCTGGACCTCAGACTGGGGCGAAGGTTTACCTTCCAACATGACAACGACCCGAAGCACACAGCCAAGCGAACAAAGGAGTGGCTTCGGAGAAAGTCTGTGCATGTCCTTGAGTGGCCCGGCCAGAGCCCAGACCTGAATCAAATTGAACATCTGTGGAAAGAGGTGAAAATGGCTGTGTACCGACACTCCCAATCCAACCTGACGGAGCTTGCAAGGATATGCCAAGAGGAATGGGCAAAAATGTCCAAGTGTGCCAAGCTCGTAGCTTCTTTTCCAAGACGTCTTGAAGCTGTAATCGCTGCCAAACGTGCAGCAACCAAGTATTAGGCTAAAGGTGTGTACAGATATGTAACCCCTAAATAACTTATTTTTGTCAGTAAAATAAAATTGCATATTTTCTAAAAACCTGTTTTCACTTCGTCATTATTGGCTATTGTGTGTAGATGTTTGAGACAAAAAATGAACTCAATCTATTGTAGTATAAGTCTGTAATGTAATCAAATGTGGAGAAGGTGAAAGGGGTGTGCAGACTTTCCGGCTTGACTGTACACACACCAAACGCATGCAGATGCAAAATGGCTGTTCTTCACAATATCCAGTTCCCCAAAGAGGACAAAGTCAGTGGGGGCACTTTTGAGTATGATTTTGTAAAAGCAATTCTATATCCAGGGATGAAAGCTTGCTTTTGGTGCAAGGAACTGTCTTTCTCTGCCAAAGAAATCATGTAGAAAATGTTTCCTCATGCTTTATTGTTTTACGTCACACTACTTTGGATAATTATTTCCTCAATGTTTAGGATCAAACTGTCATGTTAGCTATAAGTTATGACAGCACCTCCATTCCACAACTATTTCAAATCAGAATTAATTAAATTAATAAAAAATTTTTTGGGGTGTGCCACTCAGCCATCGGTATTTAAGGTGCATCATTCTGGACACTTCTGCATTACAGTTGACTGGTCAACAAATAACTACCAACTATCCACCTGTGAGAACAACCTGCTGCCTTACTGTCAGGTAAGATTACAGAATAGACTGACCTGCAGATCAATCTGCAAATAATAATAATAACTTTATTTATACAGCACATTATAATAATAATAATAATAATAATAATAATAATAATAATAATAATAATAATAACAATAACTTTATTTATACAGCACATTATAATAATAATACTAATAATAATAATAATAATGACTTTATGTATACAGCACATTATAATAATAATAATAATAATAATAATAATAATAACTTTATTTATACAGCACATTATAATAATAATACTAATAATAATAATAATAATGACTTTATGTATACAGCACATTATAATAATAATAATAATAATAATAACTTTATTTATACAGCACATTATGATAATAATAATAATAATAATAATAATAATAATAACTTTATGTATACAGCACATAATAATAATAATAATAATAATAATAATAATAATAACTTTATTTATATTGCACATTATAATGGTTTGCAGCTCAAAATACTTCACAGAAGAACATTAAAAAATAATGCTGAACTCATTTCCAGCATGAAGCTTATGAGAAACATTTAAAACAAACATTCATTGAACATTAGTACTCAGGCCCAGATTTACTAAAGGATTGTGACTTCTTTTCAGATGCAAAAGCAGTAACTACAAGGTCGCAATATCTATGTTGGATTTTCTAAATGGGTCAAAATCACTATTAGAATGTAATTTGCGGAGAATATGTCACTCTTTTAAATTTGTATATGTTAAATTTGTATATGTATACCTGGAGTGAACGTGCTAAAACAGTGTGGAGATTATGTAAATTAGACCAATTAAGTATTCCATCTCATTTACTAAAGCGTGCATTAAAGCTGCAGTTTAGGCAACTTTCTTAATGGTCACAATGTTTTGAAAACAGAGTTTCTAGCTGCGCTTGTAGGATTACAGAGCTACACTAAAAATGTCCAGCATCCAATAGTCCAGCATCCAGTTAAAACAACAAAAGTTAGCTATCAAACATTACCTTTCAGCTATCTTAAATAGTTTTTATACACGAAAACCAAAACTTAACATTACAGTTAACCGGTACATCTAGCCCCAATTCAGTACTCTGCAGGATGTTTTACAATAGGGCATTTTTCCTGGTTTTCATCATTGTAAAGACAATAAATAAAGAAGCTAATCTTTCAGAAAGCCAGTTTTACTTAAACACAATAATTGCTAGTGATGGTTAGCTGAATTACATAGCTAGCTAATTGTATAAAGACCCCAGATATATAAGCTTGTGCCGGCTGTAGTCCTGTTCAGCATTGCAGGCAGGATGGAGTGGAAGTCTTTCTGAACACAAACTGTAACCTACTGTTACGTAGATATATGTGTGAATTGTGAGCAGGTCACTTCACGTGGCGAGATTGAGTTCCGCAAAAAAAGTTCCTGAATTCCGGAAAAAGGGCTTTAGAGGCCAACATAATCCACTGTCTTTCCCCGAGTTTATGAATATCTCGAGTTTAGTTTGGTGTGATTGCTTCAGCAAGATTTTAAATATGCTGTATCAAGTTTAAAGTTTAGGAGCTCTAGAATGTACAGTTAGAGTACATTGAGTCACATTAGTGATAAACTGTAGGGCAATAGAGTGAGAGTCTAAGGTAAATAAGGGAGCCTATTAGCTAACAAATTTACATTATGAGATATTTTAATATTATTTTGCTAAAGCGCCTCCCTGGCTTTTTTGGAGGTAATGATGTCACTTTTTGCTCTTTTTGTTTTATGATCTTTGTATCCGTCTGTATCAGTGTTTTTTTTCCTCAGGAGAGAAATACGCAGCTCGAGTACAGCCCATGCTGTAACGCTATATCTACTCGAGTACAGCCCATGCTGTAACGCTATATCTGCTCGAGTACAGCCCATGCTGTAACGCTATATCTGCTCGAGTACAGCCCATGCTGTAACGCTATATCTGCTCGAGTACAGCCCATGCTGTAACGCTATATCTGCTCGAGTACAGCCCATGCTGTAACGCTATATCTGCTCGAGTACAGCCCATGCTGTAACGCTATATCTGCTCGAGTACAGCCCATGCTGTAACGCTATATCTGCTCGAGTACAGCCCATGCTGTAACGCTATATCTGCTCGAGTACAGCCCATGCTGTAACGCTATAGGCTTGTGTTGCAGACACCACCCCTGTTATGGGAACAGAGCTAGATTAACAAAGCCGTGTTCACTTGACAAGTTCATAACCACTTTTGTAGTACCGGTTAAGCCATATTGCAGTGGTTAGGTTTTGTCAAGCCAGATAACACACAGAAACCCTGGCTATAAGCATCTTTCGTAGTATACACCTTGGTTTTAGAATGCAGAATTAGAGGGTAGGCCTATGAACACAATGTATGGTGCTGGACTTCTCTCACAACAGCTTTTTTGATACCAACGATGCATGTCCATTCCCCTATATCTTAAAAAAAAAAAAGTTTTCTACTCCAGCTTTAATTGGAACTCTCCTATTTTCGTGAGAATTTGTAGAACTGAAAGCAGGCAGTGATTGTTCAGCACTGATAAAGCCTATAGCTCACACACAAGATGCCGGAGAGGAGTATCGGGCTGTACGCACGTGCTCGGCGTTCAAATCAGTTTCCCTATAGGGCTGCATGGGGTTTATATTTTAAATGTATGTATCCTCTAATGCATAGCACTCTAATGCATAGGAGACGAGATTTAAAATATATTTCACACATGTTTCTGCTAATCATTCAAACCACTGACGTTCCTGCTCACAATGATCATGTGGACAGTCCTCGAGGCTAGGCCAGCGATACACCTTTATAGGCTCTTTCCTGTGCTGTCTCTCTCTCCCTGCCACTGTGATCTACAGAAGACATACTTGCAGGGGCGGCACCAGAAGATTTTGTTTGGAAGCGTGTATAATTGTGTGGGTGCTCATGAAATTTAGACACCGTGGAGTTCACGTGGCATTTAACTGTGCACAGACGACGGGCGGCTATTTATACTGTAGCCATCTAATATAACAAGCATGTATGCATGCATATGCATTGATTTAGCTTATGTTATGTCCCTACATATCTGTAATAAACATTCTTATCATTTATTTAACATGTAAGTATCGTCAACATACTGTTCAATTTCAACTTACCAGTCCCACCATTTAGCTGGGTACAGAGGAGTAGCCAGAGAGTGCGGGCAGTTTGACCGTAAACCTGAGCAGAGGAAGTGTCAATCATCCATGCTCTGTGCCTGTATTGCTTCTGCTCCAGATGTTTCACCAGCTGAGACAGAAAACAGCAACGTGCGCAACGTCAGGCATCTTTCCGCATATTTTTAGTGAAATAATTTGTACCAGTGTACTTGGATGTAACAGCACCACTGGCAAATAAATTGTTTAAAGATTTGACTTGTTACATTTACATTTTCATCCGAATATTTTCATAATTAACTTGCTTGTTTAAGCTCTGAGCAATAATCTCTCACACTTGCCTCTTTTCCAGGATGAAGGTGAAGATGATGATCTTACTTTTTCAAATCTTGGCCATTTCAATCCTCAAGCCCGTTTCAGCTGTTTTTATAAGTGACAAACGCCTAGGTACTCTTCACCCCATGCACAAGCACTGCCATGGTAACCACCTGTGCCATGCAGGGTTACATCAGGTGTTTCTTTAACATGTACATCTATGTGGATCTGTTATCTGAGAGAGAAAGAGAGGGGGGGGGGGGTTAAATGTAAACCTAATGCAATGTGTTTGTGCACTGGCTCATCTGATCATTTACCTGGATATAAGTGCAGTTCAGATCAGACACATTTGACAGTGACATAAATACACTGAATTAAAGCAATAAAACCCAGATGTCTCAGGCCTTGTGGAAGGGAAGTGTGTGAAGTATGAAAGCCAGCTTCACGTATCACACTCATATTAATATTAATATACAAATTTCTCACTGGTTTAAACCTCATGAGCCAAAGTGATCAGAAGACCAGTAAATTTCAGCCTCTGCTGTGGGGAATTTGACTGAACAAACACAGGGAGTATGGATATTCTCACAGCACTGCTGAGGTTACACAGAGCTCAGTTGAACCAGGATGCTACTAAAATGACAGCATTTTAAACAGCCATGTTGTATCAGTCGTGATTTATTTATCCCCTTGTAGAGAATGTGGCTTTACGCGGGAGGGCCACCCAGTCAACCCTTCTGAGGGATGGAAACAGGGCTTACGCTGATGCAGGCAATGCCATTGATGGAAACCGAGATTCAAATTTCTACCATGGATCCTGTTCCCACACCAACACAGAGGCTAACCCCTGGTGGAGGGTGGACCTGCTGGAGGAGTACGTAGTCGCCTCTGTCACTATCACCAACAGAGTAGACTGTGTGTCCTGCTCACAAACAATCATTGGAGCTCAGATCACCATCGGCGACTCCCTGGAGAACAACGGCATCGATAATCCACAGTCAGTACCGATCTTTACAGTGCAAAGCCTTTCATTCAGAATGCAATTAAAAAATACTTTTCTCTGTTGATTTGAAAATCCTGGGCGGATTCATAATGCCCATCTCATCTCTGCAACATCCTTTGTCTATTCAGGACAGAACAGATAAGTGTACACTACTCCTTAATACAGAGTGCTCTCTCTATTCAGTACAGAACAGATAAGTGTACACTACTCCTTAATACAGAGTGCTCTCTCTATTCAGTACAGCACAGATAAGTGTACAGTACTCCTTAATACAGAGTGCTCTCTCTATTCAGTACAGCACATATAAGTGTACACTACTCCTTAATACAGAGTGCTCTCTCTATTCAGTACAGCACAGATAAGTGTACACTACTCATTTAGAGAGAGTGCTCTCTCTATTCAGTACAGCACAAATAAGTGTACACTACTCCTTTAGATAGAGTGCTCTCTCTATTCAGTACAGCACAGATAAGTGTACACTACTCCTAAATACAGAGTGCTCTCTCTATTCAGTACAGCACAGATAAGTGTACACTACTCCTTTAGATAGAGTGCTCTCTCTATTTGGGACAGCGCAGATAAGTGTACACTACTCCTTTAGATAGAGTGCTCTCTCTATTCCGGACAGCACAGATAAGTGTACACTACTCCTTTAGATAGAGTGCTCTCTCTATTCAGTACAGCACAGATAAGTGTACACTACTCCTTTAGAGAGAGTGCTCTCTGTCTATTCAGTACAGCACAGATAAGTGTACACTACTCCTTTAGAGAGAGTGCTCTCTGTCTATTCAGTACAGCACAGATAAGTGTACACTACTCCTGTAGAGAGAGTGCTCTCTGTCTATTCAGTACAGCACAGATAAGTGTACACTACTCCTTTAGAGAGAGTGCTCTCTGTCTATTCAGTACAGCACAGATAAGTGTACACTACTCCTTTAGAGAGAGAGCTGCCAGTAGCCGTCTCTGTTTAACTCTGCAGTCCTGCAGTTACGCTGCACAGTACAGACCAGAGTACAGACCTGCCAACACTGACAAATAATTTCCATTCCCACCCAAACCAAATGATAAGCTTCCCCCTTGTCATACGGTAGCTACTGAGCATCATATTATTCATAATTAGGATGATTATTGTTCAAAAAGAAGAGCAAAGTCAGTGACCCACATGGTACCTTAATTCTGTTCTCTCTTACAGGTGCAGCGTCGTTAGCGATCTGGCAGCAGGGGAGACTAAAACCTTCCAGTGTGAGCAGCCAATGAGCGGACGCTACGTGACCGTGTCTCTTCCAAAAACAACTTACCTTATAACCTGCGAAGTGGAAGTCAACGCTTGGGTTCCTGAAGCTAAATGATATTGCTGTGCAGTAGATTGGAAATCTCTTTGCATTTAAAACTGGTCATTTATATGTAGCCAGACAAATATCAAATATCAAATATACTGTCTTGGGATTTTGGGATCATATAGTCATGAGTATATTTTCAGGTTTTCATGTACACAAAACCTGCTGAAGTTCTACTAGGGTTATTTTTGCAATTTGATTTATTGATTTTCTCTGTATCCAGTCAAATAAACATCTCATTTAAGGAACTGACATACATGTTGTGTGTGCTGAATATGTGATTGGGTGCACAGAGTTTAATCACCATGAATGAAAGAGTTGGATTGTTGTATTTTGTATGCTGTGATAAAATTTCACTTCATTTTTCCATTTCATTTAATTTATTATACAGGAAAATGTTTATACACCAATAACTGTTTATAAAAAACTTTGGCCCTACTCAGCATTAATGCTGGTTTGGAGAGGGGTCCTGTCCTGCAGTGATAAAGGAAGAAAATAGAGAGAACAGAAGATAGAAAGTACACTCAAGAATAGATAAGAAGAACATTAGTAGAAAATAAAACTCTTGATTAAAAAGGCATAATACAGTACACTAGAGAAATATATAAATCAATGTCAGATCATTTACAAGAAATCATGAAGATTCACACGTGTAAATTTCTGTGCTTTACCACATTATCATGTTGCTGATTGTGTTATTTAATAACAGGTTATAATAGTTACAGAAAAGCAGTGTGACTCCCACACCTGCCTTTTACCTGCACCTTACCTGCCTCTTACCTGCACCTTACCTGCCCCTTACCTGCCCCTTACATGCCCCTTACCTGCCCTTTACCTGCCCCTTACCTGCACCTTGCCTCTTACCTGCACCTTACCTGCCCTTTACCTGCCTCTTACCTGCACCTTACCTGCCTCTTACCTGCCCCTTACCTGCACCTTACCTGCCTCGTACATGCCTCTTACCTGCCCCTTACCTGCCTCTTACCTGCCTCTTACCTGCACCTTACCTGCCTCTTACCTGCCCCTTACCTGCCCATTACCTGCCCCTTACCTGCCTCTTACCTGCACCTTACCTGCCCCTTACCTGCACCTTACCTGCCCCTTACCTGCCTCTTACCTGCCTCTTACCTGCACCTTACCTGCCTCATACCTGCACCTTACCTGCCCCTTACCTGCCTCTTACCTGCCCCTTACCTGCCCTTTACCTGCCACTTACCTCCACCTTACCTGCCTCTTACCTGCCCCTTACCTGCCCCTTACCTGCCTCGTACATGCCTCTTACCTGCCCCTTTACCTGCCCCTTTACCTGCCTCTTACCTTCACCTTACCTGCCTCTTACCTGCCCCTTACCTGCCCCTTACCTGCCTCTTACCTGCACCTTACCTGCCTCTTACCTGCCCCTTACCTGCCTCTTACCTGCCTCTTACCTGCCCCTTACCTGCCTCTTACCTGCCACAAACTGGATAGCACCTGAGGCTGAACATGAAGCCTGAAGTAAAGTCTAAAACACTTCTCAGGGACCTCACCTACAAGGGACAAAAATAAAATGTATATTAATTAGTGCTTAAAACCTTATAAATATAGATGCCATAGTCTGGAAAAACTCATTCTTATAGCTTTTTTCTCCCTGTAGATTTTGAACAAAGTGTATAAATTTCAACTCGGCAGTGGGAGGCAGTAGCAAAATCGTACAGTGAGCACCATAATTCATTGGACAGTGACACATTTTTTGTTATTTTGTTTCTGTACTCTAGTACTTTGAGTTTGATGGTGGTGCTAGAGGAAAGGTCATGGGGTTCACCAAAAATACATTTTAAAAGTATAAAGAATGCTCTCAGTAGAGTGCAGACCTCTGCTAAGCCAAAATCTCCTCTCACCTGAATGTGCACAGCAAATGTCATGGGAATTTGATTATTACTTTTCGTGATATGCTAAAATCAATAGCTTCCTTCCTCTTGGACAAGCATGCATACAGCACATTTCATGGCAATTTGGTCAGTACTTTTCCAGATATATCTATCACAGACGGACGGACAGACGGATGAATGGACTGAAGAAAAAACAGATGGTAGATGATTACATAAGCTTTTTGGCAGAGGTAATAGTGTAGCTATGAGCCATTTTTAATACCATTGTGAACAACACATTTGTGTTTCAAAATTAACTTACTAATTAGATACATATTTTACCACAGAACACTTTTTCTGGTTCACACGAGCTAGCTAATGTTAAACATCAGGCTATCGAACAAAAATTTGCTTTATGCAATTTGTTCCAAAGGAAAATACACCTATAATAAAATACTGTTATTAAAAGTTTCATACAAATATTCTGCAAAACAAAGCAACACATTCATAGTCGCAAAAATAACCTGTACTAGCTAACTAGCTAAAACGGATTTCCTACTGTAGCTAGCTAAGTAGGTTAAATACAAACAACACCCATATAAATACATTACACAGGAACATTCATTAAAGTAAAAATAATTTAAGTTAAAAATACAAAATAGGGCTGGCATTCATCTGAATCACTAACCTTCCATGAAAATTTGAGGGTTCAAGACGGAGAGCTTTGGACGTTTAAAGTCAACAGACCATCATGGGGCTATTCTGAACATCAACAAAATGTCAATTAAATCACTTTTTCAAAACAAGCGGAATGTAATTGATTCAGTATAATATAACAAAAAAAAATATATATATTTTACAAATATCCGGCACTGAACCTTTTTGTAAATGTAAAACTTTGCAAGGTTTGGTACAGTCCATCATCCAAACGCAATTACAGATGCTTCACTGAACTGAGGATTTTTTTTAAATACTGAGAATCCAAACTAATTTAATCATTAATACATACAACAAGCTTCTTATGCAGGTACCCCCTTGATTATAGTTCCTGATTCATAACTGCTGTGCTGTATTTAACTTTCATAAAATATTGCACTGGCAAACTTCTTGAATGTTAATATTTTGTTAGTTGGTATAATATGGCATCATATCAGCTACAGCACATTATTCTGTAACACGCTTAAGCCAACAGGGCATTAGCCCCTTAGTGCAGATAGTCTATTTTGTCTCACATGCGAGACAGTTTTACGCAACTGAGACACGCGTTGCTCCTGCAGCCAAACTATTAGTGGAAAACCCAAACGCGGTATTTTAACTTTATTGGTAGACGATTCGCGACTATTTCTGGCCAATGCATAGTTTCTAAGTGTCACTATCTTTCCGTAGCAAGTCCATTTAACAAGCACTCCCCACCCAGCCTATACCTACCCATGCGTGACATAGTGGGCAATAGCGTCTATGTTGGGAGTTCATAAATATATGTATTCATCATATAATATCAGAATTCCGTCCAGCAACCAGATAAACCCACCAATAGCCCGACCGTATGCAAATACAGCGGTGCAAATCGCTGCTCAATCAATACCGACATAAACAAGTGAAATCATACAATGCCATTCTACTATCAATATCTGCTATTAAATATGGAATTCGTGTGCAATCCTCCCGTGGATTTAAGCGTAGATATGTCCCTTTCAAGATTCCGTGGTCATTTATTGTCTTGGACAATCCGTTTGAAAAATACACAGCGCATTGGAACACTATTAGACAAACGAAACTAGCTCTGCGTAACCCCCCCTTCTTGATTTCACTGCTGTGACGCTTTCAATTTTATTCTGGTTTGATCGACAATTGTTTTATCCAATAGAAGGCACGACAAGCTTCCCAAAAGTAATTTACATGTGTAATTGAAAGCTTGGATTAACTATTTAAGGGCGAGCATAACTGCAATACTTGTTATATCACGACAATTTTACGCAGGCATGCGCAGATGACGCATTTGGTTTGACGCGTTTGGTATGACGCATTTGGTCTTACGCAATAAAACTGCGCGCAACTTTGATGTGACTTTTTTGTAGTTTTCCCCCGAAGTCGGTCAGAAGAGGACAACAACAGAGATTCTTCTAATCCCTGTAGCATAGATTCTGTGGAAGAGGTGCCTATCAATATGGGGAAGATATCCTCCTCGACATGTAAGTATTACTGCTTGTAATATTTTGATTATATACATTCGTTTTTCCACTGCGTGCTATATTTTCGTTATTTTTGTATTTGCATCGGTCGTAATAGACCACTGTTAGCCTGCTAATAATGCTGAACATATTTGAAAACACACTTTTTCAGACTCCACCTTGAATAACTACATGTATAAGGCAAATTATATAGTACGTTCTTTCCGTTTATTTTTTATTTTCTATTTGGTTTAGCTATCTCATAGCTTAGAATGTATAGCGGACTGTATTCGGTTGATGACTAGCGATAGCTTCTACGTTGTGAGAAAGTAGCGCTTTCGTGACTTAGCTTCGTAGATTGTGTCTATGACCTTCAATATGCACTTATTGTACGTCGCTTTGGATAAACGCGTCTGCCAAATAACTGTAATGTATTGATACTATTGTGTTCGTGCCGTTCCCGTAGTGGCTCGTGGTGGCCTGCTTTGTTAGAATTCATAGCATTCACAATGAAATTGAGTATTTTAGCGCTGTTCTGTTTGGTTGCTCAGTCGTACGTTATAAACTCCTCAAAAAAAGTTCGGAAACGTTATTTCGGTCGTTTATTCCTCCCCTTTAATAATACCAATTGGTATTGTATTTTATATCGTTGGAAAGCCTGATTAGTCACCTTTACAACGAGGTACAACTTGTAAGGATCGTGCATTCGTGGAATGAGCAACACAGCTAACCGTGTGGGTAGCGGCCCAAAAAAATGTGCCAAAATCCCCTGCAATATTCTTCTGTTGGTATTCACTCTCGTTTTGAGTTGCTTGGTGGACTGGATGATTGCACTCTCCCACAGTAATAAGGAAAAAACAACACATATTGGCCATTTTTACACTTTATTCATTTTACACTGTCAGGGACCTCAGTAGTGTGTGGAAGATCCATACGCAGCCACAACAGCTTGGCACCTCCTCCTCATGCTGGTCACCAGCCTGGTCACACACTGCTGTGGGATGGTATCCCATTCCATCCCACTGGCATACACCTGCCAGCACTTGAAGCTCAAAACGAGAGTGAATACCAACAGAAGAATATAGCAGGGGATATTGGCACATTTTTTTGGGCCGCTACCCACACGGTTAGCTGTGTTGCTCATTCCACGAATGCATGATCCTTACAAGTTGTACCTCGTTGTAAAGGTGACTAATCAGGCTTTCCAACGATAGCAAATACAGTACCAATTGGTATTATTAAAGGGGAGGAATAATCGACCGAAATAACGTTTCCAAACTTTTTTTGAGGAGTTTATTTTATGCCTCGATTTGCCGTGAAGCTAGAACATTGGTAGTGTTTTCCGATATTATTTTATTGTATTGTAATTTCTTTGTGCATAATGTACTCTATGGGGTATTAGTATATCCATGGGTGATGCTTTTCACTTAGGGAATGGAAAATATGTATTCAAATGTACTGTGTCCAGATGTGTGCAAGATGAATGTAAAATAAATAAATAAAATAAATAAGCAACAGTTGTGAAACACACTACAGAGTAATGCCATCCTAGAGCACGCAACAAAAGATAACATAATGTAGCATACAGAAGAAAGTGTTTACTGAAGTACAAGAGTTAATGATTTCATATTTAGCTGTGTGTACCACAGTGTTATAATGCTTCTGCATTATGTAATTTGTTCCTATAACATGCTTGACCCTCCACCTCTGCCACTCCAGCAGTGCCCTCTACTGTTCAGAGTGAAGCCACTGCAGGACCAGATCCTTACAGCATACTGAAGACCGTGCCATTGATGAGTGCATGCTGGCCACGAAGGCACCGCACAGGATGAAGCAGTATATGAAGGATAATGGTGAAAAAATGGCACACTTGGCATCAAACACTGAAATGAAACTGTGCAATATCAATGTTTTCATCCATTAAGTGATCGTAAGGTAAAATGTATATGCTTTATAAAGGACAAAAGGCTTTTTAATAATTTCTCGGAGAGGTTTTGGGTAGGTTATTGGACACCTAGATATCCACCCCCCTGTACTGATCCAAAATAATTCCCACATGAAAATGATAAAAAGGTGAGTTAAATGAGTCAAAACGGTTGATTTGCACTGAAATGTATGATTAGTTTAAGATTTACAGCTATTCACATTTTAGCCAATTTGGATAGGTTTGGAGACCCTGGGTACATCAGGCTACACTGCTTACATTTCGTGTCATAGATCTTTAGTAGTTCTGTATATCACCCTGCAATTATTGAATGCTTGTGGACAAGGAGTTTATGATCCAGGAAATGTGTAGTTTTACCTGTTTCACTTATGTAGCTCTCAGTATTTTGAAGAAATATATATTTTGTTGCATTTGTTGCAAAGTTTTGCTTGCATTTCCGGCACTTTATTTTGACTTAAATTATGAAAATAAACAAATCTAAGTTTGTACCAAAAAATGGTACACCGGTTTTGTTTCATTTAAGCCATTTACCAAGTTTATGTGATGCTCACACCTGGAGTTATAAAGCCTTAAACAGAGTACCCCCAAGATTGACCAAATATGCCATTTGCACAAAGAGGTTAAATGCTCAAACTCTGTGTTTGATCTGGCTGCAGACGGTCGTAAAACCATAAACTGGTCAGCACTTTAGCCCTTCTATGGGGTTTCACAGAATGGTTTTTTCTAAGGACAATTTCACAACGGCAGCTTACGCCTGTGTTATGAAATATACATTCCATTCATGTTGCACATTTAGGACATGTAGACCATTGCACCACTCACACCGAGACCATCAAAATGATATCAAACATCAGTAGGTCTAAGTTTGTGTTGCCATGAGACTCCCCATCTCCAGTTTTCTCAGATGTGATTGATATTAATGCCACAAAGCTACCAGAATTCCTGTTGAGAATATTACATTTACACCCTAGTTGTCCCTGTTAATGTAGGTACGTTAACTTGATGTATTTACTAAATGTAACACTCAAAAACGGAACAATACATGATTATCTCTCTGGAAAGAGTGTATAATGTATGTTCCAGTGCCCAGACTAGTTCCAGTGTATACTGTACAATGTAGCAAAAGTATCAATCACATCTGTATGTTTTTAAGCTTTTGAGGACAAAAGCAATCTATACCATGTTGTGTTGTGTGTGCCTGTCTCCACGACAGTCCAAGCGTTTCCTCACAAAGCCATGACACCTGGAGACATTCTTTGACCGTCATAAACTTCACGCCAGATGGACTTTACGGCATTGAAGTTCTGGCATCACAGCCTCCCAGAGACGTCACAGGCTTCCCCCCATGGTATCATGTTCAGCTGCTCTGAGATCTCTCAATTCCAGTCTTACACGACATCCACGGAAGAACACACGGCCAGCACACTGGGGGCCCCACCTCCGCATCTTCCAACCCCACCTCCCCCTCCCAGCTACCAAATTGGGACACATAGCTTCCCTTACCCCCCCTTCCCCTCCTGCCTCCCCACTCCCAAGCCCCCTCCAACAGCCTCTTTGCAGGATGACATGATTGATATCCACGCACTTTCACATAATAGTGCAGGCCCAATTTCGCCCGCCGTATTGTAAGGCTGGAAAAAGTGTTATCAGTCCTAAAGCCTTGCAGCTGGTGGTGATTTCCTGGAGGGTGCAATAAAACTATTTACTTGATGGCCTGAGAACCTTTTACTCTGATCTCTCACGGCCTCGTAAACTACAGCTGGGGTTGAGAAGGAAACGGCATCCGAATGACGCTGGGAACTCAGGCCTGCTCACAGGACTTTTACGGCCTAGATTCTGGACTGAATGGTGAACGTATTAAACAAAGCTGTATATGTATATTGAATCATATGTATGTGCATGTAGATTGGTAATTGTGGAAGTATAAAGTAATTGTGGATAATATGATAAATGTGGTGAACCTGGATAATACTAATTGAAGTGTATGGTATGTGAAAGTATTGGAGGGGGAGAAATAAAGAATGTGGAAGGAGGATTGTATAGGTTATCAGGGATGCGCTTGTCCATATAAATATCTGGAACCAAGAGTGGCCATCACCGGGACCTCACCGGATATCTAGATATGATAGAGAAGATCATGAGATCACGCGCCGTCGTTCAAAGAGTCTTATTACTGTCACTAGATTGGGGGAGGGAGACTCTGCTTCTCTCCCTGGAGGGGGTCCCTGCGTGGTGAAACTGCTCTTCCTGCCAGACCTTATTTGGACAAACAAAGGGACTTGTGGAGTGGGCATACCGGCGCTGTACTGCATTTAAGGACATCCCAAAGGGAGACTCAGGGAGAATCTGCTTAACAGTTCTCCTGGTACCATAGTCACACCGTACGGAATCACTTGGTGATATACTTTGTTTGTGAACTTGTTCGTGTTTATTTGTCTTGACAGCATGTTATCCTGTGTTTAGTTATAGGCATTGAATGTGTTCGTGTTTGCTCTCACAGTCGTAACCCCTTAGTGCAGATGGCATATTTGGTAAATCATGGGGGTACTCTGTTTAAGGCTTTATAACTCCAGGTGTGAGCATCACATAAACTTGGTAAATGGCTTAAATGAAACAAAACCGGTGTACCATTTTTTGTACAAACTTAGATTTGTTTATTTTCATAATTTAAGGTCAAAATAAAGTGCCGGAAATGCAAGCAAAACTTTGCTAAAAATGCTACAAAATATATATTTCTTCAAAATACTGAGAGGTACATAAGTGAAACAGGTAAAACTACACATTTCCTGGATCATAAACTCCTTGTCCACAAGCATTCAATAATCGCAGGGTGATATACAGAACTACTAAAGATCTATGACACGAAATGTAAGCAGTGTAGCCTGATGTACCCAGGGTCTCCAAACCTATCCAAATTGGCTAAAATGTGAATAGCTGTAAATCTTAAACTAATCATACATTTCAGTGCAAATCAACCGTTTTGACTCATTTAACTCACCTTTTTATCATTTTCATGTGGGAATTATTTTGGATCAGTACAGGGGGGTGGATATCTAGGTGTCCAATAACCTACCCAAAACCTCTCCGAGAAATTATTTAAAAGCCTTTTGTCCTTTATAAAGCATATACATTTTACCTTACGATCACTTAATGGATGAAAACATTGATATTGCACAGTTTCAGTTCAGTGTTTGATGCCAAGTGTGCCATTTTTTCACCATTATCCTTCATATACTGCTTCATCCTGTGCGGTGCCTTCGTGGGCAACATGCACTCATCAATGGCACGGTCTTCAGTATGCTGGAAGGATCTGGTCCTGCAGTGGCTTCACTCTGAACAGTAGAGGGCACTGCTGGAGTGGCAGAGGTGGAGGGTCAAGCATGTTATAGGAACAAATTACATAATGCAGAAGCATTATAACACTGTGGTACACACAGCTAAATATGAAATCATTCACTCTTGTACTTCAGTAAACACTTTCTTCTGTATGCTACATTATGTTATATTTTGTTGCGTGCTCTAGGATGGCATTACTCTGTAGTGTGTTTCACAACTGTTGCTTATTGATTTTATTTATTTATTTTACATTCATCTTGCACACATCTGGACACAGTACATTTGAATACATATTTTCCATTCCCTAAGTGAAAAGCATCACCCATGGATATACTAATACCCCATAGAGTACATTATGCACAAATAAATTACAATACAATACAATAATATCGGAAAACACTACCAATGTTCTAGCTTCACGGCAAATCGAGGCATAAAATAAACTCCTCAAAAAAAGTTTGGAAACGTTATTTCGGTCGATTATTCCTCCCCTTTAATAATACCAATTGGTATTGTATTTTATATCGTTGGAAAGCCTGATTAGTCACCTTTACAACGAGGTACAACTTGTAAGGATCATGCATTCGTGGAATGAGCAACACAGCTAACCGTGTGGGTAGCGGGCCAAAAAAAGTGCCTAAATGCCCTGCAATATTCTTCTGTTGGTATTCACTCTCGTTTTGAGCTTCAAGTGCTGGCAGGTGTATGCCAGTGGGATGGAATGGGATGCCATCCCACAGCAGTGTGTGACCAGGCTGGTGACCAGCATGAGGAGGAGGTGCCAAGCTGTTGTGGCTGCGTATGGATCTTCCACACGCTACTGAGGTCCCTGACAGTGTAAAATTAATAAAGTGTAAAAATGGCCAATATGTGTTGTTTTTTCCTTATTACTGTGGGAGAGTGCAATCATCCAGTCCACCAAGCAACTCAAAACGAGAGTGAATACCAACAGAAGAATATTGCAGGGGATTTTGGCACATTTTGTTGGGCCGCTACCCACACGGTTAGCTGTGTTGCTCATTCCACGAATGCATGATCCTTACAAGTTGTACCTCGTTGTAAAGGTGACTAATCAGGCTTTCCAACGATATAAAATACAATACCAATTGGTATTATTAAAGGGGAGGAATAATCGACCGAAATAACGTTTCCGAACTTTTTTTGAGGAGTTTATAACTTACGACTGAGCAACCAAACAGAACAGCGCTAAAATACGCAATTTCATTGTGAATGCTATGAATTCTAACAAAGCAGGCCACCACGAGCCACTACGGGAACGTCACGAACACAATAGTATCAATACATTACAGTTATTTGGCAGACGCGTTTATCCAAAGCGACGTACAATAAGTGCATATTGAAGGTCATAGACACAATCTACGAAGCTAAGTCACGAAAGCGCTACTTTCTCACAACATAGAAGCTATCGCTAGTCATCAACCGAATACAGTCAGCTATACATTCTAAGCTATGAGATAGCTAAACCAAATAGAAAATAACAAATAAACGGAAAGAACGTACTATATAATTTGCCGTATACATGTAGTTATTCAAGGTGGAGTCTGAAAAAGTGTGTTTGCAAATATGTTCAGCATTATTAGCAGGCTAACAGTGGTCTATTACGACCGATGCAAATACAAAAATATAGCACGCAGTGGAAAAACGAATGTATATACTCAAAATATTACAAGCAGTAATACTTACATGTCGAGGAGGATATCTTCCCCATATTGATAGGCACCTCTTCCACAGAATCTATGCTACAGGGATTAGAAGAATCTCTGTTGTTGTCCTCTTCTGACCGACTTCGGGGAAAAAGTACTAAAAAGTCTCTTCAAAGTTGCGCGCCGTTTTATTGCGTAAGACCAACTGCGTCATACCAAACGCGTCAAACCAAATGCGTCATCTGCGCATGCCCGCGTAAAGTTGTCGTGATATAACAAGTATTGCAGTTACGCTCGCCCTTAAATAGTTAATCCAAGCTTTCAATTACACATGTAAATAACTTTTGGGAAGCTTGTCGTGCCTTCTATTGGATAAAACAATTGTCGATCAAACCAGAATAAAATTGAAAGCGTCACAGCAGTGCTATCAGGGAGGGGGGGTTACGCAGAGATAGTTTCGTTTGTCTAATAGTGTTCCAATGCGCTGTGTATTTTTCAAACGGATTGTCCAAGACAATAAATGACCACGGAATCTTGAAAGGGACATATCTACGCTTAAATCCACGGGAGGATTGCACACAAATTCCATATTTAATAGCAGATATTGATAGTAGAATGGCATTGTATGATTTCACTTGTTTATGTCGGTATTGATTGAGCAGCGATTTGCACCGCTGTATTTGCATACGGTCGGGCTATTGGTGGGTTTATCTGGTTGCTGGACGGAATTCTGATATTATATGATGAATACATATATTTATGAACTCCCAACATAGACGCTATTGTCCACTATGTCACGCATGGGTAGGTATAGGCTGGGTGGGGAGTGCTTGTTAAATGGACTTGCTACGGAAAGATAGTGACACTTAGAAACTACGCATTGGCCAGAAATCGTCGCGAATCGTCTACCAATAAAGTTAAAATACCGCGTTTGGGTTTTCCACTAATAGTTTGGCTGCAGGAGCAACGCGTGTCTCAGTTGCGTAAAACTGTCTCGCAGGCGAGAAAAAATAGACTATCTGCACTAAGTAGTTACCCAGTGATTATTTGTCATTAATAAATTACCATGTTTTCATATCAACTGCATCTTTCTTTTAATCCTTTTTCCCAGCTTCAATTGTCTGCATGATCTGAGCTGCAGCGTTCCAAGCTAATGACCTCCCTGCCTGTTATCCAATTCTTTTTATATTTAACGTGCGTGGCTCTCATCCATCTTATACCCTTTTCAGCCTAAATTACTACTGAAGACTCAGGGGGACAATTCTGACCCAGGACCGACTGATCAGCGGCCTGGTACAGACGTGGTGTACACAAGTTTGGTGGGCAGCAAGTGACGGTCCAAATATAAAGGTCGGGTTGGTGTATCGGTTCTGGTAATTTGATGTGAAGAGAATCCATGGGCGTCCTACGCCGATTCTTGTCAAATTTGCCTTAAGGAGCTCTTTAAATACACCCAGAGTAGTGCATGGTTCTGGTGATTTGATATAGGAACCCATGGGCATTTACGCCGGTTCTTGTCAAATTTGCCTTAAGGAGCCCTTTAAATGTACTCAGACTGGGGCTCGCAACTATCTATGATAAATTAATATCATGTATTGTGTTGACTAGACCCCCAACCTCTGCGTTCGCCACCGAACTGAGCTTCAGCAATAATGTTGATTCCGGCAAACATATATTGAAGTAATGATGGTACCTAAGGGCAAGTTGAGTGTAACCACTCCGAGCTACACGCATGTTTAACCAAAATTCTAAATTATAATTATAAATGGAGTCAGATAAACGAGTAAATAAAATAATAATATTTCTAAATAACTTTTACCTTTTCCCACAGCAAGAGTGGAATACATCACGTTTAAACGTTCGCTCCGAGCTATTCCCTCATTGGTCTAGTAATTGCGGATTCTACATTTGGTGACCCCGACGTGATTTCAGTTGCAATTTGTGGGATTTACATTTTGGATCCCTCTGGCAGGGGGGTATCTGCTTTTTCTTTACCTCCTAATTTTCCCTGCACTTTTGTCTGCGAAAAATTCCTGGCAGTTTGGCGTACAAGATATTCCTTACAGGGAGTTTCTGGTCAGCTAAATTGCTGGTTCTTCATCCTTGGTGTGGTGAGTAACACAATTATCTTATGTATTAACATATACTAGGGAGAGTTGTTGTTGTTTCACCACATCTAGAGGCTGTTTAGGGGATTTACATATCAGTGCAAAGTTTTCCTTTTATCCGTGGAATAGTGAGGTTGCAGTCTCACTGTCATATGTATGCAAGGTTGACACTGTCATTCTAAAAGGCAGAAGTCATATATGCAATTAGGTCACTGTAATGACAATATCATTTTAAAACCCTAGAATGGGTAAATTAAAGATGATATATATATATGTGTGTGGATGTATGGATATATATATATGTAGGTATGTGTATATGTGCGTGTATATGTATATGTGTACGTATGTGTAAAAGAACGTAAAGGTTTGAGTATGTGTAAAAGAACGTAAAGGTTTGAGTATGTGTAAAAGAAAGTAAAGGTTTGAGATATGGCAGAGAAGGGATGTCGATATAAGGTACTGTTCTGTTGTTCCACAATACTGTGGGGAACGCAGAGAATCTTGTTCAGACACAGACAGGAAGAAATGACACACTGGTGAAAAGCCAGTAAGATTTAGAGGATGATTGTTTGTAGAGAAGTGTGAGGAAGGGTTGAAGGTAATAGTAGGTAGAGAATGCAGAAAGTGAAAGTATGTTAAAATGATTACATAATATATCAACTGTTGCCAGTAAGATCAATGATTAAAAATAAATCACGTGACAATGGCATCTGTGGCACTGCTCTAAAATCCAGCAGGCCACGCTTTCATAGGAAAGCACATCTTTAAAAACTGCATGCCATTTTTGCATTGGCTATTTTTATGCAAAAACAGAAGTCTTTCTTCTGTAGTTACTTTTTTGCCACCATATTGGTGTCTTCCTTTGTGTTTAATTTGTGTCTTAAGATATACATCTGTGAAACAATAAGGCTAAAGTGTAGTATACTTGCTTTAAATCTATAAATTATGCCTGGGCATGTCATGTAGGAAATGTTGGGATTCACTAATATACCTACTTGGGTGCCCATTCAGTTAACTGAGGCATATTTATAAAATTTCATGGATGTATTTTTGTGTAAATTTCCCTAGCACAAAAACATGTGTTAGAATGTCTGTCTGATGTCAGTGAGCCAGTTAATGCTTTAAAATTAATCAAATGCCATTCATATTTGCTCTTTTCATTTAAAAGCTGATGGTAGGGTCATTTTATAGCACAGACTGGCTTACTGGTCTCTTTTTGTGTTATTTTTCCTCACTTCCCCCTCTCTCTATCTGGTGTGTTGAAGATCTTTGTTTTTTTAAAGAGAGGTGAACCTACATTCTTTAGAGAGTGTATGATTATTTGTTTTCAATCATCAAGACCGGGCTATAACCACATCACATTATATTACATTACATTACAGGCATTTAGCAGACGCTTTGATCCAAAACGATTGACCATTCTTTGTTCTGAGTAAGATGGGTGGAAATACCTGTAGGGGCCGTAAAGACATTCAAACCTCGTTTAGGAAATCTGAACCATAAACAGGCCCCCTGGTGTAGCACTAGAGTAAAGTTTACAACACATTTATTAGTGTAAAAGGATCCACCCATCCAATTCAGAATATCACCTTAGATTCACTTAGCACCATGACGACAGTACACACCTCGCACAGTTGCATAAGAGACAACCTCTGTTAAACAGACAAGGCTGGTAAAAACGGTAAATGTTTCTATACCCATAGCAAAGTGGGATAGGGACCAGACCGTCGGTTCCCAACCGGGTGGCTGATTACCACTACGGGGCTCGGTGTGACACTGAGCTAGGGATTTCTATCGACTGGATCACTGGCCGGTCGGGTCGCATAGAGCAGTGAGCACATGAGTTGCGTCCCGGTAATGGAGCACATGAGTTGCGTCCCTGTAGTGGAACACATGGCCGCTGCGCTCCAGGCTGGAGCTGCGCCCGACAGAGAGGGAGGCTCGAAGGAGCTAAGTGAAATCTGCACTCAACACCACTATATCAACACACATCCAAAACCACATAACTGCAGCACATATAGAACAATGTACATTCAGACATATGTGTTTGGTGTGTGAAACCAAAAGTTTTATATATTTCAATGCTCTCAACAACATACAACTTTGTTGTTACATTGTATTTTACAACTGTAAAATAATTTATAATGAATGACTGTTTCAGTTAAACTGTTTTCTGTTTCGGTCTATTTCCATCCTGTTTTCAAGCATGCAATGGGGGAGTAATAGAGGGCAATACAATATAGTATAACTACAGTATGCTATATATGCAATAGGCATACGGTATTAAAAATTCAAACCCAATTTCCCTGTCTGTCAGTTCTGTGTGGACATTCCATAATTCCGCATCCCTTCATACTTTGATTAACCTTACAAAACAGATGGGTAGATAGCAAAGTGTACCACTGAATTGTTCAGAAAGCCTCCACATTTATCATATTTACATGTAAGCCTCCACATTTATCATATGTACATATGATGTGTGTATAATACAGCTACTGTGATGTAATCCAGCAGTCCAGGTGTCGGATGCACTGTGGGATGATTGTTCAACAGGTAAATGAACTATCACCTCCACCGGCCCAGGTAGAGGTGAACATGGCCAAAGAACAGCGGAAATCCTGTCCAGCTCCTCTACCCGCTCGGCCCAGGGTGCCTACACATGGTGGGACTGGGTGTTCTGAGGATGCGTCATTGCCAGCGCCCTCATATGTGCCTTCACCCTGGTGCAGTGATGCTATTTCCGACACCTCATCTACTCCCAGCGCCCCCAACCCATGCTGCATTAGTTCTCAGCCATCTCCAGTTGCCAACGCTGCTGGGACTGGGACCATAGACACCAGCATGGAACCAGCGCCACTTTTTATGACCCCTTGGGACTGTGTTTGTTTGTCCCACGGGGCCAAACGGGGGATCTGTAAGGCTGGAAAAAGTGTTATCAGTCCTAAAGCCTTGCAGCTGGTGGTGATTTCCTGGAGGGTGCAATAAAACTATTTACTTGATGGCCTGAGAACCTTTTACTCTGATCTCTCACGGCCTCGTAAACTACAGCTGGGGTTGAGAAGGAAACGGCATCCGAATGACGCTGGGAACTCAGGCCTGCTCACAGGACTTTTACGGCCTAGATTCTGGACTGAATGGTGAACGTATTAAACAAAGCTGTATATGTATATTGAATCATATGTATGTGCATGTAGATTGGTAATTGTGGAAGTATAAAGTAATTGTGGATAATATGATAAATGTGGTGAACCTGGATAATACTAATTGAAGTGTGTGGTATGTGAAAGTATTGGAGGGGGAGAAATAAAGAATGTGGAAGGAGGATTGTATAGGTTATCAGGGATGCGCTTGTCCATATAAATATCTGGAACCAAGAGTGGCCATCACCGGGACCTCACCGGATATCTAGATATGATAGAGAAGATCATGAGATCACGCGCCGTCGTTCAAAGAGTCTTATTACTGTCACTAGATTGGGGGAGGGAGACTCTGCTTCTCTCCCTGGAGGGGGTCCCTGCGTGGTGAAACTGCTCTTCCTGCCAGACCTTATTTGGACAAACAAAGGGACTTGTGGAGTGGGCATACCGGCGCTGTACTGCATTTAAGGACATCCCAAAGGGAGACTCAGGGAGAATCTGCTTAACAGTTCTCCTGGTACCATAGTCACACCGTACGGAATCACTTGGTGATATACTTTGTTTGTGAACTTGTTCGTGTTTATTTGTCTTGACAGCATGTTATCCTGTGTTTAGTTATAGGCATTGAATGTGTTCGTGTTTGCTCTCACAGTCTTAACCAGTGATTATTTGTCATTAATAAATTACCATGTTTTCATATCAACTGCATCTTTCTTTTAATCCTTTTTCCCAGCTTCAATTGTCTGCATGATCTGAGCTGCAGCGTTCCAAGCTAATGACCTCCCTGCCTGTTATCCAATTCTTTTTATATTTAACGTGCGTGGCTCTCATCCATCTTATACCCTTTTCAGCCTAAATTACTACTGAAGACTCAGGGGGACAATTCTGACCCAGGACCGACTGATCAGCGGCCTGGTACAGACGTGGTGTACACAAGTTGGGTGGGCAGCAAGTGACGGTCCAAATATAAAGGTCGGGTTGGTGTATCGGTTCTGGTAATTTGATGTGAAGAGAATCCATGGGCGTCCTACGCCGATTCTTGTCAAATTTGCCTTAAGGAGCTCTTTAAATACACCCAGAGTAGTGCATGGTTCTGGTGATTTGATATAGGAACCCATGGGCATTTACGCCGGTTCTTGTCAAATTTGCCTTAAGGAGCCCTTTAAATGTACTCAGACTGGGGCTCGCAACTATCTATGATAAATTAATATCATGTATTGTGTTGACTAGACCCCCAACCTCTGCGTTCGCCACCGAACTGAGCTTCAGCAATAATGTTGATTCCGGCAAACATATATTGAAGTAATGATGGTACCTAAGGGCAAGTTGAGTGTAACCACTCCGAGCTACACGCATGTTTAACCAAAATTCTAAATTATAATTATAAATGGAGTCAGATACACGAGTAAATAAAATAATAATATTTCTAAATAACTTTTACCTTTTCCCACAGCAAGAGTGGAATACATCACGTTTAAACTTTCGCTCCGAGCTATTCCCTCATTGGTCTAGTAATTGCGGATTCTACAGTATCCTCAGTGGAGACTCCCCCATGTCCACCAACATTGCAGGGACTGGGGTGGTGCGAAATGCCCCACTACACACCCTCAGTGCCTTAGCCTGCACTATATCTAACCTGCGTAGGATGGTGTCCGACGCCGACCCAAATGCCATGCACCCATAATCTAATACAGAGTGAACCAATGCACGGTATATTAACATTTGTGTAGCCCTAGAAGCCCCCCACGCACTACCCGCCAAGCTCCTCATTACATTGATTACTTTCTCACATTTATACACCACTTTTCCCACGTGCACCCGCCAAGTTCTCCGCTCATCAAACCAGAGCCCCAAAAACTTAAAAACATTAACTCGCTCCAGCGGCGCACCATACAGTGATAAGCCCCCGCCCCTGTCCAGTCCCTTCCTCTTATGTCCAATCACCATATACTTTGATTTGCCCACCGACAGCCGAAATCCCCACTTGCCAGCCCACTCCTCCACCTTACCCAGTGCTTCCTGGACCTTCCTCAGGACAAAAGGCATGTTCCTACCCCTCTTCCACAATGCCCCGTCATCTGCAAAGAGGGACAACCCGAAGCCGTCCCCAACCTCCTGAAACATATCATTGACCATAACATTAAATAACACCGGACTAATGACACTGCCCTGCGGCGTCCCATTTTCTATGGCGACCGATGTGGAATACTCCCCACCCACCCTCACCTGAATAGTACGGCCCCTCAAAAAATCCTGGATCCAGTTAAGCATCCTACCTCTCACCCCAGCATCATACAATTTCATCAGCAGGCCCTCCCTCCACAACATATCATAAGCCTTTTCTATGTCTAAGAATACCGCCACCACACCCTCCTTATTAGCCAGTGCCCTCGCCACATCATATTCCAATGTCAACACAGCATCCATAGTGCCTAAGCCCACCCTAAACCCACTCCTCTCCAAATAATACACCAACCTATCCGTAACCATTCTTTCCATAACTTTACAAAGAACCGATGTGAGTGCAATAAGCCTATAGGACTCTGGGCAGTCCGGTTCCTTACCCGGCTTTAATATTGGCACCACCACAGCATGCTTCCAAGAGCTTGGTAATTCCCCATCCTCCCAAACAGTGTTCATGAGTGCCAGTACTTCTTCCAACCCCAAATCCCCCAAGTGTTTAAACATTTCATAGCAGATTTCATCACGCCCTGGTGCAGTGCTGCCGCCCCCTCGTATAGCCCTACGCAATTCCTCCAACTGAAAAAACACATTACCAGGACCCTCATTTTCACAATTCTTCATCAACTTCTCCTGCACCCCTGCCACCATCCGTGCCCGAGCTCTAATGCCTCCCTCCCCCACATTAGCGTTACTATGTACTGCACAGAATGCTGCCACGCACATCTCCGCCTTTTCCCTATCACTCACTGCCACCTTACCATCAGTGTTAAGCACGGGCATCCCCACCCGCCTATATACCCCCGCCATCCTCCTTACCACTGCCCACACTTCACCAACAGGCGTGTCCGCTCCCAGCATCCCACAATACCTCCTCCAACACTCCCTCTTAGCTGCCTTAATAACCTGCCACCGCCACTGCCCTTTTTATACTCCACCACATTCCCCACCATGGGACTCCGCCTCAGCCTCCTATACGCCCTATTCCTAGCCCGGACCGCCTCATCGCACACACTGTTCCACCACGGCACTATCCGGCGCACCCTAACAGGCCCCTTCCTAGGAATACTGAGAGCCGCTGCCTGTGAAAACACCCTACACAAAGATTCACTCCAGACGTCCACATTCTCACACTCCACCCTACCCAAGCCCCCCTCGCACCTTTCCTCAAACTCCTCCCACCTAGTCCTTCTAAAATCAAATGCCCTTGGTCTCCCATCCCTCTCCATTGGCAACCTAACCCCAAACTTACACATAATTGGACAGTGATCACTCCCCATTGTATACTTATCCAATGCTTCCCACACACCTCTTCTCGCCAGGCCCTCTGAAGCCAGCGTCAGGTCGATACACGACCCCCTCCCACTGCCCACCTGAAACCTAGTCTGCCTCCCATCATTCAAACACACCAATCCGTATAAATCCAAGAACTCCTCCACCACCTCACCATTACAATCTCTGTGTGTGCTACCCCACAATGGGTTATGCGCATTAAAATCCCCAGCCCAGATCACCGCACCCCGCACTGCATCCATCACAACATTCAGGTCCCCTATGTTCAATTGGAGGCATGGATTATAAAAATTTACCACACTAAATCTCCCCTGTGAACCCCAAATCTCCACTGCCACACACTCCAACCTCGTCTGCAACCATACCCTCCGATACTGAATTCCCTCCAAAACAAACACCACACAACCACCCCCAGCCTTCTCCGGCCGATCTTCCCGAATAGCAACATAGCCAGGGATAATAAAATCCAAACATGGCTTCAACCATGTCTCCTGTACACAAATAACTTCCGGTTTATCTCCGAAAGAGTCTACAAACCTTTTAAACTCCTGCCCATTTGCTATTAGGCTTCTCGCGTTCCATTGCAGTACATACAAATTAATATTGCCTCTTCCAGAGCCTCCTCCCGGAACTTTAGCTGCACCGCCGCAATATATGTATGTAATTCATTCGGCTGTAGCCCTATTTCCCCAAAAAACTTCTCTGCCTCTTTAAACACCACCTGAGTTATATCTGACTTCCTATCCGTTTTAGCCGTTTTCACCAGGTGCAGAACTTGTACCAAAAACCCCAGAAACTCCCTCCTCTGAATCACTATTGATCCCGCCGGAACCGTAGCCGGCACCTCCACCACTTGCCCCCCCCCCCCCTCGGACCCCCCTCTTCCGCTGTAGCACGAGCTGCCACTGACACAACCGGCACCCTCTTCACCGCTTCCGCAAAAGTGATTTTCTCCTTTTCTTTGATCTTCTGCACTTGCAGCGCCCGCACATGAAACTCACACTCCTTATTAGCCGCAACATGATTTCCTCCACAACTACAACACTTTATCACAGTCCCTCGACACTCCGAAAACTCATGATTCCCCCCACACTAACCACAGCGCCGCTCACCCCTACACACCGCTGCAACATGCCCATACCGCTGACACTTGTAGCACCTAAGCGGTGGCCGTTCATATGCCTTGACCGAGAAACTTAGATATCCCAAACTCACCCTCGCCGGCAGCTTCTCCTCAGCAAATGTTACGAGCACCGCCGTGCTATCACTCCTCTGCCCATCCCGGAAGCTCTTGAACCTGGATACAGCTATCACCTTAGCTCCCTTAATATAGCTTAGTATATCCACCTCAGAGATCTCTGTCGATACTCCATAAATCACCCCTTTACTCCCTCTGGCACCGGAGCTCATGTCAGGGTCATACGCCTCCACCTCCTTTCCCCCCAACGATCGAATAGCCATGGCTTTGTCCCGCTGACCTGCATTTTTGCAAACGATCATCAAGATACCAGTCGCAAACATTTCTGCACTCTGGACATCGCCCACATCATTCTGCAAAGACGCCGATACTTTCCGCGGATTGGGACCGCCACCCCCCACCTTGAATCTGAACCCCACCTTGAACCCTTCCACCCGCTTACCCACCACCTTTCACTGCTTCAGAGGCTTACCAGGATCCGCCGGCTGCCGAAAATCAGCCTGGTCACTAGCAGACCCACTATCTCTCCTACTTTCCTGCCTCGTAGATTTCATTTTCCCCGCTAGTTGCCCCCCCTCCCCGCTCTCCCCCGTTTCCATGACCACCTAAACTGAACAACGTAAGTTATTAACAAAAAGAAAAGAAAAAACACAATCATAAGATTGTTCCAGATTGTTTGAACAAGCCTTCAGCAAGGATCAAACAATCCAAACTCTCCCGCTCGTTTTCCACACCCCACGCAGCTTCAGAACCTCAGACAGAGAACTCAGCACCATAGATAGTAGCCGACTCCTTCCCCCGTCAACTACACTCACTCTCCCGAATGAAGCATTCCTCATATTTTTAAAGGACGCCTGATTGTTTGATTTCGCGCAGCTGAGACAGGACGTGTTCTCAGTGCTAACTTGTGCGAGGGCGGAGCCGGAGATCCTAATATGGGCTTCCGTGGTACAACAGGGAAAAGCACATATCGTTCATTTATTATTATTCCTCTCGGTTTCTTCTGTCGGCTGCCACAGTATCCTCTAATGCATAGGAGACGGGATTTAAAATATATTTCACACATGTTTCTGCTAATCATTCAAACCACCAACGTTCCTGCTCACAATGATCATGTGGACAGTCCTCGAGGCTAGGCCAGCGATACACCTTTATAGGCTCTTTCCTGTGCTGTCTCTCTCTCCCTGCCACTGTGATCTACAGAAGACATACTTGCAGGGGCGGCACCAGAAGATTTTGTTTGGAAGCGTGTATAATTGTGTGGGTGCTCATGAAATTTATTTACTATTTATACTGTAGCCATCTAATATAACAAGCATGTATGCATGAATATGCATTGATTTAGCTTATGTTATGTCCCTACATAGCTGTAATAAACATTCTTATCCTTTATTTAACATGTAAGTATCATCAACATACTGTTCAATTTCAACTTACCAGTACCACCATTTAGCTGGGTACAGAGGAGTAGCTAGAGAGTGCGGGCAGTATGACCGTAAACCTGAGCAGCTTTAGACCAGTGGGGGGGGAATTTGTACCATTGTACTTGGATGTAACAGCACCACTGGCAAATACATTTTTTTTTATTTGACTTGTTACATTTACATTTTCATCCGAATATTTTCATAATTAACTTGCTTGTTTAAGCTCTGAGCAATAATCTCTCACACTTGCCTCTTTTCCAGGATGAAGGTGAAGATGATGATCTTACTTTTTCAAATCTTGGCCATTTCAATCCTCAAGCCCGTTTCAGCTGTTTTTATAAGTGACAAACACCTAGGTACTCTTCACCCCATGCACAAGCACTGCCATGGTAACCACCTGTGCCATGCAGGGTTACATCAGGTGTTTCTCTGAAAAATAACCTTTATGCTTTAACATGTACATCTATGTGGATCTGTTATCTGAGAGAGAAAGAGAGGGGGGGGGGGGGGGGGGGGGGGGGGGGGGGGGGTCGGTTAAATGTAAACCTAATGTGTTTGTGCACTGGCTCATCTGATCATTTGGATATAAGTGCAGTTCAGATCAGACACATTTGACAGTGACAAAAATACACTGAATTAAAGCAATAAAACCCAGATGTCTCAGGCCTTGTGGAAGGGAAGTGTGTGAAGTATGAAAGCCAGCTTCACGTATCACACTCATATTAATATTAATATACAAACTTCTCACTGGTTTAAATCTCATGAGCCAAAGTGATCAGAAGACCAGTAAATTTCAGCCTCTGCTGTGAGGAATTTGACTGAACAAACACAGGGAGTATGGATATTTTCACAGCACTGCTGAGGTTACACAGAGCTCAGTTAAACCAGGATGCTCCAAAAGTGACAGCATTTTAAACAGCCATGTTGTATCAGTCGTGATTATTTTATCCCCTTGTAGAGAATGTGGCTGTACGCGGTAAGGCCACCCAGTCGACCCTTCTGAGGACTGCAGTCAGGGCTTACGCTAATGCAGGCAATGTCATTGATGGAAACCGAGATTCAAATTTCTTCGATGAATCCTGTTCCATCACCAACAGAGAGGCTAACCCCTGGTGGAGGGTGGACCTGCTGGAGGAGTACGTAGTCGCCTCTGTCACTATCACCAACAGAGGAGACTGTGTGCCCTGCTCACAATTCATCATTGGAGCTCAGATCACCATCGGCGACTCCCTGGAGAACAACGGCATCGATAATCCACAGTCAGTACCGATCTTTACAGTGCAAAGCCTTTCATTCAGAATGCAATATAAAAATACAGATTTTTTCTCTGTTGATTTGAAAATCCTGGGCGTATTCATAATGCCCATCTCATCTCTGCAACATCCTTTGTCTATTTGGGACAGCACAGATAAGAGTACACTACTCCTAAATACAGAGTGCTCTCTCTATTCAGTACAGAACAGATAAGTGTACACTACTCCTTTAGATAGAGTGCTCTCTCTATTCAGTACAGAACAGATAAGTGTACACTACTCCTTTAGATAGAGTGCTCTCTCTATTCAGTTCAGAACAGATAAGTGTGCACTACTCCTTTAGAGAGAGTGATCTCTCTATTCAGTACAGCACAGATATGTGTACACTACTCCTTAATACAGAGTGATCTCTCTATTCAGTACAGCACAGATAAGTGTACACTACTCCTAAATACAGAGTGCTCTCTCTATTCAGTACAGAACAGATAAGTGTACACTACTCCTTAATACAGAGTGCTCTCTCTATTCAGTACAGCACAGATAAGTGTACACTACTCCTTAATACAGAGTGCTCTCTCTATTCAGTACAGCACAGATAAGTGTACACTACTCCTAAATACAGAGTGATCTCTCTATTCAGTACAGAACAGATAAGTGTACACTACTCCTTAATACAGAGTGCTCTCTCTATTCAGTACAGAACAGATAAGTGTGCACTACTCCTTAATACAGAGTGCTCTGTCTATTCAGTACAGCACAGATAAGTGTACACTACTCCTTAATACAGAGTGCTCTGTCTATTCAGTACATAACAGATAAGTGTACACTACCCCTAAATACAGAGTGCTCTCTCTATTCAGAACAGCACAGATAAGTGTACACTACTCCTTAATACAGAGTGCTCTCTCTATTCAGTACAGCACAGATAAGTGTGCACTACTCCTTTAGATAGAGTGCTCTCTCTATTCAGTACAGCACAGATAAGTGTACACTACTCCTTTAGATAGAATGTTCTCTCTATTCAGTACAGCACAGATAAGTGTACACTACTCCTTAATACAGAGTGCTCTGTCTATTCAGTACAGCACAGATAAGTGTACACTACTCCTTAATACAGAGTGCTCTCTCTATTCAGTACAGCACAGATAAGTGTACACTACTCCTTAATACAGAGTGCTCTCTCTATTCAGTACAGCACAGATAAGTGTACACTACTCCTTTAGATAGAATGTTCTCTCTATTCAGTACAGCACATATAAGTGTACACTACTCCTTAATACAGAGTGCTCTCTCTATTCAGTACAGCACAGATAAGTGTACACTACTCCTTTAGATAGAATGTTCTCTCTATTCAGTACAGCACAGATAAGTGTACACTACTCCTTTAGAGAGAGTGTTCTCTGTCTATTCAGTACAGCACAGATAAGTGTACACTACTCCATTAGATAGAGTGCTCTCTCTATTCAGTACAGCACAGATAAGTGTACACTACTCCTTTAGATAGAGTGCTCTCTCTTTTCAGTACAGCACATATAAGTGTACACTACTCCTTTAGATAGAGTGTTCTCTGTCTATTCAGTACAGCACAGATAAGTGTACACTACTCCTTTAGAGAGAGTGCTCTCTCTATTCAGTACAGCACAGATAAGTGTACACTACTCCTTTAGAGAGAGTGCTCTCTGTCTATTCAGTACAGCACAGATAAGTGTACACTACTCCTTTAGAGAGAGTGCTCTCTCTATTCAGTACAGCACAGATAAGTGTACACTACTCCTTGAGAGAGAGAGTGCTCTCTCTATTCAGTACAGCACAGATAAGTGTACACTACTCCTTTAGAGAGAGTGCTCTCTCTATTCAGTACAGCACAGATAAGTGTACACTACTCCTTTAGAGAGAGTGCTCTCTCTATTCAGTACAGCACATATAAGTGTACACTACTCCTTTAGAGAGAGTGTTCTCTGTCTATTCAGTAAAGCACAGATAAGTGTACACTACTCCTTCAGAGAGAGTGCTCTCTGTCTATTCAGGACAGCACAGATAAGTGTACACTACTCCTTTAGAGAGAGTGCTCTCTCTATTCAGTAAAGCACAGATAAGTCTACAATACTCCTTTAGAGAGAGTGTTCTCTCTATTCAGTACAGCACAGATAACTGTACACTACTCCTTTAGAGAGAGTGCTCTCTCTATTCAGTTCAGCACAGATAAGTGTACACTACTCCTTTAGATAGAGTGCTCTCTCTATTCAGTACAGCACAGATAAGTGTACACTACTCCTTTAGAGAGAGTGCTCTGTCTATTCAGTACAGCACAGATAAGTGTACACTACTCCTTTAGATAGAGTGCTCTCTCTATTCAGTACAGCACAGATAAGTGTACACTACTCCTTTAGATAGAGTGCTCTCTCTATTCAGTACAGCACATATAAGTGTACACTGCTCCTTTAGATAGAGTGCTCTCTCTATTCAGTACAGCACAGATAAGTGTACACTACTCCTTTAGAGAGAGTGCTCTCTGTCTATTCAGTACAGCACAGATAAGTGTACACTACTCCTTTAGAGAGAGTGCTCTCTGTCTATTCAGTACAGCACAGATAAGTGTACACTACTCCTGTAGAGAGAGAGTGCTCTGTCTATTCAGTACAGCACAGATAAGTGTACACTACTCCTTTAGAGAGAGTGCTCTCTCTATTCAGTACAGCACAGATAAGTGTACACTACTCCTTTAGAGAGAGTGCTCTCTCTATTCAGTACAGCACAGATAAGTGTACACTACTCCTTTAGAGAGAGTGCTCTGTCTATTCAGTACAGCACAGATAAGTGTACACTACTCCTTTAGAGAGAGTGCTCTCTCTATTCAGTACAGCACAGCACAGTCTTCTGCTGACTCTCTGTGAAGGCGGTCGCATTTCTTCTCTCTCCTCCCTCTTCTCCCTCTTCGGCTTGCCTCTGTCTTTGTCTCTCAAAGTGTTCCTGGAGTTTCTCTCACTCTGTGCATTTTCGAATCTAAACCCAACCTAAAAATGGAATTGATAAGCTGGTCTCTCAACGCAATTGATACAATTTTTCAACAAGGAAAGCAGGTTCGGGGGAACCTGTCTGTCCGGACGGGACTTTCGCCGCGGGATATGCCAGGGACGCGTGGGACAGTTGGCGTATGGTATGTCTGGCGACTCTCTCTGTAGAGGACATCGAGGATTTATACTTATTCGGCCTTACGATGACAGGACTTTTGCTCCTAGGTTTGAGCATGGCACTGGTTTATCGAAAAATTGGGAAGATAGCATCCTTTCAAAATTCCCAAAAGGTGCTTGTCACACTAAACGAGATGGGTAGAGCGCTAAGTACTCAGATGGCGGTGACTGCTGAACAGCAGGTTCGGGTTATTGCTAAACTGAGACAGGAATTGGATTACATCTTGAAGAAACTTAACGTTCTACATGGCGAAGTGAAAAAGTTGCGGATCAAAGATTTGCCTTTGGAGGAGAATAGGGATGAGCATGGAAATTGCAGCCCTACGTTCTAACCCAAACATTCTAATCTGGCTCTCCCCTGCTATCGGTCTGGCAAGGCCGTGCATCAAACCTCTACCCTGAAGATCCTACAGACGGAGCGAATCTCCAACCAACCAACCCCCCTCCAAACAACTTCTGTTGTTGACTTTCGGTCTGAGGCTGACCGAGGACGTTTCTATAGCAACTTGTGTGCTATCACTATGACATCCTGAGGAATGCGCGGAATACGTCTCCCACCAGGAAGGATCCTACAGACTTACACACACACACACACACATGGACTCAACTCAAGGACTCACTGATTCACACACACACAAGGACTCACTGATACATACAAATGGACTATACACACACACACATTGCACGCATCACACATCATCCCACTCCGCCTTCACCACCCACCCCCCCCCCCCCCCCTTCCGACAGCACTGCCTGGCTTGCGCTTCACTGGCGCAGCAGTGCCGGCTGCCTGTGTTGTATCCCTCCCCCCCCCCCCCCCCCCCCCCCCCCCCCCCCCCCCCTTCTTCCCCCTCTTCTCGCCTGTGTAGTATCATGTTAAATTGTACGTTGCTGGGGGCTTTTCCCCTTCTTTCTACTTTCTCTCCCTTCTCTTCTCTCTTTTGTATTCTTTTTTTTTTTTGTGAAACCTCTAACTGCGGGAGTCATTTCGTTTACATGTACCTGTACTTGTTAAATGACAATAAAATTGAATCCAATCCAAATCCAATCCAATAAGTGTACACTACTCCTTTAGAGAGAGTGCTCTCTCTATTCAGTACAGCACAGATAAGTGTACACTACTCCTTTAGAGAGAGTGCTCTCTATTCAGTACAGCACAGATAAGTGTACACTACTCCTTTAGAGAGAGTGCTCTGTCTATTCAGTACAGCACAGATAAGTGTACACTACTCCTTTAGAGAGAGTGCTCTCTGTCTATTCAGGACAGCACAGATAAGTGTACACTACTCCTTTAGAGAGAGTGCTCTCTGTCTATTCAGTACAGCACAGATAAGTGTACACTACTCCTTTAGAGAGAGTGCTCTCTCTATTCAGGACAGCACAGATAAGTGTACACTACTCCTTTAGAGAGTGTGCTCTCTGTCTATTCAGGACAGCACAGATAAGTGTACACTACTCCTTTAGAGAGAGAGCTGCCAGTAGCCGTCTCTGTTTAACTCTGCAGTCCTTCAGTTACGCTGCACAGTACAGACCGGAGTACAGACCTGCCAACACTGACAAATCATTTCCATTCCCACCCCAACCTAATAATAAGCTTCCTCCTTATCATACGGTAGCTACAGAGCATCATATTATTCATAATTAGGATGATTATTATTCAAAAAGAAGAGCAAAGTCAGTGACCCACATGGTACCTTAATTCTGTTCTCTCTTACAGGTGCAGCGTTATTAGCGCTCTGGCAGCAGGGGAGACTAAAACCTTCCAGTGTGAGCAGCCAATGAGCGGACGCTACGTGACCGTGTCTCTTCCAAAAACAAATTACCTTCAAATCTGCGAAGTGGAAGTCAACGCTTGGGTTCCTGACCCTAAATGATATTGCTATGCAGTAGATTGCAAATCCCTTTGCATTTAAAACTGGTCATTTATATGTTGCCAGACACAGTATGTATGAAAATGGGGATAATTAAATCAAATCTACAATCTTGGGATTTTTGGATCATATCGTCAAGAGTATATTTCTATGTTTCTATGTACACAAAACCTGCTGAAGTTCTACTAGGGCTATTTTTGCAATTTGATTTATAGATTTTTTTTGTAGCCAGTCAAATAAACATCTAATTTAAAGAACTGACATACATGTTGTGTGTGCAGAATATGTGATTGGGTGCACAGAGCCATTTCGTCAGTCATGTGTTCCATACTGTACCAGCGTAATTTACAGCTGAATCTAACAAGATATTGAGAGTCTTTTGATGTTGATGGGTCACAGACTTCAGGAAGTAACAGCATGCAAAGGATATGCGACCAAATATTAAATATGATACTTTAAAAATATGTTAAAGCAAAGGGTCTGAATACTTATGTAAATGAGAGATTTCAGTTTTCGATTTTTAATACATTTGCAAAAATTTCTAAAAACATGTTTTCACTTTGTCATTATGGGCTATTTTGTGTAAAATTTTGAGACAAACAATGAACTCAATCTATTGTAGAATATGTCTGTAATGTAATAAAACGTGGAGAAGGTGAAAGGGGTGGGCAGACTTTCCGGCTTGACTGTAGTATACTGAAGCGATTCAGGTTAAGTACCTTGATCAAGGGTACAACGGCAGTGTCCTACTTGGGAATCAAACCGGCAACCTTTCGTTTACAAGTCCAGTTCCTTAACCATTATACTACACTGCCGCCGCCCACTACAGATACTGTAAATATTAAAAGTTTCATACAAATATTCTGCAAAACAAAGCAACACATTCATAGTCACAAATATAACCTATACTAGCTAACTAACTGTTTTAATACTGTAGGTAGCTAAGTAGGTTAAATACAAACAACACCCAGCTAAATACATTAATACAGAAACATTCATTAAAGTAAAAATAATTTTAGTTAAAAATATGAAATAGGGCTGGCGTTCATCTGAACCACCAACCTGCCAAAATTTGAGGGTTCAAGACGGAGAGCTTTGGATGTTTAAAGTCAACAGAGCATCATGGGGCTATTCTGAACATCAACAAAATGTCAATTAAATCACTTTTCCAAAACAAGCGGACTGTAGTTGATTCAGTATAGGAAACAAATACATTTTACAAATATCCGGCACTGAACTTTTTTGTAAATGTAAAACTTTGCAAGGTTTGGTCCACAAGAGCCAATATCATTTTCAAGTGATCAATGAAATCATCCAAATGCAATTACAGATGCAGCACTGAACACAAACTAATTTAATCATTAATACATACAACAAGCTTCTTATGCAGGTACCCCCTTGATTATAGTTCCTGATTCATAACTTCTGTGCTGTATTTAACTTTCATAAAATATTGCACTGGCAAACTCCTACTTCTTGAATGCTGATATTTTGTTAGTTGGTATAATATATACATCATATCAGCTACAGCACATTATTCTGTAACACTCTTAAGCCAACAGGGCATTAATTTCAGCCCAACTCATTCAAACCCATAGACATGCATATGTACGCTCTATGTTCAAACTCTAGACAGTTAATTTCAGGGTTGATATACTTAGCAAATCACATACAAGCATGATCTGAATAATTCTAAACGAGACTACACAGTCCAACTACACATTTTGATCCTGCGAGACCACACCAAGGGGTTATATAAAACACACCTGAAGGTGGCAGCATTGGGCCATTCTGAAACCTCCTTGCTGTGAACCTATTGACTTTACAGTGTTTGCCAGTGAACGCAGAGGTAGTGGACCATGCCAGTAGTAAGGTAGGGGTGCAGTGATTTACAGAGAACCTGCTGGACACCGTCACATCCTAATACCCATATCACATCCTCCTGTGTCCCCATCAGTGGCCTTAACATGTGGAACCCCTGCACACAAATCACAGGCCAAGTTACAAACCTGTCCAGCTTCATACCTCAAATCAGACTCTGAACTCTGGCAATCAGCAAGCCTGAATCAGTCTCAAAGAAATAATAACAATATTAATAATAGTAATAATAATAATCCACAAAAAATCCACTTATAGTTGTTCACGGAGGGATGATAAAAGTAAAGGTTAAGTGTGCCACATTCCTTCCCTGTCCTGTTCATTTCCTGATGCCCTCCTGATGAGGATGCTAAATTAGACTTAAGCGTAGCTACTTCTTGCTCCAGATTGCTAATGCTATCAGAGTGGGCAGTGAGAGTCGTCTCATTCTCAGTTATAGTGGCAGTATTTGTGGCCATGGTGTTATTAATGGACTCAAGAGGCTTGTATTGGTGAAGGCTGTGTCCATGGAGGCGGTTTAGTTCCATTGTCATTGTAAGACTGGAATTGAGATCCCAGGGCACCTGGACACACAACACCGGGGGTGGAAGCCTGTAATGACTCTAGGACGTTATAAACCAGAATTTCGGTGCCAGAGGGTCTACTGGGACCATCTGGCCGGGGGTTTATGACGTCAGAGAATGTCCCAGGATCTCATGACGCTTGGACTGTCATAAAAACAAGTACATGGGCAGTGTCACAGCGCCACCATCTGACGTCAACAGGGCAGGCCAAATCCCTGTCCTTAAATCACACACACACAACACAACATGCCTGTACAGAGTGCTTTTGTCCTCAAAAAAGTATAAAAACATACAGATGTGATTGATATTTTTGCTACATTGTACAGTATACACTGGAACTATTCTGGGCACTGGAACATACATTATACACTCTTTTTCCAGAGAGATAATCATGTATTGTTGAGTTTTTGAGTGTTACATTAGCAAATACATCCAGTTAACGTACCTGAATTAACAGGGACAACTAGGGTGTAAATGTAATATTCTCAACAGGAATTCTGGGACCTTTGTGGCATTAATATTAATCACATCTGAAAAACTATATAGAGATGGGGATTCTCATGGCAACACAAACTTAGACCTACTCATGTTTGATATCGTTGTGATGGTCTCGGTGTGGGTGGTGCAATGGTCTACATGTCCTAAATGTTCAACATGGATGGAATGTATATTTCATAACTCAGGAGTAAACTGCCGTTGTAGAATGACAATTATACATGTTGAGAACGGTGGTCGCCAATATTCCTTTCGTCGGTCCCTGAGTCTTAACCATAGAGTATACCGCACGAAATGGCTTCTTCCGCAACCTCTGAGATAAGCGCAGATATCTAGTCAGCTGTGAGTCGTGTACATTAAGGGCCCAATGTAAAGCGCGGTGTTAACAGACAGATCCAGTTCAGAGAACCGTCTTAAAAGTATGAGAGTCCTTTAACAAATCAACTGGAAATTGTACATACTAAATTCTAAATTATAATGGAGTCAGATAAACGAGTACAGAATCAGCGTTGGTGGCTGATGATTTAAGGTAATGCACACAGGCTGTCTTTTGGATAAACCGGGGTCAGGGTAGACCAGACTTAAAGCGGAAGGTAACGTGGTACGAGTACCTTTGATATGTGGTCCCTTATTAGCTGATCCCGTGAATCCAAAGAGCAGTCTCACCCAGTTGCAAGAACATTAATATGACTTTATTAACTTTCATAACGTTTCCCTTTTCCCACAGCAATAGCGGAATACATCACGCTTAAACCTTCGCTCCGAACTATTCCCTCATTTGTCTAGCTGCGCGGAGATTTACATCATGCTTCTCTTTAATTTCTCCATCTTGCTAACAGGCATCTACAGAGTTATCTGTGTGCTGGTGCTGCTGTTGCTGCCATCCTGCAAACCTCTTCATCAGGAGCTGGGAAGTGTAAGGCTGGAAAAGGCATTATCAGTCATAAACCCTTGGAGCTGGTGGTGACTTCCTTGAGGGTGCAATAAAACAATTTACCAGGGGGTCTGAGAACCTTTTCCTCTGACCTCTCATGGCCTCATAAACTACAGCTGGGATTGAGCCTACAACTGGACATCAGAAGGAAACGGCATCTCTAATGACGCCGGGAACTCAGGCTTGCTCACAGGTTTTTTACGGCCTAGGTTCTGGACTGAATGGCTCTTGGAACATATTAAACAAAGCTGTATATATATCTTGCATCATATGTATGTGCATGTAAATTAGTAATTGTGGAAGTATAAAGTAATTGTGGATAATATGATAAATGTGGTGAACCTGGATAATACTAATTGAAGTGTGTGGTATGTGAGGGGGAGAAATAAAGAATGTGGAAGGAAGATTGTATAGGTTATCAGGGATGCGCTTGTCCATATAAGTGTCTGGAACCTAGAGTGGCCATCACCGGGACCTCACCTTATATCTAGATATGATAGAGAAGATCATAAGATCACGCGCCGTCATTCAAAGAGTCTTATTACTATCACTAGATTGGAAGGGGTAGACTCTGTTTCTCTCCCTGGAAGGGGGTCCCTGGGTGGTGAAACTTCTCTTCCTGCCAGACCTTATTTGGACAAACAAAGGGACTTGTGGAGTGTGCGCTGTACTGCATTTAAGGACAACCCAAAGGGATATTCGAGGGGAAACTGTTTAACAGTTCTCCTGGTACCATAGTCACACCGTACGGAATCACTTGGTGATATACTTTGTTTGTGAACTTGTTCATGTTGATGTGTCTTAGCAGCATGTTATCCTGTGTTCAGCTATAGGCATTGAATGTGTTTGTGTTTGCTCTCACAGTTTTAACCAGTGATTATTTGTTATTAATAAATTACCATGTTTTCACATCAACTGCATCTTTCTTTTAAACCTTTTTTCCAGCTTCAATTGCCTGCATGATCTGAGCTGCAGCGTTCCAAGCCCTGTGGTGTGAATGCGGGAGTCTCAGAGTCAGAACTACTGCGTCTCACGCAGGGCTAATTCCAAGCTAATGACCTCCCTGCCAGTTATTCAATTCTTTTTATATTTAACGTGCGTAGTCTCCATGACTCTCATCCATCTTATACCCTTTTCAGCCTGAATTACAACTGAAGACTCAGGGGGACAATTCTGACCAAGGACCGACTGATCAGCGGCCTGGTACAGAAAGTGACGTTCTCAAGTTGGGAAGGCAGTCAAGTTTCTGCCCGCAAACAGGGTTGGTCGAATATGGTTCTGGTGATTTGATGTGAAGAGAACCCATGGGCGTTCTACGCCGGTTCTTGTCAAATTAGCCTTAAGGAGCCCTTTAAATACACTCAGAGTAGTGCATGATTCTGGTGATTTGATGTGAAGAGAACCCATGGGCGTTTTACGCCGGTTCTTGTCAAATTCGCCTTAAGGAGCCCTTTAAATGCACTCAGACCTGGGCTCGCAACTATCTATGATAAATATAATGCATGTATTGTGTTGGCTAGACCCCCAACCTCTGCGTTCTCCACCGAACTGAGCTTCAGCAATAATGCTAATTCCGGCAAGCATATATTGAAGTAATGATGGTACCTAAGGACGAGTTGAGTGTAACCACTCCGAGCTCCACGCATGTTTAACCAAAATTCAAAATTATAATTATAAATGGAGTCAGATACACGAGTAAATAAAATAATAATATTTCTAAATAACTTTTACCTTTTCCCACAGCAATAGTGGAATACATCACGCTTAAACCTTCGCTCCGAGCTATTCCCTCATTGGTCTAGTAATTGCGGATTCTACATTTGGTGACCCCGACGTGATTTCAGTGGCTGTTTCCAAGTTTTACAATTTGGAGAACCCGACATGATTTCAGTTGCTGTTTCCAGATTCTACAGAAGGGTTCTGTCAGTTGCGTTTGATTTTTGCCACCAGTTTGTGTGGATTTGCTCATTTTGGTACTAGTTTGACTTCTGGGACAATTAGTAAAATTGCCTCACTAGAACAAAACACTAAGAACACTAAAATTAAGGAAAAGTCGGAGAGCAGACACCATGCGTCTTTCCAACTGCATCTTCAGCGGAAGTCCGCAACAATCCATCCATCCATTGGACCACTGGTCAGGGTCGCTGGGGGGAGAGCTGGAGCCTATCCCAGAATGCATTGGGCGAGAGGCAGGAATGCCCCCTGGACAGGTCACCAATCGATCGCAGGACACACACACCATTCACTCACACACTCACACCTACAGAAAAAATTTTAAAATTCCATTTCGATTCCATTTAAAAAAGTGCATAGAAGAAAAATGCGGTCTTTCATATTCCCCAATTCAGTATTCATACAAGGGTTACAGAGAGTGAATTATTCTTGAGAGCGAGTATGCCGTCCAACAAAACTCAACTGATAATTGGAAAAAGATATAAAAGGTCGCTTGTAGCTAACTATACCTGGCTCAATGTAAGCCGGAATGACTTAACAAAATGAATAACCAGCTCGTTAACTGCCCCACATTGAGGACTGTGTATAGCAAACATTAGCGTTGAAGTGTAGTATAATGGTTAAGGAACTGGCCTTGTAACTGAAAGGTTTGCAGGTTCGATTCCCAGGTAGGACACTGCTGCTGTACCCCTGAGCAAGGTGCTTAACCTGAATCGCTCCAGTAATAAAAATAAATGCTGAAAAGTTGTGTTCTGGATAAGAGCGTCTGCTAAATGCCTGTAATGTAATGTCATGTTGAAGATCACCACCCCGCACCATTCAAATTTTACATAAAAGCACAACTTCGCCTCTATGCAATACTCATAAAATTTGTCCAGGATTGGCAGGTCTGGATTCATATAGTCCATTAAAACCACTAAAGGCTGCTCTGCCCACTCTAACCAGTGCCTCCTAACTTGATAGCTAAGAGTTCCTTAAGAAAAAAAGGCACTTGGATGCAGTCTCTGGTCGCGAGAAATGCACTGAGATACCGCATGCACATCTGGGTGGAGCTGTACCCGGAAAGATAATATTTATCTTAATTTCTATCCACTGTAGGGGACTTCCCTTCATTCATGGCACCCAAGGGCTTCTGTACTTCCTCCAGTGAAACAGGTTCACCTGGCTCTGCAGCAGTAGAAAGCGAGAGGTCATAGAATCATTTACAACAAAGATCAGTGGCGGCCGGCCTATAGAGGGCGCTGGGGCGCCGCCCCCCCTCCCCCACATACAAATTGTAAAAAAAGTTTTAAATTTTTTTTTATTTTTTATTATTATTTAATTTTTTTAGTAGCTTAAAATTATTATTTTTTATTATTATTTTTTATTATTATTTAATTTTTTAGTAGCTTAAACATGTTATATGTTGGCCTTGCGTTGTCTAAAGTTTAATACATTACATATGCATGTTCCGGGGACTGCGGGGCGCCGGTAACGTTATGGTGAATCAGAGCACTCATTCATTTTCAGGCGAGCCCCCTTATACTGCTGCCTGATTCGCGGCCAAAAAAGGAGGTCCCCGGGCGCAGGCCTGTGCGCCCCGGACTATCCTACCCTTTTCTGATTAGTCCTCATGGTTTATGATATTATTGGATTGGATTTAAGGCATGTTTATCACGCCCAGCCGGCATCTAGCAGGATATCACTGCGAGTGCGCAAGTACTACGGATAGGTTCAGTCGGCTGCTACTCATTCATTCAAGTAGAGCTAAGCGAGAGAGATAATTCGAAATGGCTTCTTCAAGTGGAACAGAAAGCAAAGAAAATTCGGTTATTTCTTTGCAAAAATAACCTTTCTCAAGGCGTTCATTGGGAGAAACGGGTCGGGCTCGGTCACGGCGGCCGAACAACTAGCGAACATTTTACTTTTGAACTACAGTAAAACCTTGACATACGAGTGCACTAACTTACGAGTATTCCGAGCAATTTCTTGCTTCGCCTTACGAGCCTAGACCCGAGTTACGAGCCGAGCAAGCGGAGCATTGCGAATGCGAATGCAAATTCGGAAATTGCATTCGCATTTCCGAAAAATTCTGAAGGGAAGGAAGAAACAAACCACCATGGATAGGTTTTTATCGAAACGCCGTGCAGATCAGTCAGAAAAGCGTGACGAAAAAGCCAAAAAATCTATGAAAAAGATGCAAACGTCACTGATGAAGATTAAGTGTAAGTGAAGAATAATAATGTAGCAATTAAGTTTAGAACCAGTTTATTTCTTTATATTCTATTTTATTATCTTTGTATTATATTTTGTATTAATTATTTATTATTTATAAATACATTTCTCATTTTTATAACAACGTAACAAAGAAATTAGGGTGTTTTTTGGGGGGCTGGATCGGATTAATGGTATTTAAATTAATTTCAATGGGGAAAATTGATTTGATATACGAGTAAACCGAGTAACGAGCTCGGTCACGGAACGAATTAAACTTGTATGTCAAGGTATTACTGTACTAATTGGGATGGGTTAGCTTACTTCACATGGTGCTTCAAGTTGTTTTTGGTGAAAATATAGTGTGAAATAAATAAAAATGATACAGAATATTGTGTGTGTCTGTTATCTACCAATAAAACAATGCCTTTTGACGGTCATTTAGGTGCCCAGTGACCACTAAACAGAGAAGCTGTAACCATGGTAACAACAACTGCGTGACAGGGAAACACAATGTCAGCGCTTCAGTGCCTTAACTGCGTCGGGCTCGGGTCGGGTTCGGACATAAAAAGCAGAATTCCTGTCGGGTTCGGGTCGGGCTCGGTTACTACTATCTCGGGCTCGGTCGGGTTCGGACAGAAATATGCGGCCCGATCCGCACTCTAGTTCAGTGATGTCTTACTTGAAAAACTGTCCTCCACTGTTGCCAATCAAACTGTCTTATGCAACTGAGACACACGGTAGCTTGTTTTTTCTGTTTAAAGTCAAAGTCAGATGTATTTGTTTTTTTTTAGAAATGCTAGCGCCCCAACCTATATTTAGATCACCAGCCGCCACTGACAAAGATGCATAATGTCCTGTATCAGATCTGAACTTACCAATGACCATTCCTTATACATCATGCGTAGGGAGGTCTGTGTGCTTTATAGCCATGGTAGGGTGTGCTGAGGTGATTAGTAACTCTTTATACATCATGTGTAGGGAGGTCTGTGTGCTTTGTAGTCATGGTAGGGTGTGCTGAGGCGATTAGTAACTCTTTATACATCATGTGTAGGAAGGTCTGTGTGCTTTGTAGTCATGGTAGGGTGTGCTGAGGCGATTAGTAACTCCTTATACATCATGTGTAGGGAGGTCTGTGTGCTTTGTAGCCATGGTAGGGTGTGCTGAGGTGATGAGTAACTCCTTATACATCATGTATAGGAAGGTCTGTGTGCTTTGTAGTCATGGTAGGGTGTGCTGAGGCGATTAGTAACTCCTTATACATCATATGTAGGAAGGTCTGTGTGCTTTGTAGCCATGGTAGGGTGTGCTGAGGCGATTAGTAACTCCTTATACATCATGTGTAGGGAGGTCTGTGTGCTTTGTAGTCATGGTAGGGTGTGCTGAGGTGATTAGTAACTCCTTATACATCATGTGTAGGGAGGTCTGTGTGCTTTGTAGCCATGGTAGGGTGTGCTGAGGTGATTAGTAACTCCTTATGCATCATGTGTAGGAAGGTCTGTGTGCTTTGTAGCCATGGTAGGGTGTGCTGAGGAGATTAGTACCTCCTTATGCATCATGTGTAGGGAGGTCTGTGTGCTTTGTAGCCATGGTAGGGTGTGCTGAGGTGATTAGTAACTCCTTATACATCATGTGTAGGGAGGTCTGTGTGCTTTGTAGTCATGGTAGGGTGTGCTGAGGCGATTAGTAACTCTTTATACATCATGTATAGGGAGGTCTGTGTGCTTTGTAGTCATGATAGGGTGTGCTGAGGCGATTAGTAACTCTTTATACATCATGTATAGGGAGGTCTGTGTGCTTTGTAGTCATGGTAGGGTGTGCTGAGGCGATTAGTAACTCTTTATACATCATGTGTAGGGAGGTCTGTGTGCTTTGTAGTCATGGTAGGGTGTGCTGAGGCGATTAGTAACTCCTTATACAGCAGTGAGGGCAGCTATTCAGTCTTTCTGCTGTAATGAAAAATTTAGGGTGAATTCATAATAATGCCAACAGAGAATACGGAAAGGCTCAATCAAGAACTGAGGGTAAAGTTCAACTTGATTCCAGAAATCTGCAGCTTCTGGATGAATTTTTTTTTTTTTAAAGTAAGAAACTAGTTTGGTACACCTCTGCAACTTCTTCACTTTCTCCATCACACAGACATTCCCCAAAACAGAAAGTTACTGTTTTATATCCTGTCTATAAATGAGTTCTATATACTGTATGGAACTTGGTAACCTTGTTTTGCTTGTTGTAAAATGACTTGCATGTACTGAAATTCTGGATGTATTATTGCATACAAACCAACTGGTGATTTATCAAGGCTGGGGCTCATTAGCTTGTGCTACACTGCGCATTTACCATCAAAAGTCTTTGGGATCTAAGAACAGAACCGCACAAGGAGAATGATGTGCGATACGCTTGCGGCATTTTCACATCGAGCACAGGATTAAATAAAGCCAGCCTGCTCACAGTACCGGTTTTGACATGAATGTTTTGCTATAATTTAGCACGATCAGAGATAAAGGCCGATAACTCACTCAATCATATTTATCTTTTTTCTCTTACATTTCTCATGACACATCAGCAATTCCTGCAGTCCTATTCACTGAAGCTCCTGTCAAACATTCCCCATCAATCAGCCCTCTTTCAGAGTCACTGAGATCTCTTATTCTAGCCATGGTATTCAAAATAATGGCAACTGGCACTGCAGGCTGTTTTATACACAGTCGTGATCAATTTTATTTTTATTTTTAATTTGCTGCCCAACGTAGGCCTAGGTATATCCAATTCTCAGTGATGGTGAGTAGCTTAACTGCTTGTAGTTAAACTTGTAGTTTAATTTAATTATGCAGCAGTTTGCTGGTAGTTCAACTGCATTCAAATTTGTAGTGGTTGTAGTAGTGAATTCCTCTTTTGTAAGTTTGAGGTGTATTTAACTACATGTTCGACCAACTTTTGGCCGTACAATAATTTGCTTCAGGTGGAGTGCAGGGTTGGTGAAAATGAACAAAATGAGCCTCTCAGGCCAGGTCTGGTCCGGGTTTGGCCTGAGTCCAGCAGCATGTGGCTCAGTGCTGGTGCAATTAATCACATACGGCATGGACTCGGCTGTGACGTGGCAGCCCGGACTCATCACCACATCACTTGGCCCAGAATCATGCCCTAATTTAAGGCCGACACTGAGCCGAGTCAGAATCAAGAACATCATTCCAAACGAGGGACTCAAGAAACGGGTGATTCCGGTCCGGAACTGGGCCAGAATAAGTTTGCTATCTGGGATTTATTCTTTAAGTCTATCTCATGTTTGCCCCTTCGCATTACAAATCTGAAAGCAGGGTCATTTTCTTGTAAGGACTGGCTTACTGGTCTCTTTGTCCTCATTTATATTAAAATTTTTATTATGTTCTCTCTCTCAACCGCCCCCCCCCCCCTCTGCCAGTCTTGTTAAATAACTTCCTTAAAGAGCAGAGAAGCTACATTCCTACGAGAGATTTTGATTTATTTGTTTTCCATCCTTAAGACAGGAACCAAACATTGCAGACTATAACCCTGCATATTTTTATGATTTTTCAACAGAACCACAAGCAAAAGCTGCCACACCTTAGGCACCTGTGACAAGTCAGGTACATACCATTCTTTGGACTGGGTAAGATGGGTGGAAATACTTAGAGGGGCCATAAACACATTTAAAACTCATTTATAAAACCTTAACCATAGACTAGGCCCCCTGATGCAGCACCAGAGATAATTTCACAACACACATTTTTTAATATAAAAAGATCCACCCATCCAATTCAGAACAACACTACAGAGTCACTCTGCACAATAATGGCAGTCTACTATAAGTGCACACAAACCAGCAGCCACCCCAGTACAAAATACATTACAATGATAACAGGTGTAATGGTTTCAGTTAGCGGGAAATCAAATGCGACGGGAAGGGGGATCAGAACAAGTCACCCACAAAGGTGAGAACCACTAAAGAAGCTTAAACCGCTTATGGGCAGAAACAAAACACCTTTGGCACGTAACACTAAAACGGCCGGTAGGAAGGTAAAAATAAAATGAAACAACAAAGGAGACTGTCTCAGGGAGAACATCACAGAGTAAGTGGAACAGAATTAGCACAAACGAGGAATAATCCTCAACGTAAGAACTAATAAACGAAAGCAAGTCCTTCGTAAACATAAAGCGAAAGCTTATGAGGTCGCTTGTACCTGACTATACCTGGCTCAATGTAAGTCGATAAGACAAGGAAGCGCCGGGAAGAGGAAGTGAGGGGCTTAAATACCCCGCAGGCAGTAGCACGGGTGAAACGAATAATAGGCGAGACGAAGCAAAACCCCGGAACGGAACGTGGAAAAAATCAGATAGATTACCAACCGGAGAGAGAGGACAAGAACCGTAGCGAAAAAGTAAAAAATAACCACGGACCTTGACAAGCAGGTATAATAATAGGTCTGTACATTAATAGCTTAGTTTATAAACATTACTAGCTTCGCTTATAAAAAGCTTTCAGTTTTCTGGTAGTTGAACTCGATTCCAGAAATCAGCAGCTTCTGGATGCTCTCAAGTTGAATTTTTTTTTTTAAAGCAAGAAGGTAGTTTGATACACCGCAATACATTTCTGCATCTCCTCGGCAACTTCCTCTCTTTCTCCATCACACAGACACTCCCCAAAACAGAACTTACTGTTTTTATATTCTGTCTATAAATACGTTATATACACTGTATGTAACTTGGTAACCTTTTTTTGCTTGTTGTAAAATGACTTGCATGTACTGAAATTCTGGATGTTTTTGTCATGGTTTCTCGGCCTGCTCTTCTCTTGTTGGCCACTTCCCTGGGGAGCGCTCGTGTTGCGTCTCTTCTCTCATTGGCCACTTCCCTGGGGAGCGCTCGTGTTGTGTCTCTTCTCTCATTGGCCACTTCCCTGGGGAGCGCTCGTGTTGCGTCTCTTCTCTCATTGGCCACTTCCCTGGGGAGCGCTCGTGTTGCGTCTCTTCTCTCATTGGCCACTTCCCTGGGGAGCGCTCGTGTTGTGTCTCTTCTCTCATTGGCCACTTCCCTGGGGAGCGCTCGTGTTGCGTCTCTTTTTTTGTTTTCTTTGTCCGTTTCGTGTGTTTGGGTTTTCTACTCAGTATGTTCACCTGTTCCGTATTTCCTGTCATTATTTAAACCTTGCGTCGTCTTTGTTTGACACTTCCATATTGCCAATCTTTTTGACAAGGAAAGCCGGTAATATTCGATATAGTCCTGACATTTTGCATCGACCGTATCATCACAACCTGTTGTGGTTCCACGGGACTTGTTGCAGGTGTTTGAGAGTTTTCTAGAAACTTAGTTTAGGTTATTCGTTTCTATCCTGTCTCTTTTATTCACCTCTGTCTCCCTGTCCTTGAGAGATTGTTTTCATCGTCTTCTGTTACCTCTTGTTTGTGTTTTTCGGCTACCTCGTTGTGAGCTATAGGGTTTTTCTGTGTCGTTTGTCTTAATATCTAGCTTAGAGTTTTTCGCCCTATTCAGGTCGAGTTTGGTAGTGGTATCTCTCTTTCTGGTGTTCAGTCGAGCACTTTTAGAACCCCTACTGTCGCATCTGGTCCTAACGTTACCCCGGACAGTATTATTGCATACAAACCAACTGGTGATTTATCAAGGCTGGTGCTCATTAGCTTGTGCTACACTGCGCATTTACCATCAAAAGTCTTTGGGATCTAAGAACAGAACCGCACAAGGAGAATGATGTGTGATACGCTTGCGGCATTTTCACATCTAGCACAGGATTAAATAAAGCCAGCCTGCTCACAGTACCGGTTTTGACATGAATGTTTTGCTATAATTTAGCACGATCAGAGATAAAGGCCGATAACTCACTAGATCATATTTATCTTTTTTCTCTTACATTTCTCCTGACACATCAGCAATTCCTGCAGTCCTATTCACTGAAGCTCCTGCCAAACATTCCCCATCAATCAGCCCTCTTTCAGAGTCACTGAGATCTCTTATTCTAGCCATGGTATTCAAAATAATGGCAACTGGCACTGCAGGCAGTTTTATACACAGCCGTGATCAATTTAATTTTTATTTTTAATTTGCTGCCCAACGTAGGCCTAGGTATATCCAATTCCCAGTGATGGTGAGTAGTTTAACTACATGTAGTTAATCTAGTAGTTTAATTATATTGTGCAGCAGTTTGCTGGCAGTTCAACTGCATTCAAATTTGTGTCATGGTTGTAGTAGTAAAGTCCTTTTTTGTGAGTTTGAAGTGTAGTTAACTACATGACCTACCCATTTTTCACTTTATAATAATTTACTTCAGGTGGGGTTCACGGTTGCTGAAAATGAACAAAATAAGCCTCTCTGGCCAGGTCTGGTCCGGGTTTGGCCTGAGTCCAGCAGCATGTGGCTCAGTGCTGGTGCAGTTAATCACATACGGCATGGACTCGGCTGTGACGTGGCAGCCCGGACTCATCACCACATCACTCGGCCCAGAATCAGGCCCTAATTTAAGGCCGACACTGAGCCGAGTCAGAATCAAGAACATCATTCCAAACGAGGGACTCAAGAAACGGGTGATTCCGGTCCGGAACTGGGCCAGAATAAGTTTGCTATCTGGGATTTATTCTTTAAGTCTATCTCATGTTTGCCCCTTGGCATTACAAATCTGAAAGCGGGTAATTTTCTAGTAAGGACTGGCTTACTGGTCTCTTTGTCCTCATTTATATTTATTTTTTTATTATGTTCTCTCTCTCAACCCCCCCCCCCCCCCCCCCCTTTCTGTCAGTCTTGTTAAATAACTTCCTTAAAGAGCAGAGAAGCTACATTCCTATGAGAGATTTAGATCTTTACGTGAACCAAACATTGCAGACAATAACCCTGCAAATTTTTATGATTTTTCAACAGAACCACAAGCAAAAGCTGCAATGCCTTAGGCACCCATGACAAGTCAGGTACATACCATTCTTTGGACTGGGTAAGATGGGTGGAATAAACACATTTAAAACTCAGTTAGAAAACTTTAACCACAAATTAGGCCCCCTTGTGTAGCACCAGAGATAATTGTACAACACAAATTTTAAATGTAAAGGTAATCTAACATGTAAAAGGATTAACTCATCTAATTCAGAACAACACTACAGATTCGCTCAGCACAATAATGCCAGTCAAATAGAAGTGCACACATAACTGCAGCCAACACCACCATATCAACACACATCCAAAACCACATAACTGTAGCACATATAGGACTCAAGCCCACATGTTTTTTTTGTGCAAAAAAATAGTTTCTGTATATTTTGGTGTTTGTAGAAACAAAACATTTGGAATTAGACAACATAAAATAATAATTTGATTAATGACGTCACGTGGCGCTGTAATGGCGACATGTAGTCCAGCTGTCTCTCGTGTTCGTGTTTGTTAATTTGAATGTGTTTTGTTGCGTCTGGCTTTTGTCTTTGTTTTTTTCATGTGCTGTGTGTCTGTTGTGGGACGGGGAAGCAGGCTGGAGATTTTTCAGGGCACTCCTGCTGCTCGTTTTGATAATATTGACGAATTGTCTAGTCGATATAATTTTGTTTGTGGTCCTCACCATGGAGACGCATTCACAACATATGCTCGGGAATGTCCGTTAGATCTGCAGACTGCAGCAACAAAGTTTACCATCGTTATTCACCAGAGTTGAAGATGTCGGGACTCATCTGGGAGTGCAGGCAATCTTCAAAAGGCAACCAGGGAAGGAGAACATAATGTGGTGGAGGAGTGTTGAGATGACTGGGAAGATTGACACAGTTTGGTGCTCCGTTTCGGCGGTGTACAGAGACCGCGGCGCTTAGTGCATGGAGGACAGTCGTGGAGGCGGAGTTTGTGTGTTGGACTGCTTGGTGACACTGGACATCTCGGGACAGCGGGGGGGCTATTTTTAATCATGGCTGTATTGTACTTTAATTCACTTAATTCACTTGATTGATGTAATGATTTTGTTGGATGTCTTTGTTTGATATGTTTGTTTGTGTGTTGTGAGTCTGCCCCACTGTTTGTTTTTTTTGTTGTTGCTGGGGCTACAACTGAAGTTCCCTAGCGAGAAATAAAAGGTTATTCTTTTCTATTCTATTAATGAATGACAGTGCCTACAGTTATTGCAAATCAAGTGTCATCTCACATTTCCAGCACCAAAAAGGGGGTAAAAGAGAATAAAATATTACAGAATAGCAATGTATTTATGGTAGTAAATCCTGACTTCCCTGTTATGAGTTTTGGGTAAGCCTACGATAATTCCCTAGAACCGAGGTTGAGAACCAAGGGAAAGATGATTGCAGCTAAGTACACAGAGATCCTTGAAGAAAACCTGCTCCAGAGCGCTCTGGACCTCAGGCTGGGGCGAAGGTTTACCTTCCAACATGACAACGACCCGAAGCACACAGCCAAGAGAACAAAGGAGTGGCTTCGGAGAAAGTCTGTGCATGTCCTTGAGTGGCCCAGCCAGAGCCCAGACCAGAATCCAATTGAACATCTGTGGAAAGAGCTGAAAATGGCTGTGTACCGACACTCCCCATCCAACCTGACGGAGCTTGCAAGGATATGCCAAGAGGAATGGGCAAAAATGTCCAGAAACAAGTGTGCCAAGCTCGTAGCTTCTTTCCCAAGATGCCTTGAAGCTGTAATTGCTGCCAAAGGTGCAGCAACCAAGTATTAGGCTAAGGGTGTGTACAGATATGTAACCCCTAAATAACCAATTTTTCTCAGTAAAATAAAATTGCATATTTTCTAAAAACCTGTTTTCACTATTGGCTACTGTGTGTAGATGTTTGAGGCAAAACATGAACTTAATCTATTGTAGTATGAGTCTGTAATGTAATAAAACGTGGAGAAGGTGAAAGGGGTGTGCAGACTTTCCGGCTTGACTGTACACACACCAAACGCATGCAGATGCAAAATGGCTGTTCTTCACAATATCCAGTTCCCCAAAGTGGACAAAGTCAGTGGGGGCACTTTTGAGTATGATTGTGTGTAAGCAATTCTATATCCAGGGATGAAAGCTTGCTTTTGGTGCAAGAAACTGTCCTTCTCTGCCAAAGAAATCTCAAAAATGTGCACAAAGTTCCCTGACGGATTTACGTAAAAAATGTTTCCTCATTCTTTATTTTTGTCACAATACTTTGGAGAATTATTTCAGGTATGTCAGGTTAGCTGTCAGTTGGGACAGCATCTCCATTCCACAACTATTTCAAATAGGAATTAACCGTCAGATTTTTTGGGGTGGGCCATTCAGCCTTAGGTATTTAAGGTGCAACATTCTGGACACTTTTGCATTACAGTTGACTGGTCAACAAATAACTACCAACTATCCACCTGTGAAAACAACCTGCTGCCTTACTTTCAGGTAAGATTACAGAATAGACTGACCTGCAGATCAATCTGCAAATAATATTAATAATAACTTTATGTATACAGCACATTACGATAATAATACAAATAATAATAATAATAATAATAATAATAACTTTATGTATACAGCACATTATAATAATAATACTACTAATAATAATAACTTTATGTATACAGTACATTATAATAATAATACTACTAATAATAATAACTTTATGTATACAGCACATTATGATAATAATACTACTAATAATAATAACTTTATGTATACAGCACATTATAATAATAATACTACTAATAATAATAACTTTATGTATACAGCACATTATAATAATAATACTACTAATAATTAGGGGTGGGACGATTCAATCTCATAACGATTCGATTCATTTCCGATTCTTTAGGCAAAGGTTCGATGCATCATAATATCTTACGTTTGACCACGATTCGATTCGATTCGATTCGGTTCGATTAATTTAGATACTTTAAAAAAAGTAATAGGCATGCTAATGTGATTTGATACCGATACATTCAGCAGTAATTAAATATTCAATTAGAACCTTACACCAAGTTCACAGCATTATGTTTATTGTTAAGGCATGCCATACATTTTGCAGCTGTCTGCAGCAAATAATGCAGCAATAAACATGACTAACAGTGTATTTTCTAAAGTTGCCCTATTTAGGTTATTGTTTTTCAAACAGTGTCAGACATGGTACCCTAATACAGTTCCTTTATTTACAAAATGAAAATGGCAAAATGTATAAACAATTACTAAACTGGGGCAAGAAAAATGAAATAGCCTATAGGTTAGTGTCATGCATAGTACTTTCCTAAATCTTAGTACAATCTAGAACTTCGGTGGAGCAAGATGCCCATCCATCCGTAGTTAAAGCTACTCTCGTAGCGTTTTGCAAGGACAGTCGAACAGTTTTCTTCACCTCTTCATACAGAGCAGGTATACATTTTTCACTCAAATATTTTATGCATGGTATGGTGTATCTAGGTTCACGACATTCATTTTGTGAATCGGACAGTTAACGTAGTAATAATTATTTGAACGTAAGACATTGGAAATAGTCTTACTATTTTTGTTTTTTGTCTCTAACGTCTACTTGATTTTGAATAGGAAATGGTTTTTTTAAATATCAGAAAGCACTTTACAATTAACTGTCTGGACACGGTATGTGTATAAAAACTAATAAAAACAATTATACAAAAAAATAGAACTGTTTGGCCATTTCTCCAGGAAACTCAGGGGAAGTGTCAATGACTCCCGAGTTTAGCTTGCTAACCCGCTTGCTGTCCTTCACGTCAATTGTGTATCGTCGGCTCAAATGGTTTATCATGTTTGCGGTGTTGCCTGTGTATCTGATTTCTACTTGCAGATCTTGCATATTGCAGCGGTTTTGTCAAGTACACCCTCCTTCTTTCTAAACCCGAAATGCTTCCATACCACTGATTTTCTGTTCGGAACATCGCAAGTTCTGTAAGTTTCTGTCTCTTTTGTCGCACTCAGCGAGCACGCAGCTAGCCTTGTCGCTCAGATCTGTCCGTCTAATTGTCGCTTGATTCCCGCCTGTCCCGACTTTCAACTCACGCTTACGTGGGGGTTGGAGCAGAAACATGGATTGAAGCTGGTCAAAACAGTTTTAAAAGTAGTCGTGTCTTAGAAATATATATTTTAAATAATTTTTGAATAAATGAATACATGTGCACATTCATTTAAAATGCGATATTAATCGATGCTTATCGATTCGAATCTTACAGATCGATGCAGTTGTATTTACACATTCGGATCGATGCTGCATTGTCCCACCCCTACTAATAATAATAACTTTATGTATACAGCACATTATATAAACAATACTAATGATAATAATAACTTTATGTATACAGCACATTATAATAATAATACTAATAATAATAATAACTTTATGTATACAGCACATTATAATAATAATAATAATAATAATAATAACTTTATGTATACAGCACATTATAATAATAATAATAATAAAATAATAACTTTATGTATACAGCACATTATAATAATAATACTAATAATAATAATAACTTTATGTATACAGCACATTATAATAATAATACTAATAATAATAATAACTTTATGTATACAGCACATTATAATAATAATACTAATAATAATAATAACTTTATGTATACAGCACATTATAATAATAATAATAATAATAATAATAATAATAATAATAACTTTATGTATACAGCACATTATAATAATAATAATAATAATAATAATAATAATAACTTTATGTATACAGCACATTATAATAATAATAATAATAATAATAATAATAACTTTATGTATACAGCACATTATAATAATAATAATAATAATAATAATAACTTTATGTATACAGCACATTATAATAATAATACTAATAATAATAATAACTTTATGTATACAGCACATTATAATAATAATAATATAATAATAATAATAACTTTATGTATACAGCACATTATAATAATAATACTAATGATAATAATAACTTTATGTATACAGCACATTATAATAATAATAATAATAATAATAATAATAACTTTATGTATACAGCACATTATAATAATAATACTACTAATAATAATAACTTTATGTATACAGCACATTATAATAATAATAATAATAATAACTTTATGTATACAGCACATTATAATAATAATACTAATGATAATAATAACTTTATGTATACAGCACATTATAATAATAATAATAATAATAATAATAATAATAACTTTATGTATACAGCACATTATAATAATAATAATAATAATAATAATACTAATAATAATAACAATCACTTTATGTATACAGCACATTATAATAATAATAATAATAATAATAATAATACTAATAATACTAATAATAATAACAATAAATTTATGTATACAGCACATTATAATAATAATAATAATAATAATAATAATAATAATAACTTTTTGTATACAGCACATTATAATAATAATACTAATAATAATAATAACTTTATGTATACAGCACATTATAATAATAATACTACTAATAATAATAATAATAATAACTTTATGTATACAGCACATTATAATAATAATACTAATGATAATAATAACTTTATGTATACAGCACATTATGATGACAATAATAATAATAATAACTTTATGTATACAGCACATTATAATAATAATACTCATAATAATAATAACTTTATGTATACAGCACATTATAATAATAATAATAATAATAATAATAATAATAATAACTTTATGTATACAGCACATTATAATAATAATATTATGATAATAATAACTTTATGTATACAGCACATTATGATGACAATAATAATAATAATAACTTCATGTATACAGCACATTATAATAATAATTCTCATTCTCTAATAATAATAACTTTATGTATACAGCACATTATAATAATAATACTCATAATAATAATAACTTTATGTATACAGCACATTATGATGACAATAATAATAATAATAATAACTTTATGTATACAGCACATTATAATAATAATACTCATAATAATAATAACTTTATGTATACAGCACATTATAATAATAATAATAATAATAATAATACTAATAATAATAATAACTTTATGTATACAGCACATTATAATAATAATACTCATGATAATAATAACTTTATGTATACAGCACATTATAATACTAATACTAATAATAATACTAATAATAATAATAATAATAATAACTTTATGTATACAGCACATTATAATAATAATACTCATAATAATAATAACTTTATGTATACAGCACATTATAATAATAATAATAATAATAATAACTTTATGTATACAGCACATTATAATAATAATACTAATGATAATAATAACTTTATGTATACAGCACATTATGATGACAATAATAATAATAATAACTTTATGTATACAGCACATTATAATAATAATACTCATAATAATAATAACTTTATGTATACAGCACATTATAATAATAATACTCATAATAATAATAACTTTATGTATACAGCACATTATGATGACAATAATAATAATAATAATAATAACTTTATGTATACAGCACATTATCATAATAATACTCATGATAATAATAACTTTATGTATACAGCACATTATAATAATAATACTAATAATAATAATAACTTTATGTATACAGCACATTATAATAATAATACTCATGATAATAATAACTTTATGTATACAGCACATTATGATAATAATACTAATACTAATAATAATACTAATAATAATAATAATAATAATAATAATAATAATAATAACTTTATTTATATAGCACATTATAATGGTTTGCAGCTCAAAATACTTCACAGAAGAACATAAAAAAATAATGCTGAACTTTTTTTTTGACGCATACTTATATTTGTATATGTATACCTGGAGTGAACGTGCTAAAACAGTGTGGAGATTATGTAAATTAGACCAATTAAGTATTCCGTCTCATTGACTAAAGCGCGCATTAAAGCTGCAGTTTAGGCAACTTTCTTCATGGTCACAATGTATTAAAAACAGAGTTTCTAGCTGCGCTTGCAGGATTACAGAGCTACACTAAAAATGTCAGCTCCTATAGTCCAGGATCCAGTTAGATATCAAACATTACCTTTCTTAAATAGTCTTTATACATGAAAACAGGGACTTAACATTACAGTTAACCGGTACATCTAGCCCCAATTCAGTACTCTGCAGGATGTTTTACAATAGGGCATTTTTCCTGGTTTTCATCATTGTAACGACAATAAATAAAGAAGCTAATCTTTCAGAAAGCCAGTTTTACATAAGCACAATAATTGCTAGTGATGGTTAGCTGAATTACATAGCTAGCTAATTGTATAAAGACCCCAGATATATAAGCTTGTGCCGGCTGTAGTCCTGTTAGGCATTGCAGGCAGGATGGGGTGGAAGTCTTTCTGAACACAAACTGTAACCTACTGTTACGTAGATATATGTGTGAATTGTGAGCAGGTCACTTCACGTAGCGAGATTGAGTTCCGCAAAACAAGTTCCTGAATTCCGGAAAAAGGGCTTTAGAGGCCAACATAATCTACTGTCTTTCCCCGAGTTTACGAATATCTCGAGTTTATGAATAAACTTTGGTGTGATTGCTTCAGCAAGATTTTTAATATGCTGTATCAAGTTTAAAGTTTAGGAGCTCTAGAATGTACAGTTAGAGTACATTGAGTCACATTAGTGATAAACTGTAGGGCAATAGAGTGAGAGTCTAAGGGAAATAAGGGAGCCTATTAGCTAACAAATTTACATGATGAGATATTTTCATTATTTTGCCAAAGCGCCTCCTTGGCTTTTTTGGAGGTAATGATGTCACTTTTTGCTCTTTTTGTTTTATGATCTTTGTATCCGTCCGTATCAGTGTTTTTTTTCCTCAGGAGAGAAATACGCTGCTCGAGTACAGCCCATGCTGTAACGCTATATCTGCTCGAGTACAGCCCATGCTGTCATGCTATATCTGCTCGAGTACAGCCCATGCTGTAACGCTATATCTGCTCGAGTACAGCCCATGCTGTAACGCTATATCTGCTCGAGTACAGCCCATGCTGTAACGCTATATCTGCTCGAGTACAGCCCATGCTGTAACACTATATCTGCTCGAGTACAGCCCATGCTGTAACGCTATATCTGCTCGAGTACAGCCCATGCTGTAACGCTATATCTGCTCGAGTACAGCCCATGCTGTAACGCTATATCTGCTCGAGTACAGCCCATGCTGTAACGCTATATCTGCTCGAGTACAGCCCATGCTGTAACGCTATATCTGCTCGAGTACAGCCCATGCTGTAACGCTATATCTGCTCGAGTACAGCCCATGCTGTAACGCTATAGGCTTGTGTTGCAGACACCACCCCTGTTATGGGAACAGAGCTTGATTAACAAAGCCGTGTTCACTTGGCAAGTTCATAACCACTTTTGTAGTACCGGTTAAGCCATATTGCAGTGGTTAGGTTTTGTCAAGCCAGCTAACACAAAGAAACCCTGGCTATAAGCATCTTTCGTAGTATACACCTTGGTTTAAGAATGCAGAATTAGAGGGTAGGCCTATGAACACAGTGTATGGTGCTGGACTTCTCTCACAACAGCTTTTTTGATACCAACGATGCATGAAGATTATCCTATATCTTTTGGAGTTTTCTACTCCAGCTTTAATTGGAACTCTTCTCTTTTCGTGAGAATTTGTAGAACTCCTGAAAGCAGGCAGTGATTGTTCAGCACTGATAAAGCCTATAGCTCACAGACAAGATGCCGGAGAGGAGTATCGGGCTGTACGCACGTGCTCGGTGTTCAAATCAGTTTCACTTTTGGGCTGCATGGGGTTTAGATTTTAAATGAATGTATCCTCTAATGCATAGCACTCTAATGCATAGGAGATGGGATTTAAAATATATTTCACACGTTTCTGCTAATCATTCAAACCACTGACGTTCCTGCTCACAATGATCATGTGGACAGTCCTCGAGGCTAGGCCAGCGATACACCTTTATAGGCTCTTTCCTGTGCTGTCTCTCTCTCCCTGCCACTGTGATCTACAGAAGACATACTTGCAGGGGCAGCACCAGGAGATTTTGTTTGGAAGCGTGTATAATTGTGTGTGGGTGCTCATGAAATGTATTTACTATTTATACTGTAGCCATCTAATATAACAAGCATGTATGCATGCATATGCATTGATTTAGCTTATGTTATGTCCCTACATAGCTGTAATAAACATTCTTATCCTTTATTTAACATGTAAGTATCTTCAACATACTGTTCAATTTCAACTTTACAGTACCACCATTTAGCTGGGTACAGAGGAGTAGCCAGAGAGTGCGGGCAGTTTGACCGTAAACCTGAGCAGCTTTAGACCAGTGGGGGGGTGGGGGGTATTACTGAAGAGTCTTGAGGAAGTGTCAATCATCCATGCTCTGTGCCTGTATTGCTTCTGTAATTGACTTGTTACATTTCCATTTTCATCCGAATATTTTCATAAATAACTTGCTTGTTTAAGCTCTGAGCAATAATCTCTCACACTTGCCTCTTTTCCAGGATGAAGGTGAAGATGATGATCTTACTTTTTCAAATCTTGGCCATTTCAATCCTCAAGCCCGTTTCAGCTGTTTTTATAAGTGACAAACGCCTAGGTACTCTTCACCCCATGCACAAGCACTGCCATGGTAACCACCTGTGCCATGCAGGGTTACATCAGGTGTTTCTCTGAAAAATAGCCTTTATGCTTTAACATGTACATCTATGTGGATCTGTTATCTGAGAGAGAAAGAGAGGGGGGTTAAATGTAAACCTAATGCAATGTGTTTGTGCACTGGCTCATCTGATCATTTGGATATAAGTGCAGTTCAGATCAGACACATTTGACAGTGACATAAATACACTGAATTAAAGCAATAAAACCCAGATGTCTCAGGCCTTGTGGAAGGGAAGTGTGTGAAGTATGAAAGCCAGCTTCACGTATCACACTCATATTAATATTAATATACAAACTTCTCACTGGTTTAAACCTCATGAGCCAAAGTGATCAGAAGACCAGTAAATTTCAGCCTCTGCTGTGGGGAATTTGACTGAACAAACACAGGGAGTATGGATATTTTCACAGCATTTTAAACAGCCATGTTGTATCAGTCGTGATTATTTTATCTCCTTGTAGAGAATGTGGCTTTACGCGGTAAGGCCACCCAGTCAACCCTTCTGAGGAATGGAGACAAGGGTTACGCTCATGCAGGCAATGCCATTGATGGAAACCGAGATTCAAATTTCTTCGATGGATCCTGTTCCCACACCCACATTGAGGCTAACCCCTGGTGGAGGGTGGACCTGCTGGAGGAGTACGTAGTCGCCTCTGTCACTATCACCAACAGAGGAGACTGTGTGCCCTGCTCACAAATAATCATTGGAGCTCAGATCACCATCGGCGACTCC
>CM040406.1:54924952-54946258 GCA_022702515.1 Ilyophis sp. 1 JC-2022
CCTTCTTTTACCGGCTCGAATGTTAAGTGGAATAACATGGAAGCAACGAGAGAGGCAGGAAGCGGGGTATAAATAGCCAGAGCAAATTATTGACAGGTGCATTCACTAATGACGAGGCGAAGCAAAACCCCGTAACGGAACAAAGGAAAATCCGATAGATTACCGGTAAACGACAAAAAAGAATAACGAGAACGTGGAGATAAGGGAAGGAAGGCAAGATCCATGACATATACATCATGTATAGGAAGGTCTGTGTGCTTTGTAATCATGGTAGGGTGTGCTGAGGCGATTAGTAACTCTTTATACATCATGTGTAGGGAGGTCTGTGTGCTTTGTAGTCATGGTAGTGTGTGCTGAGGTGATTAGTAACTCTTTATACATCATGTGTAGGGAGGTCTGTGTGCTTTGTAGTCATGGTAGGGTGTGCTGAGGCGATTAGTAACTCCTTATGCAGCAGTGAGGGCAGCTATTCAGTCTTTCTGCTGTAATGAAAAATTTAGGGTGAATTCATAATAATGCCAACAGAGAATACGGAAAGGCTCAATCAAGAACTGAGGGTAAAGTTCAACTTGATTCCAGAAATCTGCAACTTCTGGATGCTCTCAAGTTGAGTTTTTTTTTTTAAAGTAAGAAACTAGTTTGGTACACCTCTGCAACTTCTTCACTTTCTCCATCACACAGACATTCCCCAAAACAGAAAGTTACTGTTTTTATATCCTGTCTATAAATGAGTTCTATATACTGTATGGAACTTGGCAACCTTGTTTTGCTTGTTGTAAAATTACTTGCATGTACTGAAATTCTGGATGTATTATTGCATACAAACCAACTGGTGATTTATCAAGGCTGGTGCTCATTAGCTTGTGCTACACTGCGCATTTACCATCAAAAGTCTTTGGCACCTAAGCACAGAACCGCACAAGGAGAATGATTTGCGATACGCTTGCGGCATTTTCACATCTAGCACAGGATTAAATAAAGCCAGCCTGCTCACAGTACCGGTTTTGTCATGAATGTTTTGCTATAATTTAGCACGATCAGAGATAAAGGCCGATAACTCACTCAATCACATTTATCTTTTTTCTCTTGCATTCCTCCTGGCACATCAGCAATTCCTGCAGTTCTATTCACTGAAGCTCCTGCCAAACATTCCCCATCAATCAGCCCTCTTTCAGAGTCACTGAGATCTCTTATTCTAGCCATGGTATTCAAAATAATGGCAACTGGGACAGCAGGCAGTTTTATACACAGCCGTGATCTATTTTATTTTATTTTTAATTTGCTGCCCAACGTAGGCCTAGGTATATCCAATTCCCAGTGATGGTGAGTAGTTTAACTGCTTGTAGTTAAACTTGTAGTTTAATTATATTGTGCAGCAGTTTGCTGGTAGTTCAACTGCATTCAAATTTGTTTCATGGTTGTAGTAGTAAAGTCCTTTTTTGTGAGTTTGAAGTGTAGTTAACTACATGACCTACCCATTTTTCACTTTATAATAATTTACTTCAGGTGGGGTTCAGGGTTGGTGAAAATGAACAAAAGAAGCCTCTCTGGCCAGGTCTGGTCCGGGTTTGGCCTGAGTCCAGCAGCATGTGGCTCAGTGCTGGTGCAGTTAATCACATACGGCATGGACTCGGCTGTGATGTGGCAGCCCGGACTCATCACCACATCACTCGGCCCAGAATCATGCCCTAATTTAAGGCCGACACTGAGCCGAGTCTGAATCAAGAACATCATTCCAAACGAGGGACTCAAGATGATTCCGGTCCGGAACTGGGCCAGAATAAGTTTGCTATCTGGGATTTATTCTTTAAGTCTATCTCATGTTTACCCCTTCGCATTACAAATATGAAAGCGGGTCATTTTCTAGTAAGGACTGGCTTACTGGTCTCTTTCTCCTCATTTACACTTTCTTTTTTATTATGTTCTCTCTCTCAACCCCCTCTGTCAGTCTTGTTAAATAACTTCCTTAAAGAGCAGAGAAGCGACATTCCTACGAGAGATTTTGATTTATTTTGTTTTCCATTATTAAGACCTGGCTATCATCACTAAATCTTTACGGGAACCAAACATTGCAGACAATAACCCTGCAAATTTTTATGATTTTTCAACAGAACCACCAGCAAAAGCTGCAATGCCTTAGGCACCTGTGACAAGTCAGGTACATACCATTCTTTGGACTGGGTAAGATGGGTGAAAATACTTAGAGGGGCCATAAACACATTTAAAACTCATTTAGAAAACCATAGATTAGGCCCCCTGATGCAGCACCAGAGATAATTTTACAACACACATTTTTTTTATATAAAAGGATCCACCCATCCAATTCAGAACAACACTACAGAGTCACTCTGCACAATAATGGCAGTCAACTATAAGTGCACACAAACCAGCAGCCACCCCAGTACAAAATACATTACAATGATAACAGGTGTAATGGTTTCAGTTAGCGGGAAATCAAATGCGACGGGAAGGGGGATCAGAACAAGTCACCCACAAAGGTGAGAACCACTAAAGGAGCTTACACCGCTTATGGGCAGAAAAAAAAACACCTTCGGCACGTAACACTAAAACGGCTGGTAGGAAGGTAAAAAGAAAATGAAACAACAAAGGAGACTGTCTCAGGGAGAACATCACAAAGTAAGTGGAACAGAATTAGCACCAACGAGGAATAATCCTCTACGTAAGAACCAATAAACTAAAGCAAGTCCTTCGTAAACATAAAGCGAAAGCTTTAATATTATGAGGTCCCTTGTACCTGACTATTCCTGGCTCAATGTAAGTCGATAAGACAAAGAAGCACCGGGAAGCGGAAGTGAGGGGCTTAAATACCCCGCAGGCAGTAGCACAGGTGAAAGGAATAAAAGGCGAGATGAAGTAAAACCCCGAAACGGAACGTGGAAAAAATCAGATAGATTACCAACCGGAGAGAGAGGACGTGAACCGTAGTGAAAAAGAAAAAAATAACCACGGACCTTAACAAGCAGGTATAATTATAGGTCTGTACATTAATAGCTTAGTTTATAAACACTACTAGCTTCGCTTATAAAAAGCTTTCAGTTTTCTGGTACTTGAACTTTATTCCAGAAATCAGCAGCTTCTGGATGCTCTCAAGTTGAGATTTTTTTTTTAAAGCAAGGTAGTTTGATACACCGTGTAAATCTTGGAAACATCAACTGAAATCATGTTGAGGTCACCAAATTGTAAATCTCCGCGCAGCTAGACCAATGAGAGAATAGCTCGGAGCGAAGGTTTAAGCGTGATGTATTCCGCTATTGCTGTGGGAAAAGAAAAAAGTTATTAAAGTTCATAAAGAAATATTGCTATGCTTGCAACCAGGTGAGACTGCTCTTCAGATTCACGGGATCAGCTAATAAGTGACCACGTATCAAAGGTAATCGTACCACGTTACCTTCCGCTTTAAGAACTTTTTTATTATGTTCTCTCTCTCAACCCCCCCCCCCCCCCCTTTCTGTCAGTCTTGTTAAATAACTTCCTTAAAGAGCAGTGAAGCTACATTCCTATGAGAGATTTTGATTTATTTTGTTTTCCATCATTAAGACAGGTGTAGGAGGGGAGTCAAAGTGGGACTCAGGAAACACTGCCATTTGGGAACTGGAGAGCATCATGCACTTCAAAGGACCAGAGGGCCTTGTAATAAAATAATGGGTTACTCTGACTTCCTTTGGGGTCCGGCTTTTTGCTCCCAAGAATGTCCCCATCTGCTAAAGATGGAGATAAGGGCAAATGGAACTGTTTGCCCTGATTGTAAATGTATCATAAAAGAGCATTTACGGCATCCAGACCCTAGCCAGACAATGGGAAAGGAATGTCCGCACAGGACATCTGTGATCTCCAGTACCCCACAACCTGGACACATCCTATGGGAAAGCCATTGGACAATACCACAGTGCCCTCATTTGGGCACCCCTGTCATTACCCTCTTTAATTCTCTTCTGTACCAGGACTCTAAAACCTCTGTTAAGAGTGTTAATAACCATGTAAAAACCTACAAACATTGCGAATGTGATCCTTATATTGTTACATTCTGTCTTATGCAGTAGTAACAGGAATTGCATGTAAAATGGTTAATCAATAAATTCTCATGACAACTGCACCTTAATATTATAACACCTTAAACTGTTTGGTATGTATGGATTCAGGAAAAATCAAGGAATTGACTGAAATACATTTCATACCAAATAAAGTTTAATAAAGCATAGTTTCAGTAACTCAGGGAAAACTTGTAACAGTGAAATGTCCTCTCTGGTAATTACCTCCTCTTCCCCTCTCGCTACACAAACATCCCCCAACAGTGGGGGTCTAAATTCCAGATTGACCACCCTTTTCCAGGTTAATTTATGGCACTGCCGCCTGGTTCAAACACATGATTTGGCATAAAACGAAGCGAGACAAGCCAATCAGGGAAGATTGTAACCGACTTCCCACACCGTGCATATTCTGTGTCTGTGTGTAGTTGAACAGGCTGGGTAAGATATTTACTTTGTGTTTCTTTTCGTAAATCTATGTTTTGGGTAATTTAATGTTTTAATTGAAGTTAATGACCTGCCTGCCTGTTATTAAATTATGTTTATTTTAAACTTGCGTGGTTTCCATGACTCTAATTCATCTTATACCCTTTTTAGCCTAAATTATAACTGAATATTCAGGGAGACAATTCTGACCAAGGACCGACTGATCAGCGGCCTGGGACAGCAAGTGGCGTTCTCAAGTTGGGAAAGGCAGCCAAGTTCTGCCCGCAAAACAGGGTCGGTAGTGTATGGTCCTGAGGTTTTGATGTGAAGAGAACCCATGGGCGTTCTACGCCGGTTCTTGTCAAATCTGCCTTTAGGAGCCCTTTAAATGCACTCAGACCTGGGCTCGCAACTATCTATGATAAATATAATGCATGTATTGTGTTTGCTAGACCCCCAACCTCTGCGTTCTCCACCGAACTGAAATTCAGCAATAATGCTGATTCCGGCAAGCATATATTGAAGTAATGATGGTACCTAAAGACGAGTCGAGTGTAACCACTTCGAGCTCCACGCCTGTTAAACCCAAATTCTAAATTATTATTTAAAATGGAGTCAGATACATTACGAGAGTAAAACTATAATAACTAATATAATTGTGCTCTGTTCATATGAATGGAGGATACATAAATAACATCTGTTGTTTGCGTCACAGCAGCTGAGGGAAAACACGTTGCACCTTCCCCCCCAGCTATTCCCTCATTGGTTTAGCTGTGCGGGTTCTACAAAGGAACCAAACAATGCAGACAATAACCCTGCATATTTTCATAATTGTTCAACAGAACCACACCTTAGGCACCTGTGACAAGTCAGGTACATACCATTCTTTGGACTTGTTAAGATGGGTGGAAATACTTAGAGTGGCTATAAACACTTTTAAAACTCATTTATAAAGCCTTAACCATAGACTAGGCCCCCTGATGCAGCACCAGAGATAATTTTACAACACACATTTTTTAATATAAAAGGATCCACCCATCCAATTCAGAACAAGACTACAGAGACACTCTGCACAATAATGGCAATCAACTATAAGTGCACACAAACCAGCAGCCACCCCAGTACAAAATACATTACAATGATAACAGGTGTAATGGTTTCAGTTCGCGGGAAATCAAATGCGACGGGAAGGGGGATCAGAACAAGTCAACCACAAAGGTGAGAACCATTAAAGGAGCTTAAGCCGCTAATGGGTAGAAAAAAAACACCTTCGGCACGTAACACTAAAACGGCCGGTAGGAAGGTAAAAAGAAAATGAAACAACAAAGGAGACCAGCACGGAGTAAGTGGAACAGAATTAGCACCAACGAGGAATAATCCTCTACGTAAGAACTGATAAACTAAAGCAAGTCCTTCGTAAACATAAAACAAAAGCTTTAATATTATGAGGTCCCTTGTACCTGACTATTCCTGGCTCAATGTAAGTCGATAAGACAAAGAAGCACCGGGAAGCGGAAGTGAGGGGCTTAAATACCCCGCAGGCAGTAGTACAGGTGAAAGGAATAATAGGCGAGATGAAGCAAAACCCCGGAACGGAACGTGGAAAAGATCCGATAGATTACGAACCGGAGAGAGAGGATGAGAACCGTAGTGAAAAAGAAAAAAATAACCACGGACCTTAACAAACAGGTATAATTATAGGTCTGTACATTAATAGCTTAGTTTATAAACATTACTAGCTTCGCTTATAAAAAGCTTTCAGTTTTCTGGTACTTGAACTTTATTCCAGAAATCAGCAGCTTCTGGATGCTCTCAAATTGAGATTTTTTGGATAGTTACCTTCCGCTTTAAGTCTGGTCTACGCTGACCCCAGTTTATCCAAAAGGCAGCCTGTGTGCATTACATTAACTCATCAGCCACCAACGCTGATTTTGTACTCGTTTATCTGACTCCATTTAAAATGATAATTTAGAATTTGGTATGTTAAATTTCCACTTGATTTGCTAAAGGACTCCCAATACTTTTAAGACGGTTCTCTGAACTGGATCTGCCGGTTCCACCGCGCGTTACATTCGGCCGTTATGTCCACGACTCACAGCTGGCTAGATATCTGCGGTTATCTCAGAGGTTGCGGAAGAAGCCACTTCGTGAGATATATCCTATGGTTAAGGCTCAGGGACCCACGAAAGGACTTTTGGCGACCACCGTTCTTAACATGTATAAACGCCAGATGGAGGTGATCTACTTTAAGACATAGTTCTACGGGTGCAATACTCCGTGATACATTAAGCTTAAATAGTCAACCTCCCTAGACCAGCTGAGGGGGTAACCAAGACTGAACAAATTAATCAACCCATTACCGGTGAACAGAGATAGTACGTCAATTTTCTGAGAAACCACACAAATCAAGTTTCACTAATTTATTACCAGGTAGGTTATTTACTTAAAATAATGGCTGAGATGGGCATCTCTGGAACTGCTCTCTCTTGGTTTACTTCTTATCTCACAGATAGATCCTACCAAGTCTCCTGGAAGGGCTCTATCTCTGCACCTCATCCTCTTTCTACAGGAGTCCCGCAGGGATCTGTACTGGGTCCTCTGCTGTTCTCCATTTACACTAAGTCTCTTGGTTTGGTCATTAATTCACATGGCTTCTCCTACCATTGTTATGCTGATGACACTCAACTCTACCTCTCTTTCCCTCCCTCTACCCCACAGATTAAAGAGAGGATATCTGCTTGCCTGGCTGACATCTCTGAGTGGATGTCTAGCCATCACCTGAAGCTCAACCTCGACAAGACTGAGCTGCTCTTCATGCCACACAAGACATCCCCGCTTTTAGACCTGTCCATCACCGTCGACGGAACTATGGTGACCGTCTCCCGCTCTGCAAGAAACCTGGGGGTGGTCCTGGATGACCAGCTGGACTTCAGAGAGCACATCAGGGCAACGACACGGTCCTGCAGGTTCCTCCTGTACAACATTAGGAGGATTCGGCCGTACCTGACCACCTACTCTGCCCAGCTCCTTGTCCAGACCATGCTCACCTCACGCCTGGACTACTGCAACTCCCTTTTCGCAAGCCTGCCAGCCTGCGCCATTCTGCCCCTTCAACTGGTCCAGAACGCGGCCGCTCGGCTTGTGTTCAACCTCCCGAAGTTCACACACGTCACCCCCCTGCTGAGGTCACTCCACTGGCTTCCAGTTATGGCCAGGATCAGGTTCAAAGTTCTGACCCTGGCCTACACTGCAGCCAAAAGGTCAGGCCCCTCCTACCTACAGGACTTGATCCAGCACTACACTCCTGCTCGACCACTTCGCTCTGCTGGTGCAGGGCGACTTGCACTTCCCCCACTCCGTGTCAACGGCACTCACTCGTCCCGACTGCGGAGCTTCTCCACTCTAGCTCCCCAGTGGTGGAATGAACTCCCCACTCCGTTGCGCTCTGCTGAAACGCTGTCTGTTTTCCGTTGTGGTCTGAAAACGCACTTTTTCAGACTCCACCTTGATTAACTACATATATAAGGCCAAATATATATAGTATGTTCTTGCTGTTTATTTTCTATTTGGTTATGCTATTTCATAGCTTAGAATGTATAGCCGACTGTATTCTGTATTCTGTTGACTACTAGTGATAGCTCCTATGTTGTGAGAAAGTTGTGCTTCGTTGGATTTGCTTTATAGATTGTGTCTAAGACCTTCAATATGCACTAATTGTACGTCGCTTTGGATAAAAGCGTCTGCCAAATAAATGTAATGTAATGTAATAATCAATTCACAGTTACAGATTAAACAGCCAATATTCAAATATAGTACAGAGAAAAAATACTTTGTCATACCTGGCAACCGCTACACACAATGACCTGAGGTGGGATGTGTGGGAAAGTCTGACTACAGCTTCCCTGAGGGCTTTGTTTCCTCTGCTTAAATGCCCAAATTCTGTGTTTGATCTGGCTACAAATGGTCGTAAAACCATACACTGGCCAGAAATAGATCAATTGCACTTTTAATCCCCCCTTCTAGGGGGTTTCACAGAATGGTTACCTGAGAGGAAATTCCACAACGGCAGTTTACTCCTGAGTTATGAAATATACATTCCATCCATGTTGAACATTTAGGAAATGTAGGCCATTGCACCACCTATCACAACGATATTAAACATGAGTAGGTCTAAGTTTGTGTTGTCATGAGAATCCCATCTCTATGTTTTTAGGCCTTTTTAAGGACAAAAGCAATCTGTACAGTCATGTTGTGTTGTGTGTGAACTATTTTAAGGAGAGGGATGTGACCTGCTCCGGTGACGCCAGGTGGTGACGCTGTCCATATGCTTGGTTTTACGCAGTCCAAGTGTTTCTCCCATGATATTCTGGGACATTTTTTGACGTCATAAACCTCAGGCCAGATGGTCCCAGTAGACTTCCCGGCACCGAAGTTCTGGCATCACAGCCTCCCAGAGACGTCACAGGCTTCCCCCCACGGTGTTGTGTTCAGGTGCCCCTTTCCACCGTCACTATTCTCTTTCCTGATTTTCTTGTTAACTCTTCTACTCACTACAGCTGATTCTCGTTTCCGCTTTCTGCGCTCTCTAATTTGTTGCACCTCTCTTTGAGTGTATTTAAACCCTGTCTTGGCTTGTGTTCAGTGTGAAATTGTTGCCTCGGTTTACTATTAGCACTATTGAGTGGTTTTTAATTGTTTTGATTCCACGTTTTGACCTTGTTTGTACTTTGCATTTACGGATTGCCTGCCTGTCTTTTTAACCTTTGCATTGAACTACGAACGCTCTACCATTCTACTGTGTGTAATAAAATCTCCTTTGGGAGTTTTTTTTTTTACATCTGGCTTTGAGTCAGCCTTTTTGGTCACACTTAGCCACTGTTCCTCATGACACATCAGCAATTCCTGCAGTTCTATTCACTGAAGCTCCTGCCAAACATTCCCCATCAATCACCCCTCTTACAAAGTCACTGATATCTCTTCTAGCCATGGTATTCAAAATAATGGCAACTGGGACTGCTGGCATTTTTATACACAGCTGTGAGCAATTTTTATTTTATTTTTTATTTGCTGCCCAACATGTGCCTAGGTATATCAAATTCCCAGTGATGGTGAGTAGTTTAACTGCATGTAGTTAATCTAGTAGTTTAATTATATTGTGCAGCAGTTTGTTGGTAGTTCAACTGCATTCAAATTTGTGTCATGGTTGTAGTAGGAAAGTCAGTGTGGCGAAGTGAGCCGTAGTGCTCGGGTGCAAGGACAAGAAATCAGGCGTTGTTTAAAGAGAACCGGTTTTTATTTTAGTTACCCTTTCTTTTAGCTCTCTGTTCCAAACAAACACATAAAACACACAGTTCTCCCCTCCCCCAAATCCCCAGAAGGCTCCTTTTAAAGGTTCTCAGGCTCACTGTTGAACAATCAAGGCAATTGGTTAATTGATACAAACAATAATACAATCAATCATTACATTACATTATAGGCATTTAGCAGATGCTCTTATCCAGAGCGACTTACACAACTTCTTATTACATTTATCCATTCATACAGCTGGATATATACTGAAGCAATTCAGGTTAAGTACCTTGCTCAAGGGTACAACGGCAGTGTCCTACCTGGGAATCGAACCTGCAACCTTTCGGTTACAAGTCCAGCTCCTTAACCATTATACTACACTGCCGCTCCCAATCATCATCAATTGCCTGATTGCCGACAGCTGTGCCGGTTCCATTAACCACCTGAGTTCACTCTCTCTCTTGCCGGCCTCGCCTAAAACCACACCCCCCTACCACATACCCCCACCGCCCGACTTAGGCCGGGAAGCCATCCGGCCAATGCTCAACTCACCCCCCCCTCCTCCTCTTCCTCCACCGGACGGGAGAGAAAGTCAGCCACCACCATCTGCGCTCCCGGCCTATGAACCACCTTGAAATTAAAAGGCTGTAAAGCCAGATACCAACGAGTGATTCGGGCGTTGGTATCTTTCATGCGGTGAAGCCATTGGAGGGGAGCATGGTCCGAGCAGAGGGTGAATGGGCGACCCAGTAGATAATAACGGAGGGACCCGACCGCCCATCTAATGGCCAGGCACTCCTTCTCGACCGTGCTGTACTTAGCTTCTCGTTGTGACAATTTCCTGCTAATGTACAGCACTGGTCGGTCGACCCCCTCCACCTGCTGAGTCAAAACGGCCCCCAGCCCTCTGTTCGATGCGTCAGTCTGCAAATTAAAGGGGAGAGAGAAGTTAGGGGTGAACAAAAGCGGTTTCCTACAAAGAGCTTCCTTCACCCTCTCAAACGCCTGCCGACACAATTCCGTCCACTGGACCGGATCTGAGGCACCTTTCCGAGTCAAGTCGGTTAGGGGACTGGTCAGCTCAGAGAAAGCCGGAATAAACCTTCTGTAGTAGCCGGCCAGTCCCAAAAACCTCCTCACCTCTTTTTTTGTCTTGGGTCGTGGACAGGTCGCAATCGCTGCGGTTTTGTCCTCGAGAGGCCGCACCTGTCCACTTCCCAAGTGATACCCCAAATACCGTACCTCCGCTCTGCCAATCGCACACTTCTTTGGGTTAGCCGTGAGTCCCGCCTGTCTCTGGGACTCTAGCACCACCCCCACATGCCGCACATGCTGAGCCCAGCTGTTACTGTGAATGATGATGTCATCCAGATAGGCTGCAGCGAAAGCCGCATGTGGACGCAGCACCCTGTCCATGAGACGTTGAAATGTGGCAGGGGCTCCGAATAACCCAAACGGAAGTGTCCGGAATTGGTACAACCCGTCCGGAGCGGAGAAAGCCGTTTTTTCCTTGGACTCTGGAGACAAGGGAATCTGCCAGTAGCCCTTGGTTAAATCCAGTGTCAAAAAAAAACGAGCTGTGCCCAGCCTATCCAAGAGCTCGTCGACCCGAGGCATTGGATAGGCATCGAACCGTGACACTCCATTCACCTTACGGTAGTCTACACAGAACTGAATAGATCCATCAGGCTTACCCACTAGCACGATGGGGCTATTCCACGCACTGTTAGACTCCTCTATTACCCCTAATTCCAGCATTGCCTTTATTTCTGCCTGCACCAATTTCTTTTTATGTTCAGGCAGTCTGTAGGGGCGCGAACGCACCGTCACCCCCGGGGTTGTCTCAATGTGGTGGTTTATGAGATTGGTGCAGCCTGGTAGAGGGGAAAACACATCCGCAAACTGCTTTTGCAACAAGGCAAGATCCGCTCTCTGATTCGGTAAGAGATGGTTATCAGAAAGGGGGAGGTTTGATTGGTAGAATTTGGAACCTCCGGCCCCAGCTCATCTCTCTCCTGATCTACCGAGACCAGGGAGACCGGTACCACCTCTTTCCATGCTTTTAGTAGATTGAAGTGATAAATCTGTTTAGCCCCCTCTCTATCAGACCGCTCCACCTCATAATCAATAAATAAAAGGGCGGTAGTGTGGTATAATGGTTAAGGAACTGGGTTTGTAACCGAAAGGTTGCAGGTTCGATTCCCGGGCCGGACACTGCCGTTGTACCCTTGAGCAAGGTACTTCACCTGCATTGCTTCAGTATATATCCAGCTGTATTAATAGATACTATGTATAAATGCAAAAAAGAAATGTTCTGTAAGTCGCTCTGGATAAGAGCGTCTGCTAAATGCCTATAATGTAATGTAATTCCCCCACTCGTCGTGTGACCACGAAGGGTCCTTGCCACTTAGCGAGTAATTTTGTGTTGGAAGTAGGTAGCAATACTAGGACTTTATCTCCCGGTGAAAATTGCTGTAGCTTAGTTCCTCTATTGTATTGCCTCTGCTGACGTTCCTGAGCCTGTAGCAAATTCTCCCGTGACAATCTACCCAGTGTATGGAGTTTTGCTCGCAGGTCCATAACATATTGAATTTCATTTTTACTGGGACTTGGACCCTCCTCCCAGTTTTCTTTAACTAGGTCCAAGACACCCCGGGGCTGTCTACCGAACAGCAATTCAAAGGGAGAAAATCCTGTGGAGGCCTGGGGAACCTCTCTCACTGCGAACAATAGAGGAACTAACCACTAATCCCAATTTCTGCTATCATCGTGTACGAACTTTCGAATCATAGATTTCAAAGTCCTATTAAAACGCTCAACGAGCCCATCCGTTTGTGGATGGTACACGCTCGTTTTAATGGACTGAACACCTAATAATTCATACAATTCGCGTAATGTGCGTGACATAAACGAAGTGCCTTGATCCGTCAGAATCTCTTTCGGGATTCCGACGCGGGAGATTATTTGGAACAATGCCTGCGCAACACTCTTGGCCGAGATATTGCACAACGGCACTGCTTCGGGATACCGAGTTGCATAATCCACAAGTACTAATACAAATCGGTATCCCTGAGTGCTCCTTTCAAATGGCCCGATGAGGTCCATGCCCACTCTATCAAAAGGGACTTCAATTAATGGTAGAGGGCGCAACGGCACTTTTGGGATGGCCGGGGAATTCACTAGAGTGTTTTTTCATATCCTAAATGACCAGCCATGGGGTTGTAATGAGCCGCCTGAAAAATCATTTCCCGGCGGCTTTTAGGTACCAGCAACTGGGTAGTCTCCTCACCTGTCTGAGTGTCACGACTCTGTATAACCTGTCTTTAATAATGACAAAATATGGGTAAGAGCGTGCAGCATCAGGGCGCACCAGCTGACGAAGCGTAGGGTGTCGTCACGAGACTGAGCGAGTGGGAAATCCTCCACGGGGTGGAACACCGGCACCTGGGGAGTCCCCACTGGAGGCTCTCCCGGAGCCACCTCCCCCCCGCCCCCCCGTTAGTGTCGGACGACCCCGCGTCACCACTGTCAACCGCACACACCTCACACTTCCCTATCTGTCGTGATCGTACCCCCATCAGCTTCTCAGCTACTTGTTTAAACCCCGGCCAATCTGTGCCCAAAATCAGAGGGTGCGAGAGGCGGGAGCTAACCGCAGCCTCTATAATATGCTTTTTCCCTTTTACATGAATTTCCACTGGTACTATAGGATACTTGTGTCGATCCCCATGCACACACCTAATAACTACCCATCGTGCCGATACCAAAGCCTCAGGTCGAACCAGGCTGAGTTGGATTATGGTCTGCATCGCCCCTGAGTCCAACAGAGCCTGGTGTTCACTCCCTTGCACCCTTACCGGAATGCAGTACGCCCCGTCTATATCGGGAGCGGAGGTGGGCGGCCCGACGACACGAACCACCTGCCCCACCTCCATGTGCGAACAATCGCAGCGCAGGTGGCCCAGTCGTCCACACCGCCAACACTCCGGTCCAGGTGTTTGAGGAGCTCCCTGTGGGCCGGACTGCACCGCCACTGAGCCTGAGTTGGGAGAAGGGAAAGAAACCACACAGGGATTAACACCAGGGAAAGAGGGGTTCTGGGGACGGGAAACGGAAAGGGGGACAGAACGAGGGGGGAATTTTTTCCTCGGCGCCGGCTCCGGCTTCTGCTGCTGGGTGCAGGGATGCTGCGCCAGGTGGTCCTCCGTCAGGGTGACGGCTGCATCGAGGTTGGTGGGCCGATGACACTGGACCCAGCTGGCTGTATCCGTTGGCAGCCCCGTGATAAATCTCTCGAGGACCACCTGCTCCACGACTCCAGCTGCCGATCGAATTTCCGGCCGGAGCCAGCGCCTCGCCGTGTCTGTCAGCCGCTGGGCGTAGGCGAACGGTCGGTCCTCTCCCGTCAGGTTGCTCTCCCGGAAGCGACGTCGGTGTTCCTCCGGGGTGGATCCCGTTCGGTCGAGGACTGCCTTCTTCACGTTCCTGTAATCCGCCCGAACGGCTGCCGGCAGGCTATGCGCTGCTTGTTGCGCCTCACCCGTTAAGAGGGGCAGGAGACGCACGGCCCACTCTTCCAGTGGCCACCTGCCTGTCTCCGCCGCCACCTCAAACGCCTCGAGGAAGGCCTGAGCGTCATCGTCCGCCGTCATCTTCGGGATGTGAAATTTTGGGGACGAGACGCTCTGTCTTCCCCTGGACTCTCCACTGGCCGCCCACTGGATTAACGCCTGAGCCTGGAGGCTAGACTGCTCACGCAGGGCTTGCATCTGTTCTGCATGAACCGCTGACTGTCGCTCCTGCATGGCAGCTAGTCCCTCCAGTACTCTCCTTGCACTTTTCTTCACCTTTGTTTTTCGCTCCCCGTACTGGCTACCACTGTGGCGAAGTGAGCCGTAGTGCTCGGGTGCAAGGACAAGAAATCAGGCGTTGTTTAAAGAGAACCGGTTTTTATTTTAGTTACCCTTTCTTTTAGCTCTCTGTTCCAAACAAACACATAAAACACACAGTTCTCCCCTCCCCCAAACCCCCAGAAGGCTCCTTTTAAAGGTTTTCAGGCTCACTGTTGAACAATCAAGGCAATTGGTTAATTGATACAAACAATAATACAATCAATCATCACCAATTGCCTGATTGCCGACAGCTGTGCCGGTTCCATTAACCACCTGAGTTCACTCTCTCTCTTGCCGGCCTCGCCTAAAACCACACCCCCCTACCACAGTCAAGTACATACCATTCTTTGGTCTGGGTAAGATGGGTGGAATACACACATTTAAAACTCAGTTAGAAAACTTTAACCACAAATTAGGCCCCCTTGTGTAGCACCAGAGATAATTGTACAACACAAATTTTAAATGTAAAGGTAATTTAACATGTAAAAGGATTAACTCATCTAATTCAGAACAACACTACAGATTTGCTCAGCACAATAATGGCAGTCAACTAGAAGTGGACACAAACCTGCAGCCACCACCATATCAACACACATCCAAAACCACATAACTGCAGCACATATAGGACTCAAGCCCACATGTTTTTTTTGTGCAAAAAAATTGTTTCTGTATATTTTGGTGTTTGTAGAAACAAAACATTTGGAATTAGACAACATAAAATTATAATTTGATTAATGACGTCACATGGCGTTGTAATAGCGACATGTAGTCCAGCTATCTCTTGTGTTCGTGTTTGTTCATTTGAATATGTTTTGTTGTGTCTGTTTTTTGTCTTTTGTTTTTTTTCATGCGCTATGTGTCTGTAGTGGGACGGGGAAGCGGGCTGGAGATTTTTCAGGGCACTTCTGCTGCTCGTTTTGATAATATTGACAAATTGTCTAATCGATATAATTTTATTTGTGGTCCTCACCATGGAGACGCATTCACAACATATGCTCGGGAATGTCCGTTAGATCTGCAGACTGCAGCAACAAAGTTTACCATCATTCTTCAAAAGGCAACCAGGGAAGGAGAACATAATGCGGGGGAGGAGTGAGGAGATGACTGGGAAGATTATGTGTATGGAGGAGAGTCGTGGAGGCGGAGTTTGTGTGTTGGACTGCTTGGTGACACTGGACATCTCGGGACAGCGGGGGGCCTATTTTTAATCATGGCTGTATTGCACTTTCATTCATTTAATTCACTTGATTGATGTCATGATTTTGTTGGATGTCTTTGTTTGATATGTTTGTTTGTGTGTTGTGAGTCTGCCCCACTGTCTGTTTTTTTTGTGTTGTTGCTGGGGCTACAACTGAAGTTCCCGAGTGGGAAATAAAAGGTTATTCTATTCTATTCTATTAATGAATGACCGTGCCTACAGTTATTGCAAATCAAGTGTCATCTCACATTTCCAGCACCAAAAAGGGGGTAAAAGAGAATAAAATATTACAGAATAGCAATGTATTTACGGTAGTAAATCCTCACTTCCCTGTTATGAGTTTTGGGTAAGCCTACTATAATTCCCCAGAACCGAGGTTGAGAACCAAGAGAAAGATGATTGCAGCTAAGTACACAAAGATCCTTGAAGAAAACCTGCTCCAGAGCGCTCTGGACCTCAGACTGGGGCGAAGGTTTACCTTCCAACATGACAACGACCCAAAGCACACAGCCAAGAGGATAAAGGAGTGGCTTTGGAGAAAGTGCTGAACTTAATCTATTGTAGTATAAGTCTGTAATGTAATAAAACGTCGGAGAAGGTGAAAGGGGTGTGCAGACTTTCCGGCTTGACTGTACACACACCAAACGCATGCAGATGCAAAATGGCTGTTCTTCACAATATCCAGTTCCCCAAAGTGGACAAAGTCAGTGGGGGCACTTTTGCGTATGATTGTGTAAAGTCAGTGGGGGCACTTTTGAGTATGATTGTGTGTAAGCAATTCTATATCCAGGGATGAAAGCTTGCTTTTGGTGCAAGGAACTGTCTTTCTCTGCCAAAGAAATCTCTAAGATTTGCACAAATTTCTCTGACAAAATGAAGTAAAAAATGTTTCCTCATTCTTTATTTTTGTCACAATACTTTGGAGAATTATTTCCTCAATGTTTCAAATCAAACTGTCAGGTTAGCTGTCAGTTGGGACAGCATCTCCATTTCACAACTATTTCAAATATGAATTAACCGTCAGATTTTTTGGGGTGGGCCACTCAGCCTTAGGTATTTAAGGTGCAACATTCTGGACACTTTTGCATTACAGTTGACTGGTCAACAAATAACTACCAACTATCCACCTGTGAGAACAACCTGCTGCCTTACTGTCAGGTAAGATTACAGAATAGGCTGATCTGCAGATCAATCTGCAAATAATAATAATAACTTTATGTATACAGCACATAATAATAATAATAATAATAATAACTTTATGTATACAGCACGTTATAATAATAATAATAATAACTTTATGTATACAGCACATTATAATAATAATAATAATAATAATATATTAATAATAATAATAATAACTTTATGTATACAGCACATTATAATAATAATAATAATAATAACTTTATGTATTCAGCACATTATAATAATAATAACTTTATGTATACAGCACATTATAATAATAATAATAATATATTATTAATAATAATAATAATAATAATAATAACTTTATGTATACAGCACATAATAATATAATAATAATAATAATAACTTTATGTATACAGCACATTATAATAATAATAATAATAATATATTAATAATAATAATAACTTTATGTATACAGCACATTATAATAATAATAATAATAATAATAACTTTATGTATACAGCACATTATAATAATAATAATAATATATTAATAATAACTTTATGTATACAGCACATTATAATAATAATAATAACTTTATGTATACAGCACATTATAATAATAATAATAATAATAATAATAATAATTAATAAAACAAAGCAACAGCTAAAATAAAATTACAGATAAAAGGAAATGTACATAAAATATGAAAATATGAAAAAATATATTTTTAATTCATAAAAAAAAGAAATAATAAATGCTGAACTCATTTCCAGCATGAAGCTTATGAGAAACATTTAAAACAAACATTCATTGAACATTAGTACTCAGGCCCAGATTTACTAAAGGATTGTGACTTCTTTTCAGATGCAAAAGCAGTAACTACAAGGTCGCAATATCTATGTTGGATTTTCTAAATGGGTCAAAATCACTATTAGAATGTAATTTGCGGGGAATATGTCACTCTGCAACTTTTAAATTTGTATATGTTAAATTTGTATATGTATACCTGGAGTGAACGTGCTAAAACAGGGTGGAGATTATGTAAATTAGGCCAATTAAGTATTCCATCTCATTTACTAAAGCGTGCATTAAAGCTGCAGTTTAGGCAACTTTCTTAATGGTCACAATGTTTTGAAAACAGAGTTTCTAGCTGCGCTTGTAGGATTACAGAGCTACACTAAAAATGTAGCTCCTATAGTCCAGGATCCAGTTACCTCAAACATTACCTTTCTTAAATAGTTTTTATACATGAAAACTGAGACTTAACATTACAGTTAACCGGTACATCTAGCCCCAATTCAGTACTCTGCAGGATGTTTTACAATAGGGCATTTTTCCTGGTTTTCATCATTGTAACGACAATAAATAAAGAAGCTAATCTTTCAGAAAGCTAGTTTTACATAAGCACAATAATTGCTAGTGATGGTTAGCTGAATTACATAGCTAGCTAATTGTATAAAGACCCCAGATATATAAGCTTGTGCCGGCTGTAGTCCTGTTCGGCATTGCAGGCAGGATGGAGTGGAAGTCTTTCTGAACACAAACTGTAACCTACTGTTACGTAGATATATGTGTGAATTGTGAGCAGGTCATTTCACGTGGCGAGATTGAGTTCCGCAAAACAAGTTCCTGAATTCCGGAAAAATGGCTTTAGAGGCCAACATAATCCACTGTCTTTCCCCGAGTTTATGAATATCTCGAGTTTATGAATAAACTTTGGTGTGATTGCTTCAGCAAGATTTTAAATATGCTGTATCAAGTTTAAAGTTTAGGAGCTCTAGAATGTACAGTTAGAGTACATTGAGTCACATTAGTGATAAACTGTAGGGCAATAGAGTGAGAGTCTAAGGTAAATAAGGGAGCCTATTAGCTAACAAATTTACATGATGAGATATTTTTATATTATTTTGCCAAAGCGCCTCCATGGCTTTTTTGGAGGTAATGATGTCACTTTTTGCTCTTTTTGTTTTATGATCTTTGTATCCGTCCGTATCAGTGTTTTTTTTTCCTCAGGAGAGAAATACGCTGCTCGAGTACAGCCCATGCTGTAACACTATATCTGCTCGAGTACAGCCCATGCTGTAACGCTATATCTGCTCGAGTACAGCCCATGCTGTAACGCTATATCTGCTCAAGTACAGCCCATGCTGTAACGCTATATCTGCTCGAGTACAGCCCATGCTGTAACGCTATATCTGCTCGAGTACAGCCCATGCTGTAACGCTATATCTGCTCGAGTACAGCCCATGCTGTAACGCTATATCTGCTCGAGTACAGCCCATGCTGTAACACTATATCTGCTCGAGTACAGCCCATGCTGTAACGCTATATCTGCTCGAGTACAGCCCATGCTGTAACGCTATATCTGCTCGAGTACAGCCCATGCTGTAACACTATATCTGCTCGAGTACAGCCCATGCTGTAACGCTATATCTGCTCGAGTACAGCCCATGCTGTAACGCTATATCTGCTCGAGTACAGCCCATGCTGTAACGCTATATCTGCTCGAGTACAGCCCATGCTGTAACACTATATCTGCTCGAGTACAGCCCATGCTGTAACGCTATATCTGCTCGAGTACAGCCCATGCTGTAACGCTATATCTGCTCGAGTACAGCCCATGCTGTAACGCTATATCTGCTCGAGTACAGCCCATGCTGTAACACTATATCTGCTCGAGTACAGCCCATGCTGTAACGCTATATCTGCTCGAGTACAGCCCATGCTGTAACGCTATATCTGCTCGAGTACAGCCCATGCTGTAACGCTATAGGCTTGTGTTGCAGACACCACCCCTGTTATGGGAACAGAGCTTGATTAACAAAGCCGTGTTCACTTGGCAAGTTCATAACCACTTTTGTAGTACCGGTTAAGCCATATTGCAGTGGTTAGGTTTTGTCAAGCCAGCTAACACAAAGAAACCCTGGCTATAAGCATCTTTCGTAGTATACACCTTGGTTTTAGAAGGCAGAATTAGAGGGTAGGCCTATGAACACAGTGTATGGTGCTGGACTTCTCTCACAACAGCTTTTTTGATACCAACGATGCATGTCCATTATCCTATATCTTTTGGAGTTTTCTACTCCAGCTTTAATTGGAACTCTTCTCTTTTCGTGAGAATTTGTAGAACTCCTGAAAGCAGGCAGTGATTGTTCAGCATTGATAAAGCCTATAGCTCACACACAAGATGCCGGAGAGGAGTATCGGGCTGTACGCACGTGCTCGGTGTTCAAATCAGTTTCACTTTTGGGCTGCATGGGGTTTAGATTTTAAATGAATGTATCCTCTAATGCATAGCACTCTAATGCATAGGAGATGGGATTTAAAATATATTTCACACATGTTTCTGCTAATCATTCAAACCACTGACGTTCCTGCTCACAATGATCATGTGGACAGTCCTCGAGGCTAGGCCAGCGATACACCTTTATAGGCTCTTTCCTGTGCTGTCTCTCTCTCCCTGCCACTGTGATCTACAGAAGACATACTTGCAGGGGCAGCACCAGAAGATTTTGTTTGGAAGCGTGTATAATTGTGTGTGGGTGCTCATGAAGTTCAGACACCGTGGAGTTCACGTGCGCATTTAACTGCACAGACGACGGGCGGCTATTTATACTATAGTCATCTAATATAACAAGCATGTATGCATGCATATGCATTGATTTAGCTTATGTTATGTCCCTACATAGCTGTAATAAACATTCTTATTCTTTATTTAACATGTAAGTATCTTCAACATACTGTTCAATTTCAACTTTCCAGTACCACCATTTAGCTGGGTATAGAGTAGTAGCCAGAGAGTGCGGGCAGTTTGACCGTAAACCTGAGCAGCTTTAGACCAGTGGGGGGGGGGGGGTATTACTGAAGAGTCTTGATGAGGAAGTGTCAATCATCCGTGCTCTGTGCCTGTATTGCTTCTGCTCCAGATGTTTCACCAGCTGAGACAGAAAACAGCAACGTGCGCAACGTCAGGCATCTTTTCGCATATTTTTAGTGTAATAATTTGTACCAGTGTACTTGGATGTAACAGCACCACTGGCAAATACATTTTTTAAAGATTTGACTTGTTACATTTACATTTTCATCCGAATATTTTCATTAAAAACTTGCTTGTTTAAGCTCTGAGCAATAATCTCTCACACTTGCCTCTTTTCCAGGATGAAGGTGAAGATGATGATCTTACTTTTTCAAATCTTGGCCATTTCAATCCTCAAGCCCGTTTCAGCTGTTTTTATAAGTGACAAACGCCTAGGTACTCTTCACCCCATGCACAAGCACTGCCATGGTAACCACCTGTGCCATGCAGGGT
>CM040406.1:54946758-55089258 GCA_022702515.1 Ilyophis sp. 1 JC-2022
ACAGGCCTCTGCCCTCCCTGACCGGACATGTAGGTGCCTCGGGCATGACTGATGTGAGTTGTTGATTATTCCTGAACTCATTTTTAGAGGTGAATCCTAAATCTTGCTTTGGAAAAAAGGAACAGCATGGTCAGGAGATGTTGTGAATGTCCCATTAAAACCTAGTGTGACACAGAGGAGTCATTCCCGGGTTATTGCTGAAAGAGTGATGAAACCGTATTCGGGCATTGGGTTATTGCTGGTAGAGTGATGAAACAGTCTTAGGGCATTGGGTTATTGCTGGTAGAGTGATGAACCAGTCTTAGGGCATTGGGTTATTGCTAGAAGAGGGATGAAGCAGTCTTAGGGCATTGGGTTATTGCTGGTAGAGTGATGAAACAGTCTTAGAGCATTGGGTTATTGCTGGTAGAGTGATGAAACAGTCTTAGGGCATTGGGTTATTGCTGGTAGAGTGATGAAACAGTCTTAGGGCATTGGGTTATTGCTGGAAGAGTGATGAAACAGTCTTAGGGCATTGGGTTATTGCTAGAAGAGGGATGAAGCAGTCTTAGGGCATTGGGTTATTGCTGGTAGAGTGATGAAACAGTCTTAGGGCATTGGGTTATTGCTGGTAGAGTGATGAAACAGTCTTAGGGCATTGGGTTATTGCTGGAAGAGTGATGAAACAGTCTTACAGCATTGGGTTATTGCTGGTCGTGATGAAACAGTTTTAGGGCATTGGGTTATTGCTGGTAGAGTGATGAAACAGTCTTAGGGCATTGGGTTATTGCTGGTAGAGTGATGAAACAGTCTTAGGGCATTGGGTTATTGCTGGTCGTGATGAAACAGTCTTAGGGCATTGGGTTATTGCTGGTCGTGATGAAACAGTTTTAGGGCATTGGGTTATTGCTGGTAGAGTGATGAAACAGTCTTAGGGCATTGGGTTATTGCTGATAGAGTGATGAAGCAGTCTTAGGGCATTGGGTTATTGCTGGTAGAGTGATGAAACAGTCTTAGGGCATTGGGTTATTGCTGGTAGAGTGATGAAACAGTCTTAGGGCATTGGGTTATTGCTGGTAGAGTGATGAAACAGTCTTACAGCATTGGGTTATTGCTGGTCGTGATGAAACAGTTTTAGGGCATTGGGTTATTGCTGGTAGAGTGATGAAACAGTCTTAGGGCATTGGGTTATTGCTGGTAGAGTGATGAAACAGTCTTAGGGCATTGGGTTATTGCTGGTCGTGATGAAACAGTCTTAGGGCATTGGGTTATTGCTGGTCGTGATGAAACAGTTTTAGGGCATTGGGTTATTGCTGGTAGAGTGATGAACCAGTCTTAGGGCATTGGGTTATTGCTGGTAGAGTGATGAACCAGTCTTAGGGCATTGGGTTATTGCTGGTAGTGATGAAACAGTCTTAGGGCATTGGGTTATTGCTGGTAGAGTGTTGAAACAGCCTTAGGGCATTGGGTTATTGCTGGTAGAGTGATGAACCAGTCTTAGGGCATTGGGTTATTGCTGGTAGAGTGATGAACCAGTCTTAGGGCATTGGGTTATTGCTGGTAGTGATGAAACAGTCTTAGGGCATTGGGTTATTGCTGGTCGTGATGAAACAGTTTTAGGGCATTGGGTTATTGCTGGTAGAGTGATGAAACAGTCTTAGGGCATTGGGTTATTGCTGGTAGAGTGATGAAACAGTCTTAGGGCATTGGGTTATTGCTGGTCGTGATGAAACAGTCTTAGGGCATTGGGTTATTGCTGGTCGTGATGAAACAGTCTTAGGGCATTGGGTTATTGCTGGTAGAGTGATGAACCAGTCTTAGGGCATTGGGTTATTGCTGGTAGAGAGATGACACAGTCTGAGGGCATTGGGTTATTGCTGGTAGTGATGAAACAGTCTTAGGGCATTGGGTTATTGCTGGTAGAGTGATGAAACAGCCTTAGGGCATTGGGTTATTGCTGGTAGAGTGATGAACCAGTCTTAGGGCATTGGGTTATTGCTGGTAGAGTGATGAACCAGTCTTAGGGCATTGGGTTATTGCTGGTATAGTGATGAAACAGTCTTAGGGCATTGGGTTATTGCTGGTAGAGTGATGAAACAGTCTTAGGGCATTGGGTTATTGCTGGTAGAGTGATGAAACAGCCTTAGGGCATTGGGTTATTGCTGGTAGAGTGATGAACCAGTATTAGGGCATTGGGTTATTGCTGGTAGAGTGTTGAAACAGTCTTAGGGTATTGGGTTATTGCTGGTAGAGTGATGAAACAGTCTTAGGGCATTGGGTTATTGCTGGTAGAGTGATGAAACAGTCGTAGGGCATTGGGTTATTGCTGGTAGAGTGATGAAACAGTCTTAGGGCATTGGGTTATTGCTGGTAGAGTGATGAAACAGTCTTAGGGCATTGGGTTATTGCTGGTAGAGTGATGAAACAGCCTTAGGGCATTGGGTTAATGCTGGTAGAGTGATGAAACAGTCTTAGGGCATTGGGTTATTGCTGGGAGAGTGATGAAACAGTCTTAGGGCATTGGGTTATTGCTGGTAGAGTGATGAAACAGTCTTAGGGCATTGGGTTATTGCTGGTAGAGTGATGAAACAGTCTTAGGGCATTGGGTTATTGCTGGTAGAGTGATGAAACAGCCTTAGGGCATTGGGTTATTGCTGGTAGAGTGATGAAACAGCCTTAGGGCATTGGGTTATTGCTGGTAGAGTGATGAAACAGCCTTAGGGCATTGGGTTATTGCTGGTAGAGTGATGAAACAGTCGTAGGGCATTGGGTTATTGCTGGTAGTGATGAGACAGTCTTAGGGCATTGGGTTATTGCTGGTAGAGTGATGAAACAGTCTTAGGGCATTGGGTTATTGCTGGTAGAGTGATGAAACAGTCGTAGGGCATTGGGTTATTGCTGGTAGTGATGAGACAGTCTTAGGGCATTGGGTTATTGCTGAAAGAGTGATGAAACAGTCTTAGGGCATTGGGTTATTGCTGGTAGTGATGAGACAGTCTTAGGGCATTGGGTTATTGCTGGTAGAGTGATGAAACAGCCTTAGGGCATTGGGTTATTGCTGAAAGAGTGATGAAACAGTCTTAGGGCATTGGGTTATTGCTGGTAGTGATGAAACAGTCTTAGGGCATTGGGTTATTGCTGGTAGTGATGAAACAGTCTTAGGGCATTGGGTTATTGCTGGTAGTGATGAAACAGTCGTAGGGCATTGGGTTATTGCTGGTAGTGATGAGACAGTCTTAGGGCATTGGGTTATTGCTGGTAGTGATGAGACAGTCTTAGGGCATTGGGTTATTGCTGGTAGAGTGATGAAACAGTCGTAGGGCATTGGGTTATTGCTGGTAGTGATGAAACAGTCTTAGGGCATTGGGTTATTGCTGGTAGAGTGATGAAACAGTCTTAGGGCATTGGGTTATTGCTGAAAGAGTGATGAAACAGTCTTAGGGCATTGGGTTATTGCTGGTAGAGTGATGAAACAGTCTTAGGGCATTGGGTTATTGCTGGTAGAGTGATGAAACAGTCTTAGGGCATTGGGTTATTGCTGGAAGAGTGATGAAACAGTCTTAGGGCATTGGGTTATTGCTAGAAGAGTGATGAAACAGTCTTAGGGCATTGGGTTATTGCTGGTAGAGTGATGAAACAGTCTTAGGGCATTGGGTTATTGCTGGTAGAGTGATGAAACAGTCTTAGGGCATTGGGTTATTGCTGGAAGAGTGATGAAACAGTCTTAGGGCATTGGGTTATTGCTGGTAGAGTGATGAAACAGTCTTAGGGCATTGGGTTATTGCTGGTAGAGTGATGAAACAGTCTTAGGGCATTGGGTTATTGCTGGTAGAGTGATGAAACAGTCTTAGGGCATTGGGTTATTGCTGGTCGTGATGAAACAGTCTTAGGGCATTGGGTTATTGCTGGTAGAGTGATGAACCAGTCTTAGGGCATTGGGTTATTGCTGGTAGAGTGATGAACCAGTCTTAGGGCATTGGGTTATTGCTGGTAGTGATGAAACAGTCTTAGGGCATTGGGTTATTGCTGGTAGAGTGATGAAACAGTCTTAGGGCATTGGGTTATTGCTGGTAGAGTGATGAACCAGTCTTAGGGCATTGGGTTATTGCTGGTAGAGTGATGAACCAGTCTTAGGGCATTGGGTTATTGCTGGTAGTGATGAAACAGTCTTAGGGCATTGGGTTATTGCTGGTAGAGTGTTGAAACAGCCTTAGGGCATTGGGTTATTGCTGGTAGAGTGATGAACCAGTCTTAGGGCATTGGGTTATTGCTGGTAGAGTGATGAACCAGTCTTAGGGCATTGGGTTATTGCTGGTAGAGTGATGAAACAGTCTTAGGGCATTGGGTTATTGCTGGTAGTGATGAAACAGTCTTAGGGCATTGGGTTATTGCTGGTAGAGTGTTGAAACAGCCTTAGGGCATTGGGTTATTGCTGGTAGAGTGATGAACCAGTCTTAGGGCATTGGGTTATTGCTGGTAGAGTGTTGAACCAGTCTTAGGGTATTGGGTTATTGCTGGTAGAGTGATGAAACAGTCTTAGGGCATTGGGTTATTGCTGGTAGAGTGATGAAACAGTCTTAGGGCATTGGGTTATTGCTGGCAGAGTGATGAAACAGTCTTAGGGCATTGGGTTATTGCTTGTAGAGTGATGAAACAGCCTTAGGGAATTGGGTTAATGCTGGTAGAGTGATGAAACAGTCTTAGGGCATTGGGTTATTGCTGGTGGAGTGATGAAACAGCCTTAGGGCATTGGGTTATTGCTGGTAGAGTGATGAAACAGTCGTAGGGCATTGGGTTATTGCTGGTAGTGATGAGACAGTCTTAGGGCATTGGGTTATTGCTGGTAGAGTGATGAAACAGTCTTAGGGCATTGGGTTATTGCTGGTAGAGTGATGAAACAGTCGTAGGGCATTGGTTTATTGCTGGTAGTGATGAGACAGTCTTAGGGCATTGGGTTATTGCTGAAAGAGTGATGAAACAGTCTTAGGGCATTGGGTTATTGCTGGTAGTGATGAGACAGTCTTAGGGCATTGGGTTATTGCTGGTAGAGTGATGAAACAGCCTTAGGGCATTGGGTTATTGCTGAAAGAGTGATGAAACAGTCTTAGGGCATTGGGTTATTGCTGGTAGTGATGAAACAGTCTTAGGGCATTGGGTTATTGCTGGTAGAGTGATGAAACAGTCTTAGGGCATTGGGTTATTGCTGGTAGTGATGAAACAGTCGTAGGGCATTGGGTTATTGCTGGTAGTGATGAGACAGTCTTAGGGCATTGGGTTATTGCTGGTAGTGATGAGACAGTCTTAGGGCATTGGGTTATTGCTGGTAGAGTGATGAAACAGTCTTAGGGCATTGGGTTATTGCTGGTAGAGTGATGAAACAGTCGTAGGGCATTGGGTTATTGCTGGTAGTGATGAGACAGTCTTAGGGCATTGGGTTATTGCTGAAAGAGTGATGAAACAGTCTTAGGGCATTGGGTTATTGCTGGTAGTGATGAAACAGTCGTAGGGCATTGGGTTAATGCTGGTAGAGTGATGAAACAGTCTTAGGGCATTGGGTTATTGCTGGTAGTGATGAGACAGTCTTAGGGCATTGGGTTATTGCTGGTAGAGTGATGAAACAGCCTTAGGGCATTGGGTTAATGCTGGTAGAGTGATGAAACAGTCTTAGGGCATTGGGTTATTGCTGGTAGTGATGAGACAGTCTTAGGGCATTGGGTTATTGCTGGTAGAGTGATGAAACAGCCTTAGGGCATTGGGTTATTGCTGGTAGAGTGATGAAACAGTCGTAGGGCATTGGGTTATTGCTGGTAGTGATGAGACAGTCTTAGGGCATTGGGTTATTGCTGGTAGAGTGATGAAACAGTCTTAGGGCATTGGGTTATTGCTGGTAGTGATGAAACAGTCGTAGGGCATTGGGTTATTGCTGGTAGTGATGAGACAGTCTTAGGGCATTGGGTTATTGCTGAAAGAGTGATGAAACAGTCTTAGGGCATTGGGTTATTGCTGGTAGTGATGAGACAGTCTTAGGGCATTGGGTTATTGCTGGTAGAGTGATGAAACAGCCTTAGGGCATTGGGTTATTGCTGAAAGAGTGATGAAACAGTCTTAGGGCATTGGGTTATTGCTGGTAGTGATGAAACAGTCTTAGGGCATTGGGTTATTGCTGGTAGTGATGAAACAGTCTTAGGGCATTGGGTTATTGCTGGTAGTGATGAAACAGTCTTAGGGCATTGGGTTATTGCTGGTAGAGTGATGAAACAGTCTTAGGGCATTGGGTTATTGCTGGTAGAGTGATGAAACAGTCTTAGGGCATTGGGTTATTGCTGGTAGAGTGATGAAACAGTCTTAGGGCATTGGGTTATTGCTGGTAGAGTGATGAAACAGTCTTAGGGCATTGGGTTATTGCTGGTAGAGTGATGAAACAGTCTTAGGGCATTGGGTTAATTGCTGGTAGAGTGATGAAACAGTCTTAGGGCATTGGGTTATTGCTGGTAGAGTGATGAAACAGTCTTAGGGCATTGGGTTATTGCTGGTAGTGATGAAACAGTCTTAGGGCATTGGGTTATTGCTGGTAGAGTGATGAAACAGTCTTAGGGCATTGGGTTATTGCTGGTAGAGTGATGAAACAGTCTTAGGGCATTGGGTTATTGCTGGTAGTGATGAGACAGTCTTAGGGCATTGGGTTATTGCTGGTAGAGTGATGAAACAGCCTTAGGGCATTGGGTTATTGCTGGTAGAGTGATGAAACAGCCTTAGGGCATTGGGTTATTGCTGGTAGAGTGATGAAACAGTCTTAGGGCATTGGGTTATTGCTGAAAGAGTGATGAAACAGTCTTAGGGCATTGGGTTATTGCTGGTAGTGATGAAACAGTCTTAGGGCATTGGGTTATTGCTGGTAGAGTGATGAAACAGTCTTAGGGCATTGGGTTATTGCTGGTAGAGTGATGAAACAGTCTTAGGGCATTGGGTTATTGCTGGTAGAGTGATGAAACAGTCTTAGGGCATTGGGTTATTGCTGGTAGTGATGAAACAGTCTTAGGGCATTGGGTTATTGCTGGTAGAGTGATGAAACAGTCTTAGGCATTGGGTTATTGCTGGTAGAGTGATGAAACAGTCTTAGGGCATTGGGTTATTGCTGGTAGTGATGAGACAGTCTTAGGGCATTGGGTTATTGCTGGTAGAGTGATGAAACAGTCTTAGGGCATTGGGTTATTGCTGGTAGAGTGATGAAACAGTCGTAGGGCATTGGGTTATTGCTGGTAGTGATGAGACAGTCTTAGGGCATTGGGTTATTGCTGAAAGAGTGATGAAACAGTCTTAGGGCATTGGGTTATTGCTGGTAGTGATGAAACAGTCGTAGGGCATTGGGTTAATGCTGGTAGAGTGATGAAACAGTCTTAGGGCATTGGGTTATTGCTGGTAGAGTGATGAAACAGTCTTAGGGCATTGGGTTATTGCTGGTAGAGTGATGAAACAGCCTTAGGGCATTGGGTTAATGCTGGTAGAGTGATGAAACAGTCTTAGGGCATTGGGTTATTGCTGGTAGTGATGAGACAGTCTTATGGCATTGGGTTATTGCTGGTAGAGTGATGAAACAGTCTTAGGGCATTGGGTTATTGCTGGTAGTGATGAGACAGTCTTAGGGCATTGGGTTATTGCTGGTAGAGTGATGAAACAGTCTTAGGGCATTGGGTTATTGCTGGTAGAGTGATGAAACAGTCGTAGGGCATTGGGTTATTGCTGGTAGTGATGAGACAGTCTTAGGGCATTGGGTTATTGCTGAAAGAGTGATGAAACAATCTTAGGTCATTGAGTTACTGCTGGTAGTGATGAAACAGTCGTAGGGCATTGGGTTAATGCTGGTAGAGTGATGAAACAGTCTTAGGGCATTGGGTTATTGCTGGTAGTGATGAGACAGTCTTAGGGCATTGGGTTATTGCTGGTAGAGTGATGAAACAGCCTTAGGGCATTGGGTTAATGCTGGTAGAGTGATGAAACAGTCTTAGGGCATTGGGTTATTGCTGGTAGTGATGAGACAGTCTTAGGGCATTGGGTTATTGCTGGTAGAGTGATGAAACAGCCTTAGGGCATTGGGTTATTGCTGGTAGAGTGATGAAACAGTCGTAGGGCATTGGGTTATTGCTGGTAGTGATGAGACAGTCTTAGGGCATTGGGTTATTGCTGGTAGAGTGATGAAACAGTCTTAGGGCATTGGGTTATTGCTGGTAGTGATGAAACAGTCGTAGGGCATTGGGTTATTGCTGGTAGTGATGAGACAGTCTTAGGGCATTGGGTTATTGCTGGTAGAGTGATGAAACAGTCGTAGGGCATTGGGTTATTGCTGGTAGTGATGAAACAGTCTTAGGGCATTGGGTTATTGCTGGTAGAGTGATGAAACAGTCTTAGGGCATTGGGTTATTGCTGGTAGAGTGATGAAACAGTCTTAGGGCATTGGGTTATTGCTGGTAGAGTGATGAAACAGTCTTAGGGCATTGGGTTATTGCTGGTAGAGTGATGAAACAGTCTTAGGGCATTGGGTTATTGCTGGTAGAGTGATGAAACAGTCTTAGGGCATTGGGTTATTGCTGGTAGAGTGATGAAACAGTCTTAGGGCATTGGGTTATTGCTGGTAGAGTGATGAAACAGTCGTAGGGCATTGGGTTAATGCTGGTAGAGTGATGAACCAGTCTTAGGGCATTGGGTTATTGCTGGTAGAGTGATGAAACAGTCTTAGGGCATTGGGTTATTGCTGGGAGAATGATGAAACAGTCTTAGGGCATTGGGTTATTGCTGGTAGAGTGATGAACCAGTCTTAGGGCATTGGGTTATTGCTGGTAGAGTGATGAAACAGTCTTAGGGCATTGGGTTATTGCTGGTAGTGATGAGACAGTCTTAGGGCATTGGGTTATTGCTGGTAGAGTGATGAAACAGCCTTAGGGCATTGGGTTATTGCTGGTAGAGTGATGAAACAGCCTTAGGGCATTGGGTTAATGCTGGTAGAGTGATGAAACAGTCTTAGGGCATTGGGTTATTGCTGGTAGAGTGATGAAACAGCCTTAGGGCATTGGGTTATTGCTGGTAGAGTGATGAAACAGTCGTAGGGCATTGGGTTATTGCTGGTAGTGATGAGACAGTCTTAGGGCATTGGGTTATTGCTGGTAGAGTGATGAAACTGTCTTAGGGCATTGGGTTTTTGCTGGTAGAGTGATGAAACAGTCGTAGGGCATTGGGTTATTGCTGGTAGTGATGAGACAGTCTTAGGGCATTGGGTTATTGCTGAAAGAGTGATGAAACAGTCTTAGGGCATTGGGTTATTGCTGGTAGTGATGAGACAGTCTTAGGGCATTGGGTTATTGCTGGTAGAGTGATGAAACAGCCTTAGGGCATTGGGTTATTGCTGAAAGAGTGATGAAACAGTCTTAGGGCATTGGGTTATTGCTGGTAGTGATGAAACAGTCTTAGGGCATTGGGTTATTGCTGGTAGTGATGAAACAGTCGTAGGGCATTGGGTTATTGCTGGTAGTGATGAGACAGTCTTAGGGCATTGGGTTATTGCTGGTAGAGTGATGAAACAGTCTTAGGGCATTGGGTTATTGCTGGTAGAGTGATGAAACAGTCTTAGGGCATTGGGTTATTGCTGGTAGTGATGAGACAGTCTTAGGGCATTGGGTTATTGCTGAAAGAGTGATGAAACAGTCTTAGGGCATTGGGTTATTGCTGGTAGTGATGAAACAGTCGTAGGGCATTGGGTTAATGCTGGTAGAGTGATGAAACAGTCTTAGGGCATTGGGTTATTGCTGGTAGTGATGAGACAGTCTTAGGGCATTGGGTTATTGCTGGTAGAGTGATGAAACAGTCTTAGGGCATTGGGTTATTGCTGGTAGAGTGATGAAACAGTCTTAGGGCATTGGGTTATTGCTGGTAGAGTGATGAAACAGTCTTAGGGCATTGGGTTAATGCTGGTAGAGTGATGAAACAGTCTTAGAGCATTGGGTTATTGCTGGTAGAGTGATGAAACAGTCTTAGGGCATTGGGTTATTGCTGGTCGTGATGAAACAGTTTTAGGGCATTGGGTTATTGCTGGTAGAGTGATGAAACAGTCTTAGGGCATTGGGTTATTGCTGGTAGAGTGATGAAACAGTCTTAGGGCATTGGGTTATTGCTGGTAGAGTGATGAAACAGTCTTAGGGCATTGGGTTATTGCTGGTAGAGTGATGAAACAGTCTTAGGGCATTGGGTTAATGCTGGTAGAGTGATGAAACAGTCTTAGGGCATTGGGTTAATGCTGGTAGAGTGATGAAACAGTCTTAGGGCATTGGGTTAATGCTGGTAGAGTGATGAAACAGTCTTAGGGCATTGGGTTATTGCTGGTCGTGATGAAACAGTTTTAGGGCATTGGGTTATTGCTGGTAGAGTGATGAAACAGTCTTAGGGCATTGGGTTATTGCTGGTAGAGTGATGAAACAGTCTTAGGGCATTGGGTTATTGCTGGTAGAGTGATGAACCAGTCTTAGGGCATTGGGTTATTGCTGGTAGAGTGATGAAACAGTCTTAGGGCATTGGGTTATTGCTGGTAGAGTGATGAACCAGTCTTAGGGCATTGGGTTATTGCTGGTAGAGTGATGAAACAGTCTTAGGGCATTGGGTTATTGCTGGTAGAGTGATGAAACAGTCTTAGGACATTGGTTTATTGCTGGTAGAGTGATGAACCAGTCTTAGGGCATTGGGTTATTGCTGGTAGAGTGATGAAACAGTCTTAGGGCATTGGGTTATTGCTGGTAGAGTGATGAACCAGTCTTAGGGCATTGGGTTATTGCTGGTAGTGATGAACCAGTCTTAGGGCATTGGGTTATTGCTGGTAGAGTGATGAACCAGTCTTAGGGCATTGGGTTATTGCTGGTAGTGATGAACCAGTCTTAGGGCATTGGGTTATTGCTGGTAGTGATGAACCAGTCTTAGGGCATTGGGTTATTGCTGGTAGTGATGAAACAGTCTTAGGGCATTGGTTTGGTTGAAGAGTGCAGTGAAGCGTTCTATGGAGCTTTACTGTGGTTCTTGAGATGGCTGATTTGGTTCCGGGAATAAAGGCCATTGTTGTGACATCTGCGCAGATCTGTGTGTGTTTGTGTGTGTGGGTTTGCGTGTGTGTGCGTGTGGGTTTGCGTGTGCGTGTGCGTGTTTGTGTATGTATGGTGTACTTATTTTCCTATTAAACTCTGTGGAAAAATGAGTCAGGAGAAAAAACCCTTAAAGTGATCCATCCATATCTACTGCATATGTGGCAGCAGAGTGATGGTTTGAGGCTCATTTGATACCTCAGACCCTTGATGACTTACAGCCATTTAGCCAACCATGTGTTCCATACTATTCCCATGTAATTTCCTGCTTAATCTAGTCCCACTCCCCAATTCCCATAGAGATTCATTAAAATGCACAGAGATTATAGTATCACTTCTAAGAGTATCTGAAAATAATATGTTCAGATACTTTTGATGTTGTTGGGTCACAGGCATCAGGAAGTCATGACATGCAAAGGATATGCAACCAAATATTAGATATGATAACTTTATTATAGTTTATGTTCATTTGTCCAATTCGTTTTGGTCCACTAAAATGGGGGGGGACTATATATAGAAATGGCTACAATTGCTACACCCTTCACCCGATATGGACATAAAAACCCTCAAATTTAAGCTGAAATTCTGCACTTTAACCTAGGGATGTGCGCGTTTAGTCGACTAGTCGATTAAGCGTTGCTACCCTCGCTAGTCGACACCAGAAATACGAGTCGGTTAAACTTGTTATTTTATTAATGTACACATTTAAATTACATATTGACATAATTTGCACTGAAATGTCATGTTTTCCTGGTCAAATGTTGCTTTATAAAAAAACGAGCATCCGTTACTAATGTTAACAACGCCGGATTAAAATTATTTATTTTTTTTAAATGAAGGAAAAAAACAAAACGCATTAGCCTGTTCGCCCTGCAAGTTAAACCAGCGAGGTGGAAATAGTAAGTAGGCCTATCGCGTTGTTGAATAGCCCAATAAAACTAATCTAATGTCACGTCGATCAGTAGGCCTAATTGTGATTTTTTTGTGGGCCTATTATTGGTAGTTTTTCTGATGACCGATTATTATTTTTTACTGTATTTGCTATGCGATCGCGTTCACCCAATGAAAATGCCGTTGTAATAATCAGGCACGTTTCCTAAAAATGTTTTGTTACGTTGAACTTTCATTTAGTGAGTTGTCATGTTTTGTAGGATAATGTGCAATGTTCATAATGCAAGGCGCAAAGTGCCACACATTTCAGCGGCATTTAAAATACGATTTGGTTATTGAAGTATGTGATAAACGGTTTCAAATGGCTCTTATAATATACGCAATATTTTTTCGGACAATGTTTAACCTTATAGATTAAATTGTGCTCAATTTTGACTGTTTTCTGAGTGTTTTCTTACTTTTAGACTAGTCGACTAGTCTAAGTTTAAACTTCTGTTTAACCGTCAGGGAAATTAGTCGTTAGGAACATCCCTACTTTAACCTCATAGTCACTGTTCTATTTCAAACAGAGCCACAACAACAAAAATTGTGTCACTGTCCAAATACCTATGGACCTGACTGTATAAGTGCTTGTTGGACATCCCATTCCAAAACCATGGGCATTAATATGGAGTTGACCCCCCTTTACGGTTATAACAGCCGTTACTCTTCTGGGAAGGCTGTCCACAAGATTTTGGAGTGTCTGTAGGAATTTGTGCCCATTCAGCCAAAAGAGGAATGAGCTGGTGGTTGAACATCATAGAACATAATGTAACATTACAGTCTCAGACGCTCTCCTCCAGAGTAAAGTACTTATTGCTCTTACTGTATGTCGCTTTGGATAAAAGCATCTGCTAAATGACTGTAATGGAATGTAATGTAAAGTAGTGAAGAACACCAGTGTTGCTCTCAGAAGTACTAAAATGGGGTGGGAACAGACAGTCATTCATAATCAATAAGTGTAATGTTAACCTAACAATCAACAGTTTGTATGATAACAAAAGTAAACACCACTAGGCAGATAATCTATCTTTACACATGCTTACCAATAACATTATTCAAAAGGAAATCCAAAGAAAGAAAGTAAAAAACAAAGGATGTATCCAGTGGCGCCCCCAGAAATTTTTCATAGGGGGGGCCAGGGGGGGGCCACTGAAAATCTTGGGGTGGCACACCAAAACCAAAAGTCATAACTGAATTTCAGGAATTCTATTATGTTGTTGTAGTATATAGGCTAGTTGAAAACTATGTCAATATGAGAGTTAAGGAATCGCATACTGATATACTTTGGTTTCTTATTTTACAGTTAATGTTCCTAATTATCTGATGTGCACAGACTAATACCGGTACAGTTAACATTTTGAGTCCCACAACAATCCTGTTTTAATGTGTTTTGTATTTGTATACATGTGTTAGGCGATTCATTGTTCTTCAAATAGGCTAGTTGTCCTTTTCCTTAAAAAGACAAATATACAGCTTTAATTTGAAGGAGTACATTGATTGTAAGGAACAAAACATATACTGGGAAGTTTAAAAACACCACACAGAGGCCTCCAATTCTTTTCAATACAGCTTTATTCCGCTGTTGCTGTGTCTTTTTGTAAACAAAAATATTTGATTATATATGTCCAAAAATGAAAAACAAAAGCATAATCATGGACAACAATATACATTTTACTGTAGCCTACTCACAACCTATTCATATCCCTGCTTTATTAGGCTACACTCTTTTCAATACAGCTTTATTCGCCTGTTGCTGTGTCTTTTGGCAAACACATCCACAAATTCATCAAGATTTATGGCCCTAGCCCTTCTTGACTCTATACTTAACACCCCCAAATTGCTCAATCGCTCGTCAATCATTGTATTTCTCAAGACAGTCTTGATTAACTTTAGCACAGAAAAACTGCGCTCACATGCTGCAGTGCTCACAGGTAATGCAAGGGCAATTATGCAAAGTTTAAACATCTCGTGGAACACCTCCCTATATGGCTTAAGGAAGACTGTGAGCTCTATTAAACTGGTTGGTGTTTCCAAGCCACTAGTTTGCTTCGCTACGATAACTCTAACTATAGTTAGCTAACACTCTCTATGCTGCAGCGTAACCTTAAATAAATACGCCAACTTTTTGGGAAGATGGCAAATGGTTGTTGGAAAAAGTATTTCGTCACTTTTGAGGGAGCTAGGCTAACAGGACTAACCCTCTTCCAGTGATTGCGGCTAAGCTAGGATAACGGTGCGGGTCTCTATGCTTCCTCCTGCACGCACAAAGAGGAGAAGGGTATCCATCATCTTCAAATAAAAAAGTTGGCGTGTTCCTTTAAGGCATAAACTAGCTAGCTAAGCCCTAATTTAGCTAGCTAGGCAATTCGACACCGTCAAAAAACGAACAGTTTACTAAATACATAATTATTATTGTTTTTTTTTACTATAAGTAAGTATTGTATGACTTATTTACCCGTTAGCAGTCTGGTTGTCTCAACTCAACTCTGCAGGCAGCTGCCAGCTACGCTAGCTTCCGATTATGCCACCAGAGACAAGAGGCTGAGCTCAGAGGCAGACTGTCATCTGGCAGTGCACTGTGTGCAGCAGCAGGCCGGGGGAGGGGTCGGAGTGTGACGCAATTGACGGACGGTCAAAAGCGGCTGGCTGGCTATGCGTTTGTTATTTTCTTTCACATTAACTATTATGAAAAATATACATTATTGATTTAAATGAATAGTACCTAATGTAAAATATCAGATAAAAGCATATTATACATACCTACTCGGAAGCATATTATGCATATGCGACTCGCGAGCCGCCAGGGGGGGCCAGTGGGGGGGCCAGCGATTTTCTCAGGGTGGCCGTGGCCCCCCCTGGCCCCCCCTTGGCGGCGCCACTGGATGTATCTAAAGGGCCTGACTGTATCTAAAGAGGTTGGGGGATCCATGGTGCAGGGTTTCTGCTGTTCTGACTGCAGTGGGAAGATGGGCAGGGTTTCTGCTGTTCTGACTGCAGTGGGACGATGGGCAGGGTTTCTGCTGTTCTGACTGCAGTGGGACGATGGGCAGGATTTCTGCTGTTCTGACTGCAGTGGGAAAATGGCCCAGGGTCTTTCCTACATAGTAAATGATTTCACGGACCACCAAAGGAAAATCACAAACGCCAAAATGACAGTAATTGAGAATATAACGGCAAATAAAATCATATCCGAATTAATTAAATTTTTTGGATGCAATATGTTCTTTCGGCCAGCGGATGGCGATATGTTGTACTAGTCGCCTTCAAGATGTTGGTACTGAGAGATGAGTAAAAGAAGCATAGAACCATAGACTGTATAAAAATGCATAGAACCGCGGCTCAGCTATTCTGTGGCAGAGTGCACCCTAAATCTTTGGGGCGACTCGGTAGAAAGAGTGAGCCTGTGAGTTGGATGAAATACGCTCCAATTTTGAATTCCTTTGAAGCCCTAACTTCTGAAAAGGAAAAAGCTTTAACCCAATCCACGTTGGTGCTCTTTAGTGGTTAACGTATCGGTCCCAATTACAGTATTCATGTTTGTCTGAAATGATAAACTAGGCTACAGCTAGGATTGACGCGGGGTTGTTACTGCAGGGCAATAAAATAAGAGGGTGCTTTTAATAACCCGAAGTGCTTTCCACCCTCGTCTTGCCACAGCCACAGACTGTAAAATGCATGAAATGCACCATTTATACAAGAAAATCATGTTCAGATATCAAAACAATAATATATTTTTTAAACGTTGTACAAATAGGCCTAATCAATCGGCGTTTTCCATTGCTTACTGTAGGCCAATATATACAGTTACCTGATGCACTTTCGGTTTAGAAGACACCTCATTGTTTTCCAAAAATGTTTGTATAAATATGTTAATGAAACCAAATTTTTTACCAGTATATGCGGCCACCACTGTGTTATGATTAACCCTGAAGAGTTTATCTTGTTACATTTCGCAAAGTCCCGTACAGTCGATATTTCCACAGCAACCACCTATCGCATTTAGGGCTGAATAGGTCTACGTTGCTGTTGTGTAAAAACACACACGGCGCAAAACTTGTACACTTATTTTTTATGTCTATTTTAGAGTGTTGTTTATTTATTTATTATCAAAATAGCCTAAATGGTGTAATATTAAAATATTCAAAAAGCTTCAAGGACATTTGATTTTAAAACCTAACTCCTAAACACAACCCCTCTTGGTACTTTACAACCAAAGCCTACATGGGCTTTTTGTAATCCAAAAACTGTATTTACGGTAAAATTTATGCAAATGAAAGCGTGTGCTCACCTAGGTACTGCCTCCTGACTGCAGTGGGAAGACGGGCAGGGTTTCTGCTGTTCTGACTGCAGTGGGATGCTCATTTCACCTCTTGGGGGCCAGAACAGACACTCCCATTTTGGGGTATTTAAGGGGCATTGTTCTGGACACGTCTACATTGCAGTTGGCTGATAAACAAATAACTACCAACTATCCACCTGTGAAAACCTGCTGCCTTACTGTCAGGTAAGATTACTAGCTAGATGTCCCGGTAGATCTATCTGCACAGCTCTGTATTAATCTTTCAGTAATTAATGATGAACTCCTTTCCTAATTGAACATTTTGAAAGCTGTCATTTTATCAAACATTAGGACTCAGTTTCACTGTTTATTTCTCAGAGAAAATGTAGCCAAGCTAAACATCCACATGAGACAAATGTTGTTTCTTATGTTTTGAAACCATGTAGGTTAACTCTAAATTGGTTAACCTGTAATATTTACACTGAACTAATTTATTTGTGAATTTTTTTGTGTGTTAAATAGTTATGGTGCTACAAACGTGTCATTAGTGGTGGCTCATGCTAGCTGTCTGGGTATCTAAGCTAAGTTAGCGAGCAGCATTAACTTAAGCACCGAAGCATTGTGCAGGACAGCACCAGTGTCAACTCAATAATTTTTTAAGGAATTCACTTGTCACATTCACATTTTCATCAGAATATGTATTTTATTAACTTGCTTGTTTAAGGTCTGAGCAATAATCTGTCTCACTTGCCTGTTTTCCAGGATGAAGGTGAAGATGATGATCTTACTTTTTCAAATTTTGGCCATTTCAATCCTCAAGCCCGTTTCAGCTTGGTTTCCTCCTTACCGATATATGCAAGGTACTCTTTACCCCATGCACATGCATTGCCATGGAAACCTCCTGTGCCATGCAGGGTTACGTCAGGTGTTTCTCTGAAAAAGTGCCAGAACTTCAGATGTGATCTGACATTAATGTTTTGAGAGAGAGTGTGAGAAAGTGAGAGAGTGTGAGAGAGAGTGTGAGAGAGAGTGTGAGAGAGAGTGTGAGAGAGAGTGTGAGAGAGTGTGAGAGAGATTGTGAGAGAGAGTGAGAGAGATTGTGAGAGAGAGTGTGAGAGAGAGTGTGAGAGAGATTGTGAGAGAGAGAGACTGCTGAATCTTAATGTTACATTTTTAATGTCTTCACCATATGGAAATGTCTGAACAAACCTTTCGGATATTTGTTTTATGGCGACATATTGCTGAGAAGAGTTGATCTGGCACGTAGCTTGGTAACTGGAGCTAAAACGGCAGAGATATTGATGACCGAAATTTGGGTTCTAACATGTAAGTTGCAACCACAACCAAACTTAGGGGGCCACGTTAACTAAGCCAGACAAACTTCTCACTGGTTTAAACCCCATGAGCCAAAGTGATCAGAAGACCAGTAAATTTGAGCCTCTGCTGTGGAAAAGTTGACTGAACAAACACAGGGAGTATGGATATTCTCAGAGCACTGCTGAGGTTACACAGAGCTCAGTTAAACCAGGATGCTCCTAAAGTGACAGCATTTTAAACAGCCATGTTGTATAAGTTAGGGCGAGGCGATATACAGCAACGATAATTATGGATTGCAATAACAGCCATCACCACCATGTGGGGTATTGCCTTTCTTTTTGTCTTTTTTTAAAATGATACCTGATGGAATAGTCATCTAAACTTCAAAACCCACGTGAAATTCTCCCAGGGAGAAAACAACGTCCGCACTGTCTACTGGGTGTTGATTAGACAGACTATCAGCAGAAAGGCGTTGCAATTTTCATGTGATTGAAAAAAACACATCACATGATCATGTGGAAACTGCACGACCTTGCTGCTGATTGGCTGTCTTATCAACACTCAATAGATATCAGCTGTGATTTTATTTTTCCGGAAGCATTTCACGTGGCGTCTGAATTTTTGATGTTTACTGCCGTATATCGGGAATACTTAAAGAAAAACAGACAAAAAGAAATACAGTACCCCACATGGTGGTGACGGCCATTATTGCATTCGATAATTTCAATGTGGTTTGTTGCCCAGCCCAAGTGTCAGTTGTGATTATTTCCGCTCTTGCAGAGAACGTGGCTTTACGCGGTAAGGCCACTCAGTCTGCAATATATACAGGGAACGGACGGGAAGCTTACAGTCATGCAGACAATGCCATCGATGGAAACCGAGATTCAAATTTCGACCATGGATCCTGTTCCTGCACCTCATACGTCCCCAACTCCTGGTGGAGGGTGGACCTGCTGGAGACGTACGTCATCGTCTCTGTCACCATCACCAACAGAAAAGACTGCTGTTCAGAACGTATCAACGGAGCGCAAATCCACATCGGCGACTCCCTGGTGAACAACGGCATCAATAATACACAGTCAGTACCGATCTTTACAGTGCAAAGCCAAATATTCATAAATGCAATTAAAATGTTTTTTTTCTCTCTTCATTTGAAATTCACGGGTGTATTCATAATTCCCTCATCTCTGCAACATCTTCTCTTTGTGACAACACAGATAAGTGTACACTACTCCTTTAGAGAGAGTGCTCTCTGTCTATTCAGTACAGCACAGATAAGTGTACACTACTCCTTTAGAGAGAGTGCTCTCTGTTTATTCAGTACAGCACAGATAAGTGTACACTACTCCTTTAGAGAGAGTGCTCTCTCTATTCAGTACAGCACAGATAAGTGTACACTACTCCTTTAGAGAGAGTGCTCTCTTTCTATTCAGTACAGCACAGATAAGTGTACACTACTCCTTTAGAGAGTGAGCAGCCGTCTCTGTTTAACTCTGCAGTCCTGCAGTTACACTGCACAGTACAGACCGGAGTACAGACCTGCCAACACTGACAAATCATTTCCATTCCCACCCCAACCAAATCATAAGCTACCGAGCATCATATTATTCATAATTAGGATGATTATTGTTCAAAAAGAAAAGCAAAGTCCGTGACCCACATAGTACCTTTATTGTGTTCCCTCTTACAGGTGCAGCGTCATTGTCTCCATGGCAGCAGGGGCGACTGACACCTTTTACTGTGAGAAGCCAATGATCGGACGCTACGTGACGGTGTACATTCCAAGACGAGAATCCCTTCACCTCTGTGAAGTGGAAGTGAACGCTTGGCTTCCAATCCCTCAGTGATATTGCTGAGCAGTAGATTGCAAATGCTTTCACATTTAATCTGGGCATTTCTATTAGAAAGACACAGTATGTAAGAAAATGGCCTGGAGTTAAACCTTCATACACACCGGCCCGCGGGGCCTGGAGTTAAACCTGCATACACACCGGCCCACAAGGCCTGGAGTTAAACCTGCATACACACCGGCCCGCAAGGCCTGGAATTAAACCTGCATACACACCGGCCCCCCATGTCTGGAGTTAAACCTGCATACACACCGGCCCCCAAGGCCTGGAGTTAAACCTGCATACACACCGACCCCCAAGGCCTTGAGTTAAACCTGCATACACACCGACCCCCAAGGCCTGGAGTTAAACCTGCATACACACCGACCCCCAAGGCCTTGAGTTAAACCTGCATACACACCGGCCCGCAAGGCCTGGAGTTAAACCTGCATACACACCGGCCCGCAAGGCCTGGAGTTAAACCTGCATACACAGCGGCCCGCAAGGCCTGGAGTTAAACCTGCATACACAGCGGCCCACGAGGCCTGGAGTTAAACCTGCATACACACCGGCCTGCGAGGCCTGGAGTTAAACCTGCATACACACCGGCCCGCAAGGCCTGGAATTAAACCTGCATACACACCGGCCCCCCATGTCTGGAGTTAAACCTGCATACACACCGGCCCCCAAGGCCTGGAGTTAAACCTGCATACACACCGACCCCCAAGGCCTTGAGTTAAACCTGCATACACACCGACCCGCAAGGCCTGGAGTTAAACCTGCATACACACCGACACCCAAGGCCTTGAGTTAAACCTGCATACACACCGACCCCAAGGCCTGGAGTTAAACCTGCATACACACTGACCCCCAAGGCCTGGAGTTAAACCTGCATACACACCGGCCCGCAAGGCCTGGAGTTAAACCTGCATACACACCGGCCCGCAAGGCCTAGAGTTAAACCTGCATACACACCGGCCCGCGAGGCCTGGAGTTAAACCTGCATACACACCGGCCCGCAAGGCCTGGAGTTAAACCTGCATACACACTGGCCCACGAGGCCTGGAGTTAAACCTGCATACACACCGGCCCACAAGGCCTGGAATTAAACCTGCATACACACCGGCCCCCCATGTCTGGAGTTAAACCTGCATACACACCGGCCCCCAAGGCCTGGAGTTAAACCTGCATACACACCGACCCCCAAGGCCTTGAGTTAAACCTGCATACACACCGACCCCCAAGGCCTGGAGTTAAACCTGCATACACACCGGCCCACAAGGCCTGGAGTTAAACCTGCATACACACCGGCCCGCAAGGCCTGGAGTTAAACCTGCATACACACCGGCCCACGAGGCCTGGAGTTAAACCTGCATACACACCGACCCACGAGGTCTAGAGTTAAACCTGCATACACAGCGGCCCACGAGGCCTGGAGTTAAACCTGCATACACACCGGCCCGCAAGGCCTGGAGTTAAACCTGCATACACAACGGCCCGCAAGGCCTGGAGTTAAACCTGCATACACACCGGCCCCCCAGGTCTGGAGTTAAACCTGCATACACACTGGCCCACGAGGCCTGGGGTTAAACCTGCATACACACCGGCCCCCCAGGCCTGGAGTTAAACCTGCATACACACCGGCCCGCGAGGCCTGGAGTTGCCCACCCCTGATATAGTGCATGCTCGGGTCTGATATTGTCTGTTCTCCCGAAAACTGTATTTGTTTGTGTATAAGTATAGCTGTCTCCCTTGATCTGCTTTTGAAATCTGAATGATAGACTTGCCAAATCCATGGGTTACGCAACCTGGTATGATCACATACCCGTAGGTGTGTTTCTTGGAGGAAGGCCATTTAAGTGACATTGTAAGAATCGAGTCATAAAGAGTATTGAAGTAATCATGGGTCTAACCATATTACCAAGCAGGATATACTGAGCAAATCACATAAACGCATGATCTAAATAAAAACATGTCATGAACAGGGAATAAAGATTTACAGAGAACCTGCTGGACACCGTCACATCCTCATAATAGAATAATAATAATAATAATAATCCACTAAAAATCCACTTATAGTTGTTCACGGAGGGATGATAAAAGTAAAGGTTAAGTGTGCCACATTCCTTCCCTGTCCTGTTCATTTCCTGATGCCCTCCTGATGAGGATGCTAAATTAGACTTAAGTGTAGCTACTTCTTGCTCCAGATTGCTAATGCTATCAGAGTGGTCAGTGAGAGTCGTCTCATTCTCAGTTATAGGGGCAGTGTTTGTGGCCATGGTGTTATTAATGGACTCAACAGAGGCTTGTATTGGTGAAGGCTGTGTCCATGGAGGCGGTTTAGTTCCATTGTCATGCTTCTCTTTAATTTCTCCAGCTTGCTAACAGGCATCTACAGAGTTATCTGTGTGCTGGTGCGGCTGTTGCTGCCATCCTGCAAACCTCTTCATCAGGAGCAGGGAAGGGTTCTGTCAGTTGCGTTAGATTTTTGCCACCAGTTTGTGTGGATTTGCTCATTTTGGTACCAGTTTGACTTTTGGGACAATTAGTAAAAGTGCCTCACTAGAACAAAACACTAAGAACACTAAATTTAACGAAAAGTCGGAGAGCAGACACCAGGCGTCTTTCCAACTACATCTTCAGCGGAAGTCTGCAACAATCCATCCATCCATTGGACCACTGGTCAGGGTCGCTGGGGGGAGAGCTGGAGCCTATCCCAGAATGCATTGGGCGAGAGGCAGGAATGCCCCCTGGACAGGTCACCAATCGATCGCAGCACACACACACCATTCACTCACACACTCACACCGACAGAATGTTTTTTTTAAATTCCATTTCGATTCCATTTAAAAAAGTGCATAGAAGGAAAATGCGGTCTTTCCTAATCCCAATTTAGTATTCATACAAGGGTTACAGAGAGTGAATTATTCTTGAGAGCGAGTATACCGTTCAACAAAACTAAACTGATAATTGGAAAAAGATATAAAAGGTCGCTTGTAGCTAACTATACCTGGCTCAATGTAAGCCGGAATGACTTAACAAAATGAATAACCAGCTCGTTAACTGCCCCACATTGAGGACTGCGCATAGCAAACATTAGCGTTGAAGTGTAGTATAATGGTTAAGGAACTGACCTTGTAACTGAAAGGTTTGCAGGTTCGATTCCCAGGTAGGACACTGCTGCTGTACCCCTGAGCAAGGTGCTTAACCTGAATCACTCCAGTAATAAAAAGAAATGCTGAAAAGTTGTGTTCTGGATAAGTCTGCTAAATGCCTGTAATGTAATGTTGAAGATCACCACCCCGCACCATTCAAATTTTACATAAAAGCATAACTTCGCCTCTATGCAATACTCATAAAAAAAATTAAAAAATTCTGGATTCATATAGTCCAGGGGTGTCCAAACTTTTTTCACTGAGGGCCAGATGGAGAAAAATGATGACTACCACGGGCCACAGGCTATTATATATATATATATATATAGGCTATGTGTGCGTGTGTGTGTAAAATAAATACAAGTGCGCTCAGACATGTGGCATACAGTTGCCAACATCACTCAGATTTCTATTTAAATTAGGCGAATAGTATTATAGCCTATTAAAAGGCGAGCTTGAAGAGATTTTAAGAATTTCACTCACCAGTGACACTTCTAATGAGAACAGTGTTGTTGTGCCTTGGACTGAAGAATCGCTGTGATGTCAGGCGTGAGGTTTGTAGATGCGATTCGCAGGACATCGCAAAGGTGACTGTTATCTTTGATCGCAAACGGCTCTTGTTTAGCGTCATCAGGGAAAATGTTTGCTCACATATGTGAGAGTATATCAGAGTGGTAGATCACGTCACCATATTCTGTATCCATTTCAGACAGGAATGCCCGAAATTCTCTGTGATTGAGTGCTTTCGCACAAATTATGTTAATAGTTTTCACGACTGTATTCATGACATCGCCCAGTTTCGTGACTTTGGCGCATAATGCTTCCTGGTGTATAATACAGTGCAATTTAACAGCCTCGCCCCCAGACTCATGAACTTTTCTGCAAACCAGGGAAGCCATTCCGTTACGCTCACCTATCATGGCTGGAGCACCATCTTTTGTAACTCCACACAACTTGTCCCAAGGGAGATTCCGATTTTGAATAGCAACTGACACAGCTTCAAAAATATCAGCTCCTTTCGTTGTTCCAGTCAGGCTCCGAAGGTCGAGGAGCTCTTCAGTAATGCAAAAATCATCGTCAACCCCTCGCAAAAAAATTAGTAGCTGAGCCGAATCTGTTGTGTCGGTACTCTCGTCACACGCAATTGAATAGAAATGAAACAACGGAGCTTTGTCTGATATTTGCGCCTTGATGTTAGCTGATAAATCCTCGATTTGCCGGGCCACTGTGTTTCTCGCAACACTAACATTGCAGAAGTATTGTTTCTTTTCTGGGCATACAATCTCCACAATTTTTGTGACGCACTCTTTTAATAAAATCACCCTCTACAAAGGCCTTTCCATACTTCGCTATTAGCTTAGCCACCTCGTAGCTAGCCCTGGTAGCATTCTGCTGCGTTTGATTAGCACAAAAAAACTGGGTTTGTTGCAATGATAGGGCTTGCCGCCAACTGCTTTGATTTCTCTTCTCTGGCTGCTCCAGTATATGCCTTAAAAGACGCATCATGTTTCGTTTCATAATGTCTCTTAACGTTAAATTATTTTCATCACCGCTACTGATTCCTGGCAAATTAAACAGACACACTTGCCTCTGTACTCTGAAAAAGTATTAATTTTGCCATCGTGGCTGGAATTTCCTACATTCACTATCCACCTTTCGATTCTTTGCAGTCGCCATGTTGATAAGAACACGATTTGTAGGCTACAGGAACGTTGGCTAGCTAATGCATAAGAAAATTTTTTGTTTGGGGGTGGGGGAGGGGGCGCAAACTGCTGATCTGGTTTTAGAGTTGGGCTTTTACTATGCTGCCCCCTAGTGTTAAAAAAAAACAGCATTTTTTTTTTCTCATTTGTAGCAGCGGGCCAGATTGAATAATTCTTCTGAAATGTTTCGAGGGCCGCTTTAAAACGCTTCAAGGGCCGCAATTGGCCCGCGGGCCGTAGTTTGGACACCCCCGATATAGTCCATTAAAACCACTAAAGGCTGCTCTGCCCACTCTAACCAGTGCCTCCTAACTTGATAGCTAAGAGTTCCTTAAGAAAAAAAGGCACATGGATGCAGTCTCTGGTCGCGAGAAATGCACTGAGATACCGCATGCACATCTGGGTGGAGCTGTACCCGGAAAGATAATATTTATCTTCATTTCTATCCACTGTAGGGGACTTCCCTTCATTCATGGCACCCAAGGGCTTCTGTACTTCCTCCAGTGAAACAGGTTCACCTGGCTCTGCAGCAGCAGCAAGCGAGAGGCCATAGAATCATTTACCACAAAGATGCATAATGTCCTGAATCAGATCTGAGCTTACCAATGACCATTCCTTATACTGTAGAGGTTCTCTGTGCCAGAAACACGGAGGAGAATGTTTGGAGGTCCAGATGAGACAGATCGACAGGCGTCTTAAAGTGTTCTAATGAACACCACAAAAAAACGGATAATAATCCGTAGTGGAAAGGGAGAATAATGAGAACACTAATAACCTCACGAAAAAGGTGAGGACTCGATATGCGAGCAAAACAACCGAAATAAGCAGACACGCTTATTGAACTCCGTATGTGGAGCGAACGAACAAAGAAAATAAAAACTATAATATCCCTTCAACTGGGACCAGAGCAGTTAGAGCGCTCGTAAAAGAACAAAGGAAATAAGCAGACACGCTTATCTACTCCCGTTTGAGGAGCGAAACGAAAGGAAACCGTTTCGTGTAAAACGAAAGACACAAGAAAGCCTCTGCTCTGAAATGAGAGCGAAAAGAAACTATCTTTCTTTCTAAACGCTTTCTTTATAAACCCTTTCTTTATAAACTCTTTCGTTTTTAAACTAGCTTACTAACTAATCCTATACCTTCTTTTACCGGCTCAAATGTTAAGTGGAATAACATGGAAGCAACGAGAGAGGCAGGAAGCGGGGTATAAATAGCCAGAGCAAATTATTGACAGGTGCATTCACTAATGACGAGGCGAAGCAAAACCCCGTAACGGAACAAAGGAAAATCCGATAGATTACCGGTAAACGACAAAAAAGAATAACGAGAACGTGGAGATAAGGGAAGGAAGGCAAGATCCATGACATATACATCATGTATAGGAAGGTCTGTGTGCTTTGTAATCATGGTAGGGTGTGCTGAGGCGATTAGTAACTCTTTATACATCATGTGTAGGGAGGTCTGTGTGCTTTGTAGTCATGGTAGTGTGTGCTGAGGTGATTAGTAACTCTTTATACATCATGTGTAGGGAGGTCTGTGTGCTTTGTAGTCATGGTAGGGTGTGCTGAGGCGATTAGTAACTCCTTATGCAGCAGTGAGGGCAGCTATTCAGTCTTTCTGCTGTAATGAAAAATTTAGGGTGAATTCATAATAATGCCAACAGAGAATACGGAAAGGCTCAATCAAGAACTGAGGGTAAAGTTCAACTTGATTCCAGAAATCTGCAACTTCTGGATGCTCTCAAGTTGAGTTTTTTTTTTTAAAGTAAGAAACTAGTTTGGTACACCTCTGCAACTTCTTCACTTTCTCCATCACACAGACATTCCCCAAAACAGAAAGTTACTGTTTTTATATCCTGTCTATAAATGAGTTCTATATACTGTATGGAACTTGGCAACCTTGTTTTGCTTGTTGTAAAATTACTTGCATGTACTGAAATTCTGGATGTATTATTGCACACAAACCAACTGGTGATTTATCAAGGCTGGTGCTCATTAGCTTGTGCTACACTGCGCATTTACCATCAAAAGTCTTTGGCACCTAAGAACAGAACCGCACAAGGAGAATGATTTGTGATACGCTTGCGGCATTTTCACATCTAGCACAGGATTAAATAAAGCCAGCCTGCTCACAGTACCGGTTTTGTCATGAATGTTTTGCTATAATTTAGCACGATCAGAGATAAAGGCCGATAACTCACTCAATCACATTTATCTTTTTTCTCTTGCATTCCTCCTGGCACATCAGCAATTCCTGCAGTTCTATTCACTGAAGCTCCTGCCAAACATTCCCCATCAATCAGCCCTCTTTCAGAGTCACTGAGATCTCTTATTCTAGCCATGGTATTCAAAATAATGGCAACTGGGACAGCAGGCAGTTTTATACACAGCCGTGATCTATTTTATTTTATTTTTAATTTGCTGCCCAACGTAGGCCTAGGTATATCCAATTCCCAGTGATGGTGAGTAGTTTAACTGCTTGTAGTTAAACTTGTAGTTTAATTATATTGTGCAGCAGTTTGCTGGTAGTTCAACTGCATTCAAATTTGTTTCATGGTTGTAGTAGTAAAGTCCTTTTTTGTGAGTTTGAAGTGTAGTTAACTACATGACCTACCCATTTTTCACTTTATAATAATTTACTTCAGGTGGGGTTCAGGGTTGGTGAAAATGAACAAAAGAAGCCTCTCTGGCCAGGTCTGGTCCGGGTTTGGCCTGAGTCCAGCAGCATGTGGCTCAGTGCTGGTGCAGTTAATCACATACGGCATGGACTCGGCTGTGATGTGGCAGCCCGGACTCATCACCACATCACTCGGCCCAGAATCATGCCCTAATTTAAGGCCGACACTGAGCCGAGTCTGAATCAAGAACATCATTCCAAACGAGGGACTCAAGATGATTCCGGTCCGGAACTGGGCCAGAATAAGTTTGCTATCTGGGATTTATTCTTTAAGTCTATCTCATGTTTACCCCTTCGCATTACAAATATGAAAGCGGGTCATTTTCTAGTAAGGACTGGCTTACTGGTCTCTTTCTCCTCATTTACACTTTCTTTTTTATTATGTTCTCTCTCTCAACCCCCTCTGTCAGTCTTGTTAAATAACTTCCTTAAAGAGCAGAGAAGCGACATTCCTACGAGAGATTTTGATTTATTTTGTTTTCCATTATTAAGACCTGGCTATCATCACTAAATCTTTACGGGAACCAAACATTGCAGACAATAACCCTGCAAATTTTTATGATTTTTCAACAGAACCACCAGCAAAAGCTGCAATGCCTTAGGCACCTGTGACAAGTCAGGTACATACCATTCTTTGGACTGGGTAAGATGGGTGAAAATACTTAGAGGGGCCATAAACACATTTAAAACTCATTTAGAAAACCATAGATTAGGCCCCCTGATGCAGCACCAGAGATAATTTTACAACACACATTTTTTGTATATAAAAGGATCCACCCATCCAATTCAGAACAACACTACAGAGTCACTCTGCACAATAATGGCAGTCAACTATAAGTGCACACAAACCAGCAGCCACCCCAGTACAAAATACATTACAATGATAACAGGTGTAATGGTTTCAGTTAGCGGGAAATCAAATGCGACGGGAAGGGGGATCAGAACAAGTCACCCACAAAGGTGAGAACCACTAAAGGAGCTTACACCGCTTATGGGCAGAAAAAAAAACACCTTCGGCACGTAACACTAAAACGGCTGGTAGGAAGGTAAAAAGAAAATGAAACAACAAAGGAGACTGTCTCAGGGAGAACATCACAAAGTAAGTGGAACAGAATTAGCACCAACGAGGAATAATCCTCTACGTAAGAACCAATAAACTAAAGCAAGTCCTTCGTAAACATAAAGCGAAAGCTTTAATATTATGAGGTCCCTTGTACCTGACTATTCCTGGCTCAATGTAAGTCGATAAGACAAAGAAGCACCGGGAAGCGGAAGTGAGGGGCTTAAATACCCCGCAGGCAGTAGCACAGGTGAAAGGAATAAAAGGCGAGATGAAGTAAAACCCCGAAACGGAACGTGGAAAAAATCAGATAGATTACCAACCGGAGAGAGAGGACGTGAACCGTAGTGAAAAAGAAAAAAATAACCACGGACCTTAACAAGCAGGTATAATTATAGGTCTGTACATTAATAGCTTAGTTTATAAACACTACTAGCTTCGCTTATAAAAAGCTTTCAGTTTTCTGGTACTTGAACTTTATTCCAGAAATCAGCAGCTTCTGGATGCTCTCAAGTTGAGATTTTTTTTTTAAAGCAAGGTAGTTTGATACACCGTGTAAATCTTGGAAACATCAACTGAAATCATGTTGAGGTCACCAAATTGTAAATCTCCGCGCAGCTAGACCAATGAGAGAATAGCTCGGAGCGAAGGTTTAAGCGTGATGTATTCCGCTATTGCTGTGGGAAAAGAAAAAAGTTATTAAAGTTCATAAAGAAATATTGCTATGCTTGCAACCAGGTGAGACTGCTCTTCAGATTCACGGGATCAGCTAATAAGTGACCACGTATCAAAGGTAATCGTACCACGTTACCTTCCGCTTTAAGAACTTTTTTATTATGTTCTCTCTCCCACCCCCCCCCCCCCCCCCCCCCCTTTCTGTCAGTCTTGTTAAATAACTTCCTTAAAGAGCAGTGAAGCTACATTCCTATGAGAGATTTTGATTTATTTTGTTTTCCATCATTAAGACAGGTGTAGGAGGGGAGTCAAAGTGGGACTCAGGAAACACTGCCATTTGGGAACTGGAGAGCATCATGCACTTCAAAGGACCAGAGGGCCTTGTAATAAAATAATGGGTTACTCTGACTTCCTTTGGGGTCCGGCTTTTTGCTCCCAAGAATGTCCCCATCTGCTAAAGATGGAGATAAGGGCAAATGGAACTGTTTGCCCTGATTGTAAATGTATCATAAAAGAGCATTTACGGCATCCAGACCCTAGCCAGACAATGGGAAAGGAATGTCCGCACAGGACATCTGTGATCTCCAGTACCCCACAACCTGGACACATCCTATGGGAAAGCCATTGGACAATACCACAGTGCCCTCATTTGGGCACCCCTGTCATTACCCTCTTTAATTCTCTTCTGTACCAGGACTCTAAAACTTCTGTTAAGAGTGTTAATAACCATGTAAAAACCTACAAACATTGCGAATGTGATCCTTATATTGTTACATTCTGTCTTATGCGGTAGTAACAGGAATTGCATGTAAAATGGTTAATCAAGAAATTCTCATGACAACTGCACCTTAATATTATAACACCTTAATCTGTTTGGTATGTATGGATTCAGGAAAAATCAAGGAATTGACTGAAATACATTTCATACCAAATAAAGTTTAATAAAGCATAGTTTCAGTAACTCAGGGAAAACTTGTAACAGTGAAATGTCCTCTCTGGTAATTACCTCCTCTTCCCCTCTCGCTACACAAACATCCCCCAACAGTGGGGGTCTAAATTCCAGATTGACCACCCTTTTCCAGGTTAATTTATGGCACTGCCGCCTGGTTCAAACACATGATTTGGCATAAAACGAAGCGAGACAAGCCAATCAGGGAAGATTGTAACCGACTTCCCACACCGTGCATATTCTGTGTCTGTGTGTAGTTGAACAGGCTGGGTAAGATATTTACTTTGTGTTTCTTTTCGTAAATCTATGTTTTGGGTAATTTAATGTTTTAATTGAAGTTAATGACCTGCCTGCCTGTTATTAAATTATGTTTATTTTAAACTTGCGTGGTTTCCATGACTCTAATTCATCTTATACCCTTTTTAGCCTAAATTATAACTGAATATTCAGGGAGACAATTCTGACCAAGGACCGACTGATCAGCGGCCTGGGACAGCAAGTGGCGTTCTCAAGTTTGGAAAGGCAGCCAAGTTCTGCCCGCAAAACAGGGTCGGTAGTGTATGGTCCTGAGGTTTTGATGTGAAGAGAACCCATGGGCGTTCTACGCCGGTTCTTGTCAAATCTGCCTTTAGGAGCCCTTTAAATGCACTCAGACCTGGGCTCGCAACTATCTATGATAAATATAATGCATGTATTGTGTTTGCTAGACCCCCAACTTCTGCGTTCTCCACCGAACTGAAATTCAGCAATAATGCTGATTCCGGCAAGCATATATTGAAGTATTGATGGTACCTAAAGACGAGTCGAGTGTAACCACTTCGAGCTCCACGCCTGTTAAACCCAAATTCTAAATTATTATTTTAAATGGAGTCAGATACATTACGAGAGTAAAACTATAATAACTAATATAATTGTGCTCTGTTCATATGAATGGAGGATAAATAAATAACATCTGTTGTTTGCGTCACAGCAGCTGAGGGAAAACACGTTGCACCTTCCCCCCCAGCTATTCCCAGCTATTCCCTCATTGGTTTAGCTGTGCGGGTTCTACAAAGGAACCAAACAATGCAGACAATAACCCTGCATATTTTCATAATTGTTCAACAGAACCACACCTTAGGCACCTGTGACAAGTCAGGTACATACCATTCTTTGGACTTGTTAAGATGGGTGGAAATACTTAGAGTGGCTATAAACACTTTTAAAACTCATTTATAAAGCCTTAACCATAGACTAGGCCCCCTGATGCAGCACCAGAGATAATTTTACAACACACATTTTTTAATATAAAAGGATCCACCCATCCAATTCAGAACAAGACTACAGAGACACTCTGCACAATAATGGCAATCAACTATAAGTGCACACAAACCAGCAGCCACCCCAGTACAAAATACATTACAATGATAACAGGTGTAATGGTTTCAGTTCGCGGGAAATCAAATGCGACGGGAAGGGGGATCAGAACAAGTCAACCACAAAGGTGAGAACCATTAAAGGAGCTTAAGCCGCTAATGGGTAGAAAAAAAACACCTTCGGCACGTAACACTAAAACGGCCGGTAGGAAGGTAAAAAGAAAATGAAACAACAAAGGAGACCAGCACGGAGTAAGTGGAACAGAATTAGCACCAACGAGGAATAATCCTCTACGTAAGAACTGATAAACTAAAGCAAGTCCTTCGTAAACATAAAACAAAAGCTTTAATATTATGAGGTCCCTTGTACCTGACTATTCCTGGCTCAATGTAAGTCGATAAGACAAAGAAGCACCGGGAAGCGGAAGTGAGGGGCTTAAATACCCCGCAGGCAGTAGCACAGGTGAAAGGAATAATAGGCGAGATGAAGCAAAACCCCGGAACGGAACGTGGAAAAGATCCGATAGATTACGAACCGGAGAGAGAGGACGAGAACCGTAGTGAAAAAGAAAAAAATAACCACGGACCTTAACAAACAGGTATAATTATAGGTCTGTACATTAATAGCTTAGTTTATAAACATTACTAGCTTCGCTTATAAAAAGCTTTCAGTTTTCTGGTACTTGAACTTTATTCCAGAAATCAGCAGCTTCTGGATGCTCTCAAATTGAGATTTTTTGGATAGTTACCTTCCGCTTTAAGTCTGGTCTACGCTGACCCCAGTTTATCCAAAAGGCAGCCTGTGTGCATTACATTAACTCATCAGCCACCAACGCTGATTTTGTACTCGTTTATCTGACTCCATTTAAAATGATAATTTAGAATTTGGTATGTTAAATTTCCACTTGATTTGCTAAAGGACTCCCAATACTTTTAAGACGGTTCTCTGAACTGGATCTGCCGGTTCCACCGCGCATTACATTCGGCCGTTATGTCCACGACTCACAGCTGGCTAGATATCTGCGGTTATCTCAGAGGTTGCGGAAGAAGCCACTTCGTGAGATATATCCTATGGTTAAGGCTCAGGGACCCACGAAAGGACTTTTGGCGACCACCGTTCTTAACATGTATAAACGCCAGATGGAGGTGATCTACTTTAAGACATAGTTCTACGGGTGCAATACTCCGTGATACATTAAGCTTAAATAGTCAACCTCCCTAGACCAGCTGAGGGGGTAACCAAGACTGAACAAATTAATCAACCCATTACCGGTGAACAGAGATAGTACGTCAATTTTCTGAGAAACCACACAAATCAAGTTTCACTAATTTATTACCAGGTAGGTTATTTACTTAAAATAATGGCTGAGATGGGCATCTCTGGAACTGCTCTCTCTTGGTTTACTTCTTATCTCACAGATAGATCCTACCAAGTCTCCTGGAAGGGCTCTATCTCTGCACCTCATCCTCTTTCTACAGGAGTCCCGCAGGGATCTGTACTGGGTCCTCTGCTGTTCTCCATTTACACTAAGTCTCTTGGTTTGGTCATTAATTCACATGGCTTCTCCTACCATTGTTATGCTGATGACACTCAACTCTACCTCTCTTTCCCTCCCTCTACCCCACAGATTAAAGAGAGGATATCTGCTTGCCTGGCTGACATCTCTGAGTGGATGTCTAGCCATCACCTGAAGCTCAACCTCGACAAGACTGAGCTGCTCTTCATGCCACACAAGACATCCCCGCTTTTAGACCTGTCCATCACCGTCGACGGAACTATGGTGACCGTCTCCCGCTCTGCAAGAAACCTGGGGGTGGTCCTGGATGACCAGCTGGACTTCAGAGAGCACATCAGGGCAACGACACGGTCCTGCAGGTTCCTCCTGTACAACATTAGGAGGATTCGGCCGTACCTGACCACCTACTCTGCCCAGCTCCTTGTCCAGACCATGCTCACCTCACGCCTGGACTACTGCAACTCCCTTTTCGCAAGCCTGCCAGCCTGCGCCATTCTGCCCCTTCAACTGGTCCAGAACGCGGCCGCTCGGCTTGTGTTCAACCTCCCGAAGTTCACACACGTCACCCCCCTGCTGAGGTCACTCCACTGGCTTCCAGTTATGGCCAGGATCAGGTTCAAAGTTCTGACCCTGGCCTACACTGCAGCCAAAAGGTCAGGCCCCTCCTACCTACAGGACTTGATCCAGCACTACACTCCTGCTCGACCACTTCGCTCTGCTGGTGCAGGGCGACTTGCACTTCCCTCCCTCCGTGTCAACGGCACTCACTCGTCCCGACTGCGGAGCTTCTCCACTCTAGCTCCCCAGTGGTGGAATGAACTCCCCACTCCGTTGCGCTCTGCTGAAACGCTGTCTGTTTTCCGTTGTGGTCTGAAAACGCACTTTTTCAGACTCCACCTTGATTAACTACATATATAAGGCCAAATATATATAGTATGTTCTTGCTGTTTATTTTCTATTTGGTTTTGCTATTTCATAGCTTAGAATGTATAGCCGACTGTATTCTGTATTCTGTTGACTACTAGTGATAGCTCCTATGTTGTGAGAAAGTTGTGCTTCGTTGGATTTGCTTTATAGATTGTGTCTAAGACCTTCAATATGCACTAATTGTACGTCGCTTTGGATAAAAGCGTCTGCCAAATAAATGTAATGTAATGTAATAATCAATTCACAGTTACAGATTAAACAGCCAATATTCAAATATAGTACAGAGAAAAAATACTTTGTCATACCTGGCAACCGCTACACACAATGACCTGAGGTGGGATGTGTGGGAAAGTCTGACTACAGCTTCCCTGAGGGCTTTGTTTCCTCTGCTTAAATGCCCAAATTCTGTGTTTGATCTGGCTACAAATGGTCGTAAAACCATACACTGGCCAGAAATAGATCAATTGCACTTTTAATCCCCCCTTCTAGGGGGTTTCACAGAATGGTTACCTGAGAGGAAATTCCACAACGGCAGTTTACTCCTGAGTTATGAAATATACATTCCATCCATGTTGAACATTTAGGAAATGTAGGCCATTGCACCACCTATCACAACGATATTAAACATGAGTAGGTCTAAGTTTGTGTTGTCATGAGAATCCCATCTCTATGTTTTTAGGCCTTTTTAAGGACAAAAGCAATCTGTACAGTCATGTTGTGTTGTGTGTGAACTATTTTAAGGAGAGGGATGTGACCTGCTCTGGTGACACCAGGTGGTGACTCTGTCCATATGCTTGGTTTTACGCAGTCCAAGCGTTTCTCCCATGATATTCTGCCGGGAGTCTGAGTATGGATACTGAGAAGGTCAAAGCCGTTGTTGAGTGGCCCCGTCCAGAGTCCCGGAAGGACCTACAAAGATTCCTAGGATTTGCCAATTTCTATCGGCGCTTCATCCGGAGTTATAGCACCATTGCTGCCCCCCTCACTGCCCTTACTTCCACTAAGACTACCTTCTCATGGAACCTTCGAGCCGACAAGGCATTTGATGATCATAAGAACCGCTTCACCACGGCACCTATATTAATCCACTCAGAACCGACAGCCCAGTTTATTGTGGAGGTTGACGCGTCCAATATAGTAGCAGGAGCGGTTCTCTCCCAGCGTTCTTCCAAGGACAACAAGGTTCACCCATGTGCCTTTTTGTCACATCGCCTCACACCCACGGAGGCGAACTACGATATCGGCAATCGTGAGCTACTGGCGGTCAAGTTAGCTCTTGAGGAGTGGCGGCATTGGCTGGAGGGAGCACAAGAACCGTTCTTGGTGTGGACGGATAACAAAAGAACCTGGAGTATCTTCAGACTGCCAAGAGACTTAACTCCCGCCAAGCTCGCTGGGCACTGTTCTTTGCCTGATTTAATTTCATACTCGCCTACTGACCCGGGTCCAAGAACATCAAACCAGACGCTCTGTCCCGCCGATGTATCACTCCAGCCAAGGATGAGGACCCTGACACCATCCTGCCTACTAGTTGTTTCATCAACGCCGTCCACCACAACATTGAGAAGACCGTAATCAACGCCCTCAAGGGCGAAGCAGGGCCCAGCAGTTGCCCCAATAACCATCTCTATGTGCCCGAATCAGTCCGCTCTAACGTCCTGCAATGGGGTCACTCCTCCAATCTGTCATGTCACCCAGGGGTCACCAGAACTCTCACATTCATCCAGCGACTATTCTGGTGGCCCCGCATGAAGGAGGACATCAAGGACTTAATTTCCGCCTGATCAGTCTGTGCCCAGAACAAGGTACCACACACAACCCCTGTAGGATTACTCCAACCCCATCCTATCCGACATCGTCCCTGGTCACACATTGCTCTTGATTTCATCACCGGTTTACCCCCTTCTAACAGTTACACCACCATCCTCACTATTGTTGATAGGTTCTCCAAAGCAGTTCACTTTGTTCCCCTCACTAAGCTTCCCTCTGCTAAAGACACAGCATCCCTTTTAGTACAACACATCATTAGATTACATGGCATTCCCACAGACATAGTTTCAGACAGAGGTCTTCAATTCACAGGTCACTTTTGGAAGGCATTCTGCAAATTATTCGGCACATCAGTTAGCCTTTCTTCAGGTTTCCACCCACAAAGCAATGGCCCGACTGAGCGAGCCAATCAAGTCATAGAAACGGTGTTACAATGCCTTTGTTCCAGAAACCCCACTTCCTGGAGTCATCAGTTGCCTTGAGCCGAATATGCTATCAATTCCCACACCTCCTCTGCCTCTAAACTATTCCCATTTGAGTGTTGTTTAGGCTACCAGCCACCCCTGTTCCCGAGCCAGGAGGAGGAGGTGGGAGTTCCGTCGGCCGAAGCCTTCATCCGGCGCTGCATCTGCACCTGGAAGACTACCCGCCTTAACTTTCTCCATGCCAGCACCCGAATGAAGGTAACGGCCGACCGTCACCAGTCCAAGGCACCCCCCTATCGAGTGGGTCAACGCGTTTAGCTCACCACACGGGACATTCCCCTCCATGTGGACTCCCGCAAGCTGGCACCTCGGTATATCGGACATTATACCATCACCAATGTGTTAAGCCCTACTGCCGTCAAGCTCAAGCTGCCCTCCACCATGCGTCGGATACATCCGACTTTCCATGTTTCGAGACTCAAACCTGTTGTCACCCACCCCCTTTGTCCCGCCCCTGATGCCCCCCCTCCCCCCCGTCTCATTGATGGAGGCGACGCATATACAGTGCGCAAGCTGTTGGACTGCCGTCGTCGGGGTCGTAGCCTCCAGTACTTGGTCGACTGGGAGGGCTACGGCCCCGAGGAAAGAAGTTGGATTCCTACGAGCTTCATGTTGGATAAGACTTTGATCAAGGACTTCCATAAGACTCATCCGGTGCCACCGGTTAAAGCACCAAGAGGTGCTTCTTAGGGCGGGGGGGTACTGTTATATTCTGTACATCTGTTTGTCTGTTTGTATTTTTATTTGATATTTATTCTTGATTGATTGTTTCATCTCATCATTGCATTCCCCTCTGTTAGTGGGTTGTCCGAGTCTCATCTGTATGTTTGTTTACCCAGTCTCGTGCATGCACTATTCGGGTGACTTCGGGAGTTTTCGTGGGTTAACGCTGTATTTCCGAAGTTTTGTTTTCTGCTACTTCCTGATTTCCTTCCCATGTATAATTGTATATATTACTAACTCGCGCTAACAATCACTCGGGTGCTTTATTAGTTACGTGCACTTTACTAGACCAATTAACATAGATGTATACTAACAACTAACTGTCTGTCTTATAGTTAGATACTAACAGTTAACCAGCTTCTCCGCTTTCTCTTTGTACTCGCATTTCTAACTGTTCCTGAGCTGTTGACTTTACCTCTCGTGATTACTGAGCACACTCCGCTCCTCTTCGAGCCCGTTGTTTGTTATGCATGTTTCCGAGTCCCTTTCATGTTTTCGTTATGTTCTTGTGATTGAATCATTGTTTTCCTAATGTGTTAACCTCACGTCGTTTGTTACCCCTCCCTTTCCTATGTGTATAGAAGACCCACAAGTCTGTTTCTTCCCCGTCAGAACGTTGATCACTTTTCCTGAGCCTGTTATCGTAAATCCAGAGATTAGCTGAAATTCTTGACACCCTTTGTTTTTGATTCCGATTTAGCCTACCCCCTTTTCTGTACTTTAGCCCTTTGATTTGCTGGTTTCGACTTTCTTTTGTGTTTACCTACGTTTGATTAGCCTAGCCCTTTTGTACCTTAGCCCTTTGATTTCCGGTTTTGACCTTTGCTTGTTTTCCTGACTTTGATTTTGGATCTCGTTTGGAAATTCTTGATTGCCTGGCTTTTGACACTGGACTGGAATTAAACAACATTTCTGCATTATCCTTGTCTGCATTTGGGTCTCTGAGTCTGGGACATAACACATACGGCATGGACTCGGCTGTAATGTGGCAGCCCGGACTCATTGCCACATCACTCGGCCCAGAATCATGCCCTAATTTAAGGCCGACACTGAGCCGAGTCAGAATCAAGGACATCATTCCAAACGAGGGACTCAAAAAACGGGTGATTCCGGTCCGGAACTGGGCCAGAATAAGTTTGTTATCGGGAATTTCTTCTTTAAGTCTATCTCATGTTTGCCCCTTGGCATTACAAATATGAAAGCGGGTCATTTTCTAGTAAGGACTGGTGAACTGGTCTATTTGTCCTCATTTATACTTTCTTTTTTATTATGTTCTCTCTCTCAACCCCCCCCCCCCCCTCTGTCAGTCTTGTTAAATAACTTCCTTAAAGAGCAGTGAAGCTACATTCCTATGAGAGATTTTGATTTATTTTGTTTTCCATCATTAAGACAGGAACCAAACAATGCAGACAATAACCCTGCATATTTTCATAATTGTTCAACAGAACCACACCTTAGGCACCTGTGACAAGTCAGGTACATACCATTCTTTGGACTGGGTAAGATGGGTGGAAATACTTAGAGTGGCCATAAACACATTTAAAACTCATTTAGAAAACCTTAACCATAGATTAGGCCCCCTGATGCAGCACCACAGATAATTTTACAACACACATTTTTTAATATAAAAGGATCCACCCATCCAATTCAGAACAAGACTACAGAGTCACTTTGCACAATAATGGCAGTCTACTATAAGTGCACACAAACCAGCAGCCACCCCAGTACAAAATACATTACAATGATAACAGGTGTAATGGTTTCAGTTCGCGGGAAATCAAATGCGACGGGAAGGGGGATCAGAACAAGTCAACCACAAAGGTGAGAACCACTAAAGGAGCTTAAGCCGCTAATGGGTAGAAAAAAAACACCTTCGGCACGGAACACTAAAACGGCCGGTAGGAAGGTAAAAAGAAAATGAAACGACAAAGGAGACCAGCACGGAGTAAGTGGAACAGAATTAGCACCAACGAGGAATAATCCTCAACGTAAGAACTAATAAACTAAAGCAAGTCCTTCGTAAACATAAAGCGAAAGCTTTAATATTATGAGTTCCCTTGTACCTGACTATTCCTGGCTCAATGTAAGTCGATAAGACAAAGAAGCACTGGGAAGCGGAAGTGAGGGGCTTAAATACCCCGCAGGCAGTAGCACAGGTGAAAGGAATAATAGACGAGATGAAGCAAAACCCCGGAACGGAACGTGGAAAAAATCCGATAGATTACTAACCGGAGAGGACGAGAACCGTAGTGAAAAAGGAAAAAATAACCACGGACCTTAACAAACAGGTATAATTATAGGTCTGTACATTAATAGCTTAGTCTATGAACATTACTAGCTTCGCTTATAAAAAGCTTTCAGTTTTCTGGTACTTGAACTTTATTCCAGAAATCAGCAGCTTCTGGATGCTCTCAAATTGAGATTTTTTGGATAGTTACCTTTCGCTTTAAGTCTGGTCTACGCTGACCCCAGTTTATCCAAAAGGCAGCCTGTGTGCATTACATTAACTCATCAGCCACCAACGCTGATTCTGTACTCTATCTGACTCCATTTAAAATTATCTATATATAATTTAGAATTTGGTATGTTAAATTTCCACTTGATTTGCTAAAGGACTCCCATACTTTTAAGACGGTTCTCTGAACTGGATCTGCCGGTTCCACCGCGCGTTACATTCGGCCGTTATGTCCACGACTCACAGCTGGTTAGATATCTGCGGTTATCTCAGAGGTTGCGGAAGAAGCCACTTCGTGAGATATATCCTATGGTTAAGGCTCAGGGACCCACGAAAGGACTTTTGGCGACCACCATTTTCAACATGTATAAACGCCAGACGGAGGTGATCTACTTTAAGACATAGTTCTACGGGTGCAATACTCCGTGATACATTAAGCTTAAATAGTCAACCTCCCTAGACCAGCTGAGGGGGTAACCAAGACTGAGGAAATTAATCAACCCATTACTGGTGAACAGAGATAGTACGTCAATTTTCAGAGAAACCACACAAATCAAGTTTCACTAATTTATTACCAGGTAGGTTATTTACTTAAAATAATCAATTCACAGTTACAGATTAAACAGCCAATATTCAAATATAGTACAGAGAAAAAATACTTTGTCATACCTGGCAATCGCTACACACAATGACCTGAGGTGGGATGTGTGGGAAAGTCTGACTACAGCTTCCCTGAGGGCTTTGTTTCCTCTGCTTAAATGCCCAAATTCTGTGTTTGATCTGGCTACAGATGGTCGTAAAACCATACACTGGCCAGAAATAGATCAATTGCACTTTTAGTCCTCCCTTCTAGGGGGTTTCACAGAATGGTTACCTGAGAGGAAATTCCACAATGGCAGTTTACTCCTGAGTTATGAAATATACATTCCATCCATGTTGAACATTTAGGAATTGTAGACCATTGCACCACCTATCACAACGATATTAAACATGAGTAGGTCTAAGTTTGTGTTGTCATGAGAATCCCATCTCTATGTGTTTAGGCCTTTTTAAGGACAAAAGCAATCTGTATAGTCATGTTGTGTTGTGTGTGAACTATTTTAAGGAGAGGGATGTGACCTGCTCCGGTGACGCCAGGTGGTGACTCTGTCCATATGCTTGGTTTTACGCAGTCCAAGTGTTTCTCCCATGATATTCTGGGACATTTTTTGACGTCATAAACCTCAGGCCAGATGGTCCCAGTAGACTTCCCGGCACCGAAGTTCTGGCATCACAGCCTCCCAGAGACGTCACAGGCTTCCCCCCACGGTGTTGTGTTCAGGTGCCCCTTTCCACCGTCACTATTCTCTTTCCTGATTTTCTTGTTAACTCTTCTACTCACTACAGCTGATTCTCGTTTCCGCTTTCTGCGCTCTCTAATTTGTTGCACCTCTCTTTGAGTGTATTTAAACCCTGTCTTGGCTTGTGTTCAGTGTGAAATTGTTGCCTCGGTTTACTATTAGCACTATTGAGTGGTTTTTAATTGTTTTGATTCCACGTTTTGACCTTGTTTGTACTTTGCATTTACGGATTGCCTGCCTGTCTTTTTAACCTTTGCATTGAACTACGAACGCTCTACCATTCTACTGTGTGTAATAAAATCTCCTTTGGGAGTTTTTTTTTTTTACATCTGGCTTTGAGTCAGCCTTTTTGGTCACACTTAGCCACTGTTCCTCATGACACATCAGCAATTCCTGCAGTTCTATTCACTGAAGCTCCTGCCAAACATTCCCCATCAATCACCCCTCTTACAAAGTCACTGATATCTCTTCTAGCCATGGTATTCAAAATAATGGCAACTGGGACTGCTGGCATTTTTATACACAGCTGTGAGCAATTTTTATTTTATTTTTTATTTGCTGCCCAACATGTGCCTAGGTATATCAAATTCCCAGTGATGGTGAGTAGTTTAACTGCATGTAGTTAATCTAGTAGTTTAATTATATTGTGCAGCAGTTTGTTGGTAGTTCAACTGCATTCAAATTTGTGTCATGGTTGTAGTAGGAAAGTCAGTGTGGCGAAGTGAGCCGTAGTGCTCGGGTGCAAGGACAAGAAATCAGGCGTTGTTTAAAGAGAACCGGTTTTTATTTTAGTTACCCTTTCTTTTAGCTCTCTGTTCCAAACAAACACATAAAACACACAGTTCTCCCCTCCCCCAAATACCCAGAAGGCTCCTTTTAAAGGTTCTCAGGCTCACTGTTGAACAATCAAGGCAATTGGTTAATTGATACAAACAATAATACAATCAATCATCATCAATTGCCTGATTGCCGACAGCTGTGCCGGTTCCATTAACCACCTGAGTTCACTCTCTCTCTTGCCGGCCTCGCCTAAAACCACACCCCCCTACCACATACCCCCACCGCCCGACTTAGGCCGGGAAGCCATCCGGCCAATGCTCAACTCACCCCCCCCTCCTCCTCTTCCTCCACCGGACGGGAGAGAAAGTCAGCCACCACCATCTGCGCTCCCGGCCTATGAACCACCTTGAAATTAAAAGGCTGTAAAGCCAGATACCAACGAGTGATTCGGGCGTTGGTATCTTTCATGCGGTGAAGCCATTGGAGGGGAGCATGGTCCGAGCAGAGGGTGAATGGGCGACCCAGTAGATAATAACGGAGGGACCCGACCGCCCATCTAATGGCCAGGCACTCCTTCTCGACCGTGCTGTACTTAGCTTCTCGTTGTGACAATTTCCTGCTAATGTACAGCACTGGTCGGTCGACCCCCTCCACCTGCTGAGTCAAAACGGCCCCCAGCCCTCTGTTCGATGCGTCAGTCTGCAAATTAAAGGGGAGAGAGAAGTTAGGGGTGAACAAAAGCGGTTTCCTACAAAGAGCTTCCTTCACCCTCTCAAACGCCTGCCGACACAATTCCGTCCACTGGACCGGATCTGAGGCACCTTTCCGAGTCAAGTCGGTTAGGGGACTGGTCAGCTCAGAGAAAGCCGGAATAAACCTTCTGTAGTAGCCGGCCAGTCCCAAAAACCTCCTCACCTCTTTTTTTGTCTTGGGTCGTGGACAGGTCGCAATCGCTGCGGTTTTGTCCTCGAGAGGCCGCACCTGTCCACTTCCCAAGTGATACCCCAAATACCGTACCTCCGCTCTGCCAATCGCACACTTCTTTGGGTTAGCCGTGAGTCCCGCCTGTCTCTGGGACTCTAGCACCGCCCCCACATGCCGCACATGCTGAGCCCAGCTGTTACTGTGAATGATGATGTCATCCAGATAGGCTGCAGCGAAAGCCGCATGTGGACGCAGCACCCTGTCCATGAGACGTTGAAATGTGGCAGGGGCTCCGAATAACCCAAACGGAAGTGTCCGGAATTGGTACAACCCGTCCGGAGCGGAGAAAGCCGTTTTTTCCTTGGACTCTGGAGACAAGGGAATCTGCCAGTAGCCCTTGGTTAAATCCAGTGTCGTAAAAAAACAAGCTGTGCCCAGCCGATCCAAGAGCTCGTCGACCCGAGGCATTGGATAGGCATCGAACTGTGACACTCCATTCACCTTACGGTAGTCTACACAGAACTGAATAGATCCATCAGGCTTACCCACTAGCACGATGGGGCTATTCCACGCACTGTTAGACTCCTCTATTACCCCTAATTCCAGCATTGCCTTTATTTCTGCCTGCACCAATCTCTTTTTATGTTTATGGTAGGGGCGCGAACGCACCGTCACCCCCGGGGTTGTCTCAATGTGGTGGTTTATGAGATTGGTGCAGCCTGGTAGAGGGGAAAACACATCCGCAAACTGCTTTTGCAACAAGGCAAGATCCGCTCTCTGATTCGGTAAGAGATGGTTATCAGAAAGGGGGAGGTTTGATTGGTAGAATTTGGAACCTCCGGCCCCAGCTCATCTCTCTCCTGATCTACCGAGACCAGGGAGACCGGTACCACCTCTTTCCATGCTTTTAGTAGATTGAAGTGATAAATCTGTTTAGCCCCCTCTCTATCAGACCGCTCCACCTCATAATCAATAAATAAAAGGGCGGTAGTGTGGTATAATGGTTAAGGAACTGGGTTTGTAACCGAAAGGTTGCAGGTTCGATTCCCGGGCCGGACACTGCCGTTGTACCCTTGAGCAAGGTACTTCACCTGCATTGCTTCAGTATATATCCAGCTGTATTAATAGATACTATGTATAAATGCAAAAAAGAAATGTTCTGTAAGTCGCTCTGGATAAGAGCGTCTGCTAAATGCCTATAATGTAATGTAATTCCCCCACTCGTCGTGTGACCACGAAGGGTCCTTGCCACTTAGCGAGTAATTTTGTGTTGGAAGTAGGTAGCAATACTAGGACTTTATCTCCCGGTGAAAATTGCTGTAGCTTAGTTCCTCTATTGTATTGCCTCTGCTGACGTTCCTGAGCCTGTAGCAAATTCTCCCGTGACAATCTACCCAGTGTATGGAGTTTTGCTCGCAGGTCCATAACATATTGAATTTCATTTTTACTGGGACTTGGACCCTCCTCCCAGTTTTCTTTAACTAGGTCCAAGACACCCCGGGGCTGTCTACCGAACAGCAATTCAAAGGGAGAAAATCCTGTGGAGGCCTGGGGAACCTCTCTCACTGCGAACAATAGAGGAACTAACCACTAATCCCAATTTCTGCTATCATCGTGTACGAACTTTCGAATCATAGATTTCAAAGTCCTATTAAAACGCTCAACGAGCCCATCCGTTTGTGGATGGTACACGCTCGTTTTAATGGACTGAACACCTAATAATTCATACAATTCGCGTAATGTGCGTGACATAAACGAAGTGCCTTGATCCGTCAGAATCTCTTTCGGGATTCCGACGCGGGAGATTATTTGGAACAATGCCTGCGCAACACTCTTGGCCGAGATATTGCACAACGGCACTGCTTCGGGATACCGAGTTGCATAATCCACAAGTACTAATACAAATCGGTATCCCTGAGTGCTCCTTTCAAATGGCCCGATGAGGTCCATGCCCACTCTATCAAAAGGGACTTCAATTAATGGTAGAGGGCGCAACGGCACTTTTGGGATGGCCGGGGAATTCACTAGAGTGTTTTTTCATATCCTAAATGACCAGCCATGGGGTTGTAATGAGCCGCCTGAAAAATCATTTCCCGGCGGCTTTTAGGTACCAGCAACTGGGTAGTCTCCTCACCTGTCTGAGTGTCACGACTCTGTATAACCTGTCTTTAATAATGACAAAATATGGGTAAGAGCGTGCAGCATCAGGGCGCACCAGCTGACGAAGCGTAGGGTGTCGTCACGAGACTGAGCGAGTGGGAAATCCTCCACGGGGTGGAACACCGGCACCTGGGGAGTCCCCACTGGAGGCTCTCCCGGAGCCGCCTCCCCCCCCCCCCCCCGTTAGTGTCGGACGACCCCGCGTCACCACTGTCAACCGCACACACCTCACACTTCCCTATCTGTCGTGATCGTACCCCCATCAGCTTCTCAGCTACTTGTTTAAACCCCGGCCAATCTGTGCCCAAAATCAGAGGGTGCGAGAGGCGGGAGCTAACCGCAGCCTCTATAATATGCTTTTTCCCTTTTACATGAATTTCCACTGGTACTATAGGATACTTGTGTCGATCCCCATGCACACACCTAATAACTACCCATCGTGCCGATACCAAAGCCTCAGGTCGAACCAGGCTGAGTTGGATTATGGTCTGCATCGCCCCTGAGTCCAACAGAGCCTGGTGTTCACTCCCTTGCACCCTTACCGGAATGCAGTACGCCCCGTCTATATCGGGAGCGGAGGTGGGCGGCCCGACGACACGAACCACCTGCCCCACCTCCATGTGCGAACAATCGCAGCGCAGGTGGCCCAGTCGTCCACACCGCCAACACTCCGGTCCAGGTGTTTGAGGAGCTCCCTGTGGGCCGGACTGCACCGCCACTGAGCCTGAGTTGGGAGAAGGGAAAGAAACCACACAGGGATTAACACCAGGGAAAGAGGGGTTCTGGGGACGGGAAACGGAAAGGGGGACAGAACGAGGGGGGAATTTTTTCCTCGGCGCCGGCTCCGGCTTCTGCTGCTGGGTGCAGGGATGCTGCGCCAGGTGGTCCTCCGTCAGGGTGACGGCTGCATCGAGGTTGGTGGGCCGATGACACTGGACCCAGCTGGCTGTATCCGTTGGCAGCCCCGTGATAAATCTCTCGAGGACCACCTGCTCCACGACTCCAGCTGCCGATCGAATTTCCGGCCGGAGCCAGCGCCTCGCCGTGTCTGTCAGCCGCTGGGCGTAGGCGAACGGTCGGTCCTCTCCCGTCAGGTTGCTCTCCCGGAAGCGACGTCGGTGTTCCTCCGGGGTGGATCCCGTTCGGTCGAGGACTGCCTTCTTCACGTTCCTGTAATCCGCCCGAACGGCTGCCGGCAGGCTATGCGCTGCTTGTTGCGCCTCACCCGTTAAGAGGGGCAGGAGACGCACGGCCCACTCTTCCAGTGGCCACCTGCCTGTCTCCGCCGCCACCTCAAACGCCTCGAGGAAGGCCTGAGCGTCATCGTCCGCCGTCATCTTCGGGATGTGAAATTTTGGGGACGAGACGCTCTGTCTTCCCCTGGACTCTCCACTGGCCGCCCACTGGATTAACGCCTGAGCCTGGAGGCTAGACTGCTCACGCAGGGCTTGCATCTGTTCTGCATGAACCGCTGACTGTCGCTCCTGCATGGCAGCTAGTCCCTCCAGTACTCTCCTTGCACTTTTCTTCACCTTTGTTTTTCGCTCCCCGTACTGGCTACCACTGTGGCGAAGTGAGCCGTAGTGCTCGGGTGCAAGGACAAGAAATCAGGCGTTGTTTAAAGAGAACCGGTTTTTATTTTAGTTACCCTTTCTTTTAGCTCTCTGTTCCAAACAAACACATAAAACACACAGTTCTCCCCTCCCCCAAACCCCCAGAAGGCTCCTTTTAAAGGTTTTCAGGCTCACTGTTGAACAATCAAGGCAATTGGTTAATTGATACAAACAATAATACAATCAATCATCACCAATTGCCTGATTGCCGACAGCTGTGCCGGTTCCATTAACCACCTGAGTTCACTCTCTCTCTTGCCGGCCTCGCCTAAAACCACACCCCCTACCACAGTCAAGTACATACCATTCTTTGGTCTGGGTAAGATGGGTGGAATACACACATTTAAAACTCAGTTAGAAAACTTTAACCACAAATTAGGCCCCCTTGTGTAGCACCAGAGATAATTGTACAACACAAATTTTAAATGTAAAGGTAATTTAACATGTAAAAGGATTAACTCATCTAATTCAGAACAACACTACAGATTTGCTCAGCACAATAATGGCAGTCAACTAGAAGTGGACACAAACCTGCAGCCACCACCATATCAACACACATCCAAAACCACATAACTGCAGCACATATAGGACTCAAGCCCACATGTTTTTTTTGTGCAAAAAAATTGTTTCTGTATATTTTGGTGTTTGTAGAAACAAAACATTTGGAATTAGACAACATAAAATTATAATTTGATTAATGACGTCACATGGCGTTGTAATAGCGACATGTAGTCCAGCTATCTCTTGTGTTCGTGTTTGTTCATTTGAATATGTTTTGTTGTGTCTGTTTTTTGTCTTTTGTTTTTTTTCATGCGCTATGTGTCTGTAGTGGGACGGGGAAGCGGGCTGGAGATTTTTCAGGGCACTTCTGCTGCTCGTTTTGATAATATTGACAAATTGTCTAATCGATATAATTTTATTTGTGGTCCTCACCATGGAGACGCATTCACAACATATGCTCGGGAATGTCCGTTAGATCTGCAGACTGCAGCAACAAAGTTTACCATCATTCTTCAAAAGGCAACCAGGGAAGGAGAACATAATGCGGGGGAGGAGTGAGGAGATGACTGGGAAGATTATGTGTATGGAGGAGAGTCGTGGAGGCGGAGTTTGTGTGTTGGACTGCTTGGTGACACTGGACATCTCGGGACAGCGGGGGGCCTATTTTTAATCATGGCTGTATTGCACTTTCATTCATTTAATTCACTTGATTGATGTCATGATTTTGTTGGATGTCTTTGTTTGATATGTTTGTTTGTGTGTTGTGAGTCTGCCCCACTGTCTGTTTTTTTTGTGTTGTTGCTGGGGCTACAACTGAAGTTCCCGAGTGGGAAATAAAAGGTTATTCTATTCTATTCTATTAATGAATGACCGTGCCTACAGTTATTGCAAATCAAGTGTCATCTCACATTTCCAGCACCAAAAAGGGGGTAAAAGAGAATAAAATATTACAGAATAGCAATGTATTTACGGTAGTAAATCCTCACTTCCCTGTTATGAGTTTTGGGTAAGCCTACTATAATTCCCCAGAACCGAGGTTGAGAACCAAGAGAAAGATGATTGCAGCTAAGTACACAAAGATCCTTGAAGAAAACCTGCTCCAGAGCGCTCTGGACCTCAGACTGGGGCGAAGGTTTACCTTCCAACATGACAACGACCCAAAGCACACAGCCAAGAGGATAAAGGAGTGGCTTTGGAGAAAGTGCTGAACTTAATCTATTGTAGTATAAGTCTGTAATGTAATAAAACGTCGGAGAAGGTGAAAGGGGTGTGCAGACTTTCCGGCTTGACTGTACACACACCAAACGCATGCAGATGCAAAATGGCTGTTCTTCACAATATCCAGTTCCCCAAAGTGGACAAAGTCAGTGGGGGCACTTTTGCGTATGATTGTGTAAAGTCAGTGGGGGCACTTTTGAGTATGATTGTGTGTAAGCAATTCTATATCCAGGGATGAAAGCTTGCTTTTGGTGCAAGGAACTGTCTTTCTCTGCCAAAGAAATCTCTAAGATTTGCACAAATTTCTCTGACAAAATGAAGTAAAAAATGTTTCCTCATTCTTTATTTTTGTCACAATACTTTGGAGAATTATTTCCTCAATGTTTCAAATCAAACTGTCAGGTTAGCTGTCAGTTGGGACAGCATCTCCATTTCACAACTATTTCAAATATGAATTAACCGTCAGATTTTTTGGGGTGGGCCACTCAGCCTTAGGTATTTAAGGTGCAACATTCTGGACACTTTTGCATTACAGTTGACTGGTCAACAAATAACTACCAACTATCCACCTGTGAGAACAACCTGCTGCCTTACTGTCAGGTAAGATTACAGAATAGGCTGATCTGCAGATCAATCTGCAAATAATAATAATAACTTTATGTATACAGCACATAATAATAATAATAATAATAATAACTTTATGTATACAGCACGTTATAATAATAATAATAATAACTTTATGTATACAGCACATTATAATAATAATAATAATATATTAATAATAATAATAATAACTTTATGTATACAGCACATAATAATAATAATAATAATAATATATTAATAATAATAATAATAACTTTATGTATTCAGCACATTATAATAATAATAACTTTATGTATACAGCACATTATAATAATAATAATATATTATTAATAATAATAATAATAATAATAATAACTTTATGTATACAGCACATAATAATAATAATAATAATAACTTTATGTATACAGCACATTATAATAATAATAATAATAATATATTAATAATAATAATAACTTTATGTATACAGCACATTATAATAATAATAATATAACTTTATGTATACAGCACATTATAATAATAATAATAATATATTAATAATAACTTTATGTATACAGCACATTATAATAATAATAATAACTTTATGTATACAGCACATTATAATAATAATAATAATAATAATAATAATAATTAATAAAACAAAGCAACAGCTAAAATAAAATTACAGATAAAAGGAAATGTACATAAAATATGAAAATATGAAAAAATATATTTTTAATTCATAAAAAAAAGAAATAATAAATGCTGAACTCATTTCCAGCATGAAGCTTATGAGAAACATTTAAAACAAACATTCATTGAACATTAGTACTCAGGCCCAGATTTACTAAAGGATTGTGACTTCTTTTCAGATGCAAAAGCAGTAACTACAAGGTCGCAATATCTATGTTGGATTTTCTAAATGGGTCAAAATCACTATTAGAATGTAATTTGCGGGGAATATGTCACTCTGCAACTTTTAAATTTGTATATGTTAAATTTGTATATGTATACCTGGAGTGAACGTGCTAAAACAGGGTGGAGATTATGTAAATTAGGCCAATTAAGTATTCCATCTCATTTACTAAAGCGTGCATTAAAGCTGCAGTTTAGGCAACTTTCTTAATGGTCACAATGTTTTGAAAACAGAGTTTCTAGCTGCGCTTGTAGGATTACAGAGCTACACTAAAAATGTAGCTCCTATAGTCCAGGATCCAGTTAGATATCAAACATTACCTTTCTTAAATAGTCTTTATACATGAAAACTGAGACTTAACATTACAGTTAACCGGTACATCTAGCCCCAATTCAGTACTCTGCAGGATGTTTTACAATAGGGCATTTTTCCTGGTTTTCATCATTGTAACGACAATAAATAAAGAAGCTAATCTTTCAGAAAGCTAGTTTTACATAAGCACAATAATTGCTAGTGATGGTTAGCTGAATTACATAGCTAGCTAATTGTATAAAGACCCCAGATATATAAGCTTGTGCCGGCTGTAGTCCTGTTCAGCATTGCAGGCAGGATGGAGTGGAAGTCTTTCTGAACACTAACTGTAACATACTGTTACGTAGATATATGTGTGAATTGTGAGCAGGTCACTTCACGTGGCGAGATTGAGTTCCGCAAAACAAGTTCCTGAATTCCGGAAAAATGGCTTTAGAGGCCAACATAATCCACTGTCTTTCCCCGAGTTTATGAATATCTCGAGTTTATTGGTGTATCAAGTTTAAAGTTTAGGAGCTCTAGAATGTACAGTTAGAGTACATTGAGTCACATTAGTGATAAACTGTAGGGCAATAGAGTGAGAGTCTAAGGTAAATAAGGGAGCCTATTAGCTAACAAATTTACATGATGAGATATTTTTATATTATTTTGCCAAAGCGCCTCCATGGCTTTTTTGGAGGTAATGATGTCACTTTTTGCTCTTTTTGTTTTATGATCTTTGTATCCGTCCGTATCAGTGTTTTTTTTTCCTCAGGAGAGAAATACGCTGCTCGAGTACAGCCCATGCTGTAACACTATATCTGCTCGAGTACAGCCCATGCTGTAACGCTATATCTGCTCGAGTACAGCCCATGCTGTAACGCTATATCTGCTCGAGTACAGCCCATGCTGTAACGCTATATCTGCTCGAGTACAGCCCATGCTGTAACGCTATATCTGCTCGAGTACAGCCCATGCTGTAACGCTATATCTGCTCGAGTACAGCCCATGCTGTAACGCTATATCTGCTCGAGTACAGCCCATGCTGTAACGCTATATCTGCTCGAGTACAGCCCATGCTGTAACGCTATATCTGCTCGAGTACAGCCCATGCTGTAACGCTATATCTGCTCGAGTACAGCCCATGCTGTAACACTATATCTGCTCGAGTACAGCCCATGCTGTAACGCTATATCTGCTCGAGTACAGCCCATGCTGTAACGCTATATCTGCTCGAGTACAGCCCATGCTGTAACGCTATATCTGCTCGAGTACAGCCCATGCTGTAACGCTATATCTGCTCGAGTACAGCCCATGCTGTAACGCTATATCTGCTCGAGTACAGCCCATGCTGTAACGCTATATCTGCTCGAGTACAGCCCATGCTGTAACACTATATCTGCTCGAGTACAGCCCATGCTGTAACGCTATATCTGCTCGAGTACAGCCCATGCTGTAACGCTATATCTGCTCGAGTACAGCCCATGCTGTAACGCTATATCTGCTCGAGTACAGCCCATGCTGTAACACTATATCTGCTCGAGTACAGCCCATGCTGTAACGCTATATCTGCTCGAGTACAGCCCATGCTGTAACGCTATATCTGCTCGAGTACAGCCCATGCTGTAACGCTATAGGCTTGTGTTGCAGACACCACCCCTGTTATGGGAACAGAGCTTGATTAACAAAGCCGTGTTCACTTGGCAAGTTCATAACCACTTTTGTAGTACCGGTTAAGCCATATTGCAGTGGTTAGGTTTTGTCAAGCCAGCTAACACAAAGAAACCCTGGCTATAAGCATCTTTCGTAGTATACACCTTGGTTTTAGAAGGCAGAATTAGAGGGTAGGCCTATGAACACAGTGTATGGTGCTGGACTTCTCTCACAACAGCTTTTTTGATACCAACGATGCATGTCCATTATCCTATATCTTTTGGAGTTTTCTACTCCAGCTTTAATTGGAACTCTTCTCTTTTCGTGAGAATTTGTAGAACTCCTGAAAGCAGGCAGTGATTGTTCAGCATTGATAAAGCCTATAGCTCACACACAAGATGCCGGAGAGGAGTATCGGGCTGTACGCACGTGCTCGGTGTTCAAATCAGTTTCACTTTTGGGCTGCATGGGGTTTAGATTTTAAATGAATGTATCCTCTAATGCATAGCACTCTAATGCATAGGAGATGGGATTTAAAATATATTTCACACATGTTTCTGCTAATCATTCAAACCACTGACGTTCCTGCTCACAATGATCATGTGGACAGTCCTCGAGGCTAGGCCAGCGATACACCTTTATAGGCTCTTTCCTGTGCTGTCTCTCTCTCCCTGCCACTGTGATCTACAGAAGACATACTTGCAGGGGCAGCACCAGAAGATTTTGTTTGGAAGCGTGTATAATTGTGTGTGGGTGCTCATGAAGTTCAGACACCGTGGAGTTCACGTGCGCATTTAACTGCACAGACGACGGGCGGCTATTTATACTATAGTCATCTAATATAACAAGCATGTATGCATGCATATGCATTGATTTAGCTTATGTTATGTCCCTACATAGCTGTAATAAACATTCTTATTCTTTATTTAACATGTAAGTATCTTCAACATACTGTTCAATTTCAACTTTCCAGTACCACCATTTAGCTGGGTATAGAGTAGTAGCCAGAGAGTGCGGGCAGTTTGACCGTAAACCTGAGCAGCTTTAGACCAGTGGGGGGGGGGGGGTATTACTGAAGAGTCTTGATGAGGAAGTGTCAATCATCCGTGCTCTGTGCCTGTATTGCTTCTGCTCCAGATGTTTCACCAGCTGAGACAGAAAACAGCAACGTGCGCAACGTCAGGCATCTTTTCGCATATTTTTAGTGTAATAATTTGTACCAGTGTACTTGGATGTAACAGCACCACTGGCAAATACATTTTTTAAAGATTTGACTTGTTACATTTACATTTTCATCCGAATATTTTCATTAAAAACTTGCTTGTTTAAGCTCTGAGCAATAATCTCTCACACTTGCCTCTTTTCCAGGATGAAGGTGAAGATGATGATCTTACTTTTTCAAATCTTGGCCATTTCAATCCTCAAGCCCGTTTCAGCTGTTTTTATAAGTGACAAACGCCTAGGTACTCTTCACCCCATGCACAAGCACTGCCATGGTAACCACCTGTGCCATGCAGGGTTACATCAGGTGTTTCTCTGAAAAATAGCCTTTATGCTTTAACATGTACATCTATGTGGATCTGTTATCTGAGAGAGAAAGAGAGAGAGAGAGGGGGGGGGGGGGGTTAAATGTAAACCTAATGCAATGTGTTTGTGCACTGGCTCATCTGATCATTTGGATATAAGTGCAGTTCAGATCAGACACATTTGACAGTGACATAAATACACTGAATTAAAGCAATAAAACCCAGATGTCTCAGGCCTTGTGGAAGTGAAGTGTGTGAAGTATGAAAGCCAGCTTCACGTATCACACTCATATTAATATTAATATACAAACTTCTCACTGGTTTAAACCTCATGAGCCAAAGTGATCAGAAGACCAGTAAATTTCAGCCTCTGCTGTGGGGAATTTGACTGAACAAACACAGGGAGTATGGATATTTTCACAGCATTTTAAACAGCCATGTTGTATCAGTCGTGATTATTTTATCTCCTTGTAGAGAATGTGGCTTTACGCGGTAAGGCCACCCAGTCGACCCTTCTGAAGGATGGAAACAGGGCTTACGCTGATGCAGGCAATGCCATTGATGGAAACCGAGATTCAAATTTCTTCGATGGATCCTGTTCCCACACCCACAGTGAGGCTAACCCCTGGTGGAGGGTGGACCTGCTGGAGGAGTACGTAGTCGCCTCTGTCACTATCACCAACAGAGGAGACTGTGTGGCCTGCTCACAAATAATCATTGGAGCTCAGATCACCATCGGCGACTCCCTGGAGAACAACGGCATCGATAATCCACAGTCAGTACCGATCTTTACAGTGCAAAGCCTTTCATTCAGAATGCAATTTAAAAATACTGATTTTTTTCTCTGTTGATTTGAAAATCCTGGGCGGATTCATAATGCCCATCTCATCTCTGCAACATCCTTTGTCTATTCAGTACAGCACAGATAAGTGTACACTACTCCTTAATACAGAGTGCTCTGTCTATTCAGTACAGCACAGATAAGTGTGCACTACTCCTTTAGAGTGAGTGCTCTGTCTATTCGGGACAGCACAGATAAGTGTACACTACACAGCACAGATAAGTGTACACTACTCCTTTAGAGAGAGTGCTCTCTCTATTCAGTACAGCACAGATAAGTGTACACTACTCCTTTAGAGAGAGTGCTCTCTCTATTTAGTACAGCACAGATAAGTGTACACTACTCCTTTAGAGAGAGTGCTCTCTGTCTATTCAGTACAACACAGATAAGTGTACACTACTCCTTTAGAGAGAGTGCTCTCTCTATTTAGTACAGCACAGATAAGTGTACACTACTCCTTTAGAGAGAGTGCTCTCTCTATTTAGTACAGCACAGATAAGTGTACACTACTCCTTTAGAGAGAGTGCTCTCTCTATTTAGTACAGCACAGATAAGTGTACACTACTCCTTTAGAAAGAGTGTTCTCTCTATTTAGTACAGCACAGATAGGTGTACACTACTCATTTAGAGAGAGTGCTCTCTCTATTTAGTACAGCACAGATAAGTGTACACTACTCCTTTAGAGAGAGTGCTCTGTCTATTCGGGACAGCACAGATAAGTGTACACTACTCCTTAATACAGAGTGCTCTCTCTATTCAGTACAGCACAGATAAGTGTACACTACTACTTTAGAGAGAGTGCTCTCTCTATTTAGTACAGCACAGATAAGTGTACACTACTCCTTTAGAGAGAGTGCTCTCTCTATTCAGTACAGCACAGATAAGTGTACACTACTCCTTTAGAGTGCTCTGTCTATTTAGTACAGCACAGATAAGTGTACACTACTCCTTAATACAGAGTGCTCTGTCTATTCAGTACAGCACAGATAAGTGTGCACTACTCCTTTAGAGTGAGTGCTCTGTCTATTCGGGACAGCACAGATAAGTGTACACTACTCCTTTAGAGAGAGTGCTCTGTATTCAGTACAGCACAGATAAGTGTACACTACTCCTTTAGAGAGAGTGCTCTCTCTATTCTGTACAGCACAGATAAGTGTACACTACTCCTTTAGAGAGAGTGCTCTCTCTATTCAGTACAGCACAGATTAGTGTACACTACTCCTTTAGAGAGAGTGCTCTCTGTCTATTTAGTACAGCACAGATAAGTGTACACTACTCCTTTAGAGAGAGTGCTCTCTCTATTTAGTACAGCACAGATAAGTGTGCACTACTCCTTTAGAGAGAGTGCTCTATTTAGTACAGCACAGATAGGTGTACACTACTCATTTAGAGAGAGTGCTCTCTCTATTTAGTACAGCACAGATAAGTGTACACTACTCCTTAATACAGAGTGCTCTCTCTATTCAGTACAGCACAGATAAGTGTACACTACTCCGTTAGAGAGTGCTCTCTCTATTTAGTACAGCACAGATAAGTGTACACTACTCCTTTAGAGAGAGTGCTCTCTCTATTCAGTACAGCACAGATAAGTGTACACTACTCCTTTAGAGAGAGTGCTCTGTCTATTTAGTACAGCACAGATAAGTGTACACTACTCCTTTAGAGAGAGTGCTCTCTCTAGTCAGTACAGCACAGATAAGTGTACACTACTCCTTTAGAGTGAGTGCTCTGTCTATTCAGTACAGCACAGATAAGTGTACACTACTCCTTTAGAGAGAGTGCTCTGTCTATTTAGTACAGCACAGATAAGTGTACACTACTCCTTTAGAGAGAGTGCTCTCTCTATTTAGTACAGCACAGATAAGTGTACACTACTCCTTTAGAGAGAGTGCTCTGTCTATTTAGTACAGCACAGATAAGTGTACACTACTCCTTTAGAGAGAGTGCTCTCTCTATTTAGTACAGCACAGATAAGTGTACACTACTCCTTTAGAGAGAGTGCTCTGTCTATTCAGTACAGAACAGATGTGTGCACTACTCCTTTAGAGTGCTCTGTCTATTCAGTACAGCACAGATAAGTGTACACTACTCCTTTAGAGAGAGTGCTCTGTCTATTCAGTACAGAACAGATGTGTGCACTACTCCTTTAGAGTGAGTGCTCTGTCTATTCAGTACAGCACAGATAAGTGTACACTAGTCCTTTAGAGAGAGTGCTCTCTGTCTATTCAGTACAGCACAGATAAGTGTACACTACTCCTTTAGAGAGTGAGCTGCCAGTAGCCGTCTCTGTTTAACTCTGCAGTCCTGCAGTTACACTGCACAGTACAGACCAGAATACAGACCTGCCAACACTGACAAATCATTTCTATTCCCACCCCAACCAAATGATAAGCTTCCCCCTTGTCATACGGTAGCTACAGAGCATCATATTATTCATAATTAGGATGATTATTGTTCAAAAAGAAGAGCAAAGTCAGTGACCCACATGGTACCTTAATTGTGTTCCCTCTTGCAGATGCAGCGTCGTTAGCGCTCTGGCATCAGGGGAGACTAAAACCTTCCAGTGTGAGCAGCCAATGAGCGGACGCTACGTGACCGTGTCTCTTCCAAAAACAAATTACCTTGAAATCTGCGAAGTGGAAGTCAACGCTTGGGATCCTGACCCTAAATGATATTGCTATGCAGTAGACTGCAAATCCCTTTGCATTTAAAACTGGTCATTTCTATGTAGCCAGACACAGTATGTAAGAAAATGGGGATAATTAAATCAAATATACAATCTTGGGATTTTGGGATCATATAGTCATGAGTATATTTTCAGGTTTTCATGTACACAAAATCTGCTAAAGTTCTACTAGGGTTATTTTTGCAATTTGATTTATTGATTTTCTCTGTAGCCAGTCAAATAAACATCTCATTTAAGGAACTGACATACATGTTGTGTGTGCAGAATATGTGATTGGGTGCACAGAGTTTAATCACCATGAATGAAAGGGTTGAGCAGTTGTATTTTGTATGCTGTGATAAAATTTCACTTAATTCTTCCATTTAATTTAATTTATTATACAGGAAAAAGTTTATACACCAACTGTTTATAAAAAACTTTGGCCCTACTCAGCAAAAATGCTGGTATGGAGAGGGGTCCTGTCCTGCAGTGGTAAAGAAAGAAAATAGAGAGAACAGAAGATAGAAGGTACACTCAAGAATAGATAAGAACATTAGTAGAAAATAAAACTATTGATTAAAAATGGATAATACAGTCCACTGGAGAAATATATAAATCAATTTCAGATAATTTACAAGAAATCATGAAGATTCACACATGTAAATTTCTGTCCTTTACCACATTATCATGTTGCTGATTGTGTTATTTAATAACAGGTTATAATAGTTACAGAAAAGCAGTGTGACTCCCACACCTGCCTCTTACCTGCCCCATACCTGCGCTTTACCTGCCCCTTACCTGCCCCTTATCTGCACCTTACCTGTCCCTTACCTGCCTCTTACCTGCATCTTGCCTGCACCTTAAACAAATTAATTAATATTAATTAGTGCTTAAAACCTTATAAATATAGATGCCATTGTCTGGAAAAACGAATTCTTGATAGCTTTTTTTGCTCCCTGTAGATTTTCAACAAAGTGTATAAATTTCAACTCGGCAGTGGGAGACAGTAGAAAAATCATCCAGTGAGCGCCATAATTCATTGGACAGTGACACATTTTTTGTTATTTTGTTTCTGTACTCTAGCACTTTGAGTTTGTTGGTGGTGCTAGAGGAAAGCCCATGGGGTTCACCAAAATCAATAGCTTATATTATCTTGGGAACATGCATGTGCAAAGCTAATTTCATGGCAAAATATGTGTGTGTTTGTGTGTGTGTGTGTGTGTACATGTTGTCTCTAGGTACATTTAGGGATAGCCGTTTCAATCTTGGTATAAATGTCAAGGAATTGTTTATGGTTTGAGACACTTAAATATGTTATCTTGTGAAGATGCTTGCCTTCATAAATCCAACCCCTGCATGACAAAAAATGCTACATCACTACGGTTAACTAGTTAGTTTATTTCAAAATGTTTTTTTCCAATACTTCCCCTACACCAAGAAATAAATACATTTTAAAAATAAAAAGAATGCCCTCAGTAGAGTGCAGACCTCTTCCAAGGCAAAATCTCCTCTCACCTGAATGTGCACAGCAAATGTCATGGGAATTTGATTATTACTTTTCGTGATATGCTAAAATCAATAGCTTACTTCCTCTTGAACAATCATGCATACAGCACATTTCATGGCAATTTGGTCAGTACTTTTACAGATATATCTATCACAGACGGACGGACAGACGGATGAATGGACTGAAGAAAAAACAGATGGTAGTGATTACTTAAGCTTTTTGGCAGAGGTAATAGTGTAGCTATGAGCCATTTTTAATAACATTGTGAACAACACATTTGTGTTTCAAAATTAACTTGATGTCTAGACAGCATATTAATGGGACAAATACTAATACTGGAAAACCTGTTATTAGCTGTATAATTAGATACATATTTTACCACAGAACACTTTTTGTGGCTCACACGAGCTAGCTAATGTTAAACATCAGGCTATCGAACAAAAATTAGCTTTATGCAATTTGTTCCAAAGGACCAAAATACACCTATAATAAAATACTGTTAATATTAAAAGTTTCATACAAATATTCTGCAAAACAAAGCAACACATTCATAGTCGCAAAAATAACCTATAATAGCTAACTAGCTAAAACCGATTTCCTACTGTAGCTAGCTAAGTAGGTTAAATACAAACAACACCCATATAAATACATTACACAGGAACATTCAGTAAAGTAAAAATTATTTAAGTTAAAAATACAAAATAGGGCTGGCATTCATCTGAATCACTAACCTTCCATGAAAATTTGAGGGTTCAAGACAGAGAGCTTTGGACGTTTAAAGTCAACAGACCGTCATGGGGCTATTCTGAACACTAACAAAATGTCAATTAAATCACTTTTGCAAAACAAGCAGACTGTAATTGATTCAGTTTAATATAACAAAGGAAACAAATAAATTTAACAAATATCCGGCACTGAAATTTTTTTGTAAATGTAAAACTTTGCAAGGTTTGGTACAGTCCACAAGAGCCAATATTATTTTCAAGTGATCAATGAAATCATCCAAACGCAATTACAGATGCATCACTGAGCTGAAGATTGTATAAAATTCTGAGAATCCAAACTAATTTAATCATTAATACATACAACAAGCTTCTTATGCAGGTACCCCCCTGATTATAGTTCCTGATTCATAACTGCTGTGCTGTATTTAACTTTCATAAAATATTGTACTGGCAAACTTCTACTTCTTGAATGTTGATATTTTGTTAGTTGGTATAATATATACATCATATCAGCTACAGCACATTATTCTGTAACACGCTTAAGCCAACAGGGCATTCATTTCAGCCCAACTCATTCAAACCCATAGACATGCATATGTACGCTCTATGTTTAAACTCTAGTCAGTTAATTCCAGGGTTGATATACTGAGCAAATCACATACAAGTATGATCTGAATAATTATAAACAAGACTACACAGTCCAACTACACATTTTCATCCTGCGAGACCACACCCAGGGGTTATATAAAACACACCTGAAGGTGGCAGCATTGGGCCACTGTGAAACCTCCTTGCTGTGAACCTATTGACTTTACAGTGTTTGCCAGTGAACACAGAGGTAGTGGACCATGCCAGTAGTAAGGTAGGGGTGCAGTGATTTACAGAGAACCTGCTGGACACCGTCACATCCTCATACCCATATCACATCCTCCTGTGTCCCCATCAGTGGCCTTAACATGTGGAACCCCTGCACACAAATCACAGTCCAAGTTACAAACCTGTCCAGCTTCATACCTCAAATCAGACTCTGAACTCTGGCAATCAGCAAGCCTGAAACACAGTCTCAAAGAAATAATAACAATAATAATAATAGTAATAATAATAATCCACAAAAAAGGTTAAGGTTAAGTGGGCTAAAGATGCTAAATTAGACTTAAGCGTAGCTACTTCTTGCTCCAGATTGCTAATGCTATCAGAGTGGGCAGTGAGTCGTCGTCTCATTCTCAGTTATAGTGGCAGTGTTTGTGGCCATGGTGTTATTAATGGACTCAACAGAGGCTTGTATTGGTGAAGGCTGTGTCCATGGAGGCGGTTTAGTTCCATTGTCATTGTAAGACTGGAATTGAGATCCCAGGGCACCTGGACACACAACACCGGTTGTGGAAGCCTGTAATGACTAGGACGTTATAAACCAGAACTTCGGTGCCAGAGGGTCTACTGGGACCATCTGGCCGGGGGTTTATGACGTCAGAGAATGTCCCAGGATCTCATGACGCTTGGACTGTCATGAAAACAAGTACATGGGCAGTGTCACAGCGCCACCATCTGACGTCAACAGGGCAGGCCAAATCCCTGTCCTTAAATCACACACACACAACACAACATGCCTGTACAGAGTGCTTTTGTCCTCAAAAAAGTATAAAAACATACAGATGTGATTGATATTTTTGCTACATTGTACAGTATACACTGGAACTAGTCTGGGCACTGGAACATACATTATACACTTTTTCCAGAGAGATAATCATGTATTGTTGAGTTTTGGAATACATCCAGTTAACGTACCTGAATTAACAGGGACAACTAGGGTGTAAATGTAATATTCTCAACAGGAATTCTGGGACCTTTGTGGCATTAATATTAATCACATCTGAAAAACTATGTAGAGATGGGGATTCTCCTGGCAACACAAACTTAGACCTACTCATGTTTGATATCGTTGTGATGGTCTCGGTGTGGGTGGTGCAATGGTCTACATGTCCTAAATGTTCAACATGGATGGAATGTATATTTCATAACTCAGGAGTAAACTGCCGTTGTGGAATGACTTCTACACCCATTCTGTGTAACCCCCTGACTAAAGTGCAATTTAACTATTTATGGCCAGTTTATGGTTTTACGACCGTCTGCAGCCAGATCAAACACAGAGTTTGAGCATTTAAGCAAAGGAAACAAAGTCCTCGGGGAAGCTGTATTCAGACTTTCCCACACATCTAACCTCAGGTCATTGTGTGTAGCGATTGCCAGGTATGACAAAGTATTTTTCTTCTGTACTTGTTGGGGTTCTCTGTGCCAGAAACACAGAGGAGAATGTTTGGAGGTCCAGATGTGACAGATAAGGCATCTTAAAGTGTTCTAATGAACACCACAAAAACGGACAATAATCCGTAGTGGAAAGGGAGAATAAAGAGACCAATAACCTCACGAAAAAGGTGAGGAACTCGATATGCGAGCAAAACAACCAAAATAAGCAGACACGCTTATCGCACTCTGTATGTGGAGCGAATGAACAAAGAAAATAAAAACTGTAATATCCCTTTAACTGGGACCAGAGCAGTTGGAGCACTCGTGGAAAAACAAAGGAAATAAGCGGACACGCTTATCTAACTCCGTTTGTGGAGCGAATGAACAAAGAAAATAAAAACTGTAATACCCCTTTAACTGGAGTCAGAGCAGTTAGAGCGCTCGTAGGTAAGAATGGTAAAACAAAGGAAATAAGCAGGCACGCTTATCTTACTCCCGTTTGTGGAGCGAAGCGAAAGGAAACAGAGAACTCAAAAGACCCTAACTTTTCTTGGGTAAGAGCACTCGTAAGTCAGAGTATAAAACGAAAGAAGCGAGAAAGCCTCTGCTCTGAAATGAGAGCTAAAAGAAACTTTCTTTCTTTCTAAAAACCCTTACTTTCTAAACCCTTTCTTTTTAAACTAGCTTTCTAACTAATTTCCTATACCTTTTTACCGGCTCGAATGTTAAGTGGAATAACATAGAAGCAACGAGAGAGGCAGGAAGCGGGGTATAAATAGCCAGAGGAAATGAATGACAGGTGCATTCACTAATGACGAGGCGAAAGCAAAACCCCGTAACGGAACAAAGGAAAATCCGATAGATTACCGGTAAACGACAAAAAAAGAATAACGAGAACGTGGAGATAAGGGAAGGAAGGCAAGATCCATGACAGTACTGTATTTGAATTTGGACTGTTTAATCTGTAAACTGTGAATTGATGATTTAAGTAAATAACCTACCTGGTAATAAATTAGTGAAACTTGATTTGTGTGGTTTCTCTGAAAATTGACATACTATCTCTGTTCACCGGTAATGGGTTGATTAATTTCCTCAGTCATGGTTATCCCCTCAGCTGGTCTAGGGAGGTTGACTATTTAAGCTTAATGTATCACAGAGTATTGCACCCGTAGAACTATGTCTTAAAGTAGATCACCTCCACCTGGCGGTTATACATGTTGAGAACGGTGGTCGCCAATATTCCTTTCGTCGGTCCCTGAGTCTTAACCATAGAGTATACCGCACAAAGTGGCTTCTTCCGCAACCTCTGAGATAACCGCAGATATCTAGTCAGCTGTGAGTCGTGTACATTAAGGACCCAATGTAAAGCGCGGTGTTAACAGATAGATCCAGTTCAGAGAACCGTCTTAAAAGTATGGGAGTCCTTTAACAAATCAAGTGGAAATTGTACATACTAAATTCTAAATTATAATGGAGTCAGATAAACGAGTACAGAATCAGCGTTGGTGGCTGATGATTTAAGGTAATGCACACAGGCTGTCTTTTGGATAAACCGGGGTCAGGGTAGACCAGACTTAAAGCGGAAGGTAACGTGGTATGAGTACCTTTGATATGTGGTCCCTTATTAGCTGATCCCGTGAATCCAAAGAGCAGTCTCACCCGGTTGCAAGAACATTAATATTACTTTATTAACTTTCATAACTTTTCCATTTTCCCACAGCAATAGCGGAATACATCACGCTTAAACCTTCGCTCCGAACTATTCCCTCATTGGTCTAGCTGCGCGGAGATTTACATCATGCTTCTCTTTAATTTCTCCAGCTTGCTAACAGGCATCTACAGAGTTATCTGTGTGCTGGTGCTGCTGTTGCTGCCATCCTGCAAACCTCTTCATCAGGAGCAGGGAAGGGTTCTGTCAGTTGCATTAGATTTTTTCCACCAGTTTTTGTGGATTTGCTCATTTTGTTACCAGTTTGACTTTTGGGACAATTAGTAAAATTGCCTCACTAGAACAAAACACTAAGAACACTAAAATTAATGAAAAGTCGGAGAGCAGACACCATGCGTCTTTCCACTTGCATCTTCAGCGGAAGTCCGCAACAATCCATCCATCCATTGGACCACTGGTCAGGGTCGCTGGGGGAGGGCTGGAGCCTATCCCAGAATGCATTTGACGAGAGGCAGGAATGCCCCCTGGACAGGTCACCAATCGATCGCAGGACACACACACCATTCACTCACACACTCACACCTACAGAATTTTTTTTCAAATTCCATTTCGATTCCATTTAAAAAAAGTGCATAGAAGGAAAATGTGGTCTTACCTCCCAATTCAGTATCAAGATATCTTTTGATGTTGTTGGGTCACAGACATCAGGAAGTCATGGCATGCAAAGGACATGTGACCAAATATGGCTTTTCCACCAAGAATTAAATGCATTTCATTTAGCGTGTTCAATACTTTTTTCCTGTGTCATTCCACTTTATTGCACATAACTTTTTTAAAGGATTCGAATGTTACAATTTTTTTAGCCGTGTAGTTTTATTGAGTTAATAACAATGTCTGGAATGACTGTCAGAATTTCATGTGAGTAGCTGCACTGAAAATATGTTTAATTAAAATATTGTTGACGTGTCTAATACTTATTTCCCCCATTGTATCTTTTTTCTCTTACATTCCTCCTGGCACATCATCAATTCCTGCAGTCCTATTCACTCAAGCTCCTGTCAAACATTCCCCATCAATCAGCCCTCTTTCAAAGTCACTGAGATCTCTTATTCTAGCCATGGTATTCAAAATAATGGCAACTGGGACTGCAGGCTGTTTTATACACAGCCGTGATCAATTTTATTTTATTTTTCATTTGCTGCCCAACATAGGCCTAGGTATATCCAATTCCCAGTGATGGTGAGTAGTTTAACTGCTTGTAGTTAAACTTGTAGTTTAATTTAATTATGCAGCAGTTTGCTGGTAGTTCAACTGCATTCAAATTTGTAGTGGTTGTAGTAGTGAATTCCTTTTTTGTAAGTTTGAGGTGCATTTAACTACATGTCCTATCAACCATTGGCCATACAATAATTTACTTCAGGTGGAGTGCAGGGTTGGTGAAAATGAACAAAATAAGCCTCTCTGGCCAGGTCTGGTCCGGGTTTGGCCTGAGTCCAGCAGAATGTGTCTCAGTGCTGGTGCAGTTAATCACATACGGCATGGACATGGCTGTGACGTGGCAGCCCGGACTCATCACCACATCACTCGGCCCAGAATCATGCCCTAATTTAAGGCCGACACTGAGCCGAGTCAGAATCAAGGACATCATTACAAACGAGGGACTCAAAAAACGGGTGATTCCGGTCCGGAACTGGGCCAGAATAAGTTTGTTATCTGGAATTTATTCTTTAAGTCTACCTCATGTTTGCCCCTTGGCATTACAAATATGAAAGCGGGTCATTTTCTAGTAAGGACTGGCTTACTGGTCTCTTTGTCCTCATTTATACTTTCTTTTTTATTATGTTCTCTCTCTCAACCCCCCCCCCCCAACCAAACAATGCAGACAATAACCCTGCATATTATCATAATTGTTCAACAGAACCACACCTTAGGCACCTGTGACAAGTCAGGTACATACCATTCTTTGGACTGGGTAAGATGGGTGGAAATACTTAGTGGCAATAAACACATTTAAAACTCATTTAGAAAACCTTAACCATAGACTAGGCCCCCTGATGCAGCACCAGAGATAATTTTACAACACACATTTGTAGCGCCCCTAGGCCTTCTTCCGAGTACTAAAGGGCGTTCCTGGGTTCTTTAACTAATCCCAGTAAAATATATTAAATATACGTAATTCTTGCTGACCTTCTGTTTAAATGTCTGTTTGTGTTTCTTTACATGTGTTTTAAATAAACTATTCTATTCAACTTTTAACCCTTTATTACTCACTTGTTTTTAACTAAATTTAAATACTATTTCCATGAAGTATACCCTTCACCATTTACGATAGTTTCAACCAGTATCTTAACACTAATGAAAATACTCAAAAAAGTCACTTGTTTAAATAGTAAACAAAATATAGTTTACTGAATAGTAAATATCAAAATAAATATTAAAATCACCAAAAGAATGGATTATCAATGAAACAAAAAGATACACAATATATAAATAAAGAAAAAGTATTCCAAGAATACCTAGTAGCTTTCAAAATGAAATGAAAATACAAACTTCAAGTTTGCATGAGTAGGATATACCCTCAAATGTAAATCCTTGATTTAGTCTCTAACAGACCTCCATATAACTATAGGCTATAAGCTACATGAGCCATACACTTTAGCTAACACTTAACAACACAGCTTTGTACATGAACATTAACACAAGTCACACACAAGGGCCCACGCACGCACACACGCATTCACACGTGATTCACCCACCCCAGTCCTAGCCGGCAATATTAGCTAAAAACCTTTGAGCTAGCCGTTGCAGATCTGTAGCGTGGCTTGGGTACGGCGTGGCCAAAAACAAAAGACCGCTTCACTCCCGTTGGAGCAACAGAAAATAAACACACACTACCTTAATCCCAGGTGATGATTTAGTGAGATGAGTTACCGACGACAGAGGGCAGTTTCTCACGGGATGATGCAGGCAGTCTCTAACGTCAGCGCAACTTCTCCTCAGGATGGTGAGATATTATCTTTTGCAAACGTCGACACAACAAAGTCTTCGGCATCCAAATATGCGCATTCAGTCCGAAATACACGCAGGAAAACCGATACACAGTCCGACTCGCAAACATACAACGTTGTTCACGCTATATTTTAAGCTTTAGCAACCAAAGCACGGAGACAGTTCTCGACGTGACTTCTTCTGCTCTCTACTCCCTCCTTCCCCGCTTCTTCTTCTTCTTCTTCTTCTTTTATTTTATGGCGGTTGGCAAACAACTTTAGTGGTGCATTTACCGCCACCCACTGGTCTGGAGTGTGGACTGGGAATCATTAATACCCTTGCTTAATAAATTAAATAAAATTCTAAAATACCAATAATAAAATTTAAGTTCATATTAATAATTAAAACTCATATTCTATTTATTAAGCCTGTTGAATGTAAATACTCCAACAGAAATGTAATACATGTATCCCCTGTTGATTGTTTCAAAATTCTGTATATATTAAGTTGTGTCCCCACTTCATGTAGCTTGGTTTTTAGTCTCTCTCTCTGTCTGACATATTTTATGCAGCTGTACACTACATGATTTACTGTTTCTTGTTCCCCACAAAATTCACATCTGCCATCTCCATGTTTGTTTATCAGGAAAAGTGTACTATTTAGACCTGTGTGTCCTAACCTTAACCTTGTGATAACCCTGTCTTCCTTCCTATTTCCCCGTTCAGATTGTGTATTTCCAACCAATGGTTTTATTCTAAATAAATGCCGACCTTTACTTTCCCTGGTCCATTCCTCTTGCCATCTCTTTTTAATTTAATTTTTAATGACCCCTTTTACCTCTGCTTTACTGATTTTGACATCTATCTGTATATGGTCTGCCTTTAATGCATTTTTTGCAATTCTATCTGCTTCCTCGTTCCCTTTAACTCCCACATGAGCAGGTACCCATACAAATCTAACACTTATTCTTAATCTTTGTATTCTGAATAGTGTCTGAAGAATTTCAAATAAAATGTCCTGTCTGCTACTGGAATTAAAAGACTCCAAACTCATTAAAACTGCATACGAGTCTGAGCAGATGACCACCCTTTCTGGTTGAGCTTCTTCTACCCATTGTAATGCTATTACCATAGCCATCATTTCGCTTGTAAATACAGATAAGTCATTGGGTAATCTTTTTCCCTCCTTAATGCCTAACTCTGGGATGACAAAAGCAGCTGAAACTCTTCCTGAATTTGGATCTTTTGATCCATCTGTATATATTCTTAAAAATCCATAAAACCAATTGCTAATATGTTCATTCACTATTCCATCATACTTATTCCCCTTCTGTTCATCTCTTTTTTTGTTATGTAGCTCAAAATTTACCATTGGTTATGGCAATAACCAAGGAGGTATAGCTGGAAGAACTACTGTTGGGCTGTATTTCTTATTTTAAAATCCCCATCTCGCTTGCCTTCTCCTTCGCATTCCACCCAAAACTTTTGGTGTTCCCTTTTTCATGCTCCCAACATGGTTCTATAACATTTTTTGTTGGGTGATCTTTTTTGTGACCTTGCAGATTCGCCCAATATGTCATCATTAGCTGTTGCCTTCTCAGTGTTAATGACATTTCCCCCATCTCCACTTGCAAGGCTGACACTGAAGTACTTTTAAATGCTCCACAACATATTCTAAGTGCTTGTGCTTGAATTACTTCTAATTTTTTGAGTAAGGTTTTTGAGGCTGACCCATATGCCACACATCCATAATCGAGCACTGATCTTATTAGTCCCGTATATATTGTTTTTAGAGATGTCCTATCTGCTCCCCAGTCCTTACCAACCAAACATCTCATTACATTCACTACTTGTTTACACTTTGTTATGACCTTATCAATATGAGTATTCCATGTGAGCCTCGTATCGAACCACATACCTAAAAATCGAACCACATTCACCCTCTCCAATTCTCTTCCGTACAATTTCACTTTAATTTCTTCCTGAATATTTTTGCGTGTGAAAAAGGCAATTTTTGTTTTTTCCACAGAGAACTTAAATCCCCACTCCAAGGACCATTGCTCCACTATTTTAATAGCCTCTTGTAGTTTTTTCACTATATGATTTACATTCCTTCCTCTCTTCCATATAGCCCCATCATCCGCAAATAATGATCTCCCTATCCCTTGTTCCACCTTCGAGTACACATCATCAATCATTATTGAAAATAAAAGGGGACTAATAACACTTCCCTGTGGGGTTCCATTATCCACCAGAAAGCAAGACGAATACTTTCTTCCCACTCTCACTTGAATTGACCGACCTACAAGAAAGTCCTTAATCCAGTTATACATCCTTCCTACGATTCCTAATCTATTAATTTTAATTAGCAACCCATCCTTCCACATTAAATCATATGCTTTCTCTACGTCGAAAAACACCGCTACTACCACCTCCTTATTTATTTGTGCTTTTCTAATTTCTGATTCTAGACATAAAACTGGATCCATGGTACCTCTCCCTTTCCTAAACCCACTTTGACTATTTGACCTGAGATTTCTTATTTCTAGATTGTATGTTAGTCTCTCGGTAATCATACGTTCCATTATTTTACATAAATGAGATGTAAGAGCTATTGGTCTGTAATTTGTAGGTTTTGTGGGATCCTTTCCTGGTTTCCTGATTGGGACTACCACTGCCTGTTTCCAACTTCCCGGCAATCTACCCTCCTGCCATACTTTATTAAAAAGTTCTAATACAACTTCCAAAGCTGTATCTGTTAGATGCTCTAACATTATATAACACACTTGATCTTTTCCGGGAGATGTTAATCCAGATTTGCCAATTGCCCTTTTCATCTCTTCTAATGAGAAAATTACATTTATGCTTGTGTCATTGTTTTCATTTCTCCAATCCACCATTTCTAAATTATCTTCCTTTGTTTTTTCCCTTCTTTGCCTTGCCTCTTCTGACATGTTATCAGAACTATGTACTTTAACTAAAGCTTTAACTAACATGTCTGCCTTTTCTTCATTTTCTACTGCTAATATTCCATCACTTTCTAACACAGGATACCCCCATTCTTTCCTCACTCCACTCATCTTTTTTATCGTTCCCCACACCTCTTCTATTGGTGTGCTTCTCCCAAGTGTATTGCAATAATTTCTCCAATATTTCCTTTTTTCTTCTTTAATGGTTTTCCGGACCATTGCTTGGCACCTTTTATAATTTATTAGTTTCTGGAAGTTGTGAGTCCTTTTTAATTCCCTAAAAGCCCTATTTCGATTTTTCACAGCCACAGAACACTCCTGTGTCCACCAGGGCACCAATTTTCTTCTTCCCTTACCAGACTTATTTTTAATGCCCTGATTCGCAGCTCCTATTATAGCTGCTGTAATTTTTTAATTAAAAGTGTCTACATTCAATTCTTTGTCTATCACCACTAATCTTTCTTCACATATTCCTTGAAATTTTCCCCACTCAGCCTTTCCAAAAACCCACCTTTCCATCTTATCATCTGGTACCACATTATTCTCCATACCGACTTGACATACTATTGGATAGTGATCACTTCCAACTGTTGAGTGATTCCACACCTCCCATGCACATAATCCTGCCAGTGACTGTGAGGCTAAAGTTAGGTCTAATACAGACTCTTTCCCTGTACTATGATTTATTCTTGTGCTGCTTCCATCATTCAAACACACAAAGCCTTTAGCTTCCATTAATTCCTCAACTATTAACCCATTGTGATCTGTTTTTTCCCCTCCCCACACAGTATTATGAGCATTAAAATCCCCACACCAAATAACCCTTCTTTTGTCAAGTCCTTCAATTATCTCCAAAGTGTCTAGTACCAGTTTTTGACAAGGATTATAAAAATTTGCAATAATTAAACTGCTGTTCTTTAGCCAAACCTCAACAACCACATATTCCAGATCCTTCCCTATTGCTATCGCTCTATATGGAATTCCCTCTCACAAATGTAGCACACCCTCCCCCACTACCACTTTCCCTATCCCTCCGTACACTAACATATCCTTGCATAATAAAATCCAGTGAAGGCCTAAGCCATGTCTCCTCAATGCATAATACATCTGACTTATTCTGTAGTTCATTAACATATCCTTTAAATTCTTGTCCATTTGCTATTAGACTTCTTGCATTCCACTGAAGTATAAAAATAATTACTCTAATTCCTGTGAACATACTTCTTTATTCAAGTGCTCTTGTCTTTTCAACTCCTCTTGAACAGCTTTACCAGATATCCCTTGAATATCCAGGTACCTTGCTGCGCTCTTCACTATTATTTCAATTTTTTCCGATCTCCCTTTTGCTTGAAATGTACAGTTAATCACATCTGCCATAAAGTACACAAATTTCTCCTTCTTTACTAAAAGTATATTTTCATCAACCCTTCTACTCTCTAACACACTTTGTTTGGCTGTCGGACCTTTCTGTATTGTTTCTCTTTCTTCCCTTCTCTCAATTATCTTCTCTTTCTGAACCAACTTAACTGCATCTGCATATGAAATGTCTTTTTGTACCCTAATTTTCTGCACTTCCATTGCCTTCTTTCTAACAACACAGCCTCCATATACCACACTATGTGCTCCATCACAGTTTGCACATTTCTGTTCTGCCCCTTCCTCACACTTCCCATAATCATGTTCTCCTCCACACCTACCGCACCTCTGTCTTCCTCTACATGCAGCTGCAATATGCCCATACTTTTGACATTTATAGCATCTAAGAGGAGGTGGTACATATGCTCTTACATAGTAGCTCATGTATCCTGCTGTTACTCTCTCTGGCAAAACTTTATCTTGAAATTCCAGCAATACTGACAAACTATCCATCTTTTCTCCTCCTCTTCTTGCTTGTAAACGCTTAATGTTTGTCACCTTACCTCCTTTTAGATTTAACTTCAGCTCCTCCAAGTTTTCTTCAATTGGAATGCCATATATCACACCCCTCACAAGTGGGCCTCCACCTGTATTCCTCACTTTCTCCACCATTTTTTTACACACTTCTTTTAACTTAAAAGCTTTGCCTATCTGCTCCTTATTTTTACACTTCACTAATAATCCTCCATCGGCCATCACCTTTGCCATCACAATGTCACCTATCTTCTCTTTTAGTCCTCGGGTCAAAGCAAATGGGCTTACTTTCCTAATATCATGCCCTTCCTTGAATTTTATAATTATTTAGAATCCCTGATCCTCATCAACCTTCCTCCTAACTGCCTTAGAATATTCCCCTCTATCACCAGAGCTATCACTGTTGCTATTATTACTCCTAGTTCTTTTCCTTTCCACTTTATTCCAATTATTTGTGTCCATACCCTCCTCTGAATCCCCCTCCTCCCTCCCCTCCCTAACCCCTGGCATCCCCAGTCCAGTCACAGACCAGTTTATGCACAATCCGCCAAATTATTATTATTTTCCTTATTATAATTGTTATTTTGTTTCAAACTTTTTTGTACAGAACTCCCGCCGAAAATCCGGGAACCTTTCCTATTATTATTTTTTATTTCTACACTGCTAACCCCGGCCGGAAAACCCAAGCCAGGATGCGCAAGTGCTTCTCTAATTCTTATTTCTACACTGCTAACCCCGGCCGGAAAACCCAAGCCAGGATGCGCAAGTGCTTCTCTAATTCCTATTTCCTCCAAAACAAACCAAACAAAACAATCAAACAGCAAAGAAATTTTTTTTTAAAAAAACGCGCGACCATTCCAGCATCCGCATCCCTTACACCCTCTGATCTTCCTCCTTCCCCGCTTCGCGCCGTTTGCAACCTTTCACCTCGCATGTAATTCAGTGCATACAAAAGTAATGAAATAAAATACATTTGACATCCAAACATCAAAATATTACAAGTTAGACCATACATTTCACTTTACGAATGAAATATTTCAAACAAAAACTCTTTGAAGAAATTTTAACAAATACATGAATCAAACACAGTTGCTCATCACACTCCAACTCCCATAATCCTTTGCATTACACCAAAACGAATAGGAAGGAGATGAGCTACAATAAGCTTGTGTCTTTATCTTATTACTTAAAGATAATATAATTTCTTAGTTCAAATGTGTTATTATGAACTTTATTAAATATAAGTTATTTAGAACTTAAATGCTTTTTTAGCACTGCGCTACACATTGTTTTATATAAAAGGATCCACCCATCCAATTCAGAACAAGACTACAGAGTCACAATCGTATTTACCATCCACACACACACGCCTCTCAATTTGTGTTTCGTAACACTGGCGAATCTACATTTGCCGATCGAAGGACACGCTTGATGTGCTTGGATTTACGGACAGAATGGACCTATCGCTAAGCCCCGCCCCTCTTCGCAGGGGGAGACAGTTTGAGAGCCAGCTCACCCACTGTAATGTAATTTTCACGGATTTAACACATTAAATACTCGTTCATTTTTGGAACCAGAGCTACGAAATCTCTTCCAAATCCGTCAACAAGGCCTGCCGTATGCACTGTAAAAATGTGTGCATGACTATTTTTTAAAAAACGGAGTTTTATGATTACAACTTAGCTCTGGTCCATAGCGTTAGAAGGAGCGTCTCCTTAACGCTATGTTACTTTCCAGTCTGTGCTTCGCAGCACTACTTCAGCTGACGTTTGAGTAATGAATATCTCAACATTGATCTACATTATGCTTATTCGTAATCTGTCTGTAAAAACTTTAAATGTGCTAACATTAGCCACTTAGCTGAGCCTTGTTGTCTCCATTTACCGTGCTATAGCCACAGCCTCGTCAAACAATATGTAATGGAGCCCGGGGTATTTAATTTTGTTATTCATATGGATAAGGCAAGGCTAGTGATGTTAACACCACTGTTCTAATTATTAATTATAACGTTATATATATATGGCGAACTAGCCTTGTTGGTACAAGCCTGACCGTCTTGATCCAAGGCTATGGCTAATGTTAACCAAGCCAGACTCACCTAAAGTATAATATTAACGTCAACGTTTACTAAACAATGGTTAAATCAATCGTCTAATAAACAATAAATAACTTACCTTGGAGCAAATATAGGTTTTCTTTGTAACTTTCTCGACGTTTAGCTGTTTGTGTGGTCGGCAGCATAGCTTAATCCACAGCCTTAGGCTTCGGAAAAGGAATGAAAAAAGCTCCCTCCAAACGTTCTGGGTACCTAGAATCACTGTTGCAGGTCCCCCAGCAGCAATGTTTCACCATGGCGTTATTATAATATGAATGTTCTTGATATTAATATTGCTAATCGTCATCTGAAATAACGCTACATAACGTGGAAGTCTATGGTAGAGTGGAGCATTGTGTCTCCCCCTCTGTTATGCTAGCTGTGATTGGACCATAGCAGTTTGGGGAGGGGCTTAGCGATAGGTCTATTTTGAGACAAATATTCCGCTGTTTTTCACCGTGTCGTTTCACGCTCGCTTAACTTGCAATTCGTAATCTAAACTTCTTCTTCTTTGGTGCTACATAATACGGCGGTGGGTCTGTTCGGCTCATCAGCGCCACTTTTAGAACAAGTGGCCAAAATTGCACATTATCTTTAAGAAGTGGATTCATGGTAAATTTAATTAAAACAACCGAGTTGTGAGTTTATTTAGGTTGTAAAGTTAACCCCACGCTAATCTTGCGATGGCAAGTTTTTTAAACAGTCATTGCACAAAACTCCAATTTTTGCACGCCTCCTATCATTACATTACACAGGGGTAGGTCCGTACATTGATAGGAACTAGGAAGTACAACACTATGAGCTAAAATAAGGAGAGCACTCCATGCAATTTGAATTCTCATTTTCATTTATGTGTCTTATCTACTAGCTAGCTAGCTGAACAAATAAAAGATTTCATAGGAGACATCGGTATCAGTGAGAATAGCTGTCAAATTAATTTAATTGGCTATAATACTTGCTTGTTCAACTAAATTATTTTAGATTTCAAACGACTACGTTTTACGTTCTCTCACTCTTTTGTGAATACCTCTCCGAAGCTGATCACATCCAGACCCGGAGAATCTAAACAACAGCCGAGGATAAATACGGTAAATACGGTAAACGCACATTATGGCTTCCACGCCAAGTGTTCCCTGTGCTGTGTGTTCCATGTTTAGCCTTAGTTCCGTTGCCAATATTACCAGTAATGGTATATGTCCAAAATGTGAGCTTAATTTAAAATTGGAACGGAAAATAGCTGAGTTAGAGGCCCGCATCCGGACATTATATCAGATCCAGGATAGTGAGAGTTTGCTCGACTCCCTTTTACCTGAGCCGGATGCCAGTTTAATTACGAGTATCTCTCCCCCGTCAGAGTCCTCACTGCGGGACAATTTTGTCACGGTGCAAAAGAAACATAGCTGTCGGCTCAGAGCCGCCGAGCACCACCCTACTCATGTTTCAAACCGATATTCTCCACTCAGTAACACACCTACTGAGAAAGCCCTGGTCATAGGGGATAGTATTTTAAGAAACATGAGTGTAGCGACACCAGCGACCATAGTGCAGTGTATGCCTGGTGCCAGAGCTACCGATGTTGAGGCTAGTTTGAGAGTGCTGGCTAAAAGTAAATGTAAATACTCCAAAATTGTTATCCACGTCGGCACAAATGATGTCCGATTGAGGCAATCGGAGGTCACTAAAAATAACTTTGTTTCGGTGTGCGCAGTGGCTAAAAAGATGTGTCGGGAAGTAATATTCTCTGGCCCGCTCCAAGTTCGTAGGAGTGACGAGGTCTACAGTAGACTTACGTTACTAAATCGCTGGCTGTCTGAGTGGTGCTCAACTAGTGGCATAGGGTTCGTAAATAATTGGCCTGATTTCTGGAGAAAGCCTGGCCTACTGAAGAGAGACGGACTCCACCCGAGCTGGAGAGGTTCTCTTGTCCTAGCAAAAAACTTAGATGCTAGTCTTAGTAAGGCCAGATCCTGACACCGTATCAGGGCGCCGGCCAGGCAGCAGGCCTCTGATCCTACATCGGAGCCTGTGCGTTTCCCAATGCCCGTGACTCAGACACATGGCCCAACGCCGTTGTCTGCAAGGTGCGTTTCAGAGCTAGTAATTAGCAATAGTACTTATCCCAGCGCCCCATTATCTAACATATCTGAGCTAGAAACTAGTATTTATTATATTGAGACTGTGTCTGCCCCACGCATCTATGCTAAACGTAAAGCAAACTGTGGTATTAACACGGATAATCTTGCTACTCTAAAATTAAACAATTTTGCTGCTAGCAGCTGTTGTGAATCACTTCTAAAAATTGGACTACTGAATGTTAGATCTCTTGCTCCTAAAGCAATTCTTGTAAACGAATTGATCACAGATCATAATCTCAAGATACTGTGTCTGACTGAAACTTGGCTAAGACCTGGTGAATATGTCGCACTTAATGAAGCGTCTCCTATAGGTTTTTTAAGTACCCAGGTATCGCGCCAGTCAGGAAGAGGGGGTGGTGTTGCAGCGATCTATCAGTCCACCTTAAGCTTAACCCCTAAGTGTGGAAATACGTTCTCTTCCTTTGAAGTTCTCTCTATGAACTGTGTACAGCATGACCTAGCTAAGATAAGGGGTAACATGCAGTCCTTTCTCTTAGTGTCTGTTTACAGACCACCTGGGCCCTATTCAGATTTCCTAATAGAATTCGCTGAGTTTTTGTCCTGCCTTGCTATTTCGGCAGACAAGGTTGTAATTGTTGGTGACTTTAACATACATGTGGACAAACAGGGTGATCCCCTAGGAACTGCCTTTGCCTCTATTATTGACTCTGTTGGTTTTAAACAAAATGTCTATGGGCCCACTCATTACTATAGCCATACCCTAGACTTAGTGCTATCCTCTGGTATCAATGTTATGAATCTTAGTATTGCACCCCATAACCCTGTATTATCCGATCATTTCCTTATCACTTTTGAAATCAAGGTAACCACCACTTTTATATCAGAGACAAGACATTATTACAGCCGGTCGTTAAACTCTGACGTCATTTCAAAGTTTACAAATATGCTTCCGGAATCATTCTTTTCAAGTCAAGAAAATGCCACTGAGTTATCGTTGGATGAATTGACCAACCAGTTAAGTTTAGCTCTCAGAAGCACCCTTGATGTGGTTGCCCCTCTAAAAAGAAAGTATTGTCGGAAAAACCGTACTCCCTGGTACAATGACACTACCCATGCCCTGAAGCAGTCCACAAGAAAATTGGAGAGAAAATGGCGGTCAACTAAACTAGAAGTATTTCGTCTTGCATGGAAAGATAGCATCCTCCAGTACAAGCAAGCTCTTATATCTGCTAGATCTGCCTTTTTCTCTAAATTAATTGAACAAAACAAATGCAACCCAAAATTTTTGTTTAGTACTGTGGACAAATTGACAAAAAAACCATCACCAGAATGTTCATCTTATCCCTGCGTTTACAGCAGTAATGATTTTATGAATTTTTTCAATCAGAAGATTGAAACTATTAGAGACCAGATTTCCAATTTGCCTATTCCCCTAGGCATCACTCCTCCCAAATTCAAAGAACAGCCTAGATCTTGGCCAACACAGGAAGATATATCAACAGTGGCACTGAACTGTTTTACGCCAATCGACATGGAGGAGCTATCTAAACTGGTTATGTCCTCAAAACCGACTACCTGTCTACTCGACCCAATCCCTACAAGATTGGCTAAAGAACTTTTTCCTGTACTTGGCCAGCATATGTTAAAAATTATTAACACATCTTTAGTAACAGGATATGTACCAGAGTCACTAAAAATGGCGGTTATTAAGCCATTACTGAAAAAAACAAACCTCGAACCTGACAAACTGGAAAACTATAGACCCATATCAAATCTTCCATTTCTATCCAAAATATTAGAGAAAGCAGTTGCGAAGCAACTTGGTGCATACCTTAGCTCAAACCATATTCATGAATTATTCCAGTCAGGATTTAGACCCTACCATAGCACTGAAACGGCACTTGTTAAAGTTATTAACGATTTACTGTTATCAGCCGACCAAAACTCTGTGTCTGTTCTTGTACTTCTTGACCTAAGTGCAGCTTTTGATACAATAGATCATGAGATTCTACTGAACAGGCTCCAGGGCTGTGTTGGACTCAATGGTCAAGCACTTGCATGGTTCAGATCATACTTACACAATAGGAAACAATTTGTTAAATTAAATGATGATGTATCCAGTTACTCAATAATGAAATGTGGTATTCCACAAGGATCAGTGCTAGGTCCTGTACTCTTTTCGTTATATATGCTACCCCTTGGTGATATTATTCGGGCACATGGGGTAGATTTTCACTGCTACGCAGACGATACTCAGATATACATTTCCATGAAACCCGGCGAAGCACTACCACTTACTCGATTAGAGGCTTGCATTACAGATATTAAAGCTTGGATGCTCTCAAATTTCCTGCTCTTAAACTCAGGGAAAACCGAAATGCTGGTTTTAGGTCCTAAAAAACAAAGGGAGAAACTGTGTACATATACTTTAAGTATTGATGGTTGCTTAGTTGTTCCAAATTCAGCTGTGAAAGACCTAGGTGTTACTATAGACCCAGATTTAACCTTTGGCGCGCACATAAAAAACATATCTAGAGTTGCTTTCTTTCAGTTAAGGAACATAGCTAAAATTAGGCATTTCCTATCAGTAGGGGATGCAGAGAAATTGATTCATGCTTTTGTTACGTCTAGGCTAGATTACTGTAATGCTCTGCTATCTGGCTGTCCTAAGCTGTTGCTCCAGCTTGTGCAGAATGCAGCCGCTCGCATTTTAACGAGAACAAAGAAATATGAGCATATTACCCCAGTACTAGCATCACTTCATTGGCTACCAATTAAGCATAGGATAGACTTTAAGGTCTTGCTTCTGACTTTTAAAGCTTTACATGGACTTGCACCAGTGTATATATGTAATCTGCTTTTACCATATAAACCGAAAAGATCCCTTCGTTCTCAAGACGCAGGCTACTTAGTAGTCCCTAGAATATCTAAAAACTTGACGGGTGGTAGAGCTTTCTCCTACAGAGCACCACTACTGTGGAACACCCTTCCAAAATCTATAAGGGAATCAGACACAGTCTCAATATTTAAGTCTAGATTAAAAACGCACCTTTATAATCAGGCTTACAATGAGTTGTAGTCCGGAGACAGGACCAGAGAAGCCCTTTTGTCATAGAGTAATGCGGAGTGACATCCTTTCCTTACTGTCACCTGTCAACAGCTGTGACCCCATCTTCCTGGGCTGGCTCTTGATAGGTGGGTAGGATTGTTTACTCTCTCATGACTGGATGGGTTCTCAAACCCTGTCTTCATAGCTATGCAGCCATAAGTTACTCCTGGCGGGGGTACTTGTCCAACCCCCCCCCCCCCCCCCCCCTAACTGTTCTCTCTCTCTCTCCCACATTCCGCCGGCGGGGCTCATGCCCCGCATCTCGAGAGTTGCTGTCCAGCTTCCTGTCCATCGCTGCTTGCCCCTCCCTCCCCACCACCGCTACCAGCCGATCCTGTCGCCATCGGCACCCGTTTTCCCATCATCATTGCCGCCACATCTGGACTGCCATCTAGCTGCTGCAATTTCCACTATCATGGATATTGCCAGTCAGTTTGACCATGCTGGTCATTAAGATCTAGACCCTGAGCCGACCTGAGGAGAATGGGTTTCCCCCTTGAGTCTGGTTCCTCCCAAGGTTTCTTCCTAATTACACCAGGGAGTTTTTCCTTGCCACTGTTGCCTCTGGCATGCTCTTGTGGGGGTTTAGGCTGGGTTTTTTTCTGTGAAGCGCATTGTGACAACTTGTTGTGAAATACGCTATATAAATAAATATTGATTTGATTTGATTTGATTTACTTCACATGGTTGAGTTTGTTTTACATAATCTTTCCCATGAGGGGCGAAAGAGTTATGTAGCTACTGTGTACGGACCTACCCCTGTGTAATGTAATCTAGCTAGCTAGCTACATGCAATCTGATAGGAGTTTTGTGCAATGACTGTTTAAAAAACTTGCCATCGCAAGATTAGCGTGGGGTTAACTTTACAACCTAAATAAACTCACAACTCGGTTGTTTTAATTAAATTTACCATGAATCCACTTCTTAAAGATAATGTGCAATTTTGGCCACTTGTTCTAAAAGTGGCGCTGATGAGCCGAACAGACCCACCGCCGTGTTATGTAGCACCAAAGAGGAAGAAGTTTAGCTTACGAATTGCAAGTTAAGCGAGCGTGAAACGACACGGTGAAAAACAGCGGAATATTTGTCTCAAAATTCTGTCCGTAAATCCAAGAACATCAAGCGTGTCCTTCGATCGGCAAATGTAGATTCGCCAGTGTTACGAAACACAAATTGAGAGGTGTGTGTGTGTGGATGGTAAATACGATTGTGGATTATTTTTACGAAACACAAATTGAGAGGTGTGTGTGTGTGGATGGTAAATACGATTGTGGATTATTTTTACAAAATACAAATTGAGAGGTGTGTGTGTGTGGATGATAAATACAATTGTGGATTATACTTTTGTGCTTGGTTATTTTTGATAGAAATCTACCCCCATAAGAAATCAGCAGCTTCTGGATGCTCTCAAGTTGAGATTTCTTTTTTAAAGCAAGGTAGTTTGATACACCGTGTAAATCTTGGAAACATCAACTGAAATCACGTTGAGGTCACCAAATTGTAAATCTCCGCGCAACTAGACCAATGAGAGAATAGCTCGGAGCGAAGGTTTAAGCGTGATGTATTCCGCTATTGCTGTGGGAAAAGAGAAAAGTTATAAAAGTTCATAAAGAAATATTGCTATGCTTGCAACCAGGTGAGACTGCTCTTTAGATTCACGGGATCAGCTAATAAGTGACCACGTATCAAAGGTAATCGTACCACGTTACCTTCCGCTTTAAGTCTGGTCTGCGCTGACCCCAGTTTATCCAAAAGGCAGCCTGTGTGCATTACATTAACTCATCAGCCACCAACGCTGATTCTGTACTCGTTTATCTGACTCCATTTAAAATGATAATTTAGAATTTGGAATGTTACATTTCCACTTGATTTGCTAAAGGACTCCCATACTTTTAAGATGGTTCTCCGAACTGGATCTGCCGGTTCCACCGCGCGTTACATTCGGCCGTTATGTCCACAACTCACAGCGGGCTAGATATCTGCGGTTATCTCAGAGGTTGCGGAAGAAGCCACTTCGTGAGATATATCCTATGGTTAAGGCTCAGGGACCCACAAAAGGACTTTTGGCGACCAGCGTTCTCAACATGTATAAACGCCAGACGGAGGTGATCTACTTTAAGGCATAGTTCTACGGGTGCAATACTCCGTGATACATTAAGCTTAAATAGTCAACCTCCCTAGACCTACAAAGATTCCTAGGATTTGCCAATTCCTATCGGTGCTTCATCCGGAGTTATAGCACCATTGCTGCCCCCCTCACTGCCCTTACTTCCACCAAGACTACCTTCTCATGGAACCTTCGAGCCAACAAGGCATTTGATGATCTTAAGAACCGCTTCACCATTGCACCTATATTAATCCACCCAGAACCGACAGCCCAGTTTATTGTGGAGGTTGACGCGTCCAATATAGGAGCAGGACCGGTTCTCTCCCAGCGTTCTTCCAAGGACAACAAGGTTCACCCATGTGCCTTTTTGTCACATCGCCTCACACCCACGGAGGCGAACTACGATATTGGCAATCGTGAGCTACTGGCGGTCAAGTTAGCTCTTGAGGAGTGGCGGCATTGGCTGGAGGGAGCACAAGAACCGTTCTTGGTGTGGACGGAAAACAAAAGAACCTAGAGTATCTTCAGACTGCCAAGAGACTTAACTCCCGCCAAGCTCGCTGGGCACTGTTCTTTGCCTGATTTAATTTCATACTCGCCTACCGACCCGGGTCCAAGAACATCAAACCAGACGCTCTGTCCCGCCGATTTATCACTCCAGCCAAGGATGAGGACCCTGACACCATCCTGCCTACTAGTTGTTTCATCAACGCCGTCCACCTCAACATTGAGAAGACCGTTATCAACGCCCTCAAGGGCGAAGCAGGGCCCAGCAATTGCCCCAATAACCGTCTCTATGTGCCCGAATCAGTCCGCTCTAACGTCCTGCAATGGGGTCACTCCTCCAATCTGTCATGTCACCCAGCGACGATTCTGGTGGCCCCGCATGAAGGACGACATCAAGGACTTAATTTCCACCTGCTCAGTCTGTGCCCAGCACAAGGTACCACACACACCCCCTGTAGGATTACTCCAACCCCATCCTATCCGACATCGTCCCTGGTCACACATTGCACTTGATTTCATCACCGGTTTACCCCCTTCTAACAGTTACACCACCATCCTCACTATTGTTGATAGGTTCTCCAAAGCAGTTCACTTTGTTCCCCTCACTAAGCTTCCCTCTGCTAAAGACACAGCATCCCTTTTAGTACAACATATCATTAGATTACATGGCATTCCCACAGACATAGTTTCAGACAGAGGTCCTCAATTCACAGCTCACTTCTGGAAGGCATTCTGCAAATTACTCGGCACATCAGTTAGTCTTTCTTCAGGTTTCCACCCACAGAGCAATGGCCAGACTGAGCGGGCCAATCAAGTCATAGAAACGGTGTTACAATGCCTTTGTTCCAGAAACCCCACTTCCTGGAGTCATCAGTTGCCTTGGGCCGAATATGCTATCAATTCCCACACCTCCTCTGCCTCTAAACTATTCCCATTTGAGTGTTGTTTAGGCTACCAGCCACCCCTGTTCCCGGGCCAGGAGGAGGAGGTGGGAGTTCCGTCGGCCGAAGCCTTCATCCGGCGCTGCATCCGCACCTGGAAGACTACCCGCCGTAACTTGCTCCGTGCCAGCACTCGGATGAAGGTAACGGCCGACCGTCACCGGTCCAAGGCACCCCCTTATCGAGTGGGTCAACGTGTTTGGCTCACCACACGGGACATTCCCCTTCGTGTGGACTCCCGCAAGCTGGCACCTCGGTATATCGGACCTTATACCATCACCAAGGTGTTAAGCCCTACTGCGGTCAAGCTCAAGCTGCCCTCCACCATGCGTCGGATACATCCGACTTTCCATGTTTCGAGACTCAAACCTGTTGTCACCCACCCCCTTTGTCCCGCCCCTGATGCCCCCCCTCCCCCCGTCTCATTGATGGAGGTGACGCATATACAGTGCGCAAGCTGTTGGACTGCCGTCGTCGGGGTCGTGGCCTCCAGTACTTGGTCGACTGGGAGGGCTACGGCCCCGAGGAAAGAAGTTGGATTCCTACGAGCTTCGTGTTGGATAAGACTTTGATAAAGGACTTCCATAAGACTCATCCGGTGCCACCGGTTAAAGCACCAAGAGGTGCTTCTTAGGGGGGGGGCGGGGTACTGTTATGTTCTGTACATCTGTTTGTCTGTTTGTATTATTATTTGAGATTTATTCTGGATTGATTGTTTCATCTCATCATTGCATTCCCCTCTGTTCGTGGGTTGTCCGAGTCTCATCTTTGTGTTTGTTTACCCAGTCTCGTGCATGCACTATTCGGGTGACTTCGGGAGTTTTCGTGGGTTAACGCTGTATTTCCGAAGTTTTGTTTTCTGCTACTTCCTGATTTCCTTCCCATGTATAATTGTATATATTACTAACTCGCGCTAACAATCACTCGGGTGCTTTATTAGTTACGTGCACTTTACTAAACCAATTAACATAGATGTATACTAACAACTAACTGTCTGTCTTATAGTTAGATACTAACAGTTAACCAGCTTCTCCGCTTTCTCTTTGTACTCGCATCCTGAGCTATCTCTGTAATTCGCTCCAGCTGTTTGTACGTAGAGTTCACCTCTCGTGATTACTGAGCACACTCCGCTCCTCTTCGAGCCCGTTGTTTGTTATGTATGTTTCCGAGTCCCTTTCATGTTTTCGTTATGTTCTTGTGATTGAATCATTGTTTTCCTAATGTGTTAACCTCACGTTGTTTGTTACCCCTCCCTTTCCTATGTGTATATAAGACCCACAAGTCTGTTTCTTCCCCGTCAGAACGTTGATCACTTTTCCTGAGCCTGTTATCGTAAAGCCAGAGATTAGCTGAAATTCCTGAGACACCCTTTGTTTTTGATTCCGATTTAGCCTACCCCCTTTTCTGTACTTTAGCCCTTTGATTTCCTGGTTTCGACTTTCTTTTGTATTTACCTAAGTTTGATTTAGCCTAGCCCTTTTCTGTACCTTAGCCATTTGATTTCCTGGTTTCCTGGTCCAGACCTACAACCAGGAGGTGATGGAGGCAGCGTGTGAGCTCATCTGTGACTGGGCACAGAAGATCCTGAAGCGCTCCTTCGACATGGTAGTGGAGATAGCCCGCTTCCTGGTTCAGGAGCACATCGTCAACCCACGCTGCAGCACTGGTGATTCCGGTCCGGAACTGGGCCAGAATAAGTTTGTTATCTGGACTTTCTTCCTTAAGTCTATCTCATGTTTGCCCCTTGGCATTACAAATATGAAAGCGGGTCATTTTCTAGTAAGGACTGGCTTACTGGTCTCTTTGTCCTCATTTATACTTTCTTTTTTATTATGTTCTCTCTCTCAACCCCCCCCCCCCCTCTGTCAGTCTTGTTAAATAACTTCCTTAAAGAGCAGTGAAGCTACATTCCTATGAGAGATTTTGATTTATTTTGTTTTCCATCATTAAGAACCAAACAATGCAGACAATAACCCTGCATATTTTTATAATTGTTCAACAGAACCACACCTTAGGCACCTGTGACAAGTCAGGTACATACCATTCTTTGGACTGGGTAAGATGGGTGGAAATACTTAGAGTGGCTATAAACACATTTAAAACTCATTTAGAAAACCTTAACCATAGACTAGGCCCCCTGATGCAGCACCATTCTTTGTCACTGAGATCTTTTATTCTAGCTATGGTATTGAGAACAATAGCAACTGGGACTGCTGGCATCTACTAACCTCATAGAAATTAGGGCTTCTACTAATTATCTGATGTCATCTTCTCTATTTGCTACAGCTGTCTCTCCTTTCCACCTTTGCCTTTGCTGTCACTATCCTCTTTCCTGATTTCCTCGTTAACTCTTCTACTCACTACAGCTGATTCTCGTTTCCGCTTTCTGCTCTCTCTAATTTGTTGCACCTGTATTTGAGTGTATTTAAACCCTGTCTTGGCTTGTGTTCAGTGTGAAATTGTTGCCTCGGTTGCCTTTTGAGTGGTTTTTAATTGTTTTGATTCCACGTTTTGACCTTGTTTGTACTTTGCATTTACGGATTGCCTGCCTGTCTTTTTGACCTTTGCATTGAACCTACTACGAACACTCTACCATTCTACTGTGTGTAATAAAATCTCCTTTGGGAGTTTTAATTTTTATTTATTTATTTATTAATTTTTTTACATCTGGCTTTGAGTCAGCCTTTTTGGGTTTTACATCTGTGCCTGGTCGTCACACTTAGCCACTGTTCCTCCTGGCACATCAGCAATTCCTGCAGTCCAATTCACTGAAGCTCCCGTCAAACATTCCCCATCAATCAGCCCTCTTTCAGAGTCACTGAGATCTCTTATTCTAGCCATGGTATTCAAAATAATGGCAACTGGGGCTGCAGGCAGTTTTATACACAGCCGTGATCAATTTAATTTAATTTTTAATTTGCTGCCCAACGTAGGCCTAGGTATATCCAATTTACAGTGATGGGGAGTAGTTTAACTGCATGTAGTTAATCTAGTAGTTTAATTATATTGTGCAGCAGTTTGTTGGTAGTTCAACTGCATTCAAATTTGTGTCATGGTTGTAGTAGTGAATTCCTTTTTTGTAAGTTTGAGGTGTATTTAACAACATGACCTACCCATTTTTCACTTTATAATAAGTTACTTCAGGTGGGGTTGGTGAAAATGAACAAAATAAGGTACTCTGGCCAGATCTGGTTCAGGTTTGGCGCTGAGCAGCATGTGGCTCAGCGCTGGTGCAGTTAATCACAAACGGCATGGACTCGGCTGTGACGTGGCAGCCCGGACTCATCGCCACATCACTCGGCCCAGAATCATGCCCTAATTTAAGGCCGACACTGAGCCGAGTCGGAATCAAGAACATCATTCCAAACGAGGGACTCAAGAAACGGGTGATTCCGGTCCGGAACTGGGCCAGAATAAGTTTGCTATCTGGATGGCCCCCTCTGTCAGTCTTGTTAAATAACCTTCCTTAAAGAGCAGTGAAGCTACATTCCTATGAGAGATTTTGATTTATTTTGATTTCCATCCTAAAGACCTGGCTATCATCACTAAATTTTTACAGGAAGCAAACATTGCAGACAATAACCCTGCATAGTTTTATTATTTTTCAACAAAAACACAAGCAAAGGCTGCTACACCTTAGGCACCTGTGACAAGTCAGGTACATACAATTCTTTGGACTGGGTAAGATGGGTGGAATAAACACATTTAAAACTCAGTTAGAAAACCTTAACTTCAAATTAGGCCCCCTTGTGTAGCACCAGACATAATTGTACAACACAAATTTTAAATGTAAAGGTAATTTAACATGTAAAAGGATTAACTCATCTAATTCAGAACAACACTACAGATTCGCTCAGCACAATAATGGCAGTCAACTAGAAGTGGACACAAACCTGCAGCCACCACCATATCAACACACATCCAAAACCACAAACCTGCAGCACATATAGGACTCAAGCCCACATCTTGTTTTGTGCAAAAAAATAGTTTCTGTATATTTTGGTGTTTGTAGAAACAAAACATTTGGAATTAGACAACATAAAATAATAATTTGATTAATGACGTCACGTGGCGTTGTAATAGTCCAGCTGTCTCTTGTGTTCGTGTTTGTTCATTTGAATATGTTTTGTTGTGTCGGGCTTTTGTCTTTTGTTTTTTTCATGCGCTATGTGTCTGTAGTGGGACGGGGATGCGGGCTGGAGATTTTTCAGGGCATTTCTTGTCATGGTTTCTCAGCCTGCTGTTCTCTGTTTGACCACTTCCCTGGGGAGCGCTCGTGTTGCGTCTCTTCTCTTTGTTTCTTTGTCCGTTTCATGTTTTTGGGTTTGCTACTCAGTGTATTCACCTGTTCCGTAGTTCCCGTTATTATTTAAACCTCGCGTCACCTGTGGTAGACGCTTCCATATTGCCTATCTTGTTATTAAGAAAGCCGGTATTCTAGGTCATCACCTTTTCCAGTCCCGCTCTCTTTGTTGTTGGAAAGCGTAAGCGTTATTTTGTTTTCATTTGTTTCACCATTTATCGGGCGTTATAGTCACGTTCCGAGGGTGCCTTTGTGTTTTGCTGTTCTCCCTTAAACCATTATTGCTATTGCCCGTGTTGTCGTGGCTGCCTCGTTTTGCAAGAGTGTTTTTGGTTTCGGCTCCCTCGTTGTGAGCTATAGGGTTTTTTCGTTGTTGTTTGATTGAATATACAGTTAAGAGTTTTTTTGCCATATTAGGGTCGCTTTGAGTTGTAGAGGTATCTCTCCTGGTGTGGAGAATTATTATTTTGGTGTACTATATTTATTGCCTGTTGCGGGGTTTCATCCCGCTTTGTGGTGTTCAGTCGAGCACTTTTTGAAACCACTGTCGCGTCTGGTCCTCGTTCCCACGCTACCCCTTACAGAATATGGAAGCCAGTATAGAGGTACCAGCGACAGTCGCTAATCTAGGGCAAATCCTCACAGCTCAGGAGGTGGTTATCTCCGGCCATGAGGAGGGCATTAGGGCTCTTCAAGCCTCCGTCCAAGCCCTACACACTCAGCAGACGCAGTTCGTCGGCCAGCTGCGTTATCAGGGAGACGGGCTGCGTGAATTAGCGGACGTTGACACTGACTCTTACGCCCCCCCCGGTTACTTTACCTTCAATCCCGGTAGCACAAGCACCAAGTTCGGCGGTATTTATTCCTCCTGATCCCGCAGTGATTCCCATTCCACGCGAGCTCAAGGAGCCTAAATTACAGCTCCCGCTTCGCTATGGAGGAGCGACCGGTAAGTGTAGGGGTTTTTTGACGCAGTGTTTAATTTTTTAAAAATCACAACCCTCTCGGTTTTCGACCCAGGATTCCCGAGTGTCGTTTATTCTCTCCCTTCTAACAGACACGGCCCTCGCTTGGGCGGATCCCCTAATCAGAGCATCTTCTCCCGTGATGTCCACTATGGAGGGGTTAGTAGAGGAGATGGCGTCGGTGTTCGACCATGACATTTCCGGTCAGGAGGCATCTATGCGACTGACCTATCTTCGTCAGGGTTCCGACACGGTGGCGTCATTTTCCATTGTTTTTCGAGCACTCGCAGGGGAGACTGGGTGGCCTGACGGACCGCTTAGCGCTCTTTTCCTTAAAGCACTTTCTGATCCCGTTCGAGATGCCCTGTCTTCGCTCGAACCACCCACTTAATTCGGTGCGTTAGTGTCTACGGCGATCAGGATTGATAATCGGATTAGAGAGAGAGAGAGAGAGAGAGTCGCTGGGTCACGCAGTGGTCGGCCCTCTATTTGTGTGCCCCGTTCGGTGGTTGTTCCGGTTTCCTCATTTTCGGAGGAGCCCATGCAGGTTGATGGGACGACAGTACGGGATTCCAGGTTCACTAAGTCGAGAGAGGCGTGGTGTCGTTATTGTAAACGTGCGGGGCATTACAGAGATAAATGTCCTAAGCTAGCGGGAAAAGAGGAGTCTCGCTAAGGGAATCGAGGTCCTTAGTGAGACAAAATCATAATTCTCCTCGAACTTTAGTATCTGTACAGCTGAGTTGGAATAAGCATTCCACCAGTTGTATCGCTTTTATTGATTCCAGATCCGTTGAGTCCCTTATGGACATTAAGTGGGCTAGGGAGCAGGGGATTCCCTCAGTTTCGCTTTCCGATCCTCGGTTAGTAACTGCTCTGGACGGTCGTCCTTTGGGTATGGGTTCTATCCGGCGGGTTACCAGCTCCTTAACACTGTCGGTTTCATTACAGGATCATACAGAGCAGATTCAATTTTTTTTCGTGGATTCTCCCACATATCCACTGGTTCTGGGACACTCATGGTTGGTTCAGCACAAGCCCCATATTAACTGGGGAGCAGAGGGTTCGGTGATTCTCCGCTGGGGATTCCAGTGCAGACACCACTGTTCGAAAAATAAAGTACTTAGATCTGGCGGATTACTCCGCTCTTTTTCCGATCACAGTTCTGACAGCGAGCAGGAGGAAAGTGTTCACCGTGGTGCTCACGAGGCAGTAGCGTCATCTTGCGATACCAAGGAGAGTCTTGCGTGGGACGCGCTCGCTGACGGTCTTAGTATGTGGGAGGAGGAGGGATCTCCTTCTGAGATCGATTGGGACAGTCCAGGCGATTCGGAGTCAGAGTTGGAGAGTGTCCAGGTGGGCGGAGCTATTCAGTTTTCGTTGCCAGCTAATGCCCCCCAGCAGTACACAGAGCTGGCGGAGGTTTTTAGTAAGCAGCGAGCCACTTCTCTGCCTCCTCATAGGCCGTATGATTGCGCCATCGACCTATACCCTGGCTCGATTCCTCCCAGGGGAGCGCTGTATTCTTTATCGGCTCCTGAGAGTGCCGCTATGAGAACTTATATAGAGGAATCGCTAGCCAACGGATTCATCAGACCCTCCACATCGCTGGCGGGGTCCGGTTTTTTCTTTGTTAAGAAAAAAGACGGTAGTCTTAGGCCATGTATTGATTACAGGGGACTTAATGCGATAACTGTTAAGAATCGTTATCCTCTCCCTCTTATGAATTCGGCATTTGAACGCCTCCAGGGGGCGTCTATTTTCACAAAACTGGATTTACGCAGCGCTTACAACCTCGTTCGCATCCGGGAGGGAGACTAATGGAAAACTGTGTTTAACACCCATTCGGGACACTATGAGTACCAGGTGATGCCGTTCGGGCTCACTAGCGCCCCCTCAGTTTTTCAGGCGTTAGTGAACGATGTGTTAAGAGAGATGCTTGAGAAATCAGTTTTTGTGTATATTGATGACATTTTAATTTTTTCTCCCGATATTTCCAGTCACATTCGCCATGTCAGGCAGGTTCTTAATGCTCTGCTCAAGGCGCAGCTGTTTGTAAAGGCAGAGAAGTGTGTTTTTCACACGAAATCAGTGTCGTTCCTGGGATTCATTGTGGCTGATGGCAAGGTTCAAATGGACCCCGAGAAAGTCTCGGCTGTGAAGAATTGGCCCACGCCATCCTCTCTCAAACAGGTTCAACGTTTTTTAGGCTTTGCTAATTTTTACCGAAGGTTTATTCGGAATTTCAGCGCGGTAGTTGCCCCTATTACAGCGCTCACAAAAAAAACCTCTTCTCGGTTTCTATGGAACTCGAGAGCCGAAGCGGCATTTTCTGACCTCAAAAAACGTTTCACGTCCGAACCTATTCTCGTAACGCCTAACCCTTCCCTTCCGTTTGTAGTAGAGGTAGACGCGTCTGAGTTAGGAGTAGGAGCCATTCTCTCCCAGCTATCCCCTACTGACCACAAGATGTACTGTTCTGGCCCGCCAGTGTTCTCTGTTCAATGAATGTAAAGACCTTTATTTTGAATGTTCTGGCCCCGCCAGTTGTTTCTCTTCAAGTAATGTAAATACCTTTATTTTGAAATCTAGCGGCAGGAAGTTTCCCTGACAGGAAGTAGATTGTTTAAGAGAGCATGGCTGAGAAGCATGGAAATGTGTTTCTTCCTCCTGTGTAGCACTTTGAAGGCATTCCCTGTAAGTAAATGTTGAGAATAAGTTTAGTAGCTATATTATTTAGTTGTGTAGGCTACCTAGAACGAATTAGGTTAAGATAAACACTGCATTTTAATGGTAAAGAATTACTAGATCTGATAGCTAAGCCTACAACTTACTAGCGTCCGTTAGCTCACAAGCTGTGATGAGTCTATTGATATCTAATGTGTTAGCATTTAATCTCCAGTCAGTCTAGATTCATTTATTTTCTGTAATTGTAATATTCATATTACCATGCATTTACTGGTGTATGTCTCTGTATTTCAGTTTCACAACTTTTCATATAAAGATTCCATTTTACCCTCGGTTCCCGGACTTTGTGTGGAGTTGTTTAGCTAACTGGATAGCTGAATAAGGACATTCTGTGAGGCCAGTACATGCACCCCTGTGCTTACTTTTCTCGCGCATTAACTCCTGCCGAGAGAAATTATGATGTGGGAGACCGGGAGCTTTTGGCGGTCAAAATGGCGCTTGAGGAGTGGTGTCACTGGCTTGAAGGGGCGGAGCATCCGTTCACGGTGTGGACGGATCATAAAAATTTGGAGTACGTGCAGCTAGCCAAGAGGCTTAATTCTCGTCAAGCCCGGTGGGCGTTATTCTTCTTGCGCTTCAACTTCCTGCTCACGTATCGCCCCGGCTCCAAGAACGTTAAGCCAGATGCCCTTTCTCGTGTCTTTGATCAATCGGACAGGGCTGCTGTTCCTGAATTTATCATTCCCGCCGACCACATTGTTGCTCCTGTTATTTGGGCCGTTGAAGCTGCAGTGCAAAGGGCACTGCGCTCCGATCCTGGGCCTGGAGGGGGGCCACCTCACTGTTTGTTCGTTCCTCTGAAACTTAGGCCCCGTGTACTACGATGGGGTCACACTTCACAATTAGTTGCTCATCCGGGTGTTCACCGCACAAAAGAGTTTCTGGCTCAGCGGTTTTGGTGGCCTAGTCTGGAGAGGGATGTTCGTAGTTTTGTGGCAGCTTGTCCGGTGTGTGCCCGCAGTAAGGGTTCACATCTCCCACCCTTGGGGCTTTTGCGCCCTCTTCCCATTCCCAGCCGTCCTTGGAGTCACATCGCCCTCGACTTCGTCACCGGGTTGCCTATGTCACTGGGTAAGTCGGTGATCTTAGTCGTGGTGGATCGCTTCTCCAAGGCGGCTCATTTTATAGCTTTGGCTAAACTGCCTTCTGCGTCTGAAACTGCGCAACTAATGATAGATCACGTCTTCCGGCTACACGGGTTGCCGGTGGATGTGGTTTCGGATCGCGGTCCTCAGTTCGCGGCCAAGTTCTGGCGCACATTCTGTTCTCTGCTTGGTGCCTCGGTCAGTTTGTCATCTGGTTTTCATCCTGAGACTAATGGACAGACCGAGCGCACCAACCAGACGTTGGAGAACACTCTACGTTGCCTAGCGGCCTCTAATCCTAATTCCTGGAGTGCACACCTGGCCTGGGCAGAGTATGCCCATAATACCTTGCGCAATGCATCCACGGGGCTCTCGCCGTTCGAGGCTCAACTGGGGTATCAGCCTCCACTATTTCCTGAGCTTGAGAGAAATGTTGAGGTCCCCTCCGTGGCATCTTTTATTCTGAGGTGTCGTTCTGTTTGTAGGCGGGTGCGTACTGCGCTTCAGCGCGCTGCAGCAAGACACAAGGTGGCAGCTGACAGACGACGTCGTCCTGCCCCCTCATTCAGGGTAGGGCAACGCGTGTGGCTCGCTACGCGGGATTTGCCGTTAAGGGTGTCTCGCAAACTCGCGCCCCGGTTTATTGGGCCATTTAAAATTATTCGACGCATAAATCCTGTTACGGTGAGATTACAGCTTCCCCGTGCTATGCGTATCCATCCCACTTTTCATGTCTCCCGGCTTAAACCAGTCCTTATTAGCCCGCTGGCCTCAGCGGAGAAGCCACCGCCACCTCCTCGGATGATAGAGGGGGGTCCTGTGTACACTGTCCGGCGTATTCTAGCCGAGAGACGGGTTGGGAGAGGTTTTCAATTTTTAGTAGATTGGGAGGGTTATGGCCCAGAGGAGCGTTGTTGGGTTCCCTCCAGAAACATCCTGGATCCTCAACTTATCAGGGATTTCCGGGGTCGCAGGCTTGAGGGATCGTCTGGGGTCGTCCCTTAGTGGGGGGGTCCTGTCATGGTTTCTCAGCCTGCTGTTCTCTGTTTGACCACTTCCCTGGGGAGCGCTCGTGTTGCGTCTCTTCTCTTTGTTTCTTTGTCCGTTTCATGTTTTTGGGTTTGCTACTCAGTGGATTCACCTGTTCCGTAGTTCCCGTTATTATTTAAACCTCGCGTCACCTGTGGTAGACGCTTCCATATTGCCTATCTTGTTACTAAGAAAGCCGGTATTCTAGGTCATCACCTTTTCCAGTCCCGCTCTCTTTGTTGTTGGAAAGCGTAAGCGTTATTTTGTTTTCATTTGTTTCACCATTTATCGGGCGTTATAGTCACGTTCCGAGGGTGCCTTTGTGTTTTGCTGTTCTCCCTTAAACCATTATTGCTATTGCCCGTGTTGTCGTGGCTGCCTCGTTTTGCAAGAGTGTTTTTGGTTTCGGCTCCCTCGTTGTGAGCTATAGGGTTTTTTCGTTGTTGTTTGATTGAATATACAGTTAAGAGTTTTTTCGCCCTATTAGGGTCGCTTTGAGTTGTAGCGGTATCTCTCCTGGTGTGGAGAATTATTATTTTGGTGTACTATATTTATTGCCTGTTGCGGGGTTTCATCCCGCTTTGTGGTGTTCAGTCGAGCACTTTTTGAAACCACTGTCGCGTCTGGTCCTCGTTCCCACGCTACCCCTTACAGAATATGGAAGCCAGTATAGAGGTACCAGCGACAGTCGCTAATCTAGGGCAAATCCTCACAGCTCAGGAGGTGGTTATCTCCGGCCATGAGGAGGGCATTAGGGCTCTTCAAGCCTCCGTCCAAGCCCTACACACTCAGCAGACGCAGTTCGTCGGCCAGCTGCGTTATCAGGGAGACGGGCTGCGTGAATTAGCGGACGTTGACACTGACTCTTACGCCCCCCCCGGTTACTTTACCTTCAATCCCGGTAGCACAAGCACCAAGTTCGGCGGTATTTATTCCTCCTGATCCCGCAGTGATTCCCATTCCACGCGAGCTCAAGGAGCCTAAATTACAGCTCCCGCTTCGCTATGGAGGAGCGACCGGTAAGTGTAGGGGTTTTTTGACGCAGTGTTTAATTTTTTAAAAATCACAACCCTCTCGGTTTTCGACCCAGGATTCCCGAGTGTCGTTTATTCTCTCCCTTCTAACAGACACGGCCCTCGCTTGGGCGGATCCCCTAATCAGAGCATCTTCTCCCGTGATGTCCACTATGGAGGGGTTAGTAGAGGAGATGGCGTCGGTGTTCGACCATGACATTTCCGGTCAGGAGGCATCTATGCGACTGACCTATCTTCGTCAGGGTTCCGACACGGTGGCGTCATTTTCCATTGTTTTTCGAGCACTCGCAGGGGAGACTGGGTGGCCTGACGGACCGCTTAGCGCTCTTTTCCTTAAAGCACTTTCTGATCCCGTTCGAGATGCCCTGTCTTCGCTCGAACCACCCACTTAATTCGGTGCGTTAGTGTCTACGGCGATCAGGATTGATAATCGGATTAGAGAGAGAGAGAGAGAGAGAGTCGCTGGGTCACGCAGTGGTCGGCCCTCTATTTGTGTGCCCCGTTCGGTGGTTGTTCCGGTTTCCTCATTTTCGGAGGAGCCCATGCAGGTTGATGGGACGACAGTACGGGATTCCAGGTTCACTAAGTCGAGAGAGGCGTGGTGTCGTTATTGTAAACGTGCGGGGCATTACAGAGATAAATGTCCTAAGCTAGCGGGAAAAGAGGAGTCTCGCTAAGGGAATCGAGGTCCTTAGTGAGACAAAATCATAATTCTCCTCGAACTTTAGTATCTGTACAGCTGAGTTGGAATAAGCATTCCACCAGTTGTATCGCTTTTATTGATTCCAGATCCGTTGAGTCCCTTATGGACATTAAGTGGGCTAGGGAGCAGGGGATTCCCTCAGTTTCGCTTTCCGATCCTCGGTTAGTAACTGCTCTGGACGGTCGTCCTTTGGGTATGGGTTCTATCCGGCGGGTTACCAGCTCCTTAACACTGTCGGTTTCATTACAGGATCATACAGAGCAGATTCAATTTTTTTTCGTGGATTCTCCCACATATCCACTGGTTCTGGGACACTCATGGTTGGTTCAGCACAAGCCCCATATTAACTGGGGAGCAGAGGGTTCGGTGATTCTCCGCTGGGGATTCCAGTGCAGACACCACTGTTCGAAAAATAAAGTACTTAGATCTGGCGGATTACTCCGCTCTTTTTCCGATCACAGTTCTGACAGCGAGCAGGAGGAAAGTGTTCACCGTGGTGCTCACGAGGCAGTAGCGTCATCTTGCGATACCAAGGAGAGTCTTGCGTGGGACGCGCTCGCTGACGGTCTTAGTATGTGGGAGGAGGAGGGATCTCCTTCTGAGATCGATTGGGACAGTCCAGGCGATTCGGAGTCAGAGTTGGAGAGTGTCCAGGTGGGCGGAGCTATTCAGTTTTCGTTGCCAGCTAATGCCCCCCAGCAGTACACAGAGCTGGCGGAGGTTTTTAGTAAGCAGCGAGCCACTTCTCTGCCTCCTCATAGGCCGTATGATTGCGCCATCGACCTATACCCTGGCTCGATTCCTCCCAGGGGAGCGCTGTATTCTTTATCGGCTCCTGAGAGTGCCGCTATGAGAACTTATATAGAGGAATCGCTAGCCAACGGATTCATCAGACCCTCCACATCGCTGGCGGGGTCCGGTTTTTTCTTTGTTAAGAAAAAAGACGGTAGTCTTAGGCCATGTATTGATTACAGGGGACTTAATGCGATAACTGTTAAGAATCGTTATCCTCTCCCTCTTATGAATTCGGCATTTGAACGCCTCCAGGGGGCGTCTATTTTCACAAAACTGGATTTACGCAGCGCTTACAACCTCGTTCGCATCCGGGAGGGAGACTAATGGAAAACTGTGTTTAACACCCATTCGGGACACTATGAGTACCAGGTGATGCCGTTCGGGCTCACTAGCGCCCCCTCAGTTTTTCAGGCGTTAGTGAACGATGTGTTAAGAGAGATGCTTGAGAAATCAGTTTTTGTGTATATTGATGACATTTTAATTTTTTCTCCCGATATTTCCAGTCACATTCGCCATGTCAGGCAGGTTCTTAATGCTCTGCTCAAGGCGCAGCTGTTTGTAAAGGCAGAGAAGTGTGTTTTTCACACGAAATCAGTGTCGTTCCTGGGATTCATTGTGGCTGATGGCAAGGTTCAAATGGACCCCGAGAAAGTCTCGGCTGTGAAGAATTGGCCCACGCCATCCTCTCTCAAACAGGTTCAACGTTTTTTAGGCTTTGCTAATTTTTACCGAAGGTTTATTCGGAATTTCAGCGCGGTAGTTGCCCCTATTACAGCGCTCACAAAAAAAACCTCTTCTCGGTTTCTATGGAACTCGAGAGCCGAAGCGGCATTTTCTGACCTCAAAAAACGTTTCACGTCCGAACCTATTCTCGTAACGCCTAACCCTTCCCTTCCGTTTGTAGTAGAGGTAGACGCGTCTGAGTTAGGAGTAGGAGCCATTCTCTCCCAGCTATCCCCTACTGACCACAAGATGTACTGTTCTGGCCCGCCAGTGTTCTCTGTTCAATGAATGTAAAGACCTTTATTTTGAATGTTCTGGCCCCGCCAGTTGTTTCTCTTCAAGTAATGTAAATACCTTTATTTTGAAATCTAGCGGCAGGAAGTTTCCCTGACAGGAAGTAGATTGTTTAAGAGAGCATGGCTGAGAAGCATGGAAATGTGTTTCTTCCTCCTGTGTAGCACTTTGAAGGCATTCCCTGTAAGTAAATGTTGAGAATAAGTTTAGTAGCTATATTATTTAGTTGTGTAGGCTACCTAGAACGAATTAGGTTAAGATAAACACTGCATTTTAATGGTAAAGAATTACTAGATCTGATAGCTAAGCCTACAACTTACTAGCGTCCGTTAGCTCACAAGCTGTGATGAGTCTATTGATATCTAATGTGTTAGCATTTAATCTCCAGTCAGTCTAGATTCATTTATTTTCTGTAATTGTAATATTCATATTACCATGCATTTACTGGTGTATGTCTCTGTATTTCAGTTTCACAACTTTTCATATAAAGATTCCATTTTACCCTCGGTTCCCGGACTTTGTGTGGAGTTGTTTAGCTAACTGGATAGCTGAATAAGGACATTCTGTGAGGCCAGTACATGCACCCCTGTGCTTACTTTTCTCGCGCATTAACTCCTGCCGAGAGAAATTATGATGTGGGAGACCGGGAGCTTTTGGCGGTCAAAATGGCGCTTGAGGAGTGGTGTCACTGGCTTGAAGGGGCGGAGCATCCGTTCACGGTGTGGACGGATCATAAAAATTTGGAGTACGTGCAGCTAGCCAAGAGGCTTAATTCTCGTCAAGCCCGGTGGGCGTTATTCTTCTTGCGCTTCAACTTCCTGCTCACGTATCGCCCCGGCTCCAAGAACGTTAAGCCAGATGCCCTTTCTCGTGTCTTTGATCAATCGGACAGGGCTGCTGTTCCTGAATTTATCATTCCCGCCGACCACATTGTTGCTCCTGTTATTTGGGCCGTTGAAGCTGCAGTGCAAAGGGCACTGCGCTCCGATCCTGGGCCTGGAGGGGGGCCACCTCACTGTTTGTTCGTTCCTCTGAAACTTAGGCCCCGTGTACTACGATGGGGTCACACTTCACAATTAGTTGCTCATCCGGGCGTTCACCGCACAAAAGAGTTTCTGGCTCAGCGGTTTTGGTGGCCTAGTCTGGAGAGGGATGTTCGTAGTTTTGTGGCAGCTTGTCCGGTGTGTGCCCGCAGTAAGGGTTCACATCTCCCACCCTTGGGGCTTTTGCGCCCTCTTCCCATTCCCAGCCGTCCTTGGAGTCACATCGCCCTCGACTTCGTCACCGGGTTGCCTATGTCACTGGGTAAGTCGGTGATCTTAGTCGTGGTGGATCGCTTCTCCAAGGCGGCTCATTTTATAGCTTTGGCTAAACTGCCTTCTGCGTCTGAAACTGCGCAACTAATGATAGATCACGTCTTCCGGCTACACGGGTTGCCGGTGGATGTGGTTTCGGATCGCGGTCCTCAGTTCGCGGCCAAGTTCTGGCGCACATTCTGTTCTCTGCTTGGTGCCTCGGTCAGTTTGTCATCTGGTTTTCATCCTGAGACTAATGGACAGACCGAGCGCACCAACCAGACGTTGGAGAACACTCTACGTTGCCTAGCGGCCTCTAATCCTAATTCCTGGAGTGCACACCTGGCCTGGGCAGAGTATGCCCATAATACCTTGCGCAATGCATCCACGGGGCTCTCGCCGTTCGAGGCTCAACTGGGGTATCAGCCTCCACTATTTCCTGAGCTTGAGAGAAATGTTGAGGTCCCCTCCGTGGCATCTTTTATTCTGAGGTGTCGTTCTGTTTGTAGGCGGGTGCGTACTGCGCTTCAGCGCGCTGCAGCAAGACACAAGGTGGCAGCTGACAGACGACGTCGTCCTGCCCCCTCATTCAGGGTAGGGCAACGCGTGTGGCTCGCTACGCGGGATTTGCCGTTAAGGGTGTCTCGCAAACTCGCGCCCCGGTTTATTGGGCCATTTAAAATTATTCGACGCATAAATCCTGTTACGGTGAGATTACAGCTTCCCCGTGCTATGCGTATCCATCCCACTTTTCATGTCTCCCGGCTTAAACCAGTCCTTATTAGCCCGCTGGCCTCAGCGGAGAAGCCACCGCCACCTCCTCGGATGATAGAGGGGGGTCCTGTGTACACTGTCCGGCGTATTCTAGCCGAGAGACGGGTTGGGAGAGGTTTTCAATTTTTAGTAGATTGGGAGGGTTATGGCCCAGAGGAGCGTTGTTGGGTTCCCTCCAGAAACATCCTGGATCCTCAACTTATCAGGGATTTCCGGGGTCGCAGGCTTGAGGGATCGTCTGGGGTCGTCCCTTAGTGGGGGGGTCCTGTCATGGTTTCTCAGCCTGCTGTTCTCTGTTTGACCACTTCCCTGGGGAGCGCTCGTGTTGCGTCTCTTCTCTTTGTTTCTTTGTCCGTTTCATGTTTTTGGGTTTGCTACTCAGTGGATTCACCTGTTCCGTAGTTCCCGTTATTATTTAAACCTCGCGTCACCTGTGGTAGACGCTTCCATATTGCCTATCTTGTTACTAAGAAAGCCGGTATTCTAGGTCATCACCTTTTCCAGTCCCGCTCTCTTTGTTGTTGGAAAGCGTAAGCGTTATTTTGTTTTCATTTGTTTCACCATTTATCGGGCGTTATAGTCACGTTCCGAGGGTGCCTTTGTGTTTTGCTGTTCTCCCTTAAACCATTATTGCTATTGCCCGTGTTGTCGTGGCTGCCTCGTTTTGCAAGAGTGTTTTTGGTTTCGGCTCCCTCGTTGTGAGCTATAGGGTTTTTTCGTTGTTGTTTGATTGAATATACAGTTAAGAGTTTTTTCGCCCTATTAGGGTCGCTTTGAGTTGTAGCGGTATCTCTCCTGGTGTGGAGAATTATTATTTTGGTGTACTATATTTATTGCCTGTTGCGGGGTTTCATCCCGCTTTGTGGTGTTCAGTCGAGCACTTTTTGAAACCACTGTCGCGTCTGGTCCTCGTTCCCACGCTACCACTTACATTTCTGCTGCTCGTTTTGATAATATTGACGAATTGTCTAATCGATATAATTTTGTTTGTGGTCCTCACCATGGAGACGCATTCACAACATATGCTCGGGAATGTCCGTTAGATCTGCAGACTGCAGCAACAAAGTTTACCATCGTTCTTCACCGGAGTTGAAGATGTCGGGACTCATCTGGGAGTACAGGCAATCTTCAAAAGGCAACCAGGGAAGGAGAACATAATGTGGTGGAGTGTTGAGATGACTGGGAAGATTGACGCAGTTTGGTGCTCCGTTTCAGCGGTGTACAGAGACCGCGGCGCTTAGTGTATGGAGGAGAGTCGTGGAGGCGGAGTTTGTGTGTTGGACTGATTGGTGACACTGGACATCTCGGGACAGCGGGGGGGGGGGCTATTTTTAATCATGGCTGTATTGTACTTTAATTCACTTAATTCACTTGATTGATGTAATGATTATGTTGAATGTCTTTGTTTGATATGTTTGTTTGTGTGTTGTGAGTCTGCCCCACTGTCTGTTTTTTTTGTTGTTGCTGGGGCTACAACTGAAGTTCCCTAGCGGGAAATAAATAGTTATTCTATTCTATTCTATTAATGAATGACAGTGCCTAAAGTTATTGCAAATCAAGTGTCATCTCACATTTCCAGCACCAAAAAGGGGGTAAAAGAGAATAAAATATTACAGAATAGGATGTAAATACTTGAGGAAATTTTCTTTTCAGAAATAAGCTACCTTTGTGTGGTCTTGCAAATTATTGTGAGGAAACACAAAAGTATTGCAAGGAAATGCGATATTCATTGCGAGGGAACGCAATACTAAATTGTTTGTTTTTTCACCCTTAGCCTTTTAGAGGCTCCATATGTGAGAGACAGAAAAGTCTTCACTGTTCACTCTCACGGGATCCTGGCAACAATAATAAACTAAAATAACAGACAAAATAAACCAAAACACAATAAATGCTTTTCAGCTTGGTTTCACATTTCTCTTGGTCTCTCTCTTGGTTTCCTGGTCTCAGACACCTGGGCTGTGTCCGAATCAGAGCCCTATCTACTGCCTCCTGTGTACTAGCAGACTGTACTGTTTACTGTATACTGTTTAGTACACAGCATGCAGTCTGCAAAAAATATCCTCCATACTATTTTCCAACTGTAGTGTGGTTTTGTAAGACATCCCATCCTTGTGCGGCCAAGTCACGTCTTTTTTGTTGTTGAAGAAAAAACATCACAAAACTGTGCCTCATTATTAAATAGAAGCTGTGCATCATATTTATGGGAGCAAAATGGTTTTTTACTTTCTAAAAAGTATGCTCCCGAATATAATCAGCAAAACCCCGGTAATAAGTACATCATCTTAATGAACTTGAATAGGCCTAATGATGAGCTTGACATGATAATAATTTAGTAATTTCAAAACCTTATAATTTTGTTTTCATCTTTATTCAATAATAGATGACTCCTCTTTATTCCAAGGAAAATTACTTTTCAATAAATACCAATAAATATGAGATCAAGTGTCATGGTTTTCAGAGCCTTCGCTGGCTTCTGTGGTCGTTCAGTCGGGGCACTCTATCGGATTTTCCATCTTCCATTCCGGTGTTTTGATCTCGCGCGGCTATTTGTCTCACACCTGTGTTGGGTTTCCTGTCGGCTATATATAGCGCAGGGTTTCCGATTTCCAGTGCTTGAAAGGTATAGGTAGTTACAAAGCGACCACTTCACTTTTAAGCTTAAGAGATACGAGGGACTTGCTTGTTAGCTTCATTATAGATTTTCCATACTTGGATTTGTTTTTCTCTTCTGTTCTTTCTGTCCCTCGTTTTGGTTTGCACTTCTGTTCTCGTTGAGACAGATTGCCTTTGTTTACTTTCTTTGCTTGTCTCTCCTGTGCTCTCCTGTATTGAGAGTGAGAGACTTCTTTTCTTTCCCTGTTTTGCTTCTCGTTTGTTTTTATACCTCTGTTTATATCGCTTACTCGTATTGTAAGCGAGAGGTATTTTTATTTTCTCTCGGATCTCGAGTTCGCCCTGTTTTTATTGGGTAGTTTTGATTTGGCTTTTGCCTGGAGTGTTTTTCATTTTCCATTTATTTTTGTTATTTCTCTTTCCTGGTGCGGACCTGTCTGCTTTATTGGTGTACACTACGGTGTACACTTTGAGATTCCTTGGCTGTCGCATTTGGTACTCCGAACCTGACACTCCACCTTACATCAAGATCATCTTATAGTGAGAAAAACATTATATACAGTCAAGCCGGAAAGTCTGCACACCCCTTTCACCTTCTCCACGTTTTATTACGTTACAGACATATTCTACAGTAGATTGAATACATTTTTTGTCTCAAAATTCTACACAAAATAGCCCATAATGACAAAGTGAAAACAGGTTTTTAGACATTTGTGCTAATTTATTAAAAATCTAAATGTAAAATATTATATGTACACAAGTGTGCACACCCTTTTGATATGACACCCAAAAGTGAGAACGGACCATCGGATAAGGTCCTCTTTTATCCTGTTTACAGAGTCCTCTCCTCCTGCAGTAAAAGCCAGCCAGTACAGAAGAGCCCATGCCGGTTGATGGGGCAGCATGCCCACCTTCCGGAGACACCGCTTCTAAACCTGAGTGGTGTCGTTACTGCAAAAGAAAAGGTCTCTCAACCAGTGCCGGAAACTTAAGGGAAAAGGGGGGTCTCGCTAAAGGAACCGGGGCTTCTAGCGGGATTTAAGGGTACTTTAAAAAGTGAGCTGAGGTGCATTTTGTTTCCACTGATACTGCTTGAGATATTTCTACAACTTAATTGGAGTACACCTGTGATAAATTAAATTGATTGGACATGATTGGGGATTGCCAACACCTGCCTATATAAGGTCCCACAGTTGACAGTGCATTTCAGAGCAAACTCCAAGAATTATCTGCAGACCTCAGAAACAGGATTGTGTCAAGGCATAGATCTGGAGAAGGGTATGGAAAAATCTCTGCAGCTTTACAGGGCCCAAAGAGCACAATGGCCACCATCATTCGTAAATGGAAGAAGTTTGGAACCACCAAGAATCTTCCTAGATCTGGCCGCCCGGCCAAACTGAACAATCGGGGAAGACGGGCCTTGGCCAGGGAGGTGAGCAGGAACCCGAGGGTCACTCTGACAGAGCTCCAGCATATCTTTGTTGAGATGAGAGAACCTTTCAGAAGATCAACCATCCAGGCAGCACTCCACCAATCAGGCCAGACGGAAGCCCCCCTTAATAAAAGGCACATCACAGCCCGCTTGGAGTTTGGCAAAAGGCACCTAGAGGACTCTCAAACCATGAGAATCAAGATTCTCTGGTCTGATAAAAAACAAAATTTAACTTTTTGGTCATGTCTGGAGGAAACCAGGCCTCGCTCATCACCTGGCTAATACCATCCCTACAGTGAAGCATGGCAGTGGCAGCATCATGATGTGGGGATGTTTTTCAGCAGCGGAAACGGGGTGACTAGTCCTGATAGAGGGAAAGATGAATGCAGCTAAGTATACCGAGATCCTTGAAGAAAACCTGCTCCAGAGCGCTCTGGACCTCAGACTGGGGCGAAGGTTTACCTTCCAACATGACAACGACCCGAAGCACACAGCCAAGAGAACAAAGGAGTGGCTTCGGAGAAAGTCTGTGCATGTCCTTGAGTGGCCCGGCCAGAGCCCAGACCTGAATCAAATTGAACATCTGTGGAAAGAGCTGAAAATGGCTGTGTACCGACACTCCCCATCCAACCTGACAGAGCTTGCAAGGATATGCCAAGAGGAATGGGCAAAAATGTCCAAGTGTGCCAAGCTCGTAGCTTCTTTTCCAAGACGCCTTGAAGCTGTAATCGCTGCCAAACGTGCAGCAACCAAGTATTAGGCTAAGGGTGTGTACAGATATGTAACCCCTAAATAACTTATTTTTGTCAGTAAAATAAAATTGCATATTTTCTAAAAACCTGTTTTCACTTCGTCATTATTGGCTATTGTGTGTAGATGTTTGAGACAAATTAACTCAATCTATTGTAGTATAAGTCTGTAATGTAATAAAATGTGGAGAAGGTGAATACTTTTGAGTATGATTGTGTAAAAGCAATTCTATATCCAGGGATGAAAGCTTGCTTTTGGTGAAGGAACTGTCTTTCTCTGCCAAAGAAATCACGTAGAAAATGTTTCCTCATTCTTTATTTTTTTACGTCACACTACTTTGGAGAATTATTTCCTCAATGTTTAGAATCAAACTGTCATGTTAGCTATAAGTTATGACAGCACCTCCATTCCACAACTATTTCAAATATGAATTAATTAAATTAATTTAAAAAAATTGGGGTGTGCCACTCAGCCATCGGTATTTAAGGCAGTGTTTTTCAACCTTTTTTGAGCCAAGGCACATTTTTTACATTTAAAAAAATCCTGAGTCACACCACCAACCAAAAGTGTTACTAATTAAGTGAAGTTAATAGGATAAGATAATTTCCCACGGCACACCTGACGATCTCTCACGGCACACTAGTGTGCCGCGGCACAGTGGTTGAAAATCACTGATTTAAGGTGCATCATTCTGGACACTTCTGCATTACAGTTGACTGGTCAACAAATAACTACCAACTATCCACCTGTGAGAACAACCTGCTGCCTTACTGTCAGGTAAGATTACAGAATAGACAGACCTGCAGATCAATCTGCAAATAATAATAATAATAACTTTATGTATACAGCACATTATAAAAATAATAATAATAACAATAACTTTATTTATACAGCACATTATAATAATAATACTAATAATAATAATAATAATGACTTTATGTATACAGCACATAATAATAATAATAATAATAATAATAATAATAATAACTTTATTTATACAGCACATTATAATAATAATACTACTAATAATAATAATAACTTTATGTATACAGCACATTATAATAATAATACTACTAATAATAATAATAATAATAATAATAATAATAATAATAATAATAATAACTTTATTTATATAGCACATTATAATGGTTTGCATTTGCAGAATATAAAAAAATAATGCTGAACTCATTTCCAGCATGAAGCTTATGAGAAACATTTAAAACAAACATTCATTGAACATTAGTACTCAGGCCCAGATTTACTAAAGGATTGTGACTTCTTTTCAGATGCAAAAGCAATAACTACAAGGTCGCAATATCTATGTTGGATTTTCAAAATGGGTCAAAATCAGTATTAGAATGTAATTTGCGGAGAATATGTCACTCTTTTAAATTTGTATATGTTAAATTTGTATATGTATACCTGGAGTGAACGTACTAAAACAGGGTGGAGATTATGTAAATTAGACCAATTAAGTATTCCGTCTCATTTACTAAAGCGTGCATTAAAGCTGCAGTTTAGGCAACTTTCTTAATGGTCACAATGTTTTGAAAACAGAGTTTCTAGCTGCGCTTGTAGGATTACAGAGCTACACTAAAAATGTAGCTCCTATAGTCCAGGATCCAGTTACCTCAAACATTACCTTTCTTAAATAGTTTTTATACATGAAAACCGAGACTTAACATTACAGTTAACCGGTACATCTAGCCCCAATTCAGTACTCTGCAGGATGTTTTACAATAGGGCATTTTTCCTGGTTTTCATCATTGTAACGACAATAAATAAAGAAGCTAATCTTTCAGAAAGCTAGTTTTAGATAAGCACAATAATTGCTAGTGATGGTTAGCTGAATTACATAGCTAGCTAATTGTATAAAGACCCCAGATATATAAGCTTGTGCCGGCTGTAGTCCTGTTCAGCATTGCAGGCAGGATGGGGTGGAAGTCTTTCTGAACACTAACTGTAACCTACTGTTACGTAGATATATGTGTGAATTGTGAGCAGGTCACTTCACGTGGCGAGATTGAGTTCCGCAAAAAAAGTTCCTGAATTCCGGAAAAAGGGCTTTAGAGGCCAACATAATCCACTGTCTTTCCCCGAGTTTATGAATATCTCGAGTTTATGAATAAACTTTGGTGTGATTGCTTCAGCAAGATTTTAAATATGCTGTATCAAGTTTAAAGTTTAGGAGCTCTAGAATGTACAGTTAGAGTACATTGAGTCACATTAGTGATAAACTGTAGGGCAATAGAGTGAGAGTCTAAGGTAAATAAGGGAGCCTATTAGCTAACAAATTTACATGATGAGATATTTTCATTATTTTGCCAAAGCGCCTCCCTGAAGTTTTCTACTCCAGCTTGGTGAGAATTTGTAGAACTCCTGAAAGCAGGCAGTGATTGTTCAGCACTGATAAAGCCTAGAGCTCACACACAGTATGGCCGAGAGGAGTATCGGGCTGTACGCATGTGCTCAGCATTAAAATCAGTTTCGCTGGGCTGCATGGGGTTTAGATTTTAAATTAATGTATTGTGGCGCACTCTCTGGGGTATAGAGTGTCCACGAGACTGAAAATAACAATTTCAATGTCCACACTGAAGGAATTGAATTCCAAAAGCTTTAATATTGTTAGCTTTTGAAAATAGGTCACTGTCTCTTTAAATACTGTCCACTCCGCAATCCAATAGCGTCGTCGATATCCGGAAGCAGGGGTCGGTACACAGAGACGGATTCTCAGACGGTCCGGGATTGGGCAAGGCGGGGGAAAGTCAGGCAGGCGAGGGTCATACACAGGGCGGGTTTTCAGACGGTCCAGGGCGATGGCACACAGCACGTTCCTCCTACGAATATTAATCACACACAGTTTGTTAATAATTCTCCAACTACTCTCTCTCTCGCTTTGACTTACTTCCTCCAGTGATTTCCCTTGCGGTACTCTCCCGAATGTTCTTCTTCTTCTTCTTCGTTTGATTTCCGGCAGACTCGACACCTTCCGGTGTATTGCTGCCCTCCGCAGGACTGAATCCTCACACCCTCAGGTTCAGGCCAGTAGCATAAATACATTTTAAAACACTCCTCCCCACCTCTCTAGCACAGGTCTCTGGACCCAACAAAGCTCTCACAGAGTAGGTGGTCACGCCAACATCCTGCATTTCCCTAAATAACACCCTCCGTTCCTCTCTAAACCTCACACAATCCATCAGTACATGCTGGACATCCTCTATCACTCCACACTCGCCACACAGCCCATCCAAATGCTTCCCCACCTTCACTAACCCTCCTGCCAGCCCACAATGTCCCATCCTCAGCCTGGTCATAATGACCCCATCCCTCCTCACTGGCCATTCACAGCCTGTACTCTTACTGACCGATTTCTGAATTTTATAAAAATGCCTACCCCTCCCTTCCTGGTCCCAATCCCGCTGCCATATCTGAGTGGTCCCCTCCCTAATAATGCTCCTACATTCCGACACCCCCAGGGAAACCACTACATCAACCCCCTCCCTCCTCAGTGCTGCCTTAGCAGCTGCATCCGCGGCCTCATTCCCACCCACGCCCACATGAGCCGGCACCCACATGAAACCCACTTCACACCCGCCCTGAACCACCCTATACAAGGCCACTAATCATTCCGCCACCAGGTCCGGCCTCGCCCCCCTCTTCCCCCCCTGCAGGGCCATCAGCGCAGCGGCAGAGTCTGAACACAGGACCGCCTTGCCTACTCCCACCTCCCCCAACCACTCTAATGCCCACAGGAGCGCCACTACCTCAGCAGTAAATACTGACACCCTGTCTGACAGCCGCCTGCCCTGTGTAAACTGCAGCTCCGGAATATGTACTGCAAACCCCGCCCTCCCACTGACCGGATCCTTAGACCCATCAGTGAAGATGTGAATGTGAGACCCCCAGTTCTGCCGCAGGCACCTATCCACCAGCCATGCAGGCCCGTCCGCCTTCTCAGTCTGCAATGCCCTCTTAATAGAGAAGTCTACTATTGGCTCAGGCAACATCCACGGAGGAACACACGGCCAGCACACTGGGGGCCCCACCTCCACATCCTCCAACCCCACCTCCCCCTCCCAGCTACCAAATTGGGACACATAGCTACCCTTACCCCCCCTTCCCCTCCTGCCTCCCCACTCCCAAGCCCCCTCCAACAGCCTCTTTGCAGGATGACATGATTGATATCCACGCACTTTCATATAATAATGCAGGCTCAATTTCGCCCGCCGTATCCTCAGTGGAGACTCCCCCATGTCCACCAACATTGCAGGGACTGGGGTGGTGCGAAATGCCCCACTACACACTCTCAGTGCCTTAGCCTGCACTACGTCTAACCTGCGTAGGATGGTGTCCGACGCCGACCCAAATGCCATGCACCCATAATCTAATACAGAGCGAACCAATGCACGGTATATTAACATTTGTGTAGCCCTAGAAGCCCCCCACGCACTACCCGCCAAGCTCCTCATTACATTGATTACTTTCTCACATTTATACACCACTTTTCCCACGTGCACCCGCCAAGTTCTCCGCTCATCAAACCAGAGCCCCAAAAACTTAAAAACATTCACTCGCTCCAGCGGAGCACCATACAGTGATAAGCCCCCGCCCCTGTCCAGTCCCTTCCTCTTATGTCCAAACACCATATACTTTGATTTGCCCACCGACAGCCGAAATCCCCACTTGCCAGCCCACTCCTCCACCTCACCCAGTGCTTCCTGGACCTTCCTTAGGACAAAAGGCATGTTCCTACCCCTCTTCCACAATGCCCCGTCATCTGCAAAGAGGGACAACCCGAAGCCCTCCCCAACCTCCTGAAACATATCATTGACCATAACATTAAATAACACCGGACTAATGACACTGCCCTGCGGCGTCCCATTTTCTATGGCGACCGATGTGGAATACTCCCCACCCACCCTCACCTGAATAGTACGGCCCCTCAAAAAATCCTGGATCCAGTTAAGCATCCTACCTCTCACCCCAGCATCATACAATTTCATCAGCAGGCCCTCCCTCCACAACATATCATAAGCCTTTTCTATGTCTAAGAATACCGCCACCACACCCTCCTTGTTAGCCAGTGCCCTCACCACATCGTATTCCAATGTCAACACAGCGTCCATAGTGCCTAAGCCTACCCTAAACCCACTCTGATAACCAGCTAAATACCCTCTCCTCTCCAAATAGTACACCAACCTATCCGTAACCATTCTTTCCATAACTTTACAAAGCACCGATGTGAGTGCAATAGGCCTATAGGACTCTGGGCAGTCCGGTTCCTTACCCGGCTTTAATATTGGCACCACCACAGCATGCTTCCAAGAGCTTGGTAATACCCCATCCTCCCAAACAGTGTTCATGAGTGCCAGTACTTCCTCCAACCCCAAATCCCCCAAGTGTTTAAACATTTCATAGCAGATTTCATCACGCCCTGGTGCAGTGCTGCCGCCCCCTCGTATAGCCCTACGCAATTCCTCCAACTGAAAAAACACATTACCAGGACCCTCATTTTCACAATTCTTCATTAACTTCTCCTGCACCCCTGCCACCATCCGTGCCCGAGCTCTAATGCCTCCCTCCCCCACATTAGCGTTACTATGTACCGCACAGAATGCTGCCACGCACATCTCCGCCTTTTCCCTATAACTCACTGCCACCTTACCATCAGTGTTAAGCACGGGCATCCCCACCCGCCTATATACCCCCGCCATCCTCCTTACCACTGCCCACACTTCACCAACAGGCCTGTCCGCTCCCAGCGTCCCACAATACCTCCTCCAACACTCCCTCTTAGCTGCCTTAATAACCTGCCTTGCCACTGCCCTCAGCTTTTTATACTCCACCACATTACCCACCATGGGACTCCGCCTCAGCCTCCTATACGCCCTATTCCTAGCCCGGACCGCCTCATCGCACACACTGTTCCACCACGGCACTATCCGGCGCACCCTAACAGGCCCCTTCCTAGGAATACTGAGAGCCGCTGCCTGTGAAAACACCCTACACAAAGATTCACTCCAGACGTCCACATTCTCACATTCCACCCTCAGTGGCGCCGCCAAGGGGGGGCCAGTGGGGGGGCCAGCGATTTTCTCAGGGTGGCCGTGGCCCCCCCACTGGCCCCCCCTGGCGGCTCGCGAGTCGCATATGCATAATATGCTTCCGAGTATGTATAATATGCTTTTATCTGATATTTTACATTAGGTACTATTCATTTAAATCAATAATGTATATTTTTAATAATAGTTAATGTGAAAGAAAATAACAAACGCATAGCCAGCCAGCCGCTTTTGACCGTCCGTCATTGCGTCACACTCAGACCCCTCCCCCGGCCTGCTGCTGCACACAGTGCACTGCCAGATGAGAGTCTGCCTCTGAGCTCAGCCTCTTGTCTCTGGTGGCATAATCGGAAGCTAGCGTAGCTGGCAGCTGCCTGCAGAGTTGAGTTGAGACAACCAGACTGCTAACGGGTAAGTAAGTCATACAATACTTACTTATAGTAAAAAAAAATATATAATAATTATGTATTTATTAAACTGTTCATTTTTTGATGGTGTCGAATTGCCTAGCTAGCTAAATTAGGGCTTAGCTAGCTAGTTTATGCCTTAAAGGAACACGCCAATTTTTTTATTTGAAGATGATGGATACCCTTCTCCTCTTTGTGCGTGCAGGAGGAAGCATAGAGACCCGCACCGTTAGCCTAGCTTAGCCGCAATCACTGGAAGAGGGTTAGTCCTGTTAGACTAGCTCCCTGAAAAGTGATGAAATACATTTTCCAACAACCATTTGCCATCTTCCCAAAAAGTTGGCGTATTTATTTAAGGTTACTCTGCAGCATAGAGAGTGTTAGCTAACTGTAGTTAGAGTTATCGTAGCGAAGCAAACTAGTGGCTTGGAAACACCAACCAGTTTAATAGAGCTCACAGTCTTCCTTGAGCCATATAGGGAGGTGTTCCATGAGATGTTTAAACTTTGCAAAATTGCCCTTGCATTACCTGTGAGCACTGCAGCATGTGAGCGCAGTTTTTCTGTGCTAAAGTTAATCAAGACTGTCTTGAGAAATACAATGAGTGACGAGCGATTGAGCAATTTGGGGGTGTTACGTATAGAGTCAAGAAGGGCTAGGGCCATAAATCTTGATGAATTTGTGGATGTGTTTGCCAAAAGACACATTAACAGGCGAATAAAGCTGTATTGAAAAGAGTGTAGCCTAATAAAGCAGGGATATGAATAGGTTGTGAGTAGGCTATAGTAAAATGTATATTTTGTCCATGATTATGCTTTTTTGTTTTGTTTTTCATTTTTGGACATATATAATAAAATATTTTTGTTTACAAAAAGACACAGCAACAGCGGAATAAAGCTGTATTGAAAAGAATTGGAGGCCTCTGTGTGGTATTTTTAAACTTCCCAGTATATGTTTTGTTCCTTACAATCAATGTACTCCTTCAAATTAAAGCTGTATATTTGTCTTTTTAAGGAAAAGGACAACTAGCCTATTTGAAGAACAATGAATCGCCTAACACATGTATTGTAAGACTGGAATTGAGATCCCAGGGCACCTGGACACACAACACCGGGGGTGGAAGCCTGTAACGACTCTAGGATGTAATAAACCAGAACTTCAATGCCGTAAAGTCTGCTGGGACCATCTGGCGTGAAGTTTATGACGGTCAAAGAATGTCTCCAGACGTCATGACTTTGGAAGAAACGCTTGGACTGTCGTAAAGACAAGCACACAAAACAGTGCCATAGTGCCCCCACATGGCGTTATCAGGGCAGGTTAAATCTCTGTCCTTAAACATATTTTTCACACACAACACAACATAGTATAGATTGCTTTTGTCCTCAAAAAGCTAAAAACATACAGATGTGAATGATACTTTTGCTACATTGTACAGTATGCACTGGAACTAGTCTGGGCACTGGAACATGCATTATATACTCTTTTTCCAGAGAGATAATCATGTATTGTTCAGCTTTTGAGTGTTACATTAGTAAATACATCCAGTTAACATAACTGAATTAACAGGGACAACTAGGGTGTAAATGTAATATTCTCAACAGGAATTCTGGGACCTTTGTGGCATTAATATCAATCACATCTGAAAAACTATATAGAGATGGAGATCCTCATGGCAACACAAACTTAGACCTACTCATGTTTAATATCGTTGTAATGGTCTCGGCGTGAGTGGTGCAATGGTCTACATGTCCTAAATGTGCAACATGGATGGAATGTATATTTCATAACACAGGCGTAAGCTGCCGTTGTGGAATTATCCTTAGAGGAAACCATTCTGTGAAACCCCATAGAAGGGGGGCTAAAAGTGCTGACCAGTTTATGGTTTTACGACCGTCTGCAGCCAGATCAAACGCAGAGTTTGAGCATTTAAGGAAAGGAAACAAACTCATCGGGGAAGCTGTAATCCAGACTTTCCCACACATCTAACCTCAGGTCACTGTGTGTAGCGATTGCCAGGTATGACTAAGAATGTTTCTTCTGTACTGTATTTGAATTTGGACTGTTCAATCTGTAACTGTGTATTGATAATTTAAGTAAGTAACCTACCTGGTAATAAATTAGTTAAACTTGATTTGTGTGGTTTCTCTGAAAATTGACGTACTATCTCTGTGCACCGGTAATGGGTTGATTAATTTCCTCAGTCATGATTATCCCCTCAGCTGGTCTAGGGAGGTTGACTATTTAAGCTTAATGTATCACGGAGTATTGCACCTGTAGAACTATGTCTTAAAGTAGATCACCTCCGCCTGGCGGTTATACATGTTGAGAACGGTGGTTGCCAATATTCCTTTCATCGGTCCCTGAGTCTTAACCATAGAGTATACCGCACAAAGTGGCTTCTTCCGCAACCTCTGAGATAACCGCAGATATCTAGTCAGCTGTGAGTCGTGTACATTAAGGGCCCAATGTAAAGCGCGGTGTTAACAGACAGATTCAGCTCAGAGAACCGTCTTAAAAGTATGAGAGTCCTTTAACAAATCAAGTGGAAATTGTACATAATAAATTATAATATTAAATGGAGTCAGATAAACGAGTACAGAATCAGCGTTGGTGGCTGATGATTTACTGTAACACACACAGGCTGTTCTTTGGATAAACTGGGGTCAAGGTAGACCAGACTTAAAGCGGAAGGTAACGTGGTACGAGTACCTTTGATTTGTGGTCCCTTATTAGCTAATCCCGTGAATCTAAAGAGCAGTCTAACCCGGTTGCAAGAACATTAACATTACTTTATTAACTTTCATAACTTTTCCCTTTTCCGACAGCAATAGCGGAATACATCACGCTTAAACCTTCGCTCCGAGCTATTCCCTCATTGGTCTAGCCGCGCGGAGTTTTACAATTTGGTTTGTAACATGATATCAGTTGCTGTTTCCAAGTTTTACAATTTGGAGAACTCGACATGATTTCAGTTGCTAATTTCCAGATTTACAGTATACAAATACAAAACACATTAAAACAGGATTGTTGTGGGACTCAAAATGTTAACTGTACCGGTATTAGTCTGTGCACATCAGATAATTAGGAACATTAACTGTAAAATAAGAAACCAAAGTATATCAGTATGCGATTCCTTAACTCTCATATTGACATAGTTTTCAACTAGCCTATATACTACAACAACATAATAGAATTCCTGAAATTCAGTTATGACTTTTGGTTTTGGTGTGCCACCCCAAGTTTTTCAGGGCCCCCCCCCCCCCCCCCCTGGCCCCCCCTATGAAAAATTTCTGGGGGCGCCACTGTCCACCCTACCCAAGCCCCCCTCGCACCTTTCCTCAAACTCCTCCCACCTAGCCCTTCTAAAATCAATTGCCCTTGGTCTCCCATCCCTCTCCATTGGCAACCTAACCCCAAACTTACACATAATTGGACAGTGATCACTCCCCATTGTATACTTATCCAATGCTTCCCACACACCTCTTCTCGCCAGGCCCTCTGAAGCCAGCGTCAGGTCGATACACGACCCCCTCCCACTGCCCACCTGAAACCTAGTCTGCCTCCCATCATTCAAACACACCAATCCGTATAAATCCAAGAACTCCTCCACCACCTCACCATTACAATCTCTGTGCGTGCTACCCCACAATGGGTTATGCGCATTAAAATCCCCAGCCCAGATCACCGCACCCCGCACTGCATCCATCACAACATTCAGGTCCCCAATGTTCAATTGGAGGCACGGATTATAAAAATTTACCACACTAAATCTCCCCTGTGAACCCCAAATCTCCACTGCCACACACTCCAACCTCGTCTGCAACCCTACCCTCCGATACTGAATGCCCTCCAAAACAAACACCACACAACCACCCCCAGCCTTCTCCGGCCGATCTTCCCGAATAGCAACATAGCCAGGGATAATAAAATCCAAACATGGCTTCAACCATGTCTCCTGTACACAAATAACCTCCGGTTTATCTCTGAAAGAGTCTACAAACCTTTTAAACTCCTGCCCATTTGCTATTAGGCTTCTCGCGTTCCATTGCAGTACATACAAAGTCATATTACCTCTTCCAGAGCCTCCTCCCGGAACTTTAGCTGCACCGCCGCAATATATGTATGTAATTCATTCGGCTGTAGCCCTATTTCCCCAAAAAACTTCTCTGCCTCTTTAAACACCACCTGAGTTATATCTGACTTCCTATCCGTTTTAGCCGTTTTCACCAGGTGCAGAACTTGTACCAAAAACCCCAGAAACTCCCTCCTCTGAATCACTATTGATCCCGCCAGAACCGTAGCCGGCACCTCCACCACTTGCCCCCCCCCTCGGACCCCCCTCTCCCGCTGTAGCACGCGCTGCCACTGACACAACCGGCACCCTCTTCGCCACTTCCGCAAAAGTGATTTTCTCCTTTTCTTTGATCTTCTGCACTTGCAGCGCCCGCACATGAAACTCACACTCCTTATTAGCCGCAAGATGATTTCCTCCACAATTACAACACTTTATCACAGACCCTCGACACTCCGAAAACTCATGATTCCCCCCACACTTCCCACAGCGCCGCTCACCCCTACACACCGCCGCAACATGCCCATACCGCTGACACTTGTAGCACCTAAGCGGTGGCCGTTCATATGCCTTGACCGAGAAACTTAAATATCCCAAACTCACCCTCACCGGCAACTTCTCCTCAGCAAATGTTACGAGCACCGCCGTGCTATCACTCCTCTGCCCATCCCGGAAGCTCTTGAACCTGGATACAGCTAGCACCTTAGCTCCCTTAATATAGCTTAGCATATCCGCCTCAGATATCTCTGTCGATACTCCATAAATCACCCCTTTACTCCCCCTGGCACCGGAGCTCACGTCAGGGTCATACGCCTCCACCTCCTTTCCCCCCAATGATCGAATAGCCATGGCTTTGTCCCGCTGACCTGCATTTTTGCAAACGATAATCAAGATCCCAGTCGCAAACATTTCTGCACTCTGGACATCGCCCACATCATTCTGCAAAGACGCCGATACTTTCAGCGGATTGGGACTGCCACCCCCTACCTTGAATCTGAACCCCACCTTGAACCCTTCCACCCGCTTACCCACCACCTTTCGCTGCTTCAGAGGCTTACCAGGATCCGCCGGCTGCCGAAAATCAGCCTGGTCACTAGCAGACCCACTATCTCTCCTACTTTCCTGCCTCGTAGATTTCCTTTTCCCTGCTAGTTGCCCCCCCCTCCCCGCTCTCCCCCGTTTCCATGATGTTGGCGTAACCACCTAAACTGAACAACGTAAGTTATTAACAAAAAGAAAAGAAAAAACACAATCATAAGATTGTTCCAGATTGTTTGAACAAGCCTTCAGCAAGGATCAAACAATCCAAACTCTCCCGCTCGTTTTCCACACCACGTGCAGCTTCAGAACCTCAGACAGAGAACTCAGCACCATAGATAGTAGCCGACTCCTTCCCCCGTCAACTACACTCACTCTCCCGAATGAAGCATTCCTCCCATTTTTAAAGGACGCCTGATTGTTTGATTTCGCGCAGCTGAGACAGGACGTGTTCTCAGTGCTAACTTGTGCGAGGGCGGAGCCGGAGATCCTAATATGGGCTTCCGTGGTACAACAGGGAAAAGCACATATCGGTCATTTATTATTATTCCTCTCGGTTTCTTCTGTCGGCTGCCACAGTATCCTCTAATGCATAGCACTCTAATGCATAGGAGACGGGATTTAAAATATATTTCACACATGTTTCTGCTAATCATTCAAACCACCAACGTTCCTGCTCACAATGATCATGTGGACAGTCCTCGAGGCTACGCCAGCGATACACCTTTATAGGCTCTTTCCTGTGCTGTCTCTCTCTCCCTGCCACTGTGATCTACAGAAGACATACTTGCAGGGGCGGCACCAGAAGATTTTGTTTGGAAGCGTGTATAATTGTGTGGGTGCTCATGAAATGTATTTAGTATTTATACTGTAGCCATCTAATATAACAAGCATGTATGCATGCATATGCATTAATTTAGCTTATGTTATGTCCCTACATAGCTGTAATAAACATTCTTATCCTTTATTTAACATGTAAGTATCATCAACATACTGTTCAATTTCAACTTACCAGTACCACCATTTAGCTGGGTACAGAGGAGTAGCTAGAGAGTGCAGGCAGTTTGACCGTAAACCTGAGCAGCTTTAGACCAGTGGGGGGGGTGGGGAGGGGGGGGGGGGGGGTAATTTGTACCAGTGTACTTGGATGTAACAGCACCACTGGCAAATAAAAAAAATTTTATTTGACTTGTTACATTTACATTTTCATCCGAATATATTTTCATAATTAACTTGCTTGTTTAAGCTCTGAGCAATAATCTCTCACACTTGCCTCTTTTCCAGGATGAAGGTGAAGATGATGATCTTACTTTTTCAAATCTTGGCCCTTTCAATCCTCAAGCCCGTTTCAGCTGTTTTTATAAGTGACAAACGCCTAGGTACTCTTCACCCCATGCACAAGCACTGCCATGGTAACCACCTGTGCCATGCAGGGTTACATCAGGTGTTTCTCTGAAAAATAACCTTTATGCTTTAACATGTACGTCTATGTGGATCTGTTATCTGAGAGAGAAAGAGAGGGGGGGTGGGGGTTAAATGTAAACCTAATGCAATGTGTTTGTGCACTGGCTCATCTGATCATTTGGATATAAGTGCAGTTCAGATCAGACACATTTGACAGTGACATAAATACACTGAATTAAAGCAATAAAACCCAGATGTCTCAGGCCTTGTGGAAGGGAAGTGTGTGAAGTATGAAAGCCAGCTTCACCTATCACACTCATATTAATATTAATATACAAACTTCTCACTGGTTTAAACCTCATGAGCCAAAGTGATCAGAAGACCAGTAAATTTCAGCCTTTTCAGCTGTGGGGAATTTGACTGAACAAACACAGGGAGTATGGATATTCTCACAGCACTGCTGAGGTTACACAGAGCTCAGTTAAACCAGGATGCTCCTAAAGTGACAGCATTTTAAACAGCCATGTTGTATCAGTCGTGATTATTTTATCCCCTTGTAGAGAATGTGGCTGTACGCGGTAAGGCCACCCAGTCGACCATTCTGAGGACTGCAGTCACGGCTTACGCTAATGCAGGCAATGTCATTGATGGAAACCGAGATTCAAATTTCTTCGATGAATCCTGTTCCATCACCAAAAGAGAGGCTAACCCCTGGTGGAGGGTGGACCTGCTGGAGGAGTACGTAGTCGCCTCTGTCACTATCACCAACAGAGGAGACTGTGTGCCCTGCTCACAATTAATCATTGGAGCTCAGATCACCATCGGCGACTCCCTGGAGAACAACGGGATCGATAATCCACAGTCAGTACCGATCTTTACAGTGCAAAGCCTTTCATTCAGAATGCAATTTAAAAATACAGATTTTTTCTCTGTTGATTTGAAAATCCTGGGCGGATTCATAATGCCCATCTCATCTCTGCAACATCCTTTGTCTATTCAGTACAGCACAGATAAGTGTACACTACTCCTTAATACAGAGTGCTCTCTCTATTCAGAACAGCACAGATAAGTGTACACTACTCCTTTAGATAGAGTGCTCTCTCTATTTGGGACAGCACAGATAAGTGTACACTATTCCTAAATACAGAGTGCTCTCTCTATTCAGTACAGCACAGATAAGTGTACACTACTCCTTAATACAGAGTGCTCTCTCTATTCAGGACAGCACAGATAAGTGTACACTACTCCTAAATACAGAGTGCTCTCTCTATTCAGAACAGCACAGATAAGTGTACACTACTCCTTTAGATAGAGTGCTCTCTCTATTTGGGACAGCACAGATAATTGTACACTACTCCTTTAGATAGCGTGCTCTCTCTATTTGGGACAGCACAGATAAGTGTACACTACTCCTTTAGAGAGAGTGCTCTCTCTATTCAGTATTCAGTACAGCACAGATAAGTATACACTACTCCTTTAGATAGAGTGCTCTCTCTATTCAGTACAGCACAGATAAGTGTACACTACTCCTTTAGAGAGAGTCCTCTCTCTATTCAGTACAGCACAGATAAGTGTGCACTACTCCTTTAGAGAGAGTGCTCTCTGTCTATTCAGTACAGCACAGATAAGTGTGCACGACTCCTTTAGAGAGAGTGCTCTCTGTCTATTCAGTACAGCACAGATAAGTGTACACTACTCCTTTAGAGAGAGTGCTCTCTGTTTATTCAGTACAGCACAGATAAGTGTGCACTACTCCTTTAGAGAGAGTGCTCTCTCTATTCAGTACAGCACAGATAAGTGTGCACTACTCCTTTAGAGAGAGTGCTCTCTGTCTATTCAGTACAGCACAGATAAGTGTACACTACTCCTTTAGAGAGAGAGCTGCCAGTAGCCGTCTCTGTTTAACTCTGCAGTCCTGCAGTTACACTGCACAGTACAGACCAGAGTACAGACCTGCCAACACTGACAAATCGTTTCCATTACCACCCCAACCAAATGATAAGCTTCCCCCTTGTCATACGGTAGCTACTGAGCATCATATTATTCATAATTAGGGTGATTATTATTCAAAAAGAAGAGCAAAGTCAGTGACCCACATGGTACCTTAATTCTGTTCCCTCTTGCAGGTGCAGCGTCGTTAGCGCTCTGGCAGCAGGGGAGACTAAAACCTTCCAGTGTGAGCAGCCAATGAGCGGACGCTACGTGACCGTGTCTCTTCCAAAAACAACTTACCTTGAAATCTGCGAAGTGGAAGTCAACGCTTGGGTTCCTGAAGCTAAATGATATTGCTGTGCAGTAGATTGGAAATCTCTTTGCATTTAAAACTGGTCATTAATATGAAGTCAGACAAATATCAAATATCAAATATAATATCTTGGGATTTTGGGATCATATAGTCAAGAGTATATTTTCAGGTTTTTATGTACACAAAACCTGCTGAAGTTCTACTAGGGTTATTTTTGCAATTTGATTTATTGATTTTCTCTGTAGCCAGTCAAATAAACATCTCATTTAAGGAATTGACATACATGTTGTGTGTGCAGAATATGTGATTGGGTGCACAGAGTTTAATCACCATGAATGAAAGAGTTGAGCAGTTGTATTTTGTATGCTGTGATAAAATTTCACTTCATTTTTCCATTTCATTTAATTTATTATACAGGAAAAAGTTTATACACCAATAACTGTTTATAAAAAACTTTGGCCCTACTAAACTTTGGAGAGGGGTCCTATCCTGCAGTGGTAAAGGAAGAAAATAGAGAGAACAGAAGATAGAAAGTACACTCAAGAATAGATAAGAAGAACATTAGTAGAAAATAAAACTCTTGATTAAAAAGGGATAATACAGTACACTAGAGAAATATATAAATCAATTTCAGATAATTTACAAGAAATCATGAAGATTCACACGTGTAAATTTCTGTCCTTTACCACATTATCATGTTGCTGATTGTGTTATTTAATAACAGGTTATAATAGTTACAGAAAAGCAGTGTGACTCCCACACCTTACCTGCCCCTTACCTGCCTCTTACCTGCACCTTACCTGCCCCTTACCTGCCTCTTACCTGCACCTTACCTGCCTCTTACCTGCACCTTACCTGCCTCTTACCTGCCCCTTACCTGCCCTTTACCTGCCCCTTACCTGCCTTTTACCTGCCTCTTACCTGCCCCTTACCTGCCTCTTACCTGCCTTTACCTGCCTCTTACCTGCCCCTTACCTGCCTCTTACCTGCTCTTTACCTGCACCTTACCTGCCTCTTACCTGCACCTTACCTGCCTCTTACCTGCCCCTTACCGGCCTTTTACCTGCACCTTACCTGCCTCTTACCTGCCCCTTACCTGCCCATTACCTGCACCTTACCTGCCTCTTACCTGCCCTTTACCTGCCCCTTACCTGCCTCTTACCTGCCCCTTACCTGCCCCTTACCTGCCTCTTACCTGAACCTTACCTGCCCCTTACCTGCCTCTTACCTGCCTTTACCTGCCTCTTACCTGCCCCTTACCTGCCTCTTACCTGCTCTTTACCTGCACCTTACCTGCCTCTTACCTGCACCTTACCTGCCCCTTACCTGCCCCTTTCCTGCCCCTTACCTGCCTCTTACATGCCTCTCACCTGCCCCTTACCTGCCTCTTACCTGCCCCTTACCTGCCCCTTACCTGCCTCTTACCTGCCCCTTACCTGCCCTTTACCTGCCACTTACCTGCACCTTACCTGCCTCTTACCTGCCCCTTACCTGCCCCTTACCTGCCTCTTACATGCCTCTTACCTGCCCCTTTACCTGCCTCTTACCTGCCTCTTACCTTCACCTTACCTGCCTCTTACCTGCCCCTTACCTGCCTCTTACCTGCACCTTACCTGCCTCTTACCTGCCCCTTACCTGCCCCTTACCTGCCCCTTATCTGCCCCTTACCTGCCTCTTACCTGCCTCTTACCTGCCACAAACTGGATAGCACCTGAGGCTGAACATGAAGCCTGAAGTAAAGTCTAAAACACTTCTCAGGGACCTCACCTACAAGGGACAAAAATAAAATTAATATTAATTAGTGCTTAAAACCTTATAAATATAGATGCCATAGTCTGGAAAAACTCATTCTTATAGCTTTTTTCTCCCTGTAGATTTTCAACAAAGTGTATAAATTTCAACTCGGCAGTGGGAGGCAGTAGCAAAATCGTACAGTGAGCACCATAATTCATTGTTATGAGTTTGTTGGTGGTGCTAGAGGAAAGCCCATGGGGTTCACCAAAATCAATAGCTTATATTATCTTGGGAACATGCATGTGCAACGCTAATTTCATGGCAAAATATGTGTGTGTTTGTGTGTGTGTGTGTGTGTACATGTTGTCTCTAGGTACATTTAGGGATAGCCGTTTCAATCTTACTATCAATTTCAAGGAATTGTTTATGGTTTGAGACACTTCAATATGTTATCTTGTGAAGATGCTTGTCTTAATACATCCAACCCCTTCATGACAAAAAATGTTACATCACTACGGTTAACTAGTTAGTTTATTTTAAAATGTTTTTTTCCAATACTTCTCCGACACCAAGAAATAAATACATTTTAAAAGTATATAGAATGCCCTCAGTAGAGTGCAGACCTCTGCCAAGGCAAAATCTCCCCTCACCTGAATGTGCACAGCAAATGTCATGGGAATTTGATTATTACTTTTCGTGATAAGCTAAAATCAATAGCTTACTTCCTCTTGAACAAGCATGCATACAGCACATTTCATGGCAATTTGGTCAGTACTTTTACAGATATATCTATCACGGACGGACGGACAGACGGCTGAATGGACTGAAGAAAAAACAGATGGTAGTGATTACATAAGCTTTTTGGCAGAGGTAATAGTGTAGCTATGAGCCATTTTTAATAACATTGTGAACAACACATTTGTGTTTCAAAATTAACTTGATGTCTAGACAGCATATTAACGGGACAAATACTAATACTGAAAAACCTGTTATTAGCTGTATAATTAGATACATATTTTACCACAGAACACTTTTTGTGGCTCACACGAGCTAGCTAATGTTAAACATCAGGCTATCGAACAAAAATTAGCTTTATGCAATTTGTTCCAAAGGACCAAAATACACCTATAATAAAATACTGTTAATATTAAAAGTTTCATACAAATATTCTGCAAAACAAAGCAACACATTCATAGTCGCAAAAATAACCTATACTAGCTAACTAGCTAAAACCGATTTCCTACTGTAGCTAGCTAAGTAGGTTAAATAAAAACAACACCCATATAAATACATTACACAGGAACATTCAGTAAAGTAAAAATTATTTAAGTTAAAAATACAAAATAGGGCTGGCGTTCATCTGAATCACTAACCTTCCATGAAAATTTGAGGGTTCAAGACGGAGAGCTTTGGACGTTTAAAGTCACCAGACCATCATGGGGCTATTCTGAACATCAACAAAATGTCAATTAAATCACTTTTGCAAAACAAGCAGACTGTAATTGATTCAGTTTAATATAACAAAGGAAACAAATAAATTTAACAAATATCCGGCACTGAAATTTTTTTGTAAATGTAAAACTTTGCAAGGTTTGGTACAGTCCACAAGAGCCAATATTATTTTCAAGTGATCAATGAAATCATCCAAACGCAATTACAGATGCATCACTGAGCTGAAGATTGTATAAAATTCTGAGAATCCAAACTAATGTAATCATTAATACATCCAACAAGCTTCTTATGCAGGTACCCCCTTGATTATAGTTCCTGATTCATAACTGCTGTGCTGTATTTAACTTTCATAAAATATTGCACTGGCAAACTCCTACTTCTTGAATGTTGATATTTTGTTAGTTGGTATAATATATACATCATATCAGCATCATTATTCTGTAACACTCGTAAGCCAACAGGGCATTCATTTCAGCCCAACTCATTCAAACCCATAGACATGCATATGTACGCTCTATGTTTAAACTTTATTCAGTTAATTTCAGGGTTGATATACTGAGCAAATCACATACAAGCATGATCTGAATAATTATAAACAAGACTACACAGTCCAACTACACATTTTCATCCTGCGAGACCACACCCAGGGGTTATATAAAACACACCTGAAGGTGGGAGCATTGGGCCACTGTGAAACCTCCTTGCTGTGAACCTATTGACTTTACAGTGTTTGCCAGTGAACACAGAGGTAGTGGACCATGTCAGTAGTAAGGTAGGGGCGCAGTGATTTACAGAGAACCTGCTGGACACCGTCACATCCTCATACCCATATCACATCCTCCTGTGTCCCCATCAGTGGCCTTAACATGTGGAACCCCTGCACACAAATCACAGTCCAAGTTACAAACCTGTCCAGCTTCATACCTCAAATCAGACTCTGAACTCTGGCAATCAGCAAGCCTGAAACACAGTCTCAAAGAAATAATAACAATAATAATAATAGTAATAATAATAATCCACAAAAAATGCACTTATAGTTGTTCACGGAGGGATGATAAAAGTAGAGGTTAAGTGGGCTAAAGATGCTAAATTAGACTTAAGCGTAGCTACTTCTTGCTCCAGATTGCTAATGCTATCAGAGTGGGCAGTGAGAGTCGTCTCATTCTCAGTTATAGGGGCAGTGTTTGTGGCCATGGTGTTATTAATGGACTCAACAGAGGCTTGTATTGGTGAAGGCTGTGTCCATGGAGGCGGTTTAGTTCCATTGCCATGCTTCTCTTTAATTTCTCCAGCTTGCTAACAGGCATCTACAGAGTTATCTGTGTGCTGGTGCTGCTGTTGCTGCCATCCTGCAAACCTCTTCATCAGGAGCAGGGAAGGGTTCTGTCAGTTGCGTTTGATTTTTGCCACCAGTTTGTGTGGATTTGCTCATTTTGGTACCAGTTTGACTTTTGGGACAATTAGTAAAATTGCCTCACTGGAACAAAACACTAAGAACACTAAAATTACAAAATGTCAGAGAGCAGACACCATGCGTCTTTCCAACTGCATCTTCAGCGGAAGTCCACAACAACCCATCCATCTATTGGACCACTGGTCAAGGTCACTGGGGGAGGGCTGGAGCCTATCCCAGAATGCATTGGGCGAGAGGCAGGAATGCCCCCTGAACAGGTCACCAATCGATCGCAGGACACACGCACAATTCACTCACACACTCACACCTACGGGCGATTTAGAGGCTCCACTTAGCCTAACCTGCATGTTTTTGGACTGTGGGAAGAAACCGGAGTACCTGGAGGAAACCCACATGGACACGGGGAGAACACACATTTAATGCAAACACACAAAATGGCTTGAATTCAAACCCATGACCTTCGTTGTATGTCAAAGTCAAAGTGTTTTTATTTATCAAGTGCACAGTATAACACAAGGTCATTCTGAACAATGAAATTCTTAGGACATGGCAAGCAACAACTATGTAGTAGGCATTAAAAACAAACAAAAACAAAAACATATATCAAATAAGGGCAAGAATAACAAATATAAGTATACATAGCGGTAAAACACTAGCAGCAGTTCCAGATATGGACAGTAGGAGTATTAAATATAAAGTGTGGAGGTGCCGATAGACATGTGCAATAGATTAAATTAAGGTGATGTACATTGAATGTACATAAGAAGTGCCTAGAGCATACAATGAGGTGCGATGAATGCGATTAATGCTGCTGGTTGAGAAGCCTGATGGCCTGGGGGAAAAAACTGTTTGTGAGTCTGGTAGTCCGTGCCCGAATGCTCCGGTAACGTCTACCAGACGGCAGCAGCGAGAACAGTCCATAGCCTGGGTGGCTGTAGTCTTTTATGATTTTCTGTGCTTTCTTAAGGCATCGCGTGTGGTAGATGCCTTGCACAGAGGGGAGGTGGCAGCCAATGATGCGCTCCGCTGTCTTCACCACCCTCTGGAGGGCCTTGCGATCAGCAGCGGAGCAGCTGCCATACCAGGTAGTAATGCAGCCAGTGAGAATGCTCTCAATGGTGCACCTGTAAAAGTTGGTGAGAATTTTGGCAGACATGCCAAACTTCTTGAGTCTCCTCAGGAAGTATAGGCGCTTTTGGGCAGTTTTTACTGCCGCGACCGATTGCCTGGACCAGGATAGGTCATCGCTGATGAACACACCGAGGAACTTGAAGCAGGAGACTCTCTCCACTTCAGCTCCATCGATGTGAATGGGGGCGTGACCCCCCCCCTGTCGCTTCCTGAAGTCCACGATCATCTCCTTAGTCTTGCAGACGTTGAGAGAGAGGTTGTTGTCCTGGCACCATGTTGCTAAGATGCTGACCTCCTCTCTGTAGGCGGTCTCATCGTTGTTGGAGATGAGACCCAGGATGGTGGTGTCGTCTGCAAACTTAAGGATGGCGTTGGAGCTGCGCGTGGCCACACAGTCGTGTGTGAACAGGGCGTACAGGAGGGGACTGAGTACGCAGCCCTGAGGGGCTCCGGTGCTCAGGGTCAGTGCAGAGGAGAAGCGGTTACCCATTCTCACCACCTGGGGTCTGCCCGTCAGGAAGTCCAGGATCCAGTTGCAAAGGGAGGTGTTAAGACCCAGGATCCTGAGCTTGGGAATGAGCTTAGCGGGCACAATTGTGTTGAATGCTGAGCTGTAGTCTATAAACAGCATCCTCACGTATGTGTTACCCTTATCCAGGTGGGAGAGGGCGGTGTGCACTGTCAGGGTGATGGCGTCGTCCGTAGATCTGTTGGGACGGTATGCAAATTGAAGGGGGTCCAAGGTGTCAGGAAGGGAGGAGCAAATGTGGGTTCTGACTAACCGCTCGAAGCACTTCATGATGATGGAGGTCAGTGCTACAGGGCGGTAGTCATTCAGGCAGGTGATGGAAGGTTTCTTTGGTACGGGGACAATGGTTGTCTGTTTGAAGCAGGTGGGGACTGCAGACTGTTTCAGGGAGAGGTTGAATATAGAGGTAAATACCTCCGCTAGCTGGTCAGCGCACGCTCTGAGGACACGGCCTGGAATGCCATCTGGCCCTGGTGACTTCCGAGGGTTTACTCTTTTAAAAGCTCTCCTCACGTCAGCCATAGATAGGTACAGAGTGCAGTCATCCTGGTCCTCAGCTAGTTTTTCCGAAGGGATGGTGTTGCTCACCTCAAACCGTGCGTAAAAGGTGTTGAGCTCATCGGGAAGAGAGGCGGCGGGCTGGGCATCACTGCTATTTCTCCCTTTGTAGTCTGTGATGGAGCGCAGTCCACGCCACATGCGTCTGGGGTCGGAACTGTGGTAGTTGGACTCCAACTTGTCCCTGTAGGCTCTTTTTGCATCTCTGATGGTTTTCCGTAGGTCATATCTGGACTTCCTCAAGGCCTCCAGGTCCCCAGATCTATAGGCAGAAGACCGTGCTCTGAGTTTAGCACGGACATCACCATTAATCCAGGGCTTTTGGCTGGGGAAAGTCCTAACATTGACTCTCGGGACAACGTCATCTATGCACTTGGAGATGTAGGCTGAGACAGAGTCTGTGTATTCATCAATGTCCCCATCAGCTGCAACACAGAACATCTGCCAGTCTGTGGTTTCAAAACAGTCCTGCAGAGTGGCAATGGATTTCTCACTCCAGCGTTGAACTGCTCGAAAAACCGGTTTTTCCTGTTTTAGACGTTGTCTGTAGGTTGGGAGGAGAAGAATGGAGGTGTGATCCGCCTTACCAAAGGCAGGGCGGGGGAGGGGTTTATAGCTGTCCCGTAGTTGAGAATAACAATGGTCAAGAGTCTGATCACCACGGGTAGGAAAGTTAATATGCTGGTGATATTTAGGCAATACTTTCCTCATATTAGCCCTGTTGAAGTCGCCAACAACAATAGAAGCTGCCTCAGGGTGAGCGTTCTCTAGTCCATTAATTACTCCGTAAATGTCCTCTAGTGCGCGTGTTTTATCTGCCTGCGGGGGAATGTAAACTACTGTGATTATGGCGGAGCTGAATTCCCGAGGGAGGTAGAAGGGACGGACTTTTACAGTTAAGAGCTCCAGGTCTGGTGAGCAGTGTTTTGTAAGCACTGCTACATCCGAACCCCAGCGAGAGTTAACCATAATGCAGACCCCACCGCCTCTGCGTTTACCTGACTCCGTAGTTCTGTCCTGCCGGTAGATGGAAAATCCAGCCGGGGTAGCGGCCGAGTCAGGTACCGTCGGGTCAAGCCAGGTCTCAGTAAGCCAGGTCTCAGTATGTGACGACAGTGCTATCCACTGCACCACTGTACCACCCCAGTCCACAACAAAGTATTTTCAAATTCAAAGTCAGGTGTCAAGTAATGAAGTCTTCACTCTGAGTGGAGATGGTGGTGGAAGGCGGGGCAAAGTGGAGCTCTGTGTCACCCTCTGTCTTACCTGCATCAGTGATTCAACGTTTGCATCACGTCACAGAAGAGCGAGACACCCCCCAGCTTTAGACAGATAGATAAAAACCTTTATTTAACCAGAGAGAGGCCAGTTGGCACTCCGAGAATAGAACAATGTAACAAATACACAACAATAAATTATAATCCCACAAATAATATTGTGCAAACAAGATGAAAATGTACAGATGAATAACAAATACATTATGAAAAGCAAGTGTCATGGATCACGCCTTTCTTTCCTTATCTCTGCGTTTTTTATTCTTTTAGTTTTTTGCCGGTAATCTATCTGATTTTTCGGTGTTCCGCGACGGGTTTTGCTTTCGCCTCGGTAATTAGTGAGTTCACCTGTCCTGCATTTTCGCTCACTATTTATACACCGCTTCCTCCTTTTCTCGTCCCTTCCATGTTATTTCACGTAACATTTGAGCCAGTAAAGGTATAGGACGTTGTGCTGCTATCGACCGCTTTGCTTCTCAACGCGGGACTTGTTAGCAGTACAATTTATAAAAAGTAAAGTGCGCTCTTTTCGCTCTTTTATTTCAGAGCAGAGGTTTTGTTTTTTTGTTTTCCACTCAAACCTACGAGTGCTCTCACCCTAAGTTTTAGGGGTCTTTTATTTTTCTCCTTCCTTTTTTTTTTGTTCACTCCACAACGGGTTAGATAAGCGTGACTGGTTATTTATTTTGTTTTGCGCGGAGGTTATTTGTGTTCTCCTTATTTTCCCCATCCACTACGGATTATTGTCCGTTTTAGTGGTGTTCATTTGAACACTTTAAGATTCCTTATCTGTCGCATCTGGACCTCCAATATTTCCTCCGTGTCTCTGGCATAGAGATCCCCGACAGCAAGTGCAAGATTTCTGGAAAAAAAATCATTAAAAAAAAAGCTGAAACCCTCAATGCTAATCAATCTGTTCAATCTGAGGGTAACCTGTAGCTGATTCCATTTAAAAGGTGCATAGAAGGCCATGTGGTCTTTCATAATTCAGTATTCATACGAGGGTTACAGAAAGTGAAATATTCTTGAGAGCGAGTATGCCGTCCAAAAAGATGTTTTAAGGCTGTCTCATAGAATGCACAGCGAGGAGTTCTGAAATTAACACCAGTAATAAACCTAAATGCACTTTGATACACGGCATCGAGCGGTTTGAGCGTACTGGCAGATGCATGCATGTACATAGATTATCCGCATAATCTAACACAGATAAAAATGTTGTTTATGTCACGGTTTTAACCAGGCTAATCCCGTGCCCGAATCCAGACTAGATTTTTCTTAGATCCACCACTCTCCAAACAGTATACCAGACAGAAGTAAAAGTAAAAAATTATTTACATTTTTCAACAATTAATTTTAAAACAATGAGTCAAGTACAGCATGACTGACAGCGGCGTGGGTTTCTTTCCCTCCCAGCCTCTCCCTCGCCACTCCACCGGACGACACCGACCCCGCCCGCAGGTAAGCGTGCCTACCTCCCACAAACCACAAGTACTCACTAGCGCACACACCACTCATAGACACAGTGCTTTTTATAAATATTTAGGCTACTGCAAATGGGCACGCACGTACACTCGTAATCCCACCCTCAATAGCCCACCACGAGGGCTGCCGGCCGCCCGGCCCCACAATACTCACGAGGGAAAAGCCCACACAAACAGACACGGTGGTACACACTCATACAATAACAAAACTCGCTAGCATCCCACGCCACAAACAGATAACATGAAACACAATGAAAGAATATATGTTGTAGAATACTACTCACGATGCAGCTCAGGGAGGACTGCCACACAAATAAAAAACCCGGCCGCTGCGGTGGTACGGTGGTAAAATGCGTCGACTTTCAGTCAGTGCAGTTGTACTCCGAGGATCGGGGTTCGCGCCCCGGTCCTGCCAGATCCGAGCATGGTCGGGGGCCGAGGGAGCGGCAATTGGCAGCTGCTTCCGGGTGGGGGGGAAGGGCTCAGAGTAAATCGCTGCTCGCATAGTGGCCCTGGGCGAGTTGGAATCACGGTCAGGCTTTGATGAGTCGCGCCCTGATAAAGGGCGTGGCAGCCTCGTCTACTACCGGCTGATGGAGTTGCACAGCAGTGATTCTCTAGCGGTTGCTACATGGGGGGAATTGAATTAGAATAGGGGTCCAAAAAATAACCACACCCACACAAACAGACACGGCTTTGCTGTCTTTGGTGGTCACCAATGAGAATTCAGACTGTCACCACTCGGGCCCCAGGCCTTCACTGCACGCTGTCGCCCTCGTCACACTGGCCTTCACTGCACGCTGTCGCCCTCGTCACACTGGCCTTCACTGCACGCTGTCGCCCTCGTCACACTGGCCTTCACTGCACGCTGTCGCCCTCGTCACACTGGCCTTCACTGCACGCTGTCGCCCTCGTCACACTGGCCTTCACTGCACGCTGTCGCCCTCGTCACACTGGCCTTCACTGCACGCTGTCGCCCTCGTCACACTGGCCTTCACTGCACGCTGTCGCCCTCGTCACACTGGCCTTCACTGCACGCTGTCGCCCTCGTCACACTGGCCTTCACTGCATGCTGTTGCCCTCGTCACACTGGCCTTCACTGCACGCTGTCGCCCTCGTCACACTGGCCTTCACTGCACGCTGTCGCCCTCGTCACACTGGCCTTCACTGCATGCTGTTGCCCTCGTCACACTGGCCTTCACTGCACGCTGTCGCCCTCGTCACACTGGCCTTCACTGCACGCTGTCACCCTCGTCACACTCGCCGGGCTGGATGAGGGACAGCGACTCTGGCAGAGGAGTAAAGGCCCGAGACCCAAACACACACTGCTGCTGCAGATACTGCAAAAACACGCTCCTTACGGTGGAAGTCAGATCCCCCAGCAACAGCTCATCACCGTATCTTCCAGCACACTGGCTCCGTCGCACCGATCAGCTCTGCAGTTCGCCGTCATTGCTGTCCGCCAGTTCCGGTTCTAACGCCGCTGTTGTGGTTCTTGTTTCCACAGGCCGCCTCTGATTGCTTCCAGCTGCTCACCATGTTCAGGTAAGTTTGTGCCGTACACTGACACAACACATTCATCTCTCTACCCCAGTCAGTTCTGTCTCTTTACTCCAGTCAGTTCTGGCTCTTTACCCCAGTCAGTTCTGTCTCTTTAACCCAGTCAGTTCTGTCTCTTTACCCCAGTCAGTTCTGTCTCTTTACCCCAGTCAGTTCTGTCTCTTTACCCCAGGTGTGCTTCATTATATTCCCTCAGGAAACCCAGCCCCAGTGTTCCCTTCCAATGAGTACCATACACTCACTCTCCCAATCGTTCAATCATTCAATCAATAATTCAATCCGGCTTCACAATGATCCCATCTTCTATTACATAAGCCGCATACATTCCCTCCTCACTGAGGGAGACCGCAAACATGTTACATTTGTACAACTTCTAATCTTGATGCCTTTATAAAACTTTTTTAATGCCCGTTTGTTCCTGTAGAAAAAAACCTATATTTTAGTTTTCTCACCAGTTCTTCAACATGTGTTTTAAAAGATAATTCTTCATCTAATCGGATGCCGACGTACTTACAACCCTGGGTTCTCTGAATTTCAAAACTTTGATCTACTGAAGAGCATATAATGAGTCTTAGCGGGGTTAAGCACAAGTTTAAGATCTAATAGAGCATTCTGAATGACAGGCAGCCTGTAAATTTGTGAAGCTTTATTGACTGAGGGTGCTGAAGTGTAAGTGATGGTATCGTCCGCATTGTCATGAACAGAACTAATCAGAATATTTCTGTATAAAGTGAAGAGCAATAGATCTAATATGGAGCCCTGACGATTTTAAAAGGTATAATAAGGAGAGGAAATAGGAGACAGTACAGTAATATACAAATAAAAACATTTAGCATATTATTTAAAGTATGAACTCACTGTCAATCTTTACATCAATGTAAATCTAGGGTATGCAAATTAAGACAGCTTTTCATCAACATGCAAGTTCACTGAATAATAGCAGGCCAAAATAAAAGGGGGGGGGGGGGTATAAAGGCTTCTTCACAGATCAATAAGAGTTGTTGCTGTTGGATTTTAGGCTAATATAAACTTGTGTATGAACCGCTTTTGAATTAAATGCCTGTCTGTCTCAGGGGCTCTAGTACCTGCATACAAGAAATTAAGTGTACAATTTACACAAGTTATTTTAAATAACAGAAATTACATTTAGATATTACCTAAATTACATTACTGTTCGATACTTTATATTTTGTATTTTATGTATTGGCTTATAATCGTTTTAAACGATCAATACAAATTTGCCAAAATTTAATCTGAAAAAATAATAATTTTTGGTTTTAAGGTGCACTTATTACTAATTACTAACCAGTTGTGGAAGTTTGCCATCCGCCAAGTTAGGGCATGTCCCATACCTATACAACACAGAGAGTTTACCACTTTTCAGTGTTTCCTACAGAAATAAGCACAATGACCACAGACTCTCAGCCCTTAAACATTTAAACCTCATTTCCACAGACTCTCAGCCCTTTAGAACATTTAAACCTCATTTCCACAGACTCTCAGCCCTTGAGAACATTTAAACCTCATTTCCACTTCCTGGCGCATCTTCATGATACCGTGCCTTCACGTATTCAGCGTTGGTTCTAAGAAATATTCTATCTTTTCCCCTACTTCTCTTCCTACTCTCTGCTATTGGGAAAGTGAGAGGTTTATTTTGATTTAATTTATTTTTCACCTATTTATCGGGCGTTATAGTCTACGTTCCGAAGAGGATTATTTTTTTTATCTCTGGACACCACATTTCATAAAATAAATAAATAGGCTACGTTTCCAATCCCATGAGCAAAGAGACTCTGTCCATGTAAGCCTATATAGAATTACCCAAAGTAAATAGGTCTATGTATTGAGGTATCTTAACAGGATCTTTATGAAAAGAAATGACTCTTCTTACCTATTGCTTTAATGTACTTGCTCTGCTTGCGCTCGCTCCATCACAATGCTTTTCTAGTCCGCTAATAAATAAATAGGTTTATATTAATGTTGCATTGGGATGGCAGGTATGTCATCTGCTAAGTTACGGCTTGGCGGGGCATGCCCCATACCTTTACAGCACAGAATGTTTGCCACTGTTCAGGGTTTCCTACATAAATATCCACAATGACCACAGACTCTCAGTCCTTAAAAACATTAACTTCTGTACATTTTGACCTCATGTACCCACAAAGAATTAATGTACAACGCCATACATCCACACAATAATAATACCTGCAGGGTATTTAGGTTCCTCACTTCCGCTTCTCCGGTGCTTGTTTGTCTTTTGACATTGCATTCGAGCCAGGTATAGCCAGGTACTAGCGACCTCCTGATATTAAACTTTGTTCATGTTCACGAGGGACTTGCTATTAGCTATTTAGTAAGGTATAGGATTTTTTTCTCCTGTTAGCGTTCTGCGCTATTTATTTTATCCATTGCTGTTATCACAGAGACAGTTTTTCTTTGTACTTGTATTCTTTGTATTTGTTTAGGTTTTACACTCTTCCAGCTCTGAGCTAATGTAGCTGAAGGTGTTTTTTTGTTTGCAAGATTTTCCGTTCTAGTTGGTATTTCACTAGTTTACTAGTTCGCCCCTTTTTGGTTTTTGGCTGTTTAGCCTTAAGGAATTAAGTTCCTGTTTTTTATTTTTATTTATTTATTTTCTCTCCCATTTATTGGTCCTCACGGTTGTGAGCTGACTTGTTCTGATTCCCCCACCTTCGCGTTTAAATCTCCGAACCATTAAAGACCCTTTACAAACTTGTCATTTTCACATATTTTTTCCTTCTTCTTCTTTTTCCTGCCTCCATACCTTCAAAGAACAATTCTCCCCATTGGATAACAACATGTTCATGCTCATGCTCAGCCAATAAAAACATCTGATAGTATTCTGATTGCTCCAAAACGCCTATATGGTGCGACAGTCTTTATGCAGCCACTTTGGCTCAGCGCTTAAGTTGCCCTTTTTGATATGGACGACCTGGGTTCCGGTACCAACAGCTGAATAAATTTTTTTCCTTAATGTGGAAAACACAAATGTTAAAATGCATAATGTAGGAGCCAAGTTACAATAAATCACTTAGGAAAGTTTGGATAGCATTGCTTTGGAATAGAGCTAATTTAATTAGTGTGAGCTAGGATAGGCAATAATTGTTAGTTGTAACTTGGCCACATTTTGATATCAATACTTTTAAAAGCAGGCCTAGTTTTTTCAAATTGGAATTAAGGATTTACAGACAGTGCTTTGTAGGCTATGTGTGAGTAACTTGGAATTTTTGTTGAGATATTGCTTTGTTCAATTGTTGTCTGATTGAAATACAGTCAGTAAATAACAGTAACAGTTTTAGGAGAGTGTATATGTGATGGCGAAAGAGAGGAAGTTGCAGAGGAGATGTAGAAACGCCTTGCGGTGTAACAAACTACTTTCTTGCTTTAATAAAAAATCTCAACTTGAGAGCATCCGGAAGCTGCAGATTTATGGAATCAAGTTGAACTTTACCCTCAGTTCTTGATTGAGCCTTTCCGTATTCTCTGTTGGCATTATTATGAATTCACCATAAATTTCTCATTACAGCAGAAAGACTGAATAGCTGCCCTCACTGATGTATAAGGAGTTACTAATCGCCTCAGCACACCCTACCATGACTACAAAGCACACAGACCTCCCTACACATGATGTATAAAGAGTTACGAATCACCTCAGCACACCCTACCATGACTACAAAGCACACAGACCTCCCTACACATGATGTATAAGGAGTTACTAATCACCTCAGTACACTCTACCATGACTACAAAGCACACAAACCTTCTTACACATGATGTATAAGGAGTTACTAATCACCTCAGCACACCCTACCATGACTACAAAGCACACAGACCTCCCTACACATGATGTATAAGGAGTTACTAATCACCTCAGCACACCCTACCATGGCTACAAAGCACACAGACCTTCCTACACATGATGTATAAGGAGTTACTAATCACCTCAGCACACCCTACCATGACTACAAAGCACAAAGACCTCCCTACACATGATGTATAAGGAGTTACTAATCACCTCAGCACACCCTACCATGGCTACAAAGCACACAGACCTTCCTACACATGATGTATAAGGAGTTACTAATCACCTCAGCACACCCTACCATGGCTACAAAGCACACAGACCTTCCTACACATGATGTATAAGGAGTTACTAATCACCTCAGCACACCCTACCATGACTACAAAGCACAAAGACCTCCCTACACATGATGTATAAGGAGTTACTAATCACCTCAGCACACCCTACCATGACTACAAAGCACACAAACCTCCCTACACATGATGTATAAGCAGTTACTAATGGTCATCTGTAAGGTAATCTGTGATACAGGACGTTTTGCATATTTTCTGAAAATGATTCTATGGCCTCTCGCCGTTGGACGCCATGAACGAAGGGAAGTCCCCTACAGTGGATAGAAATTAAGATGAATCTTATTTTTCTGGGTTCAGCTCCACCCAGATTTGCATGCGATAAGTAAACATTCTATCGAAAAAGGGTCATTCAGTAGACATCAATGCAACTACAGATACTTTCATATCCGCCAAAATAAACGAATAATTTTCATAAATGAGGAATACAACATTTAGTGAAAGCAGGTGCTTCTACAGACATGCTTCTTCCTCATATTATGTTTTGGGTACATTTGACCTGGTTCAATGTTTGACCTCTCTTAAACCCTTTGTGCAGAAGCTTAGTGACCATGCCGCCAGCGCCATCATTTTGCTCAACTGAGACATTCGTTGCTCCTGCAGCAAAACTATTAGTGGAAATCCCAAGCTCTGTGTTTTAACTTTATTGGTAGACGATTCGTGACAACTCTGCTGAAAATAGTGTCACAATATATAAGTGACACTATTTTCCCGTAGCAAGTCCATTTAACAAACACTCCCCCACCCAGTCTATAACTACCCATGTGTGACATAGTGGACAATAACGTCTATGTTTTAGTTCATACATATATTGATTCATCATATAAAATTAGATTTCTGTCATAGCAACAAGATAAACCCAACAATAGCCTGATTGTATGCCAAAAAAGCAGTGATAAGCCCTGCTCACTCAAATGCAAAATAAACATGTGAAATTATTGTCTTATTGTACCACGTATTCTACAATGAATATCTGCTACTAAATATGAAGTAAATATATAATCCTACCATTGGTTTTACAGATAGAGATGTTCCTTTCAAAATTCAGTGGTCATTTATTGTCTGGTACAATACGTTTGAGAAATAAACAACACTTTATACCGCTATTACACTAAAACGTCGACTCGTAAAACCCCCCATGCCCTGCAAGCCCGTCTCACCAGTTCATTCTGGTTTAATCGTCGGCTCTTTTATCCAATAGAGTACATTATAACCTTAGCAGCGGTATATGCAACGTCTTATTTTTTGCTTTGAAAAATTAATTGCAGGCCAGCATAACGGCAGTTTTCATTTTAACGGTCTGGTATTACGCAAGCTCTATAGAAAACGCATTAGGGAGGGGAGTATTCCCTTTCCCAATACACAAAAATTACGTATTTTTGTGTCTAAAATGCTGTTGGTCTCTCTGGCTACATATGTACGTTCGCTTTTGCATTCGAGCATTGTCTTTCCAATATAAATTGATAGACCTATTTGTTACGTCTCGTGCCTCCACGTCTGAAGTCTAGGTCTGGTTTTTCCGTTAATATGTATTTTCTATCTGGCAGTCCGTTCCGTGTTTTCCCTCTCTCCCTCCATTTTGTGTCTCCGCTCCGCACCTGAATGGTGTTTTCTCATTCGTTTCGTCTCATCTGTTCCTCATTGTTTCTTCGTTAGTTTGGTATTTAGTCTCCTTTGTTCTTGTGTCCTGTGCCCTGCCTCGGTGCCCTGCCCAGTGCCTGCCTCGGTGCCTGCATCTCATTACTTTCCAGCAATTTATTCATACCTGTTTTCTACCTGCTCTTCGTTTCTGTGTCCAGTCCTGTGTACCGTCCAGTTCCTGTTCTACTGCCTGTCCAGCCTGCTTCTGTCCTACCTGTCCCTGTCCAGCCTGCTTCTGTCCTACCTGTCCCTGTCCAGCCTGCTTCTGTCCTGCCTGTCCCTGTCCAGCCTGCTTCTGTCCTGCCTGTCCCTGTCCAGCCTGCTTCTGTCCTACCTGTCCCTGTCCAGCCTGCTTCTGTCCTACCTGTCCCTGTCCAGCCTGCTTCTGTCCTGCCTGTCCCTGTCCAGCCTGCTTCTGTCCTGCCTGTCCCTGTCCAGCCTGCTTCTGTCCTACCTGTCCCTGTCCAGCCTGCTTCTGTCCTGCCTGTCCCTGTCCAGCCTGCTTCTGTCCTGCCTGTCCCTGTCCAGCCTTCTCCAGTCCTTCGCCCTCCTGTTCCCCTGCTCTGACGGATTCCCTGCCTCTCACCCTTGCCTGCTCCTGTACTTTGCTTTGGCCCATCCTGCATTGCCCTGTTCGCTGGACATTGACCTCTGCCTGGAACTGGCCATGATACTGCCTTACCTGCATTGACCCTTTCCTGTCGACTATGAGTACAGCCTATTCCTATTACTTTTGGTATCTGCGAGTGGCTCCGATCAATTCTCATAACAACTATTGGTTCCGATCAGTTCTCATAACAACTATTGGTTCCGATCAGTTCTCATAACTATTGGCTCCGATCAGTTCTCATAACAACTATTGGCTCCAATCAGTTCTCATAACAACTATTGGTTCCGATCAGTTCTCATAACAACTATTGATACCGATCAGTTCTCATAACAACTATTGGTTCCGATCAATTCTCATAATACCTATTTTTATTTTCACATTTTGAATGCATTTCACATACTGTAGTGCAATTGTTACATTTATTTTTGATGTAGGCTACCGATGTTCATTGAAGATAAAACATTTGGCAGCATTTTGCAGGTGGTGGAATACTATTGTATTTTCATGTTATCGTACATAATATAGTCTATGGCGTATATACTTGTCACTTAGGGCATGGAAAAGGCTCATTTCAATTTACTGTGCGCTGATATTTGGTAGATGAATGTAAAATTGAGTCATTATGAATAGGAACATTAAAATAATTGTATACAATTGTATACAAAGCTGGTACAGGACATATGAAAACATAACATTATATTGTGTGTTTGCTATTTCTTTCCAACAAATTACAAAAATCTTATAGTGTCCAGATGAAAAAATATTGTTCACTGGTTTTTAAGAGACGTCAAATAGAACTGACCCAGAACATAATATGAGGGTTGAGACAAGATTTGTGATGGTTTTAGCAGTATGCAGTACGCAGTATGCAATACGTCCAAAATGAGGCTGACCACACCTCATCTTAAGACTAGCCTGTCCAGATGGGTGCAAGTTCACTTGCTATTTAAACAACGTGAGCACTGGAAGGTAAACTGCGTCTGTCTCAATATAGCAAAGACACGTTTGGGTTACCGCCGCTTAGCACCGAGTGGAAGATAGAGCCCTTGGTGTGTTTACAAATGTACTATGCAAATATACACCTCAACCGCAAAGTCTTGACGGATACTCTGTACTTATGGACACACATAGCACCTTATGTGAACTAAATTGCAACATGAAATTTTGTGAGGAAAACTGCATGTGTGTGTGTGTGTTATGACAGGTGAAATGGTGAAATTGTAGGAGCCATGAGATAGGCTATAGCTAACTAATGGCTTCTACAATTTCAAATATGCATTTATCATTGCAAGTCACCCTCCAGCAGGCAGGTATGCTTAGTTGTGATGGGTACTGAGTTTTGTCCTATACGAGTAATTAAGAATGTTTTGTGTATTGATCAATGATTTGGTGTAGCAGGTGAGGGCTGATCTTTGGACAGGCCTCTGCCCTCCCTGACCGGACATGTAGGTGCCTCGGGCATGACTACTGATGTGAGTTGTTGAACAAAAGCACATGTAGTTCTGGAACAAAGAGATATGCCCTCACAGATAATATGGACAAGTGTGTCAAGTCAAGACTTCAGAGAGTAATTAAGGCTGATTAGGTGACCAGTGTGTTGCAGGGTGCTGTATCCGAGGGTAATTAAGGCTGATTAGGTGACCAGTGTGTTGCAGGGTGCTGTACTGCAAACTTGTGATGGGTTTCAGTCATCTTCCAGCTGGCCGGTGTGACAATAACAATAAACTTTTACTTTTTCTTGTAAAGTGTTTGTTGTGGTGGTGAGTTCTTGTGAAGCTGGGTCCTAACAAGGATGGGATTCGTCAGTAACTTCTGAATTGGATCAATGAGAATCAACGAAAGGGTGAGTACTATTGGTTTTATGAAACTGGCCACCCTCACTAGGTGTTCATTATTCCTGAACTCATTTTTAGAGGTGAATCCTGAATCTTGTTTTGGAAAAAAGGAACAGCATGGTCAGGAGATGTTGTGAATGTCACTTTAAAACCTAGTGTGACACAGAGAGGTCATTCCCGGGTTATTGCTGATAGAGTGATGAAACAGTCTTAGGGCATTGGGTTATTGCTGGTAGTGATGAAACAGTCTTAGGACATTGGATTATTGCTGGTACAGTGATGAAACAGTCTTAGGGCATTGGGTTATTGCTGGTACAGTGATGAAACAGTCTTAGGGCATTGGGTTATTGCTGGTAGTGATGAAACAGTCTTAGGGCATTGGGTTATTGCTGGTACAGTGATGAAACAGTCTTAGGGCATTGGGTTATTGCTGGTAGAGTGATGAACCAGTCTTAGTGCATTGGGTTATTGCTGGTAGTGATGAAACAGTCTTAGGGCATTGGGTTATTGCTGGTAGTGATGAAACAGTCTTAGGGCATTGGGTTATTGCTGGTAGTGATGAAACAGTCTTAGGGCATTAGGTTATTGCTGGTAGTGATGAAACAGTCTTAGGGCATTGGGTTATTGCTGGTAGTGATGAAACAGTCTTAGGGCATTGGGTTATTGCTGGTAGTGATGAAACAGTCTTAGGGCATTGGGTTATTGCTGGTAGTGATGAAACAGTCTTAGGGCATTAGGTTATTGCTGGTAGTGATGAAACAGTCTTAGGGCATTGGGTTATTGCTGGTAGAGTGATGAAACAGTCTTAGGGCATTGGGTTATTGCTGGTAGAGTGATGAAACAGTCTTAGGGCATTGGGTTATTGCTGGTAGAGTGATGAAACAGTCTTAGGGCATTGGGTTATTGCTGGTAGAGTGATGAAACAGTCTTAAGGAATTGGGTTATTGCTGGTAGAGTGATGAAACAGTCTTAGGGCATTGGGTTATTGCTGGTAGAGTGATGAACCAGTCTTAGGGCATTGGGTTATTGCTGATAGAGTGATGAACCAGTCTTAGGGCATTGGGTTATTGCTGGTAGTGATGAACCAGTCTTAGGACATTGGTTTTGTTGAAGAGTGCAGTGATGCGTTCTATGGAGCTTTACTGTGGTTCTCGAGAAGGCTGATTTGGTTCCGGGAATAAAGGCCATTGTTGTGACATCTGCGCAGATCTGTGTGTGTTTGTGTGTGTGGGTTTGCGTGTGTGTGCGTGTGGGTTTGCGTGTGCGTGTGTGTGTTTGTGTGTGTATGGTGTACTTATTTTCCTATTAAACTCTGTGGAAAAATGAGTCAGGAGAAAAAACCCTTAAAGTGATCCATCCATATCTACTGCATATCTGGCAGCAGAGTGACGGTTTCAGGCTTGTTTGATACCTCAGACCCTTGTTGACTTACAGCCATTTAGCCAACCATGTGTTCCATACTATTCCCATGTAATTTACTGCTTAATCTAGTCCCACCGCCCAATTCCCATAGAGATTCATTAAAATGCACAGAGATTATAGTATCACTTCTAAGAGTATCTGAAAATAATATGTTCAGATACTTTTGATGTTGTTTGGTCAAAGGCATCAGGAAGTCATGACATGCAAAGGATATGCAACCAAATATTAAATATGATAAGTTCATTATAGTTTATGTTCATTTGTCCAATTCGTTTTGGTCCACTAAAATGGGGAGGGACTATATATAGAAATGGCTACAATTGCTACACCCTTCACCCGATATGGACATAAATACCCTCACATTTAAGATGAAATTCTGCACTTTAATCTAGGGATGTGGGCGTTTAGTCGACTAGTCGATTAAGCGTTGCTACCCTCGCTAGTCGACACCAGAAATACGAGTCGGTTAAACTTATTATTTTATTAATGTACACATTTAAATTACATATGGACATAATTTGTACTGAAATGTCATGTTTTCCTGGTCAAATGTTACCTTATAAAAAAACGAGCATCTGTTACTAATGTTAACAACGCCGGATTAAAATTTTTTTATTTTTTTTAAATGAAAGAAAAAAACAAAACGCATTAGCCTGTTCGCCCTGCAAGTTAAACCAGCGAGGTGGAAATAGTAAGTAGGCCTATCGCGTTGTTGAATAGCCTAATAAAACTAATCTAATGTCACGTCGATCAGTAGGCCTAATTGTTATTTTTTTGTGGGCCTATTATTGGTAGTTTTTCTGATGACCGATTATTATTTTGTACTGTATTTGCTATGCGATCGCGTTCACCCAATGGAAATGCCGTTGTAATAATCAGGCACGTTTCCTAAAAATGTTTTGTTACGTTGAACTTTCATTTAGTGAGTTGTCATGTTTTGTAGGATAATGTGCAATGTTCATAATGCAAGGCGCAAAGTGCCACACATTTCAGCGGCATTTAAAATATGATTTGGTTATTGAAGTATGTGATAAACGGTTTCAAATGGCTCTTATAATATACCCAATATTCTTTCGGACAATGTTTAACCTTATAGATTAAATTGTGCTCAATTTTGACTGTTTTCTGAGTGTTTTCTTACTTTTAGACTAGTCGACAGGGAAATTAGTCGTTAGGAACATCCCTACTTTAACCTCATAGTCACTGTTCTATTTCAAACAGAGCCACAACAACAAAAATTGTGTCACTGTCCAAATACCTATGGACCTGACTGTATAAGCGCTTGTTGGACATCCCATTCCAAAACCATGGGCATTAATATGGAGTTGACCCCCCTTTGCGGTTATGACAGCCGTCACTCTTCTGGGAAGGCTTTCCACCAGATTTTGGAGTGTCTGTAGGAATTTGTGCCCATTCAGCCAAAAGAGGAATAAGCTGGTGGTTGAACATCATAGAACATAATGTAACATTACAGTCTCAGACGCTCTCCTCCAGAGTAAAGTACTTATTGCACTTACTGTATGTCGCTTTGGATAAAAGCATCTGCTAAATGACTGTAATGGAATGTAATGTAAAGTAGTGAAGAACACCAGTGTTGCTCTCAGAAGTACTAAAATGGGGTGGGAACAGACAGTCATTCATAATCAATAAGTGTAATGTTAACCTAACAATCAACAGTTTGTATGATAACAAAAGTAAACACCACTAGGTAGGCAGATAATCTATCTTTACACATGTGTACCAATAACATTATTCAAAAGGAAATCCAAAGAAAGAAAGTAAAAAACAAAGGATAGATAGATAGATAGATAAGTTTATTAATGTGTCACTCCTCAACACACAGTACATAACAATAATAATACACAGCATATAATATAACATAGTAATACAATAATCCATTAAAAATCGTTGAGGACCACTCACATGGAGTTGTGAGACACAAGCTAAAAGTTACAAAAGTAAAATAAAACGTACATTATAGTACAGCAGAACATTTACAGTCATGCAAAACAGTTACAAGTATAAACAGTTTTATATACAGTTATATACTCATAAAGGACTGTCTTCTGTTAAGAATGAGGTGGCAGGCTTTGGCACATTCGTTAATGCAATGTTTACCAGCTAAAATTACACACAATTTATTTGCATCATCAAAATCATTAAAATGTACAACATAATTTGAGAAATGAGAAAACAATTCTGAACGAATGTCTGCATAGAGTTCACAGTGTATAAGTACATGGGCTTCTGATTCAATAGAACCACTATTACATAGGGTACAGAAACGTCTATCAACTGGGGTGTTCGTGTACCTACCAGTTTCTATAGCTAAAGGTGCAACTCCACATCTGACTTTAGCAAAAGCGCTCCTATACTGCCTTGATATAATAGTTTGTACATAAGGCTCTGTTTCAAAAGCACTCTTGAATAGGCAATAGGTGCGCAGTTTATTTCCCTCTGGTTTATTTATTAACTGAAACCATTTCTCTTCATCTGACTCTGATACTGCCATAACAAAATTCTTTAAATCATTCCTTGAATAGACTGTATCTGTACGGGCAAGGTGGGGCATATGCAAAGAACTAAAAAAGTTTCTCACAGTGTACATATAATTCTTTACATTTGTCAACTGAGAAGCCCACTGAAACACACGTTTACAGAGTCGGTTGTCGGGCATACTACAGAATCTCTGCCAATTTTTGTGAGTTTTCCAACCCATATCCCCCTGTATAGCAGCATTTGGGGTGTATTTACCAACTCCTAGATAAAATCTACATGCCCGGTTAAAAACAGCATTGACACAAGAATAACTTTTGTAGCCCCAGACAGCAGCAGCATATGTCAGGATGGGCAAAACCAGAGATTCAAACAGTTTAGTGTAACATTTGAAAGGAAAACCACCCATTGACTTGCATTTGGCTATGACTGCACCCAGAGCTCTACTTGCATGCATTGCTAGATGCTTAACAGTTTTGTTGTAATCTAAGAACTCCGTTAAGATCAGCCCCAAATATTTATACTCTTTAACAGCTTCCAATGGAAAAGGGCCACAGGAGAAGCTAAACACAGTTAGGGGCATTGATGGATTTCTTTTCTTTTGTTTTGTCAACATTTATGTTCAATTTCCAATCCTGACACCAGCGATGGCCAAGGTCAAGCATCTCCTGTAACTCTTCTTCAGTTTCAGAGCTTAAAACAATGTCATCCGCATATAAAAGTATGGATATTTTTTCATTATCTATACAGACACCCTTGCCTAAGGCCTTGATTGCCAGAGATAGATCATTTATATACATAGAAAATAGAATGGGAGATAAAATACAGCCTTGTTTTACTCCAATGTCAACTGGGAACCAATCTGTAAGGCATCCATTAACACGAACACAGCATTTCACATTTTCATACAAAGCCATAAGGCAATTCAGTATATTGCTATCAAGGCCCAGTACCGACAGTTTATCCCAGAGCATGTTCCGATCTATATGGTCAAAAGCTTTTGAGAAATCAATAAAGGAGCAAAAAGTGGACTTCTTCAGCTTTTTCCTTGAGTCTATAATTGAGTCTATAAAGGTGGCAATGTGATCCAGACAACTCCATTTCCATAACTCTGGAATCACACCATTTAAAAAACAGTGATTAAAGAGCCTATGCAGAATATTCAGTGTGTTACCATTTTTCAGCACATCAACTGGTAGCCCATCATAACCATAAGCTTTACGTTTCTTGGCTGTTTGTAGAGCTTTTACAATCTCATACTCACTAATATGCTGGTTCAAGGGGGAGTCCAGGTTAGTGTGTGCATTGCCTCTAGCTGGGGTGCTGGGGTCACTGTGCTGAGCAGATTGGAACAGGCTGGCAAACTCACACCTCCAGGTCTCTAGGACAGGATGTGTATCAGTCTGTGGAGACCCATCAGGCCCCAGAACCTCCCAAGGGATATTAGGGCGGCGTTCACTACCAACACCAAGCTGGTTAACATGGCGCCAAAAGGCCCTTGGGTCAGTGCTCTCTAATTCTTGAATATTTTCCTGCTGTAATCTCCAGTGACGTCTTTTAGCAGCTTGGACTGATCGGTCGAACTGCCTCTGTATGTCCTTCATTACAGCTTTAACCCGCACCTTTGCTGGACCAGGAGGGCAAGATATCCATTCTTTCTCCGCTGAGCACAGACTGTTCCATAGTGAGGAGTGTTCCTCTGTCCACCTTTTTTAATTCTCCTCTTTTTATTAGAGCGGCCAGGTTGAATAATGACGTCTCTGTGGGGGATCTGTTCTCGCATGGACGGACACGGTGGCATAGTGGTTAGCACTGTTGCCTCACAGCAAGAATGTCGTGGGTTCGAATCTCGGATGGGGCCTTTCTGTGTGGAGTTTGCATGTTCTCCCCGTGTTCGTGTGGGTTTACTCCGGGTACTCCGGTTTCCTCCCACACTCAAAGACATGCATGATAGGTGCACTCCTGCAGGTGCCCTTGACCAAGGCACTTGCCTCAGAACTGGAGTTGGTCCCCGGGCGCTGCACTGTGGCTGCCCACTGCTTCTAGGTAACTAAGAATGGGTCAAATGCAGAAGAAAAATTACCCCACGGGGTTCAATAAAGTATATCAATAAAGTATATCTTATCTCTTGTTTTACAATGTCACAAAACTGTGCGTACACCGAGTCCACAGTATGCTGATTAGCTACTGAGGCCTCTAACTGGATGTATCTAAAGGGCCTCACTGTATCTAAAGAGGTTGGGGGATCCATGGTGCTTTCTGAAAAGGCCAGTCTTCAGTCTGCCTGGCAACACAGGCAGGGTTTCTGCTGTTCTGACTGCAGTGGGAAGATGGGCAGGGTTTCTGCTGTTCTGACTGCAGTGGTAAGATGAGCAGGGTTTCTGCTGTTCTGACTGCAGTGGGAAGATGGGCAGGGTTTCTGCTGTTCTGACTGCAGTGGGAAGATGGGCAGGGTTTCTGCTGTTCTGACTGCAGTGGGAAGATGGGCAGGGTTTCTGCTGTTCTGACTGCAGTGGGGAGATGAGCAGGGTTTCTGCTGTTCTGACTGCAGTGGGAAGATGGCCCAGGGTCTTTCCTACATAGTAAATGATTTCACGGACCACCAAAGGAAAATCACAAACGCCAAAATGAAAGTAATTGAGAATATAACGGCAAATAAAAT
>CM040406.1:55094258-55138291 GCA_022702515.1 Ilyophis sp. 1 JC-2022
AAGCCAATGATTGGACGCTACGTGACGGTGTACATTCCAAGAACAGAAACCCTTCACCTCTGCGAAGTGGAAGTGAACGCTTGGCTTCCAATCCCTCAATGATATTGCTGAGCAGTAGATTGCAAATGCTTTCACATTTAATCTGGGCATTTCTATTAGAAAGACACAGTATGTAAGAAAATGGCGGTATTAAAATCAATTGTACTATTTTGAGATTTTTCCATCATACTGTCAAGAGTATATTTTCAAGTTTTCACGGACACAAAACCTGCTGAAGTTCTACTAGGTTTCCTTTTCAATTTGATTTATCGATTGATGACCAATCTCTGATTTATCTCTGTGACCAATCAAATAAATATCAAATTTAAGGCATTGACGTACGTGTTGTGTGTGCTGATTATGCGATTGGGTGCACATAGTTTAATCACCATGAATGAAAGTGTTGGGAAGTTGTATTTATTTGCTGTGATACAATTTAAATACATTTTTTCACTTAATTTTATTTATTATAAAATCTGTTTATACACCAACAAAGTTCATAAAAACGTTTTATACTCCAACAACTGGTTATAAAAAAACTTTGGTTAGAAGCTGGTTTACATATTCAGCATTCAGATGGTGTCACAAAGAAGAGGTCTTTATCCAAAAACAAATCATCTATGTGTGAGTACACCTGGAGAACATGAGAAAAGTATGAAAACACTTTTGTGATCAGGAAGAGGAAACGCTACGGGTCACTGTGAGTCATCAGTGTTTAGAGCTCTGGCCATTTTGATGCGGTTGATGTTTTTGGAGGAGCGCTGTCTCGCTGATTATACCAATTAGGGGCCTGGACCTTGACAAGAATGACTGGGTTCTGATACAAAGTACCGCTACTATATAGTGCAGGGATGGTCAAAGCGGGGCGTATCCGTTTCTGGATTTCAGACTTCAAACTTTAAACTTCTTAATTATTTAATTAGCCCAATGATTTACATGATCCAATTTTAGCTACATTCCATGATATGAACAGCAGCTGATGAATGTTATGGTGCCTGTATGCATGTATTGTAGTGTTTTATTGTGGTCTAATTTACGAGTGAATCGGTGTTGGTGTATGTCACTAATTAGGTGGTTGAGCCAGAGTAACTGGTGGCAGCAAAAACCTGCATATACACCGGCCCGCGAGGCCTAGAGTTAAACCTGCATACACACCGACCCGCAAGGCCTGGAGATAAACCTGCATACACACCGACCCGTGAGGCCTGGAGTTAAACCTGCATACACACCGGCCCGCAAGGCCTGGTGTTAAACCTGCATACACACCGACCCGCAAGGCCTGGAGATAAACCTGCATACACACCAACCCGTGAGGCCTGGAGTTAAACCTGCATACACACCGGCCCGTGAGGCCTGGAGTTAAACCTGCAAACACACCGGCCCGCGAGGCCTGGAGTTAAACCTGCATACACACCGGCCCGCGAGGCCTGGAGTTAAACCTGCATACACACCGGCCCACGAGGCCAGGAGTTAAACCTGCATACACACCGGCCCACGAGGCCTGGAGTTAAACCTGCATACACACCGGCCCACGGGGCCTGGAGTTAAACCTGCATACACACCGGCCCCCCAGGACTGGAGTTAAACCTGCATACACACCGACCCGCAAGGCCTGGAGATAAACCTGCATACACACCAACCCGTGAGGCCTGGAGTTAAACCTGCATACACACCGGCCCGTGAGGCCTGGAGTTAAACCTGCAAACACACCGGCCCGCGAGGCCTGGAGTTAAACCTGCATACACACCGGCCCGCGAGGCCTGGAGTTAAACCTGCATACACACCGGCCCACGAGGCCTGGAGTTAAACCTGCATACACACCGGCCCACGAGGCCTGGAGTTAAACCTGCATACACACCGGCCCACGGGGCCTGGAGTTAAACCTGCATACACACCGGCCCCCCAGGACTGGAGTTAAACCTGCATACACACCAGCCCACGAGGCCTAGTTTATAATATTTAGAATAGAATTGTATTAGAGCTGATTTACCCAGTTCACTGTGAACTGGATTGTGTTCATGACTAGGGATAGCTGCTACTGTATGGGAAGAATGTGCTTTCTTATCTGTTCTGTAGTTACTTCAATGACCTTTCTGTATGCACTTACTGTACGTCGCTTTGGATAAAAGCGTCTGCTAAATGAATGTATTGTAATGTAATGCCTAGAGTTAAACCTGCATACACACCGGCCCGCGAGGCCTGGAGTTAAACCTGCATACACACCGGCCCGCAAGGCCTGGAGTTAAACCTGCATACACACCGGCCCGCGACGCCTGGAGTTAAATCTGCATACACACCGGCCCGCAAGGCCTGGAGTTAAATCTGCATACACACCGACCCGCGAGGCCTGGAGTTAAACCTGCATACACACCGGCCCGCAAGGCCTAGAGTTAAACCTGCGTACACACCGGCCCGCAAGGCCTGGAGTTAAACCTGCATACACACCGGCCCCCCATGTCTGGAGTTAAACCTGCATACACACCGGCCCGCAAGGCCTAGAGATTTACAGAGAACCTGCTGGACACCGTCACATCCTCATAATAGAATAATAACAATAATAATAATAGTAATAATAATAATCCACAAAAAATCCACTTATAGTTGTTGACGGAGGGATGATAAAAGTAAAGGTTAAGTGGGCCACATTCCTTCCCTGTCCTGTTCATTTCCTGATGCCCTCCTGATGAGGATGCTAAATTAGACTTAAGCGTAGCTCCTTCTTGCTCCAGATTGCTAATGCTATCAGAGTGGGCAGTGAGAGTCGTCTCATTCTCAGTTATAGGGGCAGTGTTTGTGGCCATGGTGTTATTAATGGACTCAACAGAGGCTTGTATTGGTGAAGGCTGTGTCCATGGAGGCGGTTTAGTTCCATTGTCATGCTTCTCTTTAATTTCTCCAGCTTGCTAACAGGGTTAGAGTTATCTGTGTGCTGGTGCTGCTGTTGCTGCCATCCTGCTAACCTCTTCATCAGGAGCAGGGAAGGGTTCTGTCAGTTGTGTTAGATTTTTGCCACCAGTTTGTGTGGATTTGTTCATTTTGGTACCAGTTTGACTTTTGGGACAATTAGTAAAATTGCTGCGTTAAAAACCCACGAATAAGAAGGGTGCAGTTGAGTAAAAATAAGGAAAACGTTGGGGAGCAGACACCTAGGGCTCCATCTTGATGATTTTTGTGCTTGGTCTAAACGCATTAGCGCAACTGCATTCATGGCATATCCAAGTCGTAACATGCAATAAACCAATCAAAATGTCATATCCCATTTTCTTTAAAAGCCTGCTTTTCCACCTTGGCAGATTGTTTATATGATGACGAAACTGAGATGCTCGCGTCGTGCTTGCGTAGTTAAAGCGTGCGAACAAGGAATAGAATATATGGATGAATAGTATGATCAATATTATTTGGACTAACCATTATGACGCATTTTGATATGCTCAATAATAATCTTTAACATTAGGGTTTAACACCGGCACGGGTTCCCAGTAATTCCCAACAGTGCTGTTATTTTAGAAAATATATGTGGTTTAATTTAGTTAAAAAGCACCTGCAACCACTGAGAATAAGCTAACAGAATATGGCTTCTTTCTCACCTTAGAAAACGCCAAATTAGCCTGCTTGTTTAACAAATTTTGTTTGATTATACAATGAAGCATTGTCAAACATCAATTCCATGTTCTCACAGCTAGTGAAGTTCAAGCTTCATCCGAAATTTATATTAGGCTACGTGCATTCTTATAATAACTTAAATGGAGCTATACTGACCCCATGCGCTGGGGGTAATATAGCAAAGAAACTTGTGTTAGGGTTAGTACTGCTTAGCACTGGGTGTAAGATAGCAAAGAAACTTGCTTTAGGGTTAGCACCGAGTGTAAGATAGGGCCCCACGCATCTTCCCACTTGTATCTTCAGCGGACGTTCCCAACAATCCATCCATCCATTGGACCACTGGTCAGGGTTTCTGGGGAGGGCTGGAGCCTATCCCAGCATGCATTGGGGGAGAGGCAGGAATACCCCCTGGACGGGACACCAATCGATCGCAGGACACACACACACACACACACGCAAGCTGATTGTCTCATATAATGTACAGCGAGGTGTTCTGAAATTAGCACCAGTGATAAACCTGAGAGCACTTTGATACACGGCATTGAGTGGTTTGAGGGCACTGGCAGATGCATGCATGTACGTAGATCATATCCGCATAATCCAACACAGATAAAAATAGATGTCTTCTAATCTTGATGCCCAATTTATATTTAAGTTTTTTTATCAGTTTTTTAACATGCGTTTTAAAAGATAATTCTTCATCTAACCAGATACCAAAGTACTTATATTTCAAAACCATCCATAGCATAAAAATATAAAAAGTTGAGGAGAGGGAAGAGGACACAGTAATATTCAAATAAAAACATTTAGCATATTATTTAAAGTATGGAGTCACTATCAATATGTACATCAATGTAAATCTAGGGTATGCAAATGAAGACAGCTTTTAATGAACATGCAATGTCACTGAATAATACCTGGCCAAAATAAAAGGGGGGGGGGGGGGTGCAGGTGTAACTAACTGCACCAAAGGGCTCTTTATAGCTACAAAGCCTTCTTCACAGATAAATAAGGGTTGTTTCTGTAGGATTTAAGGCTAATGTAAACTGATGTATAAACGGCTTTTTGAAGTAAGCGTCTGTATATCTGTCTGTCTGTCTGTCTGTCTCAGGAGAACTTCATGGTCTAGTACCTTCCTGGCATAGAACAAATTAAATACAATATTTACAAAGCAGGCTGGGTAATGACTAACGCAGTCTCTCCGCTGAAAGAGGTATACTGTAGAAAGAATATCTGTACACAGACCCGATACCCGAAAGACGACTTATTTTGCTCAGTATTTCTTGCTCACTCTCATTCTCCCATAAGTTAGCCTATAACCTCAACAGACCCATGACAGATCATCATTGACCCGGAAACTTCACAACTTTATATGACTGATTTGTAGCTTGCTAACTGACTATATTGTATAGCTAGCATAAGTTATACAGTAATAACGGATCACGTTAAATTTACGACACAAGTGCGCAACATAAGCACTTTCGGCAGCCTTTTTGCAATAATGTTACACGCAGCTCGAGTTGCCACTAGGATTGCAACCTTTGACTCACAAAAAACCTGGACTCCGCATTTCATAAAATAAATAAATAGGCTACGCTGCCCATGAGCAAAGAGACTCTGTACATGTAAGATACAGAATTACCCAAAGTAAATAGGTCTATGCATTGAGGTATCTTAAAAGGATTTTTATGAAAAGAAATGACTCTCCTTATCCATTGCTTCAATGTACTTGCTCTGCTTGCACTCGCTCCATCACACTGCTTTTCCAGTCCGCTAATAAATAAATAAATAGGTTTAGATTAGTGTTGCATATTATATACTTACACGAGAGGCAATTAGAGGTGTAAACAATGGATTTTATTTACTGAATTGCTTGTTACACTTTTGTATCAAAAACACACTGCTTAATGAAATGAGGTTATAATACAGGCCTCCTAAAGGTGAGTATACATACTGCATGGTATACATGTCACGGGTTGAACCGGGCTAATCCCGTGCCCGAATCCGGACCAGGTTTTTCTTGGATCCACCGCTCTCCAAACAGTACGCCAGACAGTAATAAAGGTAAAAATGATTCTTATTTACTAAAAACAATTAAAAACAATGAGTCACAGTATGACACGGCTGACAGAGGCTAGGCCCGTCTGTGGGTCCCCCCCCCAGTCTCTCTCTCTCCACACTGCCGGACAATGCCAAGCCCACCCGCAGGTAAGCGTGCCTTCCCCCACACACCACACAGTACACAACGGCACACACACCACTCGTAGCCCCACAGTGCTCGTAATAGGTATTCAAAAATAAAAATCTTTTTTTTTTTTTAAACATCGCCTCATGCAGCGCCCAGAGAACCACACACGCTCTCTCTCTCCTTCTGTCAGTCTCTACCTTTACCCCAGGTGTGCTTCATTATATCCCCCCAGAGAACCACACACGCTCTCTCTCGCCTTCTGTCAGTCTCTACCTTTACCCCAGGTGTGCTTCATTATATCCCCTCAGAGAACCACACACGCTCTCTCTCGCCTTCTGTCAGTCTCTACCTTTACCCCAGGTGTGCTTCATTATATCTCCCCAGAGAACCACACACGCTCTCTCTCACCTTCTGTCAGTCTCTACCTTTTACCCCAGGTGTGCTTCATTATATCCCCTCAGAGAACCACACACGCTCTCTCTCTCCTTCTGTCAGTCTCTACCTTTACCCCAGGTGTGCTTCATTATATCCCCCCAGAGAACCACACACGCTCTCTCTCGCCTTCTGTCAGTCTCTACCTTTTACCCCAGGTGTGCTTCATTATATCCCCCCAGAGAACCACACACGCTCTCTCTCTCCTTCTGTCAGTCTCTACCTTTACCCCAGGTGTGCTTCATTATATCCCCCCAGAGAACCACACACGTTCTCTCTCTCCTTCTGTCAGTCTGTACCTTTACCCCAGGTGTGCTTCATTATATCCCCCCAGAGAACCACACACGCTCTCTCTCACCTTCTGTCAGTCTCTACCTTTACCCCAGGTGTGCTTCATTATATCCCCCCAGAGAACCACACACGCTCTCTCTCTCCTTCTGTCAGTCTCTACCTTTACCCCAGGTGTGCCTCATTATATCCCCTCAGGAAACCCAGCCACAGCGTTCCCTTCCAATCACTCATTCCCAGTGAGTACCCAACACTCATCCAAACACCCACTCTTCAATCATTTAATCAATCATTCAATCCCATTTTCTACTATGACAGCCACCACCACTCCCTCCTCACTGAGGGAGACCGCAAACATGTTACATATACGATCTATAGCCTAGTCAAATAAGGCTTATTTTATCTGCAATATCTTCCATTTGTGTTTGGCATTTCCCTGTTACAAAGTTAGCCTAAGATACGATGCTGCCTTTTCAAAAAATCTGTCTGCCATCGTTCTGAATTGTCCCTGTTGCTGTGGAATAAGGATTGTCATGGCTTGTTTGGTTTTACTACCATAGAATTGGTCAGTACAACGCGTGTTCAATTGATTGTGCAACCGGTTCAAAACGGAGTACACATCCAGGAGAGTAGCATCCTCACACTCAGGTTTCCTATAGAATCTAATTCCTGCATCACATTGACAGGACACATTCAGTAACTGTAGTGCCATTCGCTATCTGCAGCATTAGCACCACACAATAAACATCTAGACAATGTGTGGACAAGCTTCACTGTCGAGTGACAAAAAATATGATTTCAAGGCCAACAGACTAATACCCTCTGGATTGGCGGAAGCAACGAAAGTCAAGCTTAGGGGACGTGCCTCAGTATCTCCCTGTATTTTGTAGAGGTGAACTCACAGAACTACTTACGAGTTTACAATTCTTTAGCAGAGCATGAAAACTCGCTGTACACCTTAAGAATGAAAGCCTCAACATCGCAACCTGCTGCACTGAAGATTATATGGGCTGATTTCACTGTATTTGTTTATAAGGTGACACTTAAAATTGACCTTCAAAATGTGTGGTGTTTTTCTGGAAAAGTGAGTTGTGCTTTCCGGAATTCACAGCAGCATTCTGGACACTTCTCTGTTTGACAGGCCGTCGCTTGCCTTTCAGTGACCGACACAATCTGTTCATAAATGGCTCCACTAGATTCTTGTAGGTCTTTGTAGAAATCTAGTAATACGTATTTAACTCCACACAAAATGGCATGAATTGGAACCCACGACCTTCTTAGTGTACTATCCACTGCACCACTGTGCCACCCCAGTCCGTAACAAAGTACTTTCAAATTCAAAGTCAGGTCTCAAGTATTGAAGCGTTAGTGGAGATGGTGGTGGAAGGCGGGGCAAAGTGGAGCTCTGTGTCACCCTTCGTAGATTGCATCAGTGATTCGACGTTTGCCGTCACGTCACAGAAGAAGAGGGTGTGGACGGTGCTCTTACAGGCTACGCCACAGAGACACCCCCCCCAGCTTTAGAAAAGCTCCATTACATTGACACTCTGAGAATACAATGTAACAAATACACTTACAAAACAATAAATTATAATCTCACAAATATTGTGCAAGCAAGATGAAAATGTACAGATAAAAATAACAAATACATTATGAAAAGCAAGTACAAGATTTCTGAAAAAAAGAAAATTCAAAAGAAAGCTGAAGCCGTCAATGCTAATTAATCTGTCCGATTTGAGGGGAACCTGTAGCTGATTCCATTTAAAAGGCACATAGAAGGAAAATCCAGTCTTTCTTAATTCAACATTTATACAAGGGTTAGGCTACAGAGAGTGAATTGTTTTTGAGAGCGAGTATGCCGTCCAAAAAAACTAAACTGAAAAAGGAACAGATATAAGATGGCAGCATATTTAATACTGCTTTATTAATGAACATAAGGCAGTGGTATTCTGTTTTAGCACAAAGTGAGATCAAAGCCGACTGTCTCATCTAATGCACAGTGAGGAGTTCTGAAATTAGCACCAGTAATAAACCTGAGTGCACTTTGATACACGGCATCGAGCAGTTTGAGTGTACTGGCATATGCATGCATGTACGTAGATCATCCGCATAATCCAACACAGATAAAAATGTTCTTTATACAACTTCTAATTTTGATGCTCTTGTAAAAACCGTTTTTGTGCTCTTTTGTTCCTGTAGAAAAAAAAAAACTGTTTAAATTAAAATTCTCACCAGTTCTTCAACATGTGTTTTAAAAAACAATTCTTCATCTAACCGGATACCGATGTATTTTACAACCCTGGGTGCTCTGAAAACTTTGATCTACTGAAGAGCATATAATGAGTCTTAGCAGGGTTGAGCACAAGTTTAAGATCTAATAGAGGATTCTGAATGACAGGCTGTAAGGATCTGTGTTCTACTGGTTATTTGTATCTTTATTTTGTATTTATTGTTTATTCTTAGTTTTCACCTGACTTGTTTATTTTCCGGTTCTGCCTAGTTGTCCCGTGTCTACTTGTTTACACCTGATCTGTCACTCCCCGTTTACGTCTCTGTACCATTCGGGTGATCTCATTGGTGTTCGGGTTCCCTCTTGCTTCACACCTATCTCTGTGCACTTAGATTTACTAATTACCACTAACATACTAATGATAGATAAGATCTACTAACTCCATTAACAAACTAATTTGTATATACTTACTAATCATAATAACGGCAGGGGTGTGTATAGTTACTAATCTCACTAACATATTAGAGCGCACATTTTCATGCTGTTCTGTCCTTGCTAATCATTCTCAGCTGCATCTGATCTCTTCTTCCTGTCATCTTACTCTATGCACGATTTCCTGAAACTCCAGGTCATCTGTCATTGTGTATGTTTGGAATCCAGTCCGCGTTTTCCCTAGTTGTCTCTGTGGTTGTTTAATTGTTTCCCAGATGTATTTCATTGTCTCTCGTTTGGAACCCCGCCCCTCACACACCTGATTCCTCTTGTGTCATTAGTTACTTGTGCATTTAAGCCCTTTGTTACTCCCAGTCTGTGTCGGATTGTTGTGATTACCTTTTCCAGTGCCTACTATTTTCGAAAGCCTGAGATCTGTAGAATTATTCCGCGACACCTGTTTGAACTACTATTCTTTTGCCTTGCCCTTATCTGTCCAGTCTGCCTGTTCGTTTTTGACCTCGTTTGTATATCGACCATTCTCCTGCCTGATCCCTTTGTACTGCCTGAACTCTGATTCCCTGATTTCCGACTCTCTGGATTGTCCCTCATTGCCCTATCGCCTATCGTTTGTTTTGTACCTACCTACCTCTGATCTCCTGGCTTGACCCCTGAACGGAATAAAGAACTCCTTTTGCCTAATCCTGTGGTCTGCGTCTGGGTCCTTACCCCTCCCGCTACGGAGAACGTAACAGTACAATCCGACCATTCTTGGACCCAGCGGACCCAAGCCACCTGCACGCCGCGCTCCTGCGGCAAGGAGCCATGAGTGGCCAACAACAGGCGGTCATCGAGACCGTGACCCAAGATCTGCGGTTTCTGATGGCCTGGGAGATCGATCCCTTCGGCCCGGATCCCTATGAAAACTACCTCATGGGGATCTGGGGGCAGAATCCGGAGTTTGCCCGCCGTCATGCCGACCACCACCCATCACTCCAGACTCCTCCACCCAGCTCCCACTCCGTTAGGCTCGGAGTGGTCTCCCTCCATCCTGATAACTCTGAGCCCAGCCACAACCTGGAAGCAGCTAAATTTAAGGGTACCCGTCTTGCCCTTTGCCCGAGGGGCTATGGACCCGGGAGGAAACGATGGAGTCCTGGTTCCCGGCTCCGTCGACGGGCTCAACCGCCCGTTGACGGGGGATCCATCGCCTTTCCGTCCCAGCCCAAGCCCCCTGTTCCGTCCCGTCCCAGCTCCCCTGTTCCGTCCCGTCCCAGCTCCCCTGTTCCGTCCCGTCCCAGCTCCCCTGTTCCGCCCCGTCCCAGCTCCCCTGTTCCGCCCCGTCCCAGCTCCCCTGTTCCGTCCCGTCCCAGCTCCCCTGTTCCGTCCCGTCCCAGCTCCCCTGTTCCGTCCCGTCCCAGCTCCGCTGTTCCGTCCCGTCCCAGCTCCCCTGTTCCGTCCCGTCCCAGCTCCCCTGTTCCGTCCCGTCCCAGCTCCCCTGTTCCGTCCCGTCCCAGCTCCGCTGTCCCGTCCCGTCCCAGCTCCGCTGTCCCGTCCCGTCCCAGCTCCCCTGTCCCGTCCCGTCCCAGCTCCCCTGTCCCGTCCCGTCCCAGCTCCCCTGTCCCGTCCCGTCCCAGCTCCCCTGTCCCGTCCCGTCCCAGCTCCGCTGTCCCGTCCGGTCCCAGCTCCGCTGTCCCTTCCCGTCCCAGTTCCCCTGTCCCTTCCCGTCCCAGTTCTCCTGTCCCTTCCCGTCCCAGTTCCCCTGTCCCTTCCCGTTCCGTGTCCCCTGTCCCGTCCCGGTCTGTACCTCCGGGCCCTTCCGGTCCCGGGTCTCCTGGCCCGTCCTGTTCCACGCCACCAGTCCCGTCCCGTTCCCTGCCTCATCTCAAATTGCGGGACCAGCTAGCCTCCTGTCCTGAGCGGCCGAGCCCGCTAGCCTCCTGTCCTGAGCGGCCGAGCCCGCTAGCCTCCTGTCCTGAGCGGCCGAGCCCGCTAGCCTCCTGTCCTGAGCGGCCGAGCCCGCTAGCCTCCTGTCCTGAGCGGCCGAGCCCGCTAGCCTCCTGTCCTGAGCGGCCGAGCCCGCTAGCCTCCTGTCCTGAGCGGCCGAGCCCGATAGCCTCCTGTCCTGAGCGGCTTTATTTATTTTGTATTTATTGTTTATTCTTAGTTTTCACCTGACTTGTTTATTTTCCGGTTCTGCCTAGTTGTCCCGTGTCTACTTGTTTACACCTGATCTGTCACTCCCCGTTTACGTCTCTGTACCATTCGGGTGATCTCATTGGTGTTCGGGTTCCCTCTTGCTTCACACCTATCTCTGTGCACTTAGATTTACTAATTACCACTAACATACTAATGATAGATAAGATCTACTAACTCCATTAACAAACTAATTTGTATATACTTACTAATCATAATAACGGCAGGGGTGTGTATAGTTACTAATCTCACTAACATATTAGAGCGCACATTTTCATGCTGTTCTGTCCTTGCTAATCATTCTCAGCTGCATCTGATCTCTTCTTCCTGTCATCTTACTCTATGCACGATTTCCTGAAACTCCAGGTCATCTGTCATTGTGTATGTTTGGAATCCAGTCCGCGTTTTCCCTAGTTGTCTCTGTGGTTGTTTAATTGTTTCCCAGATGTATTTCATTGTCTCTCGTTTGGAACCCCGCCCCTCACACACCTGATTCCTCTTGTGTCATTAGTTACTTGTGCATTTAAGCCCTTTGTTACTCCCAGTCTGTGTCGGATTGTTGTGATTACCTTTTCCAGTGCCTACTATTTTCGAAAGCCTGAGATCTGTAGAATTATTCCGCGACACCTGTTTGAACTACTATTCTTTTGCCTTGCCCTTATCTGTCCAGTCTGCCTGTTCGTTTTTGACCTCGTTTGTATATCGACCATTCTCCTGCCTGATCCCTTTGTACTGCCTGAACTCTGATTCCCTGATTTCCGACTCTCTGGATTGTCCCTCATTGCCCTATCGCCTATCGTTTGTTTTGTACCTACCTACCTCTGATCTCCTGGCTTGACCCCTGAACGGAATAAAGAACTCCTTTTGCCTAATCCTGTGGTCTGCGTCTGGGTCCTTACCCCTCCCGCTACGGAGAACGTAACAGTACAATCCGACCATTCTTGGACCCAGCGGACCCAAGCCACCTGCACGCCGCGCTCCTGCGGCAAGGAGCCATGAGTGGCCAACAACAGGCGGTCATCGAGACCGTGACCCAAGATCTGCGGTTTCTGATGGCCTGGGAGATCGATCCCTTCGGCCCGGATCCCTATGAAAACTACCTCATGGGGATCTGGGGGCAGAATCCGGAGTTTGCCCGCCGTCATGCCGACCACCACCCATCACTCCAGACTCCTCCACCCAGCTCCCACTCCGTTAGGCTCGGAGTGGTCTCCCTCCATCCTGATAACTCTGAGCCCAGCCACAACCTGGAAGCAGCTAAATTTAAGGGTACCCGTCTTGCCCTTTGCCCGAGGGGCTATGGACCCGGGAGGAAACGATGGAGTCCTGGTTCCCGGCTCCGTCGACGGGCTCAACCGCCCGTTGACGGGGGATCCATCGCCTTTCCGTCCCAGCCCAAGCCCCCTGTTCCGTCCCGTCCCAGCTCCCCTGTTCCGTCCCGTCCCAGCTCCCCTGTTCCGTCCCGTCCCAGCTCCCCTGTTCCGCCCCGTCCCAGCTCCCCTGTTCCGCCCCGTCCCAGCTCCCCTGTTCCGTCCCGTCCCAGCTCCCCTGTTCCGTCCCGTCCCAGCTCCCCTGTTCCGTCCCGTCCCAGCTCCGCTGTTCCGTCCCGTCCCAGCTCCCCTGTTCCGTCCCGTCCCAGCTCCCCTGTTCCGTCCCGTCCCAGCTCCCCTGTTCCGTCCCGTCCCAGCTCCGCTGTCCCGTCCCGTCCCAGCTCCGCTGTCCCGTCCCGTCCCAGCTCCCCTGTCCCGTCCCGTCCCAGCTCCCCTGTCCCGTCCCGTCCCAGCTCCCCTGTCCCGTCCCGTCCCAGCTCCCCTGTCCCGTCCCGTCCCAGCTCCGCTGTCCCGTCCGGTCCCAGCTCCGCTGTCCCTTCCCGTCCCAGTTCCCCTGTCCCTTCCCGTCCCAGTTCTCCTGTCCCTTCCCGTCCCAGTTCCCCTGTCCCTTCCCGTTCCGTGTCCCCTGTCCCGTCCCGGTCTGTACCTCCGGGCCCTTCCGGTCCCGGGTCTCCTGGCCCGTCCTGTTCCACGCCACCAGTCCCGTCCCGTTCCCTGCCTCATCTCAAATTGCGGGACCAGCTAGCCTCCTGTCCTGAGCGGCCGAGCCCGCTAGCCTCCTGTCCTGAGCGGCCGAGCCCGCTAGCCTCCTGTCCTGAGCGGCCGAGCCCGCTAGCCTCCTGTCCTGAGCGGCCGAGCCCGCTAGCCTCCTGTCCTGAGCGGCCGAGCCCGATAGCCTCCTGTCCTGAGCGGCTTTATTTATTTTGTATTTATTGTTTATTCTTAGTTTTCACCTGACTTGTTTATTTTCCGGTTTTGCCTAGTTGTCCCGTGTCTACTTGTTTACACCTGATCTGTCACTCCCCGTTTACGTCTCTGTACCATTCGGGTGATCTCATTGGTGTTCGGGTTCCCTCTTGCTTCACACCTATCTCTGTGCACTTAGATTTACTAATTACCACTAACATACTAATGATAGATAAGATCTACTAACTCCATTAACAAACTAATTTGTATATACTTACTAATCATAATAACGGCAGGGGTGTGTATAGTTACTAATCTCACTAACATATTAGAGCGTACATTTTCATGCTGTTCTGTCCTTGCTAATCATTCTCAGCTGCATCTGATCTCTTCTTCCTGTCATCTTACTCTATGCACGATTTCCTGAAACTCCAGGTCATCTGTCATTGTGTATGTTTGGAATCCAGTCCGCGTTTTCCCTAGTTGTCTCTGTGGTTGTTTAATTGTTTCCCAGATGTATTTCATTGTCTCTCGTTTGGAACCCCGCCCCTCACACACCTGATTCCTCTTGTGTCATTAGTTACTTGTGCATTTAAGCCCTTTGTTACTCCCAGTCTGTGTCGGATTGTTGTGATTACCTTTTCCAGTGCCTACTATTTTCGAAAGCCTGAGATCTGTAGAATTATTCCGCGACACCTGTTTGAACTACTATTCTTTTGCCTTGCCCTTATCTGTCCAGTCTGCCTGTTCGTTTTTGACCTCGTTTGTATATCGACCATTCTCCTGCCTGATCCCTTTGTACTGCCTGAACTCTGATTCCCTGATTTCCGACTCTCTGGATTGTCCCTCATTGCCCTATCGCCTATCGTTTGTTTTGTACCTACCTACCTCTGATCTCCTGGCTTGACCCCTGAACGGAATAAAGAACTCCTTTTGCCTAATCCTGTGGTCTGCGTCTGGGTCCTTACCCCTCCCGCTACGGAGAACGTAACAGTACAATCCGACCATTCTTGGACCCAGCGGACCCAAGCCACCTGCACGCCGCGCTCCTGCGGCAAGGAGCCATGAGTGGCTAACAACAGGCGGTCATCGAGACCGTGACCCAAGATCTGCGGTTTCTGATGGCCTGGGAGATCGATCCCTTCGGCCCGGATCCCTATGAAAACTACCTCATGGGGATCTGGGGGCAGAATCCGGAGTTTGCCCGCCGTCATGCCGACCACCACCCATCACTCCAGACTCCTCCACCCAGCTCCCACTCCGTTAGGCTCGGAGTGGTCTCCCTCCATCCTGATAACTCTGAGCCCAGCCACAACCTGGAAGCAGCTAAATTTAAGGGTACCCGTCTTGCCCTTTGCCCGAGGGGCTATGGACCCGGGAGGAAACGATGGAGTCCTGGTTCCCGGCTCCGTCGACGGGCTCAACCGCCCGTTGACGGGGGATCCATCGCCTTTCCGTCCCAGCCCAAGCCCCCTGTTCCGTCCCGTCCCAGCTCCCCTGTTCCGTCCCGTCCCAGCTCCCCTGTTCCGTCCCGTCCCAGCTCCCCTGTTCCGCCCCGTCCCAGCTCCCCTGTTCCGCCCCGTCCCAGCTCCCCTGTTCCGCCCCGTCCCAGCTCCCCTGTTCCGTCCCGTCCCAGCTCCCCTGTTCCGTCCCGTCCCAGCTCCCCTGTTCCGTCCCGTCCCAGCTCCGCTGTTCCGTCCCGTCCCAGCTCCGCTGTCCCGTCCCGTCCCAGCTCCGCTGTCCCGTCCCGTCCCAGCTCCCCTGTTCCGTCCCGTCCCAGCTCCCCTGTTCCGTCCCGTCCCAGCTCCCCTGTTCCGTCCCGTCCCAGCTCCCCTGTTCCGCCCCGTCCCAGCTCCCCTGTTCCGTCCCGTCCCAGCTCCCCTGTTCCGTCCCGTCCCAGCTCCCCTGTTCCGTCCCGTCCCAGCTCCGCTGTTCCGTCCCGTCCCAGCTCCCCTGTTCCGCCCCGTCCCAGCTCCCCTGTTCCGTCCCGTCCCAGCTCCCCTGTTCCGTCCCGTCCCAGCTCCCCTGTTCCGTCCCGTCCCAGCTCCCCTGTTCCGTCCCGTCCCAGCTCCCCTGTTCCGTCCCGTCCCAGCTCCCCTGTTCCGTCCCGTCCCAGCTCCCCTGTTCCGTCCCGTCCCAGCTCCCCTGTTCCGTCCCGTCCCAGCTCCGCTGTACCGTCCCGTCCCAGCTCCCCTGTACCGTCCCGTCCCAGCTCCCCTGTCCCGTCCCGTCCCAGCTCCCCTGTCCCGTCCCGTCCCAGCTCCCCTGTCCCGTCCCGTCCCAGCTCCGCTGTCCCGTCCGGTCCCAGCTCCGCTGTCCCTTCCCATCCCAGTTCCCCTGTCCCTTCCCGTCCCAGTTCTCCTGTCCCTTCCCGTCCCAGTTCCCCTGTCCCTTCCCGTTCCGTGTCCCCTGTCCCGTCCCGGTCTGTACCTCCGGGCCCTTCCGGTCCCGGGTCTCCTGGCCCGTCCTGTTCCACGCCACCAGTCCCGTCCCGTTCCCTGCCTCATCTCAAATTGCGGGACCAGCTAGCCTCCTGTCCTGAGCGGCCGAGCCCGCTAGCCTCCTGTCCTGAGCGGCCGAGCCCGCTAGCCTCCTGTCCTGAGCGGCCGAGCCCGCTAGCCTCCTGTCCTGAGCGGCCGAGCCCGCTAGCCTCCTGTCCTGAGCGGCCGAGCCCGCTAGCCTCCTGTCCTGAGCGGCCGAGCCCGCTAGCCTCCTGTCCTGAGCGGCCGAGCCCGCTAGCCTCCTGTCCTGAGCGGCCGAGCCCGCTAGCCTCCTGTCCTGAGCGGCCGAGCCCGCTAGCCTCCTGTCCTGAGCGGCCGAGCCCGCTAGCCTCCTGTCCTGAGCGGCCGAGCCCGATAGCCTCCTGTCCTGAGCGGCCGAGCCCGCTAGCCTCCTGTCCTGAGCGGCCGAGCCCGCTGACCTCCAGTCCAGAGCGGCCAAGCCCGCTGACCTCCAGTCCGGAGCGGCCGAGCCCACTACCTCCTGCCCTGAGCGATGCAGCCGTCGCCGCCGGCCCCCTGAGCGATGCAGCCGTCGCCGCCGGCCCCCTGAGCGATGCAGCCGTCGCCGCCGGCCCCCTGAGCGATGCAGCCGTCGCCGCCGGCCCCCTGAGCGATGCAGCCGTCGCCGCCGGCCCCCTGAGCGATGCAGCCGTCGCCGCCGGCCCCCTGAGCGATGCAGCCGTCGCCGCCGGCCCCCTGAGCGATGCAGCCGTCGCCGCCGGCCCCCTGAGCGATGCAGCCGTCGCCGCCGGTCCCCTGAGCGATGCAGCCGTCGCCGCCGGCCCCCTGAGCGATGCAGCCGTCGCCGCCGGCCCCCTGAGCGATGCAGCCGTCGCCGCCGGCCCCCTGAGCGATGCAGCCGTCGCCGCCGGCCCCCTGAGCGATGCAGCCGTCGCCGCCGGCCCCCTGAGCGATGCAGCCGTCGCCGCCGACCCCCTGAGCGATGCAGCCGTCGCCGCCGGGCACCTGAGCGATGCAGCCGTCGCCGCCGGGCACCTGAGCGATGCAGCCGTCGCCGCCGGCCCCCTGAGCGATGCAGCCGTCGCCGCCGGCCCCCTGAGCGATGCAGCCGTCGCCGCCGGCCACCTGAGCGATGCAGCCGTCGCCGCCGGCCTCCTTAGCGATGCAGCCGTCGCCGCCGGCTCCCTGAGCCGGTCTCCTGAGCGATGTAGCCATCGCAGTCTGTCCTGTCTGCGCCACAGTCCTCCTGAGCGGTCCTGTCTGCACCGTCATCCTCCTGAGCGGTCCTGTCTGCGCCACCATCCTCCTGAGCGGTCCTGTCTGCACCGTCGTCCTCCTGAGCGGTCCTGTCTGCACCACCGTCCTCCTGAACGGTCCTGTCTGCACCGTCATCCTCCTGAGCGGTCCTGTCTGCACCACCGCCCTCCTGAACGGTCCTGTCTGCACCGTCATCCTCCTGAGCGGTCCTGTCTGCGCCACAGACCTCCTGAGCGGTCCTGTCTGCGCTGTCGTCCTCCTGAGCGGTCCTGTCTGTGCCACCGTCCTCCTGAGTGGTCCTGTCTGCACCGTCGTCCTCCTGAGCGGTCCTGTCTGCACCACCGTCTTCCTGAACGGTCCTGTCTGCACCGTCATCCTCCTGAGCGGTCCTGTCTGCACCACCGCCCTCCTGAACGGTCCTGTCTGCACCGTCATCCTCCTGAGCGGTCCTGTCTGCGCCACAGACCTCCTGAGCGGTCCTGTCTGCGCTGTCGTCCTCCTGAGTGGTTCTGTCTGTGCCACCGTCCTCCTGAGCGGTCCTGTCTGCACCGTCGTCCTCCTGAGCGGTACTGTCTGCGCCATCGTCCGCCTGAACGGCCCGGTCTGCGCCGCCGCCCTTGTTTCCCTCCTCCGGACCCCCTCCGCCCACCCTGCTCTGTATTTCGGACATTACAAACTTTGAACATTACTTCACTACCTGCTGTCCCATTATCCCTCCTCCGGTCCCCCTCCACCCACCCTGCTCAGCACTCAGACATTTCTCCCCGAGCCCTTTTCACCCTCCTGAAACTAAGTACCTGCTACTCCATTATCCCTCCTCCGGTCCCCCACCACCCACCCTGCTTAGTGTTTGTTACTGCTGGGGACGTCTGGAAGCCGTCCCTTGGGGGGGGGGGGTACTGTAAGGATCTGTGTTCTACTGGTTATTTGTATCTTTATTTTGTATTTATTGTTTATTCTTAGTTTTCACCTGACTTGTTTATTTTCCGGTTTTGCCTAGTTGTCCCGTGTCTACTTGTTTACACCTGATCTGTCACTCCCCGTTTACGTCTCTGTACCATTCGGGTGATCTCATTGGTGTTCGGGTTCCCTCTTGCTTCACACCTATCTCTGTGCACTTAGATTTACTAATTACCACTAACATACTAATGATAGATAAGATCTACTAACTCCATTAACAAACTAATTTGTATATACTTACTAATCATACTAACGGCAGGGGTGTGTATAGTTACTAATCTCACTAACATATTAGAGCGCACATTTTCATGCTGTTCTGTCCTTGCTAATCATTCTCAGCTGCATCTGATCTCTTCTTCCTGTCATCTTACTCTATGCACGATTTCCTGAAACTCCAGGTCATCTGTCATTGTGTATGTTTGGAATCCAGTCCGCGTTTTCCCTAGTTGTCTCTGTGGTTGTTTAATTGTTTCCCAGATGTATTTCATTGTCTCTCGTTTGGAACCCCGCCCCTCACACACCTGATTCCTCTTGTGTCATTAGTTACTTGTGCATTTAAGCCCTTTGTTACTCCCAGTCTGTGTCGGATTGTTGTGATTACCTTTTCCAGTGCCTACTATTTTCGAAAGCCTGAGATCTGTAGAATTATTCCGCGACACCTGTTTGAACTACTATTCTTTTGCCTTGCCCTTATCTGTCCAGTCTGCCTGTTCGTTTTTGACCTCGTTTGTATATCGACCATTCTCCTGCCTGATCCCTTTGTACTGCCTGAACTCTGATTCCCTGGTTTTCGACTCTCTGGATTGTCCCTCATTGCCCTATCGCCTATCGTTTGTTTTGTACCTACCTACCTCTGATCTCCTGGCTTGACCCCTGAACGGAATAAAGAACTCCTTTTGCCTAATCCTGTGGTCTGCGTCTGGGTCCTTACCCCTCCCGCTACGGAGAACGTAACACAGGCAGCCTGTAAATTTGTGAAGCTTTATTGACTGAGGGTGCTGAAGTGTAAGTGATGGTATCGTCCGCATTGTAATGAACAGAACTAATCAGAATATTTCTGTATAAAATGAAGAGTGGTAGACCTAATATGGAGCCCTGACTATTTTAAAAAGAAAAATGAGGAGATGGAATTACAAACAGTAGAGTAATATACAAATAAAAACATTTTGCATTATTATTTAAAGTACGGAGTCACTATCAATATTTACTTCAATGTAAATCTAGGGTATGCAAATTAAGACAGGTTTTAATCAACATGCAACGCCACTGAATAATACCTGGCCAAAATAAAAGGGTGGGGGGTACAGGTGTGACTAACTGCACCAAAGGGCTCTTTATAGCTACAAAGGCTTCTTTTTCACAGATCAATAAGGGTTGTTGCTGTTGGATTTAAGGCTAATATAAACTTGTGTATGAACGATCAACAAAAATGAAGCAAAATGTCATCTGAAAAAATTATAATTTTGGTTTTAAGGTGCACTTTCATTTATGAGGCTATCAGATTTTAATTAATAATTACTAACCAGTTGCAGGATACAAAAGGAACGGTGTTGGCCTATGCACATAATGCTTTTCGTTGACATAAGAATGTCAACACGTTATGATTTTGGACATCTAATGAAGTACACATGTGATGCAATGTCACCCAATAGAATAAACGCTACAATATTTCAAAAACTTTGTCATCACAATCTTTGTTGTGTGTGGAAGCTAGCTTGCTTGTGTCAGGGGTAGCGTTAAGAATGAAGGACCAGACACGACAGTAGGGGTTCTTTAAGTGTTAAATAAAAAACCCAAACACACAAAACGGACAAAGAAAACAAAGAGGCGCAACACGAGCGCTCCCCAGGGAAGTGGCCAACAAGAGAAGAGCAGGCCGAGAAACCATGACAGCTCGTTAAGTAACAATTGCCAAAATGTTTTTAGTATTGCTTTAACAGCTCTATAATCTTTGTGGGAAGCTCATTTCCATTTCTGAAATGCATTCTATATAATTTCACATGCAAAGCGCACATAATATCAGCTCAAGTGACTACATCACGCTGGTTTTGGAATTAAATTCCCCATTCATTTAGAGCAGGGGTGTCAAACTCCAGTCCTGGAGGGCCACAGTGTCTACAGGTATTTGTGGTTTCCTTTTAATTAGCACCCAGTTAAAGCTTTGAGAACAAGGTGTTTGGACTTTTTAGCCAATCAGTGACTTAAATTAATCACTTGTGCTGAAACACACCAAAAACCAGCAGACACTGCGGCCCTCCAGGACCGGAGTTTGACACCCCTGATTTAGAGCATAGACTTTAACTAAAGCTTACTTTTAAACCATTTCTACTGATTATATCTTACTGTCAATTTCTAGAATTGTTCAATATAACGCCCGTTCAAAAACGATGTGGTTTTTCTGGACCAGCTTCGAGTATATTTTACGTTTCAGTATTTTCTTGTGATTATATCAGCGCTGGAACTATTTAAAAACTCGATGTCCCATAATTCCCTCCGAACGTGCAGCCTTGTCTCCAGACGTTGTCATATAACGGTAGCCAGCAGTAGCACACAGCTCCATTTTTAAACACTTTTTTCTAACATTAGCTAGCTAGCTTGGAGGACTAAAAGCTAGAATTGCTTTATGTGGTTAACCGTAGCATAGTTTCTGACCTTGTCGGGCAGGCTTCTCAACTTAGCAAGCTAACGTTAGCTCGTCTCCAGCAGCAGTACTCCCATCTGCCCAAGAATGTCCAGACAAACGAGATGATGATATCTTATTGGTCGAGAACCACCCGTGCGTTGCAGTACTGGATATGCAGTCTGTTAAAGTGGACTACAAGTCAAACTATATGATTAATGCATTACTTTAAAAAAATTTAATTGTAAGGTTATATATGGTCTATATCCTTGTACCACACAGGCTAATCCAGGAACGTTTCAGCTCATTCTATAAATCATATTTTTTTAAATAGTCGATAGTCTCCAAAGCCAATTCTATTTTTCCATAGGGAATTTACTTCTGAAACCAGACTCCGCCCACGACTGATGTACTCACTTGAGTACTCTAAAAGGTGCTAGCCGGATCCATACCATAGATAGCCTTTAGAAAATAGATCCATACCACAGAGTTTTGTGATAAAAACCTTGTAACCCCAGACAGCACACTAAGCACAGCTCAGTCTGTGGGGGATAGGTACTCCGTCTGCCGCTACGTCACTTTGTTGCATCTTCCTCCAACAGACAGCCACAGGCCGATGTAGCTGTGGTGTCTGGACAAAGCTGCATGACTAGCAAGCATGCTAACTTCAGTACAGTTCAGTTAAAATGAAACATGAAACAAGTTACCTTAGCTAGTGTAGCTAGCTATCCAGCAGTGGCATAAGGCATCAGTGATAATCATTAAGGTTAGCTGGATGGGTAATGCCAAACGCAATCTTTCTTATGGCATAACGCTAGCTGGAACGGCTGTACCATGTAATGTAGGAAAAATAGGTGTACACAGAACCGCTGTATCGATGCCCGAAAGACAACCTTTTTTGCTCTGTATTTCTGGCTCACTGTTACTCTCCCTTATAAGTTAACCTATAACTTCCACCGACCCATGACAGATCACCACTTACCCATTGCTTCATTGTACTTGCATATCACCATGCACAGGTAACGTTACACGTATGGGAACAGATATCACCATGCACAGGTAACGTTACACGTATGGGAACAGATATCACTCTGCACAGGTAACGTTACACGTATGGGAACAGATATCACCATGCACAGGTAACGTTACGCGTATGGGAACAGATATCACTCTGCACAGGTAACGTTACACGTATGGGAACAGATATCACCATGCACAGGTAACGTTACGCGTATGGGAACAGATATCACTCTGCACAGGTAACGTTACACGTATGAGAACAGATATCACCATGCACAGGTAACGTTACACGTATGGGAACAGATATCACCATGCACAGGTAACGTTACGCGTATGGGAACAGATATCACCATGCACAGGTAACGTTACGCGTATGGGAACAGATATCACCATGCACAGGTAACGTTACGCGTATGGGAACAGATATCACCATGTACAGGTAACGTTACGCGTATGGGAACAGATATCACAATGCACAGGTAACGTTACGCGTATGGGAACAGATATCACCATGCACAGGTAACGTTACGCGTATGGGAACAGATATCACCATGCACAGGTAACGTTACGCGTATGGGAACAGATATCACCATGTACAGGTAACGTTACGCGTATGGGAACAGATATCACCATGCACAGGTAACGTTACACGTATGGGAACAGATATCACCATGCACAGGTAACGTTACGCGTATGGGAACAGATATCACCATGCACAGGTAACGTTACGCGTATGGGAACAGATATCACTCTGCACAGGTAACGTTACGCGCATGGGAACAGATATCACCATGCACAGGTAACGTTACGCATATGGGAACAGATATCACCATGCACAGGTAACGTTACGCGTATGGGAACAGATATAACCATGCACAGGTAACGTTACGCGTATGAGAACAGATATCACTCTGCACAGGTAACGTTACGCGCATGGGAACAGATATCACCATGCACAGGTAACGTTACGCGTATGGGAACAGATATAACCATGCACAGGTAACGTTACGCGTATGAGAACAGATATCACCATGCACAGGTAACGTTACGCGTATGGGAACAGATATCACCATGCACAGGTAACGTTACGCGTATGGGAACAGATATCACCATGCACAGGTAACGTTACGCGTATGGGAACAGATATCACCATGCACAGGTAACGTTACGCGTATGGGAACAGATATCACCATGCACAGGTAACGTTACGCGTATGGGAACAGATATCACCATGCACAGGTAACGTTACGCGTATGGGAACAGATATCACCATGCACAGGTAACGTTACGCGTATGAGAACAGATATCACCATGCACAGGTAACGTTACACGTATGGGAACAGATATCACCATGTACAGGTAACGTTACGCATATGGGAACAGATATCACCATGCACAGGTAACGTTACGCGTATGGGAACAGATATCACCATGCACAGGTAACGTTACGCGTATGGGAACAGATATCACCATGCACAGGTAACGTTACACGTATGGGAACAGATATAACCATGCACAGGTAACGTTACGCGTATGGGAACAGATATAACCATGTACAGGTAACGTTATGTGTATGGGAACAGATATCACCATGCACAGGTAACGTTACGCGTATGGGAACAGATATCACCATGCACAGGTAACGTTACGCGTATGGGAACAGATATCACCATGCACAGGTAACGTTACGCGTATGGGAACAGATATCACCATGCACAGGTAACGTTACGCGTATGGGAACAGATATCACCATGCACAGGTAACGTTACACGTATGGGAACAGATATAACCATGTACAGGTAACGTTATGTGTATGGGAACAGATATCACCATGTACAGGTAACGTTACGCGTATGGGAACAGATATCACCATGTACAGGTAATGTTATGTGTATGGGAACAGATATCACCATGTACAGGTAACATTACGCGTATGGGAACAGATATAACCATGCACAGGTAACGTTACGCGTATGGGAACAGATATAACCATGTACAGGTAACATTACGCGTATGGGAACAGATATCACCATGTACAGGTAATGTTATGTGTATGGGAACAGATATCACCACCTAATGTCCCGTTGTGTGGTCAATTCCAGTTGTAGTTTACAAGGCCATGAGAGGTCCGAGAGAAAAGGTTCTCAGGCCACCTGGTAAATTTTTTTATTGCACCCTCAAAGAAGTCGCCACCAGCTCCAAGGGTTTATGACTGATAATCCCTTTTTCAGTCTTACACTTAGTAGCAGCGTGGACGTGTACGACACTCACAGGCTGTGTTTTATTATGCATACTTGCACTCTAGTCAGTCTGCATAGCGCCATTTTGTTCGTCAAAACAAACAAAAAAAGTGCGTTCCGAACCACAAATATGCAAAAATAAAGTATATTCTAAAATCCCTGGATGTGGACTTCCGTAAGACGGCATGGAACCAAAATACAAAATAAAACCGAAGCTGAGCTTGTGACAGTTACTGACAGCATGACCTAAGCGGTATTTATAATATGTCTGCATTATATTTAAGGCATCTTGCTATTCCATTTTAGACTACTGCTGGTATGAGATGATCTGGCCTGAGCAGTGGTGGAAGGTGTTGGAGGATGTGGGGAGGAGTTGGAGGATGTGGGGAGGAGTTGGAGGATGCGGGGAGGAGTTGGAGCATGCGGGGAGGTGTTGGAGGATGTGGGGAGGAGTTGGAGGATGTGGGGAGGTGTTGGAGGATGCGGGGAGGAGTTGGAGGATGCGGGGAAGAGTTGGAGGATGCGGGGAGGAGTTGGAGGATGCGGGGAGGAGTTGGAGGATGTGGGGAGGAGTTGGAGGATGTGGGGATGAGTTGGAGGATGTGGGGAGGAGTTGGAAGATGTGGGGAGGAGTTGGAGGATGTGGGGATGAGTTGGAGGATGTGGGGAGGTGTTGGAGGATGTGGGGAGGTGTTGGAGGATGTGGGGAGGAGTTGGAGGATGTGGGGAGGTGTTGGAGGATGCGGGGAGGTGGTGGAGGATGTGGGGAGGAGTTGGAGGATGTGGGAAGGAGTTGGAGCATGCGGGGAGGAGTTGGAGGATGTGGGGAGGTGTTGGAGGATGTGGGGAGGAGTTGGAGGATGTGGGGATGAGTTGGAGGATGAGGGGAGGAGTTGGAGGATGTGGGGAGGAGTTGGAGGATGTGGGGAGGAGTTGGAGGATGTGGGGAGGAGTTGGAGGATGTGGGGAGGAGTTGGAGGATGTGGGGATGAGTTGGAGGATGTGGGGAGGAGTTGGAGGATGTGGGGAGGAGTTGGAGGATGTGGGGATGAGTTGGAGGATGTGGGGAGGTGTTGGAGGATGTGGGGAGGAGTTGGAGGATGTGGGGAGGTGTTGGAGGATGCGGGGAGGAGTTGGAGGATGCGGGGAGGAGTTGGAGGATGTGGGGAGGAGTTGGAGGATGCGGGGAGGAGTTGGAGGATGCGGGGAGGAGTTGGAGCATGCGGGGAGGTGTTGGAGGATGTGGGGAGGTGTTGGAGGATGTGGGGAGGAGTTGGAGGATGTGGGGAGGTGTTGGAGGATGCGAGGAGGAGTTGGAGGATGCGGGGAGGAGTTGCAGGATGTGGGGAGGAGTTGGAGGATGCGGGGAGGAGTTGGAGCATGTGGGGAGGAGTTGGAGGATGTGGGGAGGAGTTGGAGGATGCGGGGAGGAGTTGGAGGATGTGGGGAGTTGTTGGAGGATGTGGGGAGGAGTTGGAGGATGTGGGAAGGAGTTGGAGCATGCGGGGAGGAGTTGGAGGATGCGGGGAGGAGTTGGGGGATGCGGGGAGGAGTTGGAGGATGCGGGGAGGTGTTGGAGGATGTGGGGAGGAGTTGGATGATGTGGGGAGGAGTTGGAGGATGTGGGGAGGAGTTGGAGGATGTGGGGAGGTGTTGGAGGAAGTGGGGAGGAGTTGGAGGATGTGGGGATGAGTTGCAGGATGTGGGGAGGAGTTAGAGGATGTGGGGAGGTGTTGGAGGATGTGGGGTGGAGTTGGAGGATGTGGGGAGGAGTTGGAGGATGTGGGGTGGAGTTGGAAGATGTGGGGAGGAGTTAGAGGATGTGGGGAGGAGTTGGAGGATGTGGGGTGGAGTTGGAGGATGTGGGGAGGAGTTGGAAGATGTGGGGAGGAGTTAGAGGATGTGGGGAGGTGTTGGAGGATGTGGGGAGGAGTTGGAGGATGTGGGGAGGAGTTGGAGAATGTGGGGAGGAGTTGGAAGATGTGGGGAGGAGTTGGAGGTGTCCTCAGTTCGCCGCCAGACCCCTCTCGATAATGCCGCTGAAGTGCAAAGGCAAAAACAAAATCAAAACACAAAAACAAAAAACAAGAAGCTCTGAAGTGCAGCACACAAACACACACACACACACACACACACACACACACACACACACAAACACACACACACACACACACACACACACACACACACACAAACACACACACACACAAACACACACAAAAAAAAAAACACAAACAAAAACTTGCAGCCCTGAAGTGCAACATGCAAACATAGAAAGAAAAAAAGAAGAAAAAACACAAAAACAAAAGTAAATGTGAGGGCCTCTGAAGTGCAAGACCCTTAAAAAAACAGACACATAGGCTGTGACCAGAGTTCGGGAAACGCATTACTAAAGTAATGCATTACTGTAATAATATTAGTTTTTCGGGTAACGTGGTAATATAACGCATTAGCTACTATAAATGCGTGTAATAATATTAATTGAGATTTTTGAAATTAGCACCGCGTTACTCAACCTAATATTGTAGGCTACGTTTCATGCTACGTTTCAGGCTACGATATGCTAAGGCTATTTATTATGATGAACTCTCAAATAGATTAAAAGCAGTAATGTATTTAATCTATTTCCACGAATCCATACTGACTGAGTGTGAAAGCCCTATATTTCATTTGATTAGCTTTTCATATTTGTCAATGTCTTTTTAAAAGCAACATTTTGAACTCCTGTTACGTTTATATTGTCAATTGAAACGAGCTGAATATGTTTAAGAAGGTTGATTAAAAAGGCTCTTGTCCATATATAGTCTGTTGAATTAATCTCAGTGAACTGTAATGTTGGCGTGAAGCGCCCTCATGAGGATTTTAACAAAAGGGCAAAGCATTGTGAGAATGCAAGAACAAATACGGGTAGACTTTTATTTTATAGGTTGCTATAAAGCTCCGTAGTCTCGCCCACTTTGGTGCGTCTTTTCGGAAAAAAAAAATATTTTTTTATTTTATTTCTATATTCGGGGAGCTAGGCATTCAAAACACCCAAGAGAGGGGTTGTCACATTTTTAAATGATTTATAAAATTTAAATTATGTCCAACAAATAAACAACAAACATGTTTTCAAAAAAACAACTAAAACGACTACAACATCCAGGCTACTCGCTCACCACCACTGCTGGAGTGAAAGCCATAAAGCTGACACTTTCCACATGGCCAGACTGATGGTGATTCTCGCCCTTGGTGATACTCTTAGTTTCACTTCCATAATAAGACAAAGTGATAGCCATTTTCGCTAGCAAAGCGACTGGTAGCTACTTTTTTGGCCGGTAGCTACTTCAATAAGTTACAAGAGCAGAACGAGTGATAGCCATTTTCGCTAGCAGAGCAGCAGGTAGCTAGCAGAAGCGGGAGCTGGCAAAACCAAAACAAAAGAACAAAGAAAAACTGTCTCAGAGAGAACAGCAAAAAAACAAAATAGATAGCACAAAATGCTACCAGGTAGAAAACAATCCTATACCCGATTAAGTAGCTATAGCAAGTCCCCCCTGATCATAAACAAAGTTTAATATCAGGAGGTCGCAAGTTCCTGGCTATACCTGGCATGAGTGCAATGTCGTGAGACAAACAAGCACCGGAGAAGTGGAAGTGAGGAACTTAAATACCCCGCAGGCAGAAGCGCAGGTGAAAACAATAATGAGGGCTGCAAACCACGAAACGATACGTGGAAAAAATCTGATTGACTCCCAATCGTGAAGGCAGGACGAGAGCCGCAAAAGAAAAGAAAACAAACAGCCACAAAACACTACAGTAACGCCCCCAAATCTGGCTGTGACCGAATATGATCCCTTCATTCTTCTAAGCTGAGCCTAGCTAAAAAGGTGTTAAAATAACTGTCTGTCCACCTGCAATTTCAAACAGAAATATAAAGCGACAAGACAACTTAATCTAGTGACAAAACACGGCAGCAAATTAATTCTGCAGAAAACCAGCCAGCGAGAGAAAATGGGAGAAAGAATCTGCACGGCGATTCGGCTTTTATTCATTTAATAATGAATAAAAGCCGTGCACCTATAAACACAGGCATGCAGATTCAACAAAACAACCGCGTGTAACACCATTGTCATATTTCAACTGATTGATATTCTCAATAAAAATAAAAAAATATTATGAACAACTTCCTCACTAGTTTGGACAGAGTTTTGCAGGATTTATTTCGCACACTGCTTGCTAAGCGGACAGGGCACATAGTAAACAGGGCACATAGTAGACAGGGGTCTGAGGACAGGGAACATGGATCATAATATTGCACTTCAGAGGCGCTCGCGTTTACTCATGCTTGTGTTTTCACTGTTTTGCAATTCAGAGCTGAAAGTTTTTATTTTTGTGTTTTCTTCTTGTTTTCGCATTTTGCACTTCAGGGCCACCGTAACAAACATATCTGTTTCATGGTTAGTCAAAAAATTACAAGAGCCTCAGAAGATGTCAGTTAAGGCATCACGCCATGGTGCATGGATGAGCCTCGGGGCCATCCATAGGGCTATGTGCAATTGCTAATTGGAATGGTCTTCCTCCAACTCACGTCTGTGCAAGCTTGGCTGTGGTCTGCAGTGTTAAAAAAAACTTCTGTGCCACCACAGGCTCTATCTTGATGATCTCCGTGCATAGTCTAAAGCGCAAGTGCATTTAGGGCATGTCCAAGTCCACTTTTGCTAGATGGTGAATAATTTGAGCACAAGGCTCAAATGGGCTGAACTTAGTCTCTTCATTAATTATAGGTATGTCTTGGGCGTAACAATAAACCAATCAGAGTTTCATCTCCGATTCCCTATAAAGCCACCTGTGTGTGCACCTTGGTGGATTGCTAAAATGAGAGTGATTTACAGCTGGTGAAACAGACCTGCTCATGCACGTAGTTAAAGTAAGCAGAGAATATACGGCTTAAAAATTATCAAACTTAATTGTGCAATGTGCTGCAAATTTGTCTTAGTTTCTATTTTTATTTTCCTTACTTAGACTTTTAGTTTTCTTTAAAATTGTTTTGTATAGTTATGTTATAAAAGGTGAAATCAGCGGGGTGTTCATTTCTGAAAGTATGGAAACTTGCTCACGGTAATTAAAAAACTACAAAGAACGGGGATAGAAATTCAGTTAAAAATTGTGACATTTAAATGAAACTCACCGTATCGAAAAAACCTTATGCACAGTGAATCTCCGGGACCGTAGGCTATTTCAAAAACAATAAATGCAATATTCATTGGATGTTTTGAACGTTTTTTCAATCAAAAACATTCAATTTACTTACAGGCTGTAGATGAAAAGGGATGCATTGTAATGTTCCACCTGTCTTATGATCCAGACATCTGAAGCACATTTTCAGCACTCCAAATGTCCATCTATCACAGTGCGTGTTTTTATGAGTTTTCCATTGAATGACAATTCACGCATTGTTATAGGGATGATATTGGTGTTATCAGCAAAGTTTTTAATGGATAGCCATTGTCCCCAAACACAAGATTGTCTCCCTGGAAGATTGCAGGAACTATTGGCAAATATAGAGTCAAAGCTTGATCCAGAATAATTAGTGAATACATGTGCAACATTACAAGTAGCATCGCAAATCACCTGGATGTTGATGAGCATTCTCTGCTGGGGGTAAAACTCTGGGAAATCCAACATTCGCTGTTAACTCCTGTTTAACTCCTTTCTTGGCTGACAGGTGTGATGGGGACTTGAATGAATTCATTGGCATGTCGGACGAGACTTGAGGTAACTGCATGTAAAGCTGAATTCATGGCACAATGGGATATTCCTCCAATTGAGCTTAGGAGATGCTGGAACTAACCACAGTGCAGCCGTTATATGGGGAGTGTATATCAGGATAGCAGGCATGTTGTCTCCAGCTCAGCTGCCAAGAGATGATAGAAGTTTGTTCAATCTGGCAGGATAAATGCAATTTAAGGCGCTTTTATTATTATGCTTTTTTTTATATATACACAATAATATTATATATTTTACATTGTAATCTTGATATATGTATGCATGTTTGTGTGTATAAAACCAGGTTTGTGGTGGTTTTAGCGTAAATGCTTTCTACTGCCTCAAAATAGCAATATGCCAAAAATTTAAACAACATGAGCGCTGGATGCTAAAATTACAACTGCGTCAGTCTCAAAAAAAGAAAGCAAAAAAGAAAGGATGTATCTAAAGGGCCTGACTGTATCTAAAGGGGTCGGGGGATCCATGGTGCTTTCTGAAGAGCTGAGTCTTCAGTTTACCTGGCAAGGTAAGCAGGGTTTCTGCTGTTCTGACTGCAGTGGGAAAGATGGGCAGGGTTTCTGCTGTTCTGACTGCAGTGGGAAAGATGGGCAGGGTTTCTGCTGTTCTGACTGCAGTGGGAAGCTCATTCCACCACTTGGGGGCTAGAACAGACAGGAAACAATCTTTTTTGGGCATGCACTCCGATTCGGGGGTATTTAAGGGGCATTTTTCTGGACACGTCTACATTGCAGTTGGCTGATAAACAAATAACTACCAACTATCCACCTGTGAAAACCTGCTGCCTTACTGTCAGGTAAGATTACTGGCTAGATGTCCCGGCAGATCTATCTGCAAAGCTCTTTATTCATTTTTCAATAATTAATGATGAACTAATTTCCAAATTGAAGCTTTTGAAAGCTGTCAAACATTGTATCAAACATTAGGACTCAGTTTCACTGTTTCTTTCTCAGAGAAAATGTAGCCAAGCTAAACATCTACATGAGACACATGTGGTTTTTTATGTTTTGAAACTGGCATGTAGGTTAACTCTAAATTGGTTAACCTGTGATCTTTACACTGAATTAATTTATTTGTGAAAATATTGTGTGTGTTAAATAGTTATGGTGCTACAAACGTGTCATTAGTGCTGGCTCATGCTAGCTGTCTGGGTATCTAAGCTAAGTTAGCTATAGCAGCATTAACTACATGGTACTAAGCATTGGAAGATAAAGATGTCATATGTCAAACTTACTTCATAAATTTGTATGAGGAAGCACCATGCAGGACAGCACCAGTGTCAACTCAATAATCTTTTAATAATTCACTTGTCACATTCACATTTTCATCAGAATATTTATTTTATTAACTTGCTTGTTGAAGGTCTGAGCAATAATTTCTCTCACTTGCCTGTTTTCCAGGATGAAGGTGAAGATGATGATCTTACTTTTTAAAATTTTGGCCATTTCAATCCTCAAGCCCGTTTCAGCTTGGCTTCCTCCTTACCGATATATGCAAGGTACTCTTTACCCCATGCACATGCATTGCCATGGAAACCACCTGTGCCATGCAGGGTTACGTCAGGTGTTTTTCTGTATGCTTTAACATGTACAGCCATGTGAATGTGATCTGACATTAATGTTTTGAGAGTGAAAGGTAGAGAGTGAGAGAGAGAGTGAGAGAGAGAGACAGAGAGAGAGAGAGAGAGAGAGAGAGAGAGAGAGAGAGCGAGAGAGAGCGAGAGAGAGAGAGAGAGAGAGAGAGAGAGAGAGAGAGAGAGAGAGAGAGAGAGAGAGAGAGAGAGAGAGAGATTAGATGTAGACCTAATGCAATGTGTTTGTGCACTGGCTCATCTGATCATTTACCTGGAGATAAGTGCAGTTCAGATCAGACACATTTGACACTGACAAAAATACACTGAATTAAAGCAATAAAACCCAGATGTCTCAGGCCTTGTGGAAGGGACGTGTGTGAAGTATGAAAGCCAGCTTCACGTATCACACTCATATTAAGCCTGATAAATACCAGTAAGTTTGAGCCTCTGCTGTGGGGAATTTGACTGAACACACACAGGAAGTATGGAAGTATGGATATTTCCACAGCACTGCTGAGGTTACACAAAGCTAAGTTGAGCCAGGATGCTACTAAAATGATGGCATTTTAAACATTTGAGCCTTGCTTTCTTGTAGAAAATGTGGCTTTACGCGGGACGGCCACCCAGTCGACCCTTCTGACGTCAACAGAAAGTGTTTACAGTCATGCCAGCAATGCCATCGATGGAAACCGAGATTCAAATTTCACCCATGGATCCTGTTCCCACACCTCAAATGTCCCCAACCCCTGGTGGAGGGTGGACCTGCTGGAGACGTATGTCATCGTCTCTGTCACCATCACTCAGAGAGGAGTCTGGGAACAAAGGATAAGTGGAGCTCAGATCCACATCGGCGACTCCCTGAGGAACAACGGCATCGATAATCCACAGTCAGTACCGATCTTTACAGTGCAAAGCCTTATATTCAGAAATGCAACTAAAATACATATTTCTTCTCTGTTGATTTGAAAATCCTGGGCGTATTCATAATTCCCATCTCAACTCTGCAACATCCTTTGTCTATTCAGTACAGCACAGATAAGTGTACACTACTCCTTTAGAGAGAGTGCTCTGTCTATTCAGTACAGCACAGATAAGTGTACACTACTCCTTTAGAGAGAGTGCTCTGTCTATTCAGTACAGCACAGATAAGTGTACACTACTCCTTTAGAGAGAGTGCTCTCTGTTTATTCAGGACAGCACAGATAAGTGTACACTACTCCTTTAGAGAGAGTGCTCTCTGTTTATTCAGGACAGCACAGATAAGTGTACACTACTCCTTTAGAGAGAGTGCTCTTTGTTTATTCAGGACAGCACAGATAAGTGTACACTACTCTTTTAGAGAGAGTGCTCTGTCTATTCAGTACAGCACAGATAAGTGTACACTACAACTTTAGAGAGTGCTGTCTGTTTATTCAGTACAGCACAGATAAGTGTACACTACTCTTTTAGAGAGAGTGCTCTGTCTATTCAGTACAGCACAGATAAGTGTACACGACTCCTGTAGAGAGAGTGCTCTGTCTATTCAGTACAGCACAGATAAGTGTACACTACTCTTTTAGAGAGAGTGCTCTGTCTATTCAGTACAGCACAGATAAGTGTACACTACTCCTTTAGAGAGAGTGCTCTGTCTATTCAGTACAGCACAGATAAGTGTACACGACTCCTGTAGAGAGAGTGCTCTGTCTATTCAGTACAGCACAGATAAGTGTACACTACTCTTTTAGAGAGAGTGCTCTGTCTATTCAGTACAGCACAGATAAGTGTACACTACTCCTTTAGAGAGAGTGCTCACTGTCTATTCAGTACAGCACAGATAAGTGTACACTACTCCTTTAGAGAGAGTGCTCACTGTCTATTCAGTACAGCACAGATAAGTGTGCACTACTCCTTTAGAGAGAGTGCTCTCTGTATATTCAGTACAGCACAGATAAGTGTACACTACTCCTTTAGAGAGAGTGCTCTGTCTATTCAGTACAGCACAGATAAGTGTGCACTACTCCTTTAGAGAGAGTGCTCACTGTATATTCAGTACAGCACAGATAAGTGTGCACTACTTCTTTAGAGAGAGTGCTCTCTGTATATTCAGTACAGCACAGATAAGTGTACACTACTCCTTTAGAGAGAGTGCTCACTGTCTATTCAGTACAGCACAGATAAGTGTACACTACTCCTTTAGAGAGAGTGCTCACTGTATATTCAGTACAGCACAGATAAGTGTGCACTACTTCTTTAGAGAGAGTGCTCTGTCTATTCAGTACAGCACAGATAAGTGTGCACTACTCCTTTAGAGAGAGTGCTCTGTCTATTCAGTACAGCACAGATAAGTGTACACTACTCTTTTAGAGAGAGTGCTCTGTCTATTCAGTACAGCACAGATAAGTGTACACTACTCCTTTAGAGAGAGTGCTCTCTGTCTATTCAGTACAGCACAGATAAGTGTGCACTACTCCTTGAGAGAGAGTGCTCTTTCTATTTAGTACAGCACAGATAAGTGTACACTACTCCTTCAGAGAGAGTGCTCTCTGTCTATTCAGTACAGCACAGATAAGTGTACACTACTCCTTTAGAGAGACTGCTCTGTCTATTCAGTACAGCACAGATAAGTGTACACTACTCCTTTAGAGAGAGTGCTCACTGTATATTCAGTACAGCACAGATAAGTGTGCACTACTCCTTTAGAGAGAGTGCTCACTGTATATTCAGTACAGCACAGATAAGTGTGCACTACTTCTTTAGAGAGAGTGCTCTCTGTATATTCAGTACAGCACAGATAAGTGTACACTACTCCTTTAGAGAGAGTGCTCTGTCTATTCAGTACAGCACAGATAAGTGTGCACTACTCCTTTAGAGAGAGTGCTCACTGTCTATTCAGTACAGCACAGATAAGTGTGCACTACTCCTTTAGAGAGAGTGCTCACTGTATATTCAGTACAGCACAGATAAGTGTGCACTACTTCTTTAGAGAGAGTGCTCTCTGTATATTCAGTACAGCACAGATAAGTGTACACTACTCCTTTAGAGAGAGTGCTCTGTCTATTCAGTACAGCACAGATAAGTGTGCACTACTCCTTTAGAGAGAGTGCTCACTGTATATTCAGTACAGCACAGATAAGTGTGCACTACTCCTTTAGAGAGAGTGCTCACTGTATATTCAGTACAGCACAGATAAGTGTGCACTACTTCTTTAGAGAGAGTGCTCTCTGTATATTCAGTACAGCACAGATAAGTGTACACTACTCCTTTAGAGAGAGTGCTCTGTCTATTCAGTACAGCACAGATAAGTGTACACTACTCCTTTAGAGAGAGTGCTCTCTGTATATTCAGTACAGCACAGATAAGTGTGCACTACTTCTTTAGAGAGAGTGCTCTGTCTATTCAGTACAGCACAGATAAGTGTGCACTACTCCTTTAGAGAGAGTGCTCTGTCTATTCAGTACAGCACAGATAAGTGTGCACTACTCCTTTAGAGAGAGTGCTCTGTCTATTCAGTACAGCACAGATAAGTGTGCACTACTCCTTTAGAGAGAGTGCTCTGTCTATTCAGTACAGCACAGATAAGTGTACACTACTCTTTTAGAGAGAGTGCTCTGTCTATTCAGTACAGCACAGATAAGTGTACACTACTCCTTTAGAGAGAGTGCTCTGTCTATTCAGTACAGCACAGATAAGTGTGCACTACTCCTTTAGAGAGAGTGCTCTGTCTATTCAGTACAGCACAGATAAGTGTACACTACTCTTTTAGAGAGAGTGCTCTGTCTATTCAGTACAGCACAGATAAGTGTGCACTACTCCTTTAGAGAGAGTGCTCTGTCTATTCAGTACAGCACAGATAAGTGTACACTACTCTTTTAGAGAGAGTGCTCTGTCTATTCAGTACAGCACAGATAAGTGTACACTACTCCTTTAGAGAGAGTGCTCTCTGTCTATTCAGTACAGCACAGATAAGTGTGCACTACTCCTTGAGAGAGAGAGTGCTCTTTCTATTTAGTACAGCACAGATAAGTGTACACTACTCCTTCAGAGAGAGTGCTCTCTGTCTATTCAGTACAGCACAGATAAGTGTACACTACTCCTTTAGAGAGAGTGCTCTGTCTATTCAGTACAGCACAGATAAGTGTACACTACTCCTTTAGAGAGAGTGCTCTCTGTCTATTCAGTACAGCACAGATAAGTGTGCACTACTCCTTGAGAGAGAGTGCTCTTTCTATTTAGTACAGCACAGATAAGTGTACACTACTCCTTCAGAGAGAGTGCTCTCTGTCTATTCAGTACAGCGCAGATAAGTGTACACTATTCCTTTAGAGAGAGTGCTCTCTGTCTATTTAGTACAGCACAGATAAGTATACACTACTCCTTTAGAGAGAGTGCTCTCTGTCTATTCAGTACAGCACAGATAAGTATACACTACTCCTTTAGAGAGAGTGCTCTCTGTCTATTCAGTACAGCACAGATAAGTGTACACTATTCCTTTAGAGAGAGTGCTCTCTGTCTATTCAGTACAGCACAGATAAGTATACACTACTCCTTTAGAGAGAGTGCTCTCTGTCTATGCAGTACAGCACAGATAAGTGTGCACTACTCCTTGAGAGAGTGCTCTTTCTATTTAGTACAGCACAGATAAGTGTACACTACTCCTTCAGAGAGAGTGCTCTCTGTCTATTCAGTACAGCACAGATAAGTGTACACTATTCCTTTAGAGAGAGTGCTCTTTCTATTTAGTACAGCACAGATAAGTGTACACTACTCCTTCAGAGAGAGTGCTCTCTGTCTATTCAGTACAGCACAGATAAGTGTACACTATTCCTTTAGAGTGCAGTCCTGCAGTTACACTGCACAGTACAGACCAGAGTACAGACCTGCCAACACTGACAAATCGTTTCCATTCCCACCCCAACCAAATGATAAGCTTCCCCCTTATCATACGGTAGCTACAGAGCATCATATTATTCATAATTAGGATTATTATTATTCAAAAAGAAGAGCAAAGTCAGTGAGCCACATAGTAACTTTATTGTGTTCCCTCTTACAGGTGCAGCGTCATTGTCTCCATGGCAGCAGGGGCGACTGACACCTTTTTCTGTGAGAAGCCAATGATCGGACGCTACGTGACGGTGTTCATTCCAAGAGCAGAATCCCTTCACCTCTGCGAAGTGGAAGTGAACGCTTGGCTTCCAATCCCTCAATGATATTGCTGAGCAGTAGTTCGCAAATCTCTTCACATTTAAAACTGGTCATTTCTATATAGCCAGACAAATTTTCTCAGAAAATGGGGGTAATAAAATCAATTAAACTATTTTGAGATTTTGGAATCATATTGTCAAGAGTATATTTCCTGGTTTTCATGTACACAAAACCTGCTACTAGGGTTATTTTTGCTTATATTTGATTAATCGATTGATTTTTTTCTGTAGCCAATCAAATAAATTTTCTCATTTAAAGCATTGACATACGTGTTGTGTGTGCTGAATATGCTATTGAGTGCACATGAATGAAAGTGAAGCTGAAGTATTTATTTGATGTGATATATATATTATTCATATCATCCACAGTGATTATGGCATATAAAGATAGCTGTACAGATCTAGAGGTGTATGGTGTAAAAACTGAATGAGTTTAAAAGAATTTGGTATTACAATTTGACGAAAACGGTACTTGAACAGTTAAACCAATAGCATAACTTAATTTCGAGGCTGACATTATTGATATGAATGAAAACAAAAAACAATTTGTTTTTGTGTGTGAAGACATCATCTACAGGTACATTTAGGGATAGCTCTTTCAATCTTAGTATCAAATTAAATTAATTGTTTATGGTTTCAGACACGTAAATATGTTATCTTGTGAAGACACTTTCCTTCACAAATGAAATCCCATCATGACAAAAATTGCTACATCACTAAACAGTCAACTAGTGTGGCGCAGTCGTAAAAGCGCAGACTCTGAGTCAGTGCAGTTGCACACGGATCGGGGATTCGCTCCCCTGGTCCTGCCAGATCAGAATATGTCTGGTGGCAATTGGTGTCCGCCCCCAGGGTGGGGGGAGGGGCGAGTTGGAATCACGTGGTGCCCACCTTACTACTACTGGCTGATGGGGTTGTGTAGCGGTGAATTCTCAAGCGGTTACTACATAGGGTACAATTGACTACCAAATTGGGGAAAAAAATCTGAAGCAAGTTTTTTTTTAAACAAAGTTTTTTTTCCAAGGTCATACCTTCCCCTACACCAGGGGTGTGAGAAAGGGCCGGTGTGGGTGCAGGGTTTATCTGTAAAGGGCCGGTGTGGGTGCAGGGTTTATCTGTAAAGGGCCGGTGTGGGTGCAGGGTTTATCTGTAAAGGGCCGGTGTGGGTGCAGGGTTTATCTGTAATGGGCCGGTGTGGGAGCAGGTTTTATCTGTAAAGGGCCGGTGTGGGTGCAGGGTTTATCTGTAAAGGGCCGGTGTGGGTGCAGGTTTTATCTGTAAAGGGCCGGTGTGGGTGCAGGGTTTATCTGTAAAGGGCTGGTGTGGGTGCAGGTTTTATCTGTAAAGGGCCGGTGTGGATGCAGGGTTTATCTGTAAAGGGCCGGTGTGGGTGTAGGGTTTATCTGTAAAGGCCGGTGTGGGAGCAGGGTTTATCTGTAAAGGCCGGTGAGCAGGTTTTACATTACATTACATTATAGGCATTTAGCAGACGCTCTTATCCAGAGCGACTTACACAACTTCTTATTACATTTATTAGGGGTGGGACGATTCAATCCCATCACGATTCGATTCGTTTCCGATTCTTTAGGCAAAGGTTCGATGCATCATAATATCTTACGTTTGACCACGATTCGATTCGATTCGATTCGGTTCGATTCATTTAGATACTTTAAATAGGTATGCTAATGTGATTTGATACCGATACATTCAGCAGTAATTAAATATTCAATTAGAACCTTACACCAAATTCACAGCATTATGTTTATTGTTAAGGCATGCCATACATGTTGCAGCTGTCTGCAGCAAATAATGCAGCAATAAACATGACTAACAGTGTATTTTCTAAAGTTGCCCTATTTAGGTTATTGTTTTTTCAAACAGTGTCAGACATGGTACCCTAATACATTTCCTTTATTTACAAAATGAAAATGGCTAAATGTATAACAATTACTAAACTGGGCCAAGAAAAATGAAATAGCCTATAGGTTAGTGTCATGCATAGTACTTTCCTAAATCTTAGTACGATCTAGAACTTCGGTGGAGCAAGATGCCCATCCATCCGTAGTTAAAGCTACTCTCGTAGCGTTTTGCAAGGACAGTCGAACAGTTTTCTTCACCTCTTCATACAGAGCAGGTATACATTTTTCACTCAAATATTTTCTGCATGGTATGGTGTATCTAGGTTCCACTACATTCATTTTGTGAATCGGACAGTTAACGTAGTAATAATTAATTGAACGTAAGACATTGGAAATAGTCTTACTATTTTTGTTTTTTTGTCTCTAACGTCTACTTGATTTTGAATAGAAAATGGTTTAAATTTAAATATCAGAAAGCACTTTACAATTAACTGTCTGGACACGGTATGTGTATAAAACGAATAAAAACAATTATGCAAAAAAATAGAACTTGTTTGTTTGGCCATTTCTCCAGGAAACTCATCAATGACTCCCGAGTTTAGCTTGCTTACCAGCTTGCTAACGCGCTTGCTGTCCTTCACGTCAATTGTGTATCGTCGGCTCAAATGGTTTATCGTGTTTTGTGGTGTTGCCTGTGTATCTGATTTCTACTTGGCAGATCTTGCATATTGCAGCGGTTTTGTCAAGTACACCCTCCTTCTTTCTAAACCCGAAATGCTTCCATACCACTGTCTGTTCGGAACATCGCAAATTCTGAGTTTCTGTCTCTTTTGTCGCACTCAGCGAGCACGCAGCTAGCCATTTCGCTCAGATCTGTCCGTCTCATAGTCGCTACTTTCAACTCACGCTTACGTTGGGGTTGGAGCAGAAACATGGATTTAAGCTGGTCAAAAGAGTTTTAAAAGTAATCGTGTCTCAGAAATATATATTTTAAATAATTTTTGAATAAATGAATACGTGTACATTCATTTAAAATGCGATAAAATCGATGCTCGATTCGAATCGAATCTTGCAGATCGATGCAGTTGTATTTACACATTCGGATCGATGCATCGCGATGCACCGGTGCATTGTCCCACCCCTAACATTTATCCATTCATACAGCTGGATATATACTGAAGCAATTCAGGTTAAGTACCTTGCTCAAGGGTACAACGGCAGTGTCCTACCTGGGAATCGAACCTGCAACCTTTCGGTTACAAGTCCAGCTCCTTAACCATTATACTACACTGCACGTTTTAGTTTTAGCCCAGCAGTAAGACACCTGATTAAACTAATTAACTAATCATGGTCTTCAATCAAGACCTTGACAAGCAGAATGAGGTGTCTTAGCGCTAGACTAAAACAAAACCCTGCACCCACACCGGCCCTTTACAGATAAAACCGGCACCCACACCAGCCCTTTACAGATAAACCCTGCTCCCACACCGGCCCTTTACAGATAAAACCTGCTCCCACACCGGCCCTTTACAGATAAAACCTGCTCCCACACCGGCCCTTTACAGATAAAACCTGCTCCCACACCGGCCCTTTACAGATAAAACCTGCTCCCACACCGGCCCTTTACAGATAAACCCTGCTCCCACACTGGCCCTTTACAGATAAAACCTGCTCCCACACCGGCCCTTTACAGATAAAACCTGCACCCACACCGGCCCTTTACAGATAAAACCTGCTCCCACACCGGCCCTTTACAGATAAAACCTGCACCCACACCGGCCTTTACAGATAAAACCTGCTCCCACACCGGCCCTTTACAGATAAAACCTGCTCCCACACCGGCCCTTTACAGATAAAACCTGCACCCACACTGGCCCATTACAGATAAAACCTGCTCCCACACTGGCCCTTTACAGATAAAACCTGCTCCCACACCGGCCCTTTACAGATAAAACCTGCTCCCACACCGGCCCTTTACAGATAAACCCTGCTCCCACACTGGCCCTTTACAGATAAAACCCTGCTCCCACACCGGCCCTTTACAGATAAAACCTGCTCCCACACCGGCCCTTTACAGATAAAACCTGCTCCCACACCGGCCCTTTACAGATAAAACCTGCTCCCACACTGGCCCTTTACAGATAAAACCTGCTCCCACACTGGCCTTTACAGATAAAACCTGCTCCCACACCGGCCCTTTACAGATAAAACCTGCTCCCACACCGGCCCTTTACAGATAAAACCTGCTCCCACACCGGCCCTTTACAGATAAAACCTGCTCCCACACTGGCCCTTTACAGATAAAACCTGCTCCCACACCGGCCCTTTACAGATAAAACCTGCACCCACACCGGCCCTTTACAGATAAAACCTGCACCCACACTGGCCCTTTACAGATAAAACCTGCTCCCACACTGGCCCTTTACAGATAAAACCTGCACCCACACCGGCCCTTTACAGATAAAACCTGCACCCACACTGGCCCTTTACAGATAAAACCTGCACCCACACCGGCCCTTTACAGATAAAACCTGCTCCCATACCGGCCCTTTACAGATAAAACCTGCTCCCACACTGGCCCTTTACAGATAAAACCTGCTCCCACACTGGCCCTTTACAGATAAAACCTGCCCCCACACCGGCCCTTTACAGATAAAACCTGCTCCCACACCGGCCCTTAACAGATAAAACCTGCCCCACACCGGCCCTTTACAGATAAAACCTGCTCCCACACCGGCCCTTTACAGATAAAACCTGCTCCCACACTGGCCCTTTACAGATAAAACCCTGCTCCCACACCGGCCCTTTACAGATAAAGCCTGCTCCCACACCGGCCCTTTACAGATAAAACCTGCTCCCACACCGGCCCTTTACAGATAAAACCTGCTCCCACACCGGCCCTTTACAGATAAAACCTGCTCCCACACCGGCCCTTTACAGATAAAACCTGCTCCCACACTGGCCCTTTACAGATAAAACCTGCTCCCACACCGGCCCATTACAGATAAAACCTGCTCCCACACCGGCCCTTTACAGATAAAACCTGCCCCCACACCGGCCCTTTACAGATAAAACCTGCTCCCACACCGGCCCTTAACAGATAAAACCTGCCCCACACCGGCCCTTTACAGATAAAACCTGCTCCCACACCGGCCCTTTACAGATAAAACCTGCACCCACACCGGCCTTTACAGATAAAACCTGCTCCCACACTGGCCCTTTACAGATAAAACCCTGCTCCCACACTGGCCCTTTACAGATAAAACCTGCTCCCACACCGGCCCTTTACAGATAAAACCTGCTCCCACACCGGCCTTTACAGATAAAACCTGCTCCCACACCGGCCCTTTACAGATAAAACCTGCCCTCACACCGCCCCTTTACAGATAAAACCTGCTCCCACACCGGCCCTTTACAGATAAAACCTGCTCCCACACCGGCCCTTTACAGATAAAACCCTGCTCCCACACTGGCCCTTTACAGATAAAACCCTGCTCCCACACTGGCCCTTTACAGATAAAACCTGCTCCCACACTGGCCCTTTACAGATAAAACCTGCTCCCACACCGGCCTTTACAGATAAAACCTGCTCCCACACCGGCCCTTTACAGATAAAACCTGCTCCCACACCGGCCCTTTACAGATAAAACCTGCTCCCACACCGGCCCTTTACAGATAAAACCTGCTCCCACACCGGCCCTTTACAGATAAAACCCTGCTCCCACACTGGCCCTTTACAGATAAAACCCCGCTCCCACACCGGCCCTTTACAGATAAATCCTGCTCCCACACCGGCCCTTTACAGATAAAACCTGCTCCCACACCGGCCCTTTACAGATAAAACCTGCACCCACACCGGCCCTTTACAGATAAAACCTGCTCCCACACCGGCCCTTTACAGATAAAACCTGCTCCCACACCGGCCCTTTACAGATAAAACCTGCTCCCACACCGGCCCTTTACAGATAAAACCTGCTCCCACACCGGCCTTTACAGATAAAACCTGCTCCCACACAGGCCCTTTACAGATAAAACCTGCTCCCACACCGGCCCTTTACAGATAAAACCTGCACCCACACCGGCCCTTTACAGATAAAACCTGCCCTCACACCGCCCCTTTACAGATAAAACCCTGCTCCCACACCGGCCCTTTACAGATAAAACCCTGCTCCCACACCGGCCCTTTACAGATAAACCCTGCACCCACACCGGCCTTTACAGATAAAACCTGCTCCCACACCGGCCCTTTACAGATAAAACCCTGCTCCCACACCGGCCCTTTACAGATAAAACCTGCTCCCACACCGGCCCTTTACAGATAAAACCTGCTCCCACACCGGCCATTTACAGATAAAACCTGCTCCCACACCGGCCCATTACAGATAAAACCTGCTCCCACACCGGCCTTTACAGATAAAACCCTGCTCCCACACCGGCCCTTTACAGATAAAACCCTGCTCCCACACCGGCCCTTTACAGATAAAACCTGCACCCACACCGGCCCTTTACAGATAAAACCTGCTCCCACACCGGCCCTTTACAGATAAAACCTGCTCCCACACTGGCCCATTACAGATAAAACCTGCTCCCACACCGGCCTTTACAGATAAAACCTGCTCCCACACCGGCCTTTACAGATAAACCCTGCACCCACACCGGCCCTTTACAGATAAAACCTGCTCCCACACTGGCCCTTTACAGATAAAACCTGCTCCCACACCGGCCCTTTACAGATAAAACCTGCACCCACACCGGCCCTTTACAGATAAACCCTGCTCCCACACTGGCCCTTTACAGATAAAACCTGCTCCCACACCGGCCCTTTACAGATAAAACCTGCTCCCACACCGGCCCTTTACAGATAAAACCTGCTCCCACACCGGCCCTTTACAGATAAAACCTGCTCCCACACCGGCCCTTTACAGATAAAACCTGCACCCACACCGGCCCTTTACAGATAAAACCTGCTCCCACACCGGCCCTTTACAGATAAAACCTGCTCCCACACCGGCCCTTTACAGATAAAACCTGCTCCCACACCGGCCTTTACAGATAAATCCTGCTCCCACACTGGCCCTTTACAGATAAAACCTGCTCCCACACCGGCCTTTACAGATAAAACCTGCTCCCACACCGGCCCTTTACAGATAAAACCTGCACCCACACTGGCCCTTTACAGATTTTTTGGGGATCTTAAACAAAGTTTTAAAAAATATCTACAGATTCCCCACAGATACTCTACAACTTCCTAGTGAAAAAAAAAAAGATTTGAATAATTAAATTATGACTGGGCTTGATAAGTGTACATCTCTCCTATTAATTTGTTCAGGGTTTGTTATGCCTAAAGATTTGCTTTAAAACATTGCCTGTGGCTTTATTCAATCCAATTTCAAAATGGCAGGGAATAGGGGGAGGGGATGCACAGTCCCATTTCTTAAATTTGACAATTAT